>OY997274.1:76446494-77048637 GCA_963921465.1 Triticum timopheevii
TACGAGTTCTCCATATACTGGTTCTCGCTTATTTCACTTTTACGTTGCTACTGTTACAATCACTACAAAATACCAAAAACATTACTTTTGCTGTCTTTACTTTTGTTACCGTTACCACCCCTATCATATTACTTTGCTACTAAACACTTTGCTGCAGATACTAAGTTTCCAGGTGTGGTTGAATTGACAACTTAGCTGCTAATACTTGAGAATATTCTTTGGCTCCCCTTCTGTCGAATCAATAATTTTGGGTTGAATACTCTACCGTCAAAAACTGTTGCGATCCCTTATACTTGTGGGTTATCAAGACCTTTTTCTGGCGCCGTTGCCAGGGAGCATAACTCTATTCTTTGAGTCACTTGGGATTTATATCTGCTGGACACCATGAAGAACTTGAAAGATGATCGAACTACTATTTTGCCCTCAACTACAAGGGGAGGTAAGGAACTGCCATCTAACTCTGCACTAGATTCTCCTTCTGTTATAAGTAAGCTTGTGACACCTAAACCTGCTACTGCTATGAATTCTGATATGTCGCATGTTATTGATGATGCCACTTCTGCTATGCATGATACTTATGATGAAACTACTTCTGTGCTTGATACTACTGTGCCCCTTGGTGAATTTCTGGATGAACAAATTGCTAGGTTTAGAGAAAGAGAAATTATTGAATCTGAATACGATGATGAGAGTGATGATGAAAATATGCCTGCTATTCTTGAGGGTTACCTTTTTGATGCGGAATCTTCTGCAACTATTTTTGCCTGCCAGGATAGATACAAACTTAAGAGGCTGCTAGTTAAATGGAGTAAAGAATCTCTTAGAGATAGAATGAGACCCGACCCTGCTTTTCCTGCTTCACCTATATGTGTTCCCGATAAGGATTATTATGAATTTTCTTTTGATCCAGATATAATTACTTTGGTTGAATCTGATACTTTCTATGGCTATGAATCTGAAACTGTTGTGGCACATCTTACTAAGTTAAATGATATAGCCGCCTTGTTTACTAATAATGAGAGATCGCGCTACCTTTATTTACTCAGAATATTTCCGTTCTCATTAAAGGGTGATGCTAAGATATGGTTTAATTCTCTTGATCCTGGTTGTGTGCGTAGTCCCCAGGATATGATTTATTACTTCTCTACTAAATATTTCCCTGCTCATAAGAAACAAGCTGCTTTGAGGGAAATATACAACTTCGTGCAAATTGAAGAAGAGAGTCTCCCACAAGCTTGGGGGAGGCTTCTCAAGTTACTTAATGCTTTGCCTGATCATCCTCTTAAGAAACCTGAAATACTTGATATCTTTTATAATGGACTAACTGATGCTTCCAGAGATTACCTGGATAGTTGTGCTGGTTCTCTTTCAGGGAAAGAACACCGGATGAAGCTGAAATTCTATTGAATAATATGTTGACGAATGAAAATAATTGGGCACCTCCCGAGCCACCTCCTGAGCCAATTACTGAGCCTATTCCTAAACGAACTCCGAAGAAGAGAGGTGTTCTATTTCTCAGTCCTGAAGATATGCAAGAGGCAAAGAAATCTATGAAAGAAAAAGGTATTAAAGCTGAAGATGTTAAGAATTTACCTCCTATTGAAAAAATACACGGTCTTAATTTACCGCCTGTTGAAGAAGTATATGATCTCAATTCCTTATTCACTGAAGAACCTCCTGATCCCAATATCCCGACACAGGTAGTAAAGGTAAATTCTCTCTATAGATACGATAAAGCTGAAGTCCCTCCTACTAAAATTTGCCAGTTAGTGCTTGGATGAGTTTGATGGCTTTATTTTAGGCAAGATGACTTTAATGCTTATTTTGGTAGACAATTAAAACAGAATACCTTTATGATTAAACGCTTGGGTGATTACATGGCTAATATTAGAGGTGAACTTAAACTTGTTAGCAAACATGCTTCTAGGGTTACCACTCAAGTAGAACAAGTACTTAAAGCTCAGAAAGAAGTGATTGATGAAATGAATAGTAAGAAAAATGATTATGCTGTTAGAGTGGCTACTAGAACTGGTAGAATGACTCAGGAACCTTTGTATCCTGAAGCCCACTCTAAGAGAATCGAGCAAGATTCTCCGAGAAACAATATTGGTGTACCTAGTTCTTCTAAAAGGAAGAAAAAGAATTATAGGACTTTGCAAACTTCTAGTGAACCTATTGCTGAACCACCTGAGAATCCAAATGATATCTCTATGTCTGATGCTGAAACACAATCTGGTAATGAACATGAACCTAGTGAAAATGTTAATGATGTTGTTCATGATGATGCTCAACCTAGTAATGATAATGATGTAGAAGTTGAACCTGCTGTTGATCTTGATAACCCACAATCAAATAATCAACGTTATGATAAAAGAGACTTTGTTGCTAGGAAACATGGTAAAGAAAGGGAACCATGGGTTCAGAAACCCATGCCTTTTCCTCCGAAACCATCCAAGAAAAAGGATGATGGGGATTTTGAGCGCTTTGCTGAAATGATTAGACCCATCTTTTTGCATATGCGATTAACTGATGTGCTTAAAACAAATCCTTATGCTAAGTATATGAAGGATATCATTACTAATAAAAGAAAGATATCGGAAGCTGAAATTTCCACCATGCTTGCTAATTATACTTTTAAGGGTGGAATACCAAAGAAACTTGGAGATCCAGGAGTACCTACTATACCATGCTCCATTAAGAGAAATTATGTTAAAACTGCTTTATGTGATCTTGGAGCCGGTGTTAGTGTTATGCCTCTCTATTTATATCGTAGACTTGACTTGAATAAGTTGACACCTACTGAAATATCTTTGTAAATGGCCGATAAATCAACTGCTATACCTGTCGGTATTTGTGATGATGTGACTGTTGTAGTTGCAAACGTTACTATTTTAACGGACTTTGTTATTCTTGATATTCCCGAGGATGATAGTATGTCTATTATTCTTGGAAGACCTTTCCTTAATACTGCAGGGGCTGTTATTGATTGCAACAAAGGCAATGTCACTTTTCATGTTAATGGTAATGAGCACACGGTACACTTTCCGAGGAAACAACCTCAAGTTTATAACATCAACTCTATTGGAAAAATTCCATCGATTATATTTGGAGGTTTTGAATTTCCTCTCCCTACTGTCAAGAAAACGTATGATATTCTTATTGTTGGGGATTTTCATATCCCCGTTGAGGTAACTTAGTGTTATTCAAAATTTCTCCTGTTCCGTGTTATTCGGAATGAGTTTGTTAACAAGACTTGATCAACCTTGTTAGTGGGTTCATTTTGATGATCACGAGATGGATGAAACTAGAAGCACAACCTTTTGTACCCTCTTTATATTTTCTGTTATTTAGTAGAAATAAAGTAAAATAGTATTTTTTTTCTGTCTGTTTCCTGACTTATCTGTGCAATATAAAAATATCCCGAAAATAAAAGTCCTCAGAATGCCATGCCAATTTAATATGATTTTTTTTCAGGAATATTTGAGGATCTACTGTGCAAAAATTACCGCGGGGGGAGCTGCCACCTGGCCACGAGGGTGGAGGGCGCGCCCTACCCCCTGGGCGCGCCCCCCTGCCTCGTGGGCCCATGGTGGCCCTCCTCCACTTATCCCTGCACCCATCTTCTTCCTTTGCCTCACACAAACACGAAAAACCAACTCAAGCACGAGTTCCAGCCCTTGTTGCTGTGATTTTCGATCTCCTTTCTCAAAGCACCTCTCGCAAAACTGCTTGGGGAGATTGTTCCTTGGTATGTGACTCCTCCATTGGTCCAATTAGTTTTTGTTCTAGTGCTTTATTCTTTCCAAATTTGTGCTGCATAGGTGACCATGTTCTTGAGCTTGCATGTCAAATTTATATGGTTCCAAGTAGTTCTAATGCTTCATATAGGCTCTAGGCACTTGTGGGAGTTGTTGCTATCAATTTTATTGAAGTTGGTTCACTTTTATTTGAAGTTACTAAAAATTTCAGAAATTTTTCAGAGGAAACAATATGTTTAGGAAGATGTTCCAAGGTGGTTCTTCAAGGACGCAAGGCCCCAGGCTTGCAATGCGTGATGCTGACGAGGAACCACCAAGAGACTCTCCTGTGAGGCCCTGTGAATGGCCTTCGGAAAATTTTATGAATCAAGCAGGAATCAAAGAAGAATTTGCGTAACGCCGGTCTTGAGGACTTTGAAGCTGACAAATGCCCCCAGTATCATGATCTCACAAGTTCATTTGTGAGGAGGTTTGAGTTTTCATATTCGCGTAATTCTCCTTCAGTCATGTTTGACCTTTATGACAAATTTTATACCATGGACTTAGAGGATTTCACTCTTGCTTGCAAACTTCCATCTTCGGGCAGTGTCAGGGATCCCCCTAAATCTGAATATAGAGACTTTCTTGCTAGAATAACTGTGGGGGAATCTAGAGATATAACACAAGCCACTATAGGGAGCGTTCACTTTCCTGCTATACATTATTTTGCTCTCTTCATAGGTAGATGCATAGATGCTAAGGATGAAGCATGTCACATGTGTGCCCCTGATCTCAGCATTCCCAGAAGTGCTATGTTAGGAGACCAATCTTATCATATGGGAGCCATTGTAGCTCGTAGGTTGCATCATAATAGACATAACGGAGATTTCTTTGGAGGAATTTATGCAACCCGCTTAGCTAATTTTCTTGAGATAGACATTCGTGAGGGTGATATGGAGTTACCCCCTACATATTTAGATTTTGATTCTATTGTCTCCCACCAGTTTGTTGAGAGGACTGAACTACCTCTCCAGTATCGATTAATCTTTAACAAACGGCATGTTGTCCATATTACTCTTCCTACTCCTGCCTTCTTTGATTCTCAGACAAAAGGAAGATACACTATTACCAGAGAGGAGGCAGATGAGTACGAGAGGAGAGCGGAGGCTGCTCGACGCCACGCTACAGCTCAGGAGGCGATAGCCGCTGCATCGCAGTATGACCCCAGCTTCACCTACGGGTATCCGCCAGGCTATCCCTGGCAATAGACCAACTTAGGCCAAAAGCCTAAGCTTGGGGGAGTACGTATTTCCCACTGACATTACATTCATGTTCACACACACTCATTGATAGATGTCGGTGCTCATACTCTTTCACTGAATATCCATGCTAGTTTATTTTCTTTTTCCTGCTTTCGTCTTGTGTGTTTAATAAACCTTAAGAAAAAACAAAAAAAATTAGTAGTAGTTTATTTCTTTGCTGTAGTAATTAAAAAGAAAACCCAAAAATATTTCCCGTTCTTCTTTTGTTTGTTGGGAGATTTCGCGTGTAAACAGTTTTCTTTTCTTTTCTTTCCTTTGGGGTCGAGAAGACTATATTGAAAATGCTTAGTGGCTCTTATATGCATGGTTGTTTATTTAATTTCGAGCCCATATTACTTGTCTTCTCTCTTGAGTTGAATGCTTGCAAATTCTAGCTTAGTCCAATGCACGTGCACTCTTATTATTATACACATTGTTCGATCGTGCAAGTGAAAGGCAATAATGATGATATATGATGGACTTATTGGGATAAGAGAAAAGCTGGTATGAACTCGACCTGTCTTGTTTTTGTAAATATCATGATTCATCGTTCCTGAGTCAGCTATTATGAAATAAACATATTTGGAATGACATTTAGAGATTATAGTTGCTTGTGCCATGCTTGATTAGCTATGAGTTATAATGGTTTACCTTGCGTGCCAACATGCTATTAGAATGATTATGATGTGGTATGATGGGATGGTATCCTCCTTTAAATGAATTGAGTGACTAGACTTGGCACATGTTCACGCATGTAGTTGAATCAAATCAACATAGCCTTCATGATATTTATGTTCATGGTAAATTATATCCTACTCATGCTTGTATTTGGTGTAAGTTAATTTTAATGCATGTTTACGGCTGTTGTCGCTCTCTCAGTTGGTCGCTTCCCAGTCTTTTGCTAGCCTTCACCTGTACTAAGCGGGAATACTGCTTCTGCATCCAAATCCTTAAACTCCAAAGTTGTTCCATATGAGTCCACTATACCTACCTATATGCGGTATTTACCTGCCGTTCCAAGTAAATTTGTATGTGCCAAACTCTAAACCTTCAAATAAACATTCTGTTTTGCATGCTCGAATAGCTCATATGTCAACTAGGGCTGCCCTTATCTTCCGTGTTAGGCGGGTTATTCTCAAGAGGAGTGGACTCCGCTCCTCATTCATGAGAAAATGGCTGGTCTCCGGGATGCCTAGTCCCATGCTTTATGCAAACTAAATCAAAATAATTGCAAACAAAACTCCCCCTGGGACCCGTTGAATGTTGGAGGCACTCATTGTTTTGAGCAAGCCATGGATTGATGCTTGTGGAGGAGGGGGAGTATAAACTTTACCATTCTGTTTGGGAACCGCCTATAATTTGTTTAGCATGGAAGATATCGTCGTCTCATAGTTGTTATGTTGACAATGAAAGTATGCCGCTCAAAATATAATTTATCTCTATTTCAAAATCGAGCTCTGGCACCTCTACAAATCCATGCTTCCCTCTACAAAGGGCCTATCTATTTACTTTTATGTTGAGTCATCATCCTTCTTATTAAAAGTACCCGCTGGAGAGCACACTGTCATTTGCATTCATTATTATTGGTTTATATTGGGTATGACTTGGCTGGATCTCTTTTACCATGAATTACAATGTTTAGTCAGTCCTTGATCTTTAAAGGTGCTCTGCATTTATGTTTTCCAGTCTCAGACAGGGCTAGCGAGATACCATTTTGTTATATCATGATATGATTATTTTGAGAAAGTGTTGTCATACGAGTTTTGTTATTATGGCTCGCTAGCTGATTATGCTATTGATATGAGTAATTGTGAGACCTATGTGTTATTGTGAGTATGGTTAGTTAATAATATTTTCTGAAACTTGAATGCTGGCTTTTGATGTTTACAACAACAAGAGAAAACAGAGTTTTCATGTCTCCGTCATATCTACTTTTCCAAACACTTTTGCCCTTGTTTTGGACTCTAACTTGTATGATTTGAATGGAACTAACCCGGACTGACGCTGTTTTCAGCAGAATTGCCATGATGTTGTTTTATGTGCAGAAAATAAAAGTTCTCGGAATGACCTGAAACTCCACAGAACATCTTAGAAAAAATAATAAAAAATCCTCGCCAAAGATGATGACCAGGGGGCCCACACCTTGTCCACGAGGGTGGGGGGCGCCCCCCTAGGGCGCGCCCCCCTACCTCATGGGCCCCCTGGTGGCCCTCCGACGCCAACTCCAACTCCGTATATTGGCTTTCGGGGAGAAAAAAAATCAGAGAGAAGAAATCATCGCGTTTTATGATACGCAGCCGCCGCCAAGCCCTAATCTCTCTCGGGAGGGCTGATCTGGAGTCCGTTCGGGCTTCGGAGAGGGGGATTCGTCGCCGTCGTCATCATCAACCATCCTCCATCACCAATTTCATGATGCTCACCGCCGTGCGTGAGTAATTCCATCGTAGGCTTGCTGGACGGTGATGGGTTGGATGAGATTTATCATGTAATCGAGTTAGTTTTGTTAGGGTGTGATCCCTAGTATCCACTATGTTCTGAGATTGATGTTGCTATGACTTTGCTATGCTTAATGCTTGTCACTAGGGCCCGAGTGCCATGATTTCAGATCTGAATCTATTATGTTTTTGTGAATATATGTGAGTTCTTGATTCGGCAACCTCGAAGTGACAATAATCGGGACCACTCCCGGTGATGACCATAGTTTGAGGAGTTCATGTATTCACTATGTGCTAATGCTTTGTTCCGGTTATCTACTAAAAGGAGGCCCTAATATCCCTTAGTTTCCAATAGGACCCCGCTGCCACGGGAGGGTAGGACAAAAGATGTCATGAAGGTTCTTTTCCATAAGCATGTATGACTATATGCGGAATACATGCCTACATTACATTGATGCATTAGAGCTAGTTCTGTGTCACCCTATGTTATGAATATTACATGACGAACCACATCTGGCATAATTATCCATCACTAATCCGGTGCCTACGAGTTATCCATATACTGGTTCTCGCTTACTTACTTTTCCGTTGCTACTGTTACAATCACTACAAAATACCAAAAACATTACTTTTGCTGTCTTTACTTTTGTTACCGTTACCACCACTATCATATTACTTTGCTACTAACACTTTGCTGCAGATACTAAGTTTCCAGGTGTGGTTGAATTGACAACTCAGCTGCTAATACTTGAGAATATTCTTTGGCTCCCCTTCTGTCGAATCAATAAATTTGGGTTGAACACTCTACCCTCGAAAACTGTTGCGATCCCCTATACTAGTGGGTTATCACCAGCCCGCCTTCGAGCAGGCCGAACAGGAGGATGAGCAAGTCAGCCCAGAAGAACAGGCGACTGACGGATACCCGGAGGAGGGCAACTATATGCCCCCTCCGAAGACGAGATTAGCCTCGGCAACGACAAGTTCGGCGTGCCTGAGGATCCCGTGGAGCAGGAGCGCTTCAAGTGCCGGCTTATTGCCACTGCGAGGGCCTAAAGAAGAAGCAATAGCAACTCCAGGATGATCAAGACCTGCTCATAGATAGATGGACTGAAGTCCTGGCAGCCGAGGAATACGGACTCGAGCGCCAAATGGCTGACCGGCCACCTCGTGGCCAGGATAAAATGGGATATCAGCCCGAATACCAGCCCGCACCCCCACGCTAATACACTATGGCCCGGGGCAACAGGAAAGACCTGCAAGATATTATGGAAAACAAAGCAGGACAGCCAAGATCTATCTACGGATCGCGGGGGTACGCCCCAGCGCGCGATGATGGTCGTCACGCCGGATACGTCATCAACAAGTCCGGCTGGGCCAAACACAGCAACCCAGACCAGTTTGAACTGCGTAGCCACATAGCCCAGCACAGAGGCACCGCACACCCCCTCTGCTTCACTTAAGAAGTGATGGATCATGAATTTCCAGAAGGGTTCAAACCCGTAAACATCGAATCATACGATGGCACAATAGACCCCGCAGTATGGATCGAAGATTTCCTTCTCCACATTCACATGGCCCGCGGAGACGATCTACATGCCATCAAGTATCTTCCCCTTAAGCTCAAAGGGCCAGCCCAGCACTGGCTAAACAGCCTGCCAGCAAATTCCATTGGTAGTTGGGAAACCCTGGAAGACGCATTCCTTGACAACTTCCAGGGCACATATGTGCGACCACCGGACGCCCATGACTTGACCCACATTACTCAACAGCCCGGAGAGTCAGCCAGGAAATTCTGTACTCGGTTCCTAACTAAAAAGAACCAAATAGTCGACTATCCGGACGCCGAAGCCCTGGCGGCTTTTAAGCATAATATCCGTGACGAGTGGCTCGCTTGACACCTCGGCCAGGAAAAACCCAAATCCATGGCAGCCCTCACAACACAAATGACCCGCTTTTGCGCAGGCGAGGATAGTTGGTTGGCTCGCAGTGGCACCACGCCACATTCCGGCACTTCGGATGTCCGCGACAACAACGGCAAGCCACGATGCAACAGACATAAGCGACGGAACAACGGCGACAACACTGAAGAAACGTCAGTAAATGCCGGATTCAGCGGATCCAAGTCCAGTCAGTGGAAGAAGCCGTTCAAAAGAAACAATCAAGGACCATCCAGTCTGGACCGTATACTGGAGCGCTCGTGCCAAATTCATGGCACCTCGGACAAGCCAGCCAACCAAACAAATAGAGACTGCTGGGTATTCAAATAGGCCGGCAAAATAAACACCGAAAACAAGGACAAGGGGCTGCACAGCGATGATGACGAGGAGCCCCGGCGTCCGAACACGGGGGGACAGAAGAAATTTCCCCCCGAGGTGAAAACGGTCAACATGATCTATGCCACTCACATCCCCAAGCGGGAACGGAAGCGAGCACTACGGGACGTCTACATGATGGAGCCAGTCGCCCCCATGTTCAACCCATGGTCAGCTTGTCCGATCACCTTTGATCGTAGGGATCATCCTACTAGCATCCATAACGGTGGCTCAGCCGCATTGGTCTTAGATCCAATCATCGACGGATTCCACCTCACGCGAGTCCTTATGGATGGCGGCAGTAGCCTGAACCTGCTTTATCAGGACACAGTGCGCAAAATGGGCATCGACCCCTCAAGGATTAAGCCCACCAAAACCACCTTTAAAGGTGTAATTCCTGGAGTAGAGGCCCACTGTACGGGCTCCATAACATTGGAAGTGGTCTTCGGATCTCCGGACAACTTCCGAAGTGAAGAGTTAATCTTCGTTATCGTCCCTTTTCGTAGTTGTTACCACGCACTGCTCGGACGAACCGCATTCGCTAGATTCAATGCGGTACCACACTATGCATACCTCAAGCTCAAGATGCCAGGCCCGTGCGGGGTCATAACAGTCAACGGAATCATGGACCGCTCTCTCCGTACAGAAGAGCATACTGCAGCCCTCGCGGCAGAAGTACAATGCGGCCTCCTCCGGCAAACCACCAATCCGGCCATGACAACCTCAAGCACCGTTAAGCGAGTCCGGAGCACCCCGCAACAGGATCATCAGGCACGCCAAGAGCATGATTAGCAGTCCGGCTTCCGCTCAAACCCCATTAAAGTAGCATTCGTGCCACGCATACACAATTATGAACTCACAATACCATGGGCATAGGCGGAGGCGCAGCAGTGACTCAGTCAACATTGCGGTATCACCGCAACATACCTTCATAATCTTTCCCTTTTACCTTTCAGGACATTGCTTTAGTGCAGCCTCTTCAGAAGAGCCGGATTACCGGACTTACATAGGAGAGAAAACCAACGAGGCAACAGGATTTGCGCACAGAAGGAAACACCCAGGTAGGATCTATTTACGATCGTTATACCTGTTTTATCTATCTGTGCGTGACCTGCCACTGGATATGACATGTCAAATATTCCTATTTTATCTCCGCTTAATGCATTCATTGCAAACATACGCTTAAACTTATTATTCATCAATGGGAGATCACATATAGCGTCAACTTATCAGTCTTATTTGAGCATTTTTCTCACAAATATTTATTTGATATTGCATCCGTACACCTTGGTATGTTCAGTTTGCCAGGGGCTTCTTATGGCGCCCCATAATACGGCAAGACAAGTCCGAACACTTTCAACAATGTGGCACCCCGAACTTATAGCACTATATGCATCAGCTCTGAATCATGTCTTGGGTCTACAGTTGGGTTAGCCCGGCTCCCTTGTTTTGGTACCTTACGTTCCGTTATATCGGCTAAGGTAGCGCAGGGAGAACTACTGCGATTGTGTCCCGGTTCTTCCGGACGAGCACCTCAGTAGAGAAAACCGAAAACTGACTGGCATGATGTAGCGATAGCTGGTCGCTGTTCGAGAGGTCTTAAAATCCTTAAAGATTTTTCCGCTTTAGGCGATAAATCGGCTTCGTCCGATCTAGGCATATATAGCGCCCCAATTCGGCCTTCCAGATTCTAAGGGCTTTGCCGAAATTTAAAATTGTAGACTTCTATGGATAAGTGAAAGTTATAAAGCCGCATAGTCCGATTGCCTTGTTCGCTGCGTCGGACACCTCCTTAAGGGACCAAACAGTTTGATAAAGAGTGTCCGGGTTTTCCATGAACACCCTAGTACTAGTTACATGGGGGCGGAAGCCGACGACTGGCCTACTTTCAGAATTTTATAAACAGCCGAATAGAAGGTAATATTTTAAATAACAAAAGTGCTACATAGTGCAAGTAACTTTGTCATTAAATTACAAACATGACAGAAGTGAATTCAATTTGAAATTGTGTCCTTGGTACATTCATCGGCCACGAGACGAGCGCCCTTCATAACGCCATCGTAACACTTCTCTGGATAGCGATGCGCCTTCCCTCCGGCGGCCTGTCCTTCACCAGCTTCAACGCATCCAACTTTCCCCAATGCACCTTCGCACGGGCAAAGGCCCGGCGGGCACCTGCAATGCAAACGGATCGCTTGATGACTTCGAGCCGCGGACAGGCATTCACCATCCGCTTGATCAGGCCAAAGTAGCTAGCCGGCAGGGACTCACCAGGCCACATCCGGACTATGAAATCTTTCATAGCCGCTTCGGCCGCCCTGTGGAGTTCGACCAACTGCTTCACTTGGTCACTCAGAGGCATTGGATGTTCGGCCCTAGCATACTGGGACCAGAACAGCTTCTCTATTGAGCTCCCCTCCTGGGCACGGTAGAACTCCGCGGCATCTGATACGCTGTGTGGCAGATCTGCGAATGCCCCTGGAGAGCTCCAAACTCGGGTAAGTAAAAGAAACGCCTCCTCCACATGTTTGCTTTGCATAAAGAATTTCTTACCTGCCGCTATCTTTTTGTCCTCCTAGATCTCCTGCTGTGCCTTCTCAGCTTCGTCCTTGGCGTCTTTTATACTAGCAAGGGCCTTCGCAAGCTCGGCCTCTTCCGCCTTAAACTCATGCTCCACGGACTCGAACTTTTTGCCGAGCTCCAGGAGCTCTTGTTGTACCTCGCCGACTCTGGCATCTTGCTTCTCGCGCTCTGTGCGTTCCAAGGCCGCCTTGTCTTCGGCCTCAGACAACGCTTCCTTCAGAGAGGCCACTTCGGTGGTGGCCCCTGTTACAAAATTACGATGCTTCGTCGTTAGAATAACTAATTTTATATACCCTTCATTATGTGAGAGCGGGGAATCACTCACCTTTGCTCTCTTCGAGCTGCCTCTTCGTGAGGTCGAGCTCTCCCTGCGCCTGCTCCAGAGCCCATTTTAGTCCGGCGATCTCGGCTGTGCGGACAGCAGCGGCAAGCAGCACAGCCTGCTTGTTCACATTCACACTTATTATTAGACTGCTTCGGATTATAATTGACCCTCCGTTTGGTTTTTCTTTCCGAACACCAAAAAGAGTATCAGGGGCTACTCCTATCGGGTGGTAATTTCACATATTTTTATTACTTACCTCAAAGCCTGTCAGGAGGCTGGTGCAAGCGTCGGTTAGTCTGCTATTGGCGGATGAAACCTTTTGAATCACCGCACTCTTAAGAGTACGGTGCTCTTCATTCATGGAAGCGCCGCGAAGCGCTTCCAGCAGACAGTCCGGCGCCTCGGGCACAACGGAAGTCCTCGACACAGACGGCTCGCCCTCCCTAATGAGGGGCTGCCCGCCTGAGTCCGGAACCATTGATGGTTCCGGAACAGTGTTCGGCTGAGAGCCCGGCCTGCTGTGGCTCTCACCTACACGATCCGCGGGGACCTTGAACCCCGCGTGTCCGACATCTGGGATTCCGCCTTGGGGCGTCTCCAGAATCACCTCCCCCCGCGCTGGGAGCCTTCGGGACAACACCTCCGTGTCATCCGTGGGTTGAGGAGTAGTGGCCGTCGGGAGCGAGTTCATCTCTGAATCTCTCAGGGATCCGTCTGAAGAAGATACCTCGGGATGAGCCCTGGCAGGACTGCATATATGTTCGGCGTTATAAAAAGATTTTGAAGTAAAATCATAACAGAGTGCGGATACTTACGATCGCGCTAGGGGCTTCCCCCTAGGCAGCCACCCCTCCTCGCTATGGGCAGCCGTGGCGGAGTAGCCCGTAAGGGACACCTTTCCCTTCTTGGACGACCCAGCCTCCCCCTCCGGGACGGCTTTCCTATTTTTCCCCTCCCCAGTGCAGGGAGGTAGAGTTTCTTCTTGCTTCCCCCCGCGTCCGAGGGAGGAATCTGTCTCGTCGTCATCAGATGATGTGGGTATGACGGCCTTGCGCCGAGGGCCTTTCCCGGCCCCTGGACCGCCTTCTCGGGCCCCTCACCCTCTTCGGGTGGGGTGGTCCCTTCTTCTTCTTTCTCACCTTCGGGGGAGGAGTGTGCCTCGTCGTCTTCGGATGAGGCTTCTGGCGCAAACTTACGTCGGAGACCCTTTCGGATCCCCGGGGCCTTCTTATCGGCCTTCTTCTCCGGCACCTTGTAGGGCGCCGAGACCAGCATCTCCATCAGGAGAGCATCAGCTGGGCTTTCTGGCAGCGGAGCCGGACAGTCAATCTGCTCCGCTGTCCCTACATAATCCTGAACAAATATGCACAATTACTTAAGGCTCCCCCATGAATATATTGCGAAGAACCGAATCCGGTGGTAGCCTGAAAACTCACCTGGCTAGGAGGCCGCGCGGCGTGGAGCTCACGGTCCTTGGATGTGGCAGGAGGTACTTCGGAGGCCTTGAACAACGCCTTCCACGCGTCTTTGTGCTTCATGCCATAGAGCCTCTGAAGCGTCTGGTGTTCGGCCGGGACGAACTCCCACAGATTGAATGCCCCCTTTGGCACGGCAGAATCTGGCGAACGAGCATGACCTGGATCACGTTGACAAGCTTGATGTTCTTGTCCTTCATGCTCTTGATGCAGTTTTGTAGTCCGGTCAGCTCTGTAGATTCGCCCCAGGACAGGCCCTTCCTTTCCTAGGAGGTGAGCCGCGTGGGGGTTCTGGATCGGAACTCGGGGGCCACCGCCCAGTTGGCGCCGCGCGGCTCGGTGATGTAGAACCACCCCGACTGCCACCCCCTTCATGTTTTTCGCAAAGGAGCCGTCAAGCCAGGTGACGTTAGGCATCTTGCCCACCATGGCTCCTCCGCACTCCGCTTGCTGGCCGCTCACAATCTTCGGCTTCACGCAGAAGATTTGTAGCCACAAGCCAAAATGAGGCTTGATGCGGAGGAAGGCCTTGCATACAACGATGAACGCCGAGATGTTGAGGACGAAGTTCGGGGCTAGATCGTGGAAATCTAGCCCGTAGTAGAACATGAGCCCGCGGATGAAGGGGTGAAGTGGAAACCCCAGTCCACGGACGAAGTGGGCGAGAAACACGACCCGCTCGTGGGGTCCTGGGGTTGGAATGACCTGCCCGTCGTCCGGTAGCCGGTGCGCTATGTCTGAGGCTAAGTATCCGGCCGCCCGAAGATTCGCGATATCCTTATCCTTCATGATGGAAGCCACCCAGTTTCCTCCTGCTCCGGACATGTTTAGCTGTGCGGAGAAGACTTGGGCTAGCGCGCTGGAGCTCGAGGGGGCAAGAGTGGGAAAAGGAGGAAGAAGGCGTGGGTAAAAATGGGGAACTCTTATCCATTTATAGAGGCGACGGAAGCGGTGCGCCTCCGCACTTGCCCGTTGGGAATCGCCCACCTCCCAAGCACCACGATTGATGGCATGGTGGGATTACCCATACCCGTATTGATGAGAATCCTGTGATAAGGGGACACGATTTCTGCTTTGACAAGACGTGTCAAGGAAACCGCTTTGCAATATGCGCTGTGGCTGGTTGTAGGAAAATGGCTCGAATAATGACCCAACCTTAATGACATGTCACATTGTCTAAAAAGTTGTCAGCAGATTGCATTTGTGAAATATCATTCTCTCTCTACAGCGGTATGTGAAGATCATTTTGCGGATCCGGACACGGTCTACGTGTTTGATAATTACTTTGGAGTATTCGGAGAAGGAACCCGCCTTGCAATGCCGAAGACAAGACTATGCGCCGGACTCATCGTCATTGAAGCCCGGTTCAGGGGCTACTGAGGGAGTCCTAGATTAGGGGGTATCCGGACAGCCGGACTGTATACATCGTTCGGACTATTGAAGCGTGAAGATACAAGACTCAAGACTCCGGCCCGTGTCCGGATGGCACTCTTCTTTGCGTGGAAGGCAAGCTTGGCAATCCGGATATTGTGTTTTCCTTCCTTGTAACCGACTCCATGTAAACCCTAGCCCTCTCCGGTGTCTATATAAACTGGAGAGGTTGGTCCTTAGAAGGCCGATCACAATTACAATCATACCATCATAGGCTAACTCTTAGGGTTTAGCCTCTACGATCTCGTGGTAGATCTACTCTTGTACTACTCATATCTTCAATATTAATCAAGCAGGAAGTAGGGTTTTACCTACATCGAGAGGGCCCGAACCTGGGTAAACATTGTGTCCCTCACTTCCTGTTACCATCAGCCTAAGACGCACAGATCAGGACCCCCTACCCGAGATCCGCCGGTTTTGACACCGACAGACACCTCTAGAGACACAACAACAGATCAATGATCTCTTAGCCGTGTGCGGTGCCCCACTCCACCTTAGTCCTCCTCGATAATATTGTAGCGGTGCTTAGGCGAAGCCCTACAACGGTAGAACATCAACATCGTCACCACGCCGTCGTGCTGACGGAACTCTCCCTCGACACTCGGCTGGATCGGAGTTCGAGGGACGTCATCGAGCTGAACGTGTGCTAGAACCCGGAGGTGCCGTGCTTTCGGTGCTTGATCGGTCGGGCCGTGAAGACGTACGACTACATCAACCGCGTTTTTCTAATGCTTCCGCTTTCGTTCTACGAGGGTACATGGACAACACTCTCCCCTCTCATTGCTATGCATCACCATGATCTTGCGTGTGCGTAGGCAAATTTTTGGAATTACTACGTTCCCTAACAGTGGCATCCGAGCCAGGTTTTATGCGTAGATGTTATATGCACGAGTAGAACACAAGTGATTTGTGGGCGATACAAGTCATACTGCTTACCAGCATGTCATACCTTGGTTCGGCGGTATTGTTGGATGAAGCGGCCCGGACCGACATTACGCGTACGCTTACGCAAGACTGGTTCCACCGACGTACTTTGCGCACAGGTGGCTGGCGAGTGTCAGTTTCTCCAACTTTAGTTGAACCGAGTGTGGCTACGCCCGGTCCTTGAGAAGGTTAAAACAGCACTAACTTGACAACTATCGTTGTGGTTTTGATGCGTAGGTAAGAACGGTTCTTGCTCAGCCCGTAGCAGCCACGTAAAATTTGCAACAACAAAGTAGAGGACGTCTAACTTGTTTTTACAGGGCATGTTGTGATGTGATATGGTCAAGACGTGATGCTATATTTTATTGTATGAGATGATCATGTTTTGTAACCGAGTTATCGGCAGCTGGCAGGAGCCATATGGTTGCCGCTTTATTGTATGCAATGCAAACGCCCTGTAATTGCTTTACTTTATCACTAAGCGGTAGCGATAGTCGTAGAAGCAATAGGTGGCGAAACGACAATGATGCTACAATGGAGATCAAGGTGTCACGCCGGTGACGATGGTGATCATGACGGTGCTTGATATCTACTACACAACCTTCTTCTTGTAGACGTTGTTGGGCCTGCAAGTGCACAGGTTTATAGGACAGTAGAAAATTTCCCTCAAGTGGATGACCTAAGGTTTATCAATCCGTGGGAGGCGTCGGATGAAGATGGTCTCTCTCAAGCAACCCTGCAACCAAATAACAAAGAGTCTCTTGTGTCCCCAACACACCCAATACAATGGTATTGTATAGGTGCACTAGTTCGGCGAAGAGATGGTGATACAAGTGCAATATGGATAGTAGATATAGGTTTTTGTAATCTGGAAATATAAAAACAGCAAGGTAACTAATGATAAAAGTGAGCATAAACGGTATTGCAATGATAGGAAACAAGGCATAGGGTTCATACTTTCACTAGTGCAAGTTCTCTCAACAATAATAACATAGATAGATCATATAACAATCCCTCAACATGAAGGAAATATGCCCTAGAGGCAATAATAAAGTTATTATTTATTTCCCCATATCATGATAAATGTTTATTATTCATGCTAGAATTGTATTAACCGGAAACATAATACATGTGTGAATACATGGACAAACACAACGTCACTAGTATGCCTCTACATGACTAGCTTATTAATCAAAGATGGTTATGTTTCCTAACCATAGACATGTGTTGTCATTTGATTAATGGGATCACATCATTAGGAGAATGATGTGATTGACATGACCCATTCCGTTAGCCTAGCACTTGATCGTTTAGTATTTCGCTATTGCTTTCTTCATGACTTATACATGTTCCTGTAACTATGAGATTATGCAACTCACGTTTACCGGAGGAACACTTTGGGTACTACCAAACATCACAACGTAACTGGGTGATTATAAAGGAGTACTATAGGTGTCTCCAAAGGTACATGTTGGGTTGGCATATTTCGAGATTAGGTTTTGTCACTCCGATTGTCGGAGAGGTATCTCTGGGCCCTCTCGGTAATGCTCATCTCTATAAGCCTTGAAAGCAATGTAGCTAATGAGTTAGTTACGGAATGATGCATTACATAACTAGGTATTGGATACCGACGATCGAATCTCGGGCAAGTAACATACCGATGACAAAGGGAACAACGTATGTTGTTATGCGGTTTGACCGATAAAGATCTTCGTAGAATATGTAGGAGCCAATATGGGCATCCAGGTTTCGCTATTGGTTATTGACCGAGAATAGTTCTAGGTCATGTCTACATAGTTCTCGAACCCATAGGGTCCGCACGCTTAACGTTACGATGACAGTTTTATTATGAGTTTATAAGTTTTGATGTACCGAAGTTTGTTTGGAGTCCCGGATGTGATCACGGACATGACGAGGAGTCTCGAAATGGTCGAGACATAAAGATTGATATATTGGACGACTATATTCGGACACCGGAAGTGTTCCGGGAGTTATCAGAGAAAACCGGAGTGCCGGAGGGTTACCGGAACCCCCCTCCCCCCCGGAAGTAGTAATGGGACTTATGGGCCTTAGTGGAGATAGAGAGAGGGGCAGCCAACATGGGCCGCACGCCCCCTCACCCTCTGGTCCGAATTGGACTAGGAGGGGGGCGGCGCCCCCCTCTTTCCCTCTCCCTCTCCCCCTTCCTTTCCCCCTCCTAGTAGGAGTAGGAAAGAGGGAGTCCTACTCCTACTAGGAGGAGGACTCCTCCTCCTTAGCGCGCCCACAAGGGCCGGTCGGCCTTCCCCCTTGCTCCTTTATATACGGGGGCAGGAGGCACCCTAGGACACACCAGTTGATCTACGGATCGTTCCTTAGCCATGTGCGGTGCCCCTCTCCACCATATTCCACCTCGGTCATATCGTCGCGGAGTTTAGGCGAAGCCCTTGTGGCGACCGGTTTTCCGGGTAATCAAATTCCAGAAAATGGCCGTCGTGCTCACCAACCCCAGGATTACTGTTAGCTGATGAGGAATCAACTTGATACAGAAAATTCCAAGCAAAGTACAGAATATGCAGTACAAGACCGTTCTGGTCTGTGAGTACAACAAATGGTTTCTAAAGGTTGATGGCGGAAGCGGTCTATGGATCATCATGCTGATGGGACTCCATTTCCCAACAGGAACAGCTGACCAGGTTAACTCCTATCTTCATGAGGCTGCTATCATCGTTGCTTAGGTTCCGGGGTTGTCATCGCGTCGCTCCTCTCCGTGCAAGAAATCTGGCCAAGACAATAGCCAGGGACAAGCCAGTGAGTACTTTGAATGTACTCGCAAACATTATGAACACATGTATAACATAACGATGGTGTGCTGAAAATATTTTATGCTCATGACGTCAGTCACAAAAGATAAATAAAACTCTTGATGCGTGCAAGCACGTTATTTATGTATATGCAATAACATAGTAGTATTAAAATTTATGAAATAAATAACAAGCAATGCCACAGTCGGGCGTCTTAGCGACACCACATAAAGGGCTTTAAAACAAATGCCACAGTCGGGCGTCTGAGGGACACCACATAAAGGGCTTTAAAAGAAATGCAACAGTCGGGCGTCTGAGCGACACCACATAAAGGTCTTTAAAAGAAATGCCACAGCCGGGCGTCTGAGCGACACCACATAAAGGGCTTTAAAAGAAATGCCACAGTCGGGCGTCTGAGCGACACCACATAAAGGGCTTTAAAAGAAATGCCACAGTCGGGCGTCTGAGCGACACCACATAAAGGGCTTTAAAAGAAATGCCACAGTCGGGCATCTGAGCGACACCACATAGAGGGCTTTAAAAGAAATGCCACAGTCGGGCGTCTAAGCGACACCACATAAAGGGCTTTAAAAGAAATGCCACAGTCGGGCGTCTAAGCGACACCACATAAAGGGCTTTAAAAGAAATGCCACAGTCGGGCGTCTGAGCGACACCACATAAAGGGCTTTAAAATAAACAATCATAGTGAATATCCCGGAGGTAGAACCATCCCAGAGATACTCGATAATAACAATAATATCACGGTTAGTCAACAATAATAATAATCATAATTATCACAAGTCACAAGTAGTAGTTCCAGTTCTGGTTTAACAGTTTCACCTCCGAAGACCGACACTAAGACCGACACTTGACCCATCCCAGACTGCAATCCTTAACCATGGACACGGCTATTCGAATAGGTATAATCTCTGCAGAGGGTGTACTCTTTACCCACGAGTAACGGATTCCTTTAGTCCATCGGGACTAATTCCGTCTACGGTCTTTTAAATGAAAACGCACCTGACTTGCACACACCAGCTTAATTTACCGGTGTCTGGAATCACCCACGACACTCGTTAAGCAAAACTCTAAGTGGGGAGGCTACAACCTCGATTAGCATGGGCAAAATTTATACCGCGCGCAAACTGGGGAAGCTATCCCTTCGGCTACAACCGAAACACCCATGCCACCTGACCGGATGACTGGCTTTAATCCATGGCCTTGGTACCCTCATCCCGACCCCTCTGTACGGTGGGTGCTAGAAAGGGGTTGACAAATTACTGAACCGTACTCTACTTGTTGTAGAGACGAGTGGTAGTACGAAACAAGTATGGGGGTTACTGGAACAAGACTCGTTCTACGGTCGACTCAAGAGGTTTAAGTATTTCCCTGCATGACATGCATAACAAATATATTTCAACCAACAGAATCACCGCTCATTATACCTCACTATGCCATACCGGACATAATCGTCCCGACGAAGACCGGCTACAAACTCATGCCTACCCAAGGCAGAGGTTTTCCCGGATTCCTTCTGGCATGCACGCAAGGCACATGAGGATGATTATCATCACAAGTGTGTTCATTTCCAACAGCATGGAAATCACTAATATGCACTCATGTATATGATCATATCACATGAAATAACAAGTCCTTCGAAATGCGGTGGTGTTATAAATGTATCAACGAACACACCAATAATATTACGTCGGGGTTCAGAATGCTTGCCTTTAATGTGTGGAAAGGCAGGGTGCACTCCAAAACATTTGAATGCTTTCTCCTCTCTCCAAAATCCTAATTAAAAGTATTTTTGAATCAATATATAGTTTTAAAACAGTACCAAAAGGATGTCTGAAATTTTTTGAAATAAATCTTAAAATAAACTAGATCAAATTTGAGAGAGATAGGAAAAAGAATCATTTCATTTGGAGTTGTAATTAAAAGGTTACAGCAGGTCAAAGTTTGGTCAAAATCTGTTTTTAAAATAAAATAGAAAAGAAAACGTTTTGGGCAGAATACGCTTTCGAACAGGGGAGACATACTCGGGGTTTTGCGCTTCCACTTAAACACGTGGAGGCGGGGCTGGGTCTCTGACAGTGGGTCCAGGGGCCCACTGGTCAGGTTTGACCAGTCCCCACTCCGTCCTCTTCTCTGCCCGAGCAGAGGCGGGGCGTCCAGCGATCGCCGCCGGCGAACGGCGGTTCTTCGCGGGCATCCGAGTGCAGGGATGGATCCGCCACTCCTAGGCGGTCCTCCCGGTGGTCGAGGGAGTGATGGGGACGGAGGGAGCCGTCGGCGACGAGCTCCGCGGCGGAGGAGGCTCCGGGGACAAAGTAAGTTTGGGGCTGCGGTGGTCTCCGGCCAAGATTGAGCGTGGGGTGGTACTCGCGAGAGTGAGGGAGATCTCTTGGTGGAGAGAGTGGAGAGGGGGAGGCACTGGTGGTGATGGAATCGGCCGGGGCTTGGCGGCGACCGAACCGGCCGGACTCGGGGAAGAAGGCCTTCCCTCTCTCGTCTGCTGGCCAAGGCTGCACTAGGAGGATCATATGAGGTTGCTCGAGGTCTCGTTTGAGCTCCGGGGTCATTATATACGCGGTGGAGGTCGGTTCCGAGGTGGCCGGCGATAAGACGACGGTGAACCGCCTCCCTGTAGCATCAGGGCGTCATGGTGACGACGGGAGCTAGCCGACGAGCGAGGGGATAAGCTTGCGCTGTTTCCAGTGGCAGGTGGCGAGCCGGGGTAGCTTTGGCGGCGCCGACCGTGGCAGAGGCGTACTGCGGACGCCGATGTGCCGCCAAAAGCTCTGTCGGCGGCGCTATAGGTTGCCAGGGCGGCTTGGCGCATTGCTGTGAGGGGGAGCATGTGGCGCGCAAGGGGACACGGCGTGCTGGCTGCGGTCGGTCACGGGCTGGAGTGGGTGCGGGGCGTGACGCGGTGGCTCGGGCGCTCGGCTCGTGCAATAAGCGCGCTCTGGGCGCGTCCAGTGCACGCACGGAAGTTGTTCGATGATATGCCAGGGTGGCCTAGAGGTCGCGGTTGAGGCTGGCAAGAACTAGGGCTAGTCTAGGTTTAGTAAGGGTAACAAGGGACATGGTGGTTTGGTCAGGAGACCAAGTTCACAATGCAAGCAACCATTCATGTCAAATCTGATCATGCACTCCAGGTGTTTGACAAAATGCCACAGGCACCTAGGCATTTCTTGGAGGGGCCAAATCTTCCAGATCAGTGTCTCTTTGGATGCACAAGAGGGTGGTGAGGTTAGTTGGTGGAAAGCACAAACTTGCTGGTGCAAGTTTTGCAGAACTCCAAATCTGGACAGGAGGTGAATGGCATTACTTCATGAACCAAAAATATGCCAATGGTTGCATGCTCCTGGACTTAGGAGTTTAACATGGAGGACTACATGTAGGAGAAAGAATCAAGGGCTAAAGATCAAGCAAAAATATGGTTGCTGTACAAACCATCATGTTGGACCAGAATGAAGATGAGGTTGTTTCACTCAAAATTTTCAAAGAGCAACCCTGGATTTTTGCATATAATGGAATGATATGCTCCTACTGACATCCCAAAATTTTTGGTGGAAGCTAGAAACAAATATTTAAAAGGGTTGTAGTGCAAAATTGCCCACTGGACCAGAGAAGAAAAACAGGTGTAGCACTCAAAATATGCAATGAATTAAATATATTATTGCACAAAAGTGATTTAGAGACATCACATGACATCTCCAAATTTTGGTTAGATTTTTAGATAAATCTATCAACTGGTTGTAGTACAAAAAGAGCTCCAAAACTCAAAACAAGTCATTTAATGAATAAAGCTCAGGGTGAAATAATTTAATAAATAAATCTACTGATTGAGAGATGTTTTTAAATGAGAGGGAAAATAAGTCCAATATGTTTTGGAAGGATCCACTTGGGAAAAACTCCTTAATATTAAAAGAAAAGTTTTGAAATCAACAGAGATATTCTTGCAGGCAAAAATTTTAAACTCTTGGCAAAATTTTAATAACTAAAACCTGGTTAAATTTTTGGGGTGTTACAGCCCTGCGCCGATAGAACATCATCATCGTCACCACGCTGTCGTGCTGACGGAACTCATCCCCGACGCTTTGCTGGATCGGAGCCCAGGGAACGTCATCGAGCTGAACGTGTGCTGAACACGAAGGTGCCGTACGTTCGGTGCTTGGATCGGTCGAATCGTGAAGATGTACAACTACATCAACCGCGTTGTCATAATGCTTCCGCTTACGGTCCACGAGGGTACGTGGACAACACTCTTCCCTCTCGTTGCTATGTCATCACCATGATCTTGCGTGTGTGTAGGAAATTTTTTGAAATTACTACGTTCCCCAACACAACATGCAACAAAGAGTCACTCCAAAGCCACTAATAGCGGAGAACAAAGGTAGAGATTATGGTAGGGTACGAAACCACCTCAAAGTTATTCTTTTTGATCGATCTATTCAAGAGTTCATAGTAAAATAACATAGATCTATTCTTTCCGCTCGATCCATCATAGAGTTCATACTAGAATAACACCTTAAGACACAAATCAACCAAAACCCTAATGTCACCTAGATACTCCATTGTCACCTCAAGTATTCGTGGACATGATTATACGATATGCATCACACAATCCTAGATTCATCCAACCAACACAAAGTACTTCAAAGAGTGCCCCAAAGTTTCTACCGGAGAGTCAAGAAAACGTGTGCCAACCCCTATGCATGGGCGGAACCCGCAAGTTGGTCACCAAAACATACATCATGTGGCACGTGATATCCCATTGTCACCACAGATAAACACGGCAAGACATACATCAAGTGTTCTCAAATCAAAGACTCAATCCGATAAGATAACTTCAAGAGGGAAACTCAATTCATCACAAGAGAGTAGAGAGGGAGAAACATCATAAGATCCAACTATAATAACAAAGCTCACGATACATCAAGATCGTGCCATAGAGAGAACACGAGAGAGAGAGAGAGATCAAACACATAGCTACTAGTACATACCCTCAGCCCCGAGGGTGAACTACTCCCTCTTCGTCATGGATAGCGCCGGGATGATGAAGATGGCCACCGGTGATGGGTTACCCCTCCGACAGGGTGCTGGAACGAGCTCCTGAGAGGTTTTTGGTGGCTACAGAGGCTTGCGGCGATGGAACTCCTGATCTATCTTCTTCGTGGATGTTTTTAGGGTACGTGGAACTATATAGGCGAAAGAAGTCGGTCGGGGGGTGCTTGAGGGGCCCATGAGATAGGGGGCGCGCCCAGTAGGGGAGGCACACCCCCTATCTCCTGGCCTCCTCGAGGATCTTCTGATGTGAACTCCAAGTCTCCAGGATCATATTCTTCCAAAAAATCACGCTGTCGAAGGTTTCATTCCGTTTGGACTCCGTTTGATATTCCTTTTCTTCGAAATACTGAAATAGGCAATAAAACAACAATATGGGCTGGGCCTCCGGTTAGTGGGTTAGTCCCAAAAATGATACAAATGTGTAAAATAAAGCCCATAAACATCCAAAAGGGGTAATATAATAGCATGGAACAATCAAAACTTATAGATACGTTGGAGACGTATCAGTGCTTCGGAGATGGAGATCGCATGCACAAGATGATGATGGCCATATCATATCACTTGTATTGATTGCATGTGTTGTTTATCCTTTATGCATCTTATTTTGCGTTGATTGACGGTAGCATTATAAGATGATCTCTCACTAAATTTCAAGGAATAAGTGTTCTCCTTGAGTATGCACCGTTGCAAAATTTCTTCATGCTGAGACACCACGTGATGATCGGGTGTGATATGTTCTACGTTCAAATACAACGGGTGCGAAATAGTTGCACACGTGGAATACTCTGGTTAAACTTGACGAGCCTAGCATATACAGATATGGCCTCGGAACACTGAGGCCGAAAGGTCCAACGTGAATCATATAGTAGATATGATAAACATAGTGATGTTCACAATTGAAAACTACTCCATCTCACGTGATGACCGGAGAGGGTTTAGTTGATTTGGATCACGTTATCACTTAGATGACTAGAGGGATGTCTGTCTAAGGGGAATTCTGTAGTAATATGATTAATTGAACTTCAATTTATCATGAACTTAGTACCTGATAGTATTTTGCTTGTCTATGTTTGTTGTAGATAGATGGCTCGTGATGTTGTTCCATTGAATTTTAATGCGTTCCTTGAGAAAGCTAAGTTGGAAGATGATGGTAGCAATTACATGGACTGGGTCCGTAACCTGAGGATTATCTTCATTGCTGCACAGAAGAATTACGTCCTGGAAGCACCTCTGGGTGCCAGGCCTGCTGCAGATGCAACTAACGATGTTAAGAACGTCTGGCAGAGCGAAGCTGATGACTACTCGATAGTTCAGTGTGCCATGCTTTACGGCTTAGAACCGGGACTTCAACGACGTTTTGAACGTCATGGAGCATATGAGATGTTCTAGGAGTTGAAGTTAATAATTCAAGCAAATGCCCGGATTGAGAGATATGAAATCTCCAATAAGTTCTATAGCTGCAAGATGGAAGAGAATAGTTCTGTCAGTGAACATATACTCAAAATGTCTGGGTATAATAATCACTTGATTCAACTGGGAGTTAATCTTCCTGATGATAGTGTCATTGACAGAATTCTTCAATCACTGCCACCAAGCTACAAGAGCTTCATGATGAACTATAATATGCAAGGGATGGACAAGACTATTCCCGAGCTCTTCGTAATGCTAAAGTTTCCGGAGGTAGAAATGAAGAAGGAGCATCAAGTGTTGATGGTCAATAAGACCACCAGTTTCAAGAAAAAGGGTAAAGGGAAGAAGAAGGGGAACTTCAAGAAGAACAGCAAACAAGTTGCTGCTCAAGAGAAGAAACCCAAATCTGGACCTAAGCCTGAGATTGAGTGCTTCTACTGCAAGCAGACTGGTCACTGGAAGCGGAACTGCCCCAAGTATTTGGCGGATAAGAAGGATGGCAAGGTGAACAAAGGTATATGTGATATACATGTTATTGATGTGTACCTTACTAATGCTCGCAGTAGCACCTGGGTATTTGATACTGGTTCTGTTGCTAATATTTGCAACTCGAAACAGGGACTACGGATTAAGCAAAGATTGGCTAAGGATGAGGTGACGTTGCGCGTGGGAAATGGTTCCAAAGTCGATGTGATCGCGGTCGGCACGCTACCTCTACATCTACCTTCAAGATTAGTTTTAGACCTGAATAATTGTTATTTGGTGCCAGCGTTGAGCATGAACATCATATCTGGATCTTGTTTAATGCGAGACGGTTATTCATTTAAATCAGAGAATAATGGTTGTTCTATTTATATGAGTAATATCTTTTATGGTCATGCACCCTTGAAGAGTGGTATTTTTTATTAAATCTCGATAGTAGTGATACACATATTCATAATGTTGAAGCCAAAAGATGCAGAGTTAATAATGATAGTGTAACTTATTTGTGGCACTGCCGTTTGGGTCATATTGGTGTAAAGCGCATGAAGAAACTCCATACTGATGGACTTCTGGAATCACTTGATTATGAATCACTTGGTACTTGCGAACCGTGCCTCATGGGCAAGATGACTAAAACACCGTTCTACGGAACTATGGAGCGAGCAACTGATTTGTTGGAAATCATACATACTGATGTGTGTGGTCCAATGAATATTGAGGCTCGCGGCGGGTACCGTTATTTTCTCACCTTCATAGATGTTTTGAGCATATATGGGTATATCTACTTAATGAAACACAAGTCTGAAACATTTGAAAAGTTCAAAGAATTTTAGAGTGAAGTGGAAAATCATCGTAACAAGAAAATAAAGTTTCTACGATCTGATCATGGAGGAGAATATATTTTTTACGAGTTTGGTTTACATTTGAAACAACGCCGGAATAGTTTCGCAACTCACGCCACCCGGAACACCACAACATAATGGTGTGTCCGAACTTCGTAATCGTACTTTACTAGATATGGTACGATCTATGATGTCTGTTACTGATTTACCGCTATCGTTTTGGGGTTATGCTTTAGAGACGGCCGCATTCACGTTAAATAGGGCACCATCAAAATCCATTGAGACGACGCCTTACGAACTGTGGTTTGGCAAGAAACCAAAGTTGTCGTTTCTTAAAGTTTGAGGCTGCGATGCTTATGTGAAGAAACTTCAACCAGATCAGCTCAAACCCAAATCGGAGAAATGTGTCTTCATAGGATACCCAAAAGAGACTATTGGGTACACCTTCTATCACAGATCTGAAGGCAAGACTTTTGTTGCTAAATTCGGATCCTTTCTAAAGAAGGAGTTTCTCTCGAAAGAAGTGAGTGGGAGGAAAGTAGAACTTGATGAGGTAACTGTACCTGCTCCCTTATTGGAAAATAGTTCATCACAGAAACCGGTTCCTGTGACGACTACACCAATCAGTGAGGAAGTTAATGATATTGATCATGAAACTTCAGATTAAGTTAGTACATAACCTGGTAGGTCAATCAGAGTAAGATCCGCTCTAGAGTGGTACGGTAATCCTATTCTGGAAGTTATGTTACTTGACCATGGCGAACCTACGAACTATGAGGAAGCGATGATGAGCCTAGACTCCACAAAATGACTTGAGGCCATGAAATCTGAGATGGGATCCATGTATGAGAACCAAGTATAGACTTTGGTTGACTTGCCCGATGATCGGCAAGTCATTGAGAATAAATGGATCTTCAAGAAGAAGACTGACGCTGATGGTAATGTAACTGTCTACAAAGCTCGACTTGTTGCGAAAGGTTTTCGACAAGTTCAAGGAGTTTACTACGATGAGACTTTCTCACCTGTAGTGATGCTTAAGTCTGTCCGAATCATGTTAGCAATTGCTGCATTTTATGATTATGAAATATGGAAAATGTATGTCAAAACTGCATTCCTGAATGGATTTCTGGAAGAAGAGTTGTATATGACGCAACTAGAAGGTTTTGTCGATCCAAAAGGTGCTAACAAAGTGTGCAAGCTCCAGCGATCCATTTATGGACTGGTGCAAGCCTCTCGGAGTTGGAATAAATGCTTTGATAGTGTGATCAAAGCATATGGTTTTATACAGACTTTTGGAGAAGCCTGTATTTACAAGAAAGTGAGTGGGAGCTCCGTAGCATTTCTCATATTATATGTAGACAACATATTGTTAATTGGAAATGATATAGAATTTCTTGATAGCATAAAAGGATACTTGAATAAAAGTTTTTCGATGAAAGACCTCGGTGAAGCTGCTTACATACTGGGCATCAAGATCTATAGAGATAGATCAAGACGCTTAATTGGACTTTCACAAAGAACATACCTTGATAAAGTTTTGAAAAAGTTCAAAATGGATCAAGCAAAGAAAGGGTTCTTACCTGTATTACAAGGTGTGAAGTTGAGTCAGACTCAATGCCCGACCACAGCAGAAGATAGAGAGAAAATGAAAGATGTTCCCTATGCTTCAGCCATAGGCTCTATCATGTATGCAATGCTGTGTACCAGACCTGTTGTATGCTTAGCAATAAGTTTAGCAGGGAGGTACCAAAGTAATCCAGGAGTGGATCACTGGACAGCGGTCAAGAATATCCTGAAATACCTGAAAAAGACTAAGGATATGTTTCTCATTTATGGAGGTGACAAAGAGCTAGTCGTAAATGGTTACGTCGATGCAAGCTTTGACACTGATCCAGACGATTCTAAATCGCAAACCGAATACGTGTCATACCTAGTGCATCGGGACAAATGAAGATCTTCTGTGACAATACTGGTGCAATTGCCTCGGCAAAGGAATCCAGATTTCACAAGAGGACCAAGCACATCAAGAGACGCTTCAATTCCATCCGGGACCAAGTCCAGGTGGGACACATAGAGATTTGCAAGATACATACGGATCTGAATGTTGCAGACCCGTTGACTAAGCCTCTTCCACGAGCAAAACATGATCAACACCAAGGCTCCATGGGTGTTAGAATCATTACTGTGTAATCTAGATTATTGACTCTAGTGCAAGTGAGAGACAAAAGGAAATATGCCCCAGAGGCAATAATAAAGTTATTATTTATTTCCATATATCATGATAAATGTTTATTATTCATGCTAGAATTGTATTAACCGGAAACATGATACATGTGTGAATACATAGAAAAACTTAATGTCACTAGTATGCCTCTACTTGACTAGCTCACTAATCAAAGATGGTTATGTTTCCTAACCATAGACATGAGTTGTCATTTGATTAACGGGATCACATCATTAGGAGAATGATGTGATTGACTTGACCCATTCCGTTAGCTTAGCAGTTGACAGTTTAGTATATTGCTATTGCTTTCTTCATGACTTATACATGTTCCTACAACAATGAGATTATGTAACTCCCATTTACCGGAGGAACACTTTGTGTGCTACCAAAAGTCACAACGTAACTGGGTGATTATAAAGGAGCTCTACAGGTGTCTCCAAAGGTACATGTTGAGTTGGCGTATTTCGAGATTAGGTTTTGTCACTCCGATTGTCGGAGAGGTATCTTTGGGCCCTCTCGGTAATGCACATCACTATAAGCCTTGCAAGCAATGTAGCTAATGAGTTAGTTACGGAATGATGCATTACATAACGAGTAAAGAGACTTGCCGGTAACGAGATTGAACTAGGTATTGAGATACCGATGATCGAATCTCAGGCAAGTAACATACCAATGACAAAGGGAACAACATATGTTATTATGCGGTTAGACCGATAAAGATCTTCGTAGAATATGTAGGAGCCAATATGAGCATCTAGGTTCCGCTATTGGTTATTGACCGGAAATGTGTCTCGGTCATGTCTACATAGTTCTCAAACCTGTAGGGTCCGCACGCTTAAAGTATCGATGACAATTATATTATGAGTTTATGAGTTTTGATGTACCGAAGGTTGTTTGGAGTCCCGGATGTGATCACGGACATGACGAGGAGTCTCGAAATGGTCGAGACATGAAGATTGATATATTGGAAGCCTATATTTGGATTTCAGAAGTGTTCCAGGTGAAATCGGGATTTTACCGGAGTACCGAGGGGTTACCGGAACCCCCCGGGGGCTTAATGGGCCATAGTGGGCCTTAGTGGATAAGAGGAGAGGCGGCCAGGGCTGGGCACTATTGATGATGATAGAGGTAAAAAGGTATCTCTCCCAAATAGCGTTGCTCCTTTTATTGTAGTGCCTCATGAAAATGAATCAAAAATAATTGTGGAGGATGATGCACTTGATGATGATATTGCTTCTATGTCTTATCGCACAATGTCCGAGAGCACTATTGATGATGATTTGTTATGCCCATTGCTTGTTGTGATGATTATGATTGGGAGATAATGATACTTCTTATAATCTTTGAAATCTTTTTGGCACCAACTTGGCAAATTATGATGATAGCAATTGTTAACCCGTTGGTGCTCTTCATACAATTAATGATGAGAGTGATTATGCTTATGATATGCCAAGCCACAAGCTTGGGGATGCTATGCTTCATGAGAATGACATGTTTGAGAATTTATTTGCTGTAATTAATGTTTGTCCCAAGCTTGGGGATGCTATGCTTAATGGAGATGATCTTTTTAGTCCCCTTACTTTGAATGATCAAATTCACTATGATGATTGCATGCCTCCTACTTATGATGATTATTGTGATGATACTTATCTTATAAAAAGTAGTGATAATTATTGTCATAATTTTGAATATCCTTTTACTGAACATTACTCTTTTATTGTGGGAACAATTTATATTGTGATTGATATATTGGAAGCCTATATTTGGATTTCGGAAGTGTTCCAGGTGAAATCGGGATTTTACCGGAGTACCGAGGGGTTACCGGAACCCCCCGGGGGCTTAATGGGCCATAGTGGGCCTTAGTGGATAAGAGGAGAGGCGGCCAGGGCTGGGCCACGCGCCCCTCCCCCCTAGTCCAAATAGGACAAGGAGAGGGGGCGGCGCCCCCCCCCCCTTTCCTTTCTCTCTCTCTCTCTCCTCTTTCCCCCCTTCTCCAAGTCCAACAAGGAAAGGAGGGAGTCCTACTCCCGGTGGCAGTAGGACTCCCCATGACGCGCCTCCTCCCTGGCCGGCCGCTCCCTCCCCCCTTGCTCCTTTATATACGGGGGCAGGGGGGCACCTCTAGAGACACAACAACATATCATTGATCTCTTAGCCGCGTACGGTGCCCCCCTCCACCATAGTCCTCATCGATAATATTGTAGCGGTGCTTAGGCGAAGCCCTGCGACGGTAGAACATCAATATCGTCACCACGCCGTCGGGCCGTGAAGACGTACGACTACATCAACCGCGTTGTTCTAACGCTTCCTCTTTCGGTCTACGAGGGTACGTGGAGAACACTCTCCCCTCTCGTTGCTATGCATCACCATGACCTTGCGTGTGCGTAGAAATTTTTTGAAATTACTACATTCCCTAACAGGGGGCACCCCATAGACAGACAAGTTGACATTGTTTAGCGGTGTGTGGTGCCCCCTCCATAGATTTCCACCTCGGCCATATCGTCGTAGTGCTTAGGCGAAGCCCTGCGTTGGTAACTTCATCAACACCGTCACCACGCCGTCGTGCTGAAGAACCTCTCCCTCGACCTCACCTGGATCTAGAGTTCGTGGGACGTCACGGAGCTGAACGTGTGCAGACCGCGGAGGTGTCGTGCTTTCGGTACTTGATCGGTTGGATCGTGAATACATTCGACTACATCAACCGCGTCACTTGATGCTTCAGCTTACGGTCTATGAGGGTACGTGGACAACTCTCTCCCGCTCGTTGCTATGCATGACATAGATCTTGCGCGATCGTAGGAAATTTTTTGAAATTACTGTGTTCCCTAACATGTAGGTGAGTGGTAAAATTGATATGTGACTATACTATATGTCGTCATTTGAATTCGTAGTAGTATGATCTATTTAGTACGTTGTTATACTGTGGTGAACTCTATGTGTGATGTCCAATTTAAGGTGCCTGGCGACATGATCACAAGATCTACACAGATAACACATACTGTTTAGGAACTCTATGACCTCTGACTTGACAGGTGGAGATATCTATCAGAACCAAAGACAATATGAGATAACGGTTATCCATTAAACTCAGTGCTTGGTCCGGTCTTATGACCTTAATTATGGAAACGACCACTCTATGGCAACGGAGAAGCAGAACCATAGAATGAAATGTAATCCCTAGTGAAGGAGTTACATGACTCTAGGGAGAACCGCCTACCGAAAGTTTATATCAAACACTATGAGTGCAATACAAGTAACTGGTATTACCGTCGCACTAGCATAATTCATATATTCTTACCATGAACTAAAATCTCTCCGCACCTAATATCTCCATTGCCGGAAACACCATTAACATTTTAAGCTCATGTTATTTACTTTATTTGGTTATTTAGTAAACATTTTTAAATCCTCTTTTTTAATAGCATTTTTCGCTTATTGTTTAACAAGGAGAGTACTAGTATTTGAATAAGCCCAAGAAGTACTTTACACAAGAGCTACGAGGCCTTGTGTGTGAGAGAAACGCATCCATAAATACTCCTCTCCGCTCTTTGTTGGGACGATTACTCGTGGGGATACTTCTGTGAAAGTGCTACACTACCATGTTTGGTCTGTAGGTACCAGCGGTGCGGTGGTCGGGAAAAATCTTTGTCGGTTCATGCCGGCACCGACACGGTGACGCTGGTGGGCACCACCTCCCTTCTTGAAGGGTGTCAGGTGTACCCTGTTCGCACTCCTCTCCATGTACCGGCATAAATCCAAGGATCTGTCTGGGCAGCAGCATCATTGTCGTCGCAGTCCTTCATGATGGTGTTGCTTGGTACGCATGAATTCAGAGGCATAGGAGCGTGGTGGAATTCAGAGGCATAGGAGCGTGGCGGCGGTTACTGGAAATTATCGCTTTGGCATTTGTTTCTCTTGTTTCTCTTTTTGGGCTTGATTGTCCTGCTTGCCCATCAGTGATATCACAGTTCTGTCAGGTGGTTGCTATATTAATATAGCAAGGCGAAAGCATATTTTGGGACATTGTAAACTGAATTCTTAAATAAATCCCAACGGAATGAGAAAAGAATGTAATGCCTCTCTCACTACCTTTCTAGTTAATCATTTTTCATACAAAGGGTGACTGCATACCCTACAATAAAGGAATGGTGCACATATTATATCCTACTCTCCGATCACCTCGCGGATGCAGTCAGGAAACTTGTATTCTTCGATATGTTCTGCTTCAGAGGCAGTTATGTTCACACATTTGCCATGGAACCACTGGTCACATTCGTCACAACCAATCCAAAAGGCATTGGCATGATACGGAGCATTACAAGTTCCGCAAAAGTCGGTAACTTCATTATCCTTTTGTTTGTCTTCAGCAGGCTTCCTAGAGTCCCTGTTTGGAGCAGACAAAACTTGCATCGAGTCTTGTGAAGGTGGCACGTTCTCTTTAGCAGGTGTGATAGAGTCTACGTCTGGATTGGACACAGTCTCTTGAGTTGGTGCGCACAACTCCCTGTTTGCATTGTTTCGCACAAATGTTGATAGCCAAGGAAGACCGTAAGAGAGATAGAATTCGTCATGGACTGTTTGCATCTCGTTTACCATATCAAATAAATGTATCCTGAAAGTGAAAGTAAACCAGCATCACCAAATCAGCAATTGGCTTCGCAAGCAATATGTAACACATGACATTCTTGATGCATGGAGGAACTATATAAGCACTAAAACATAATGATTTAAATAGAAGATGAAGATCGCCCCTAGTAAGAATAGCCCATTATTTAATGCTGAGGCTCTAACAATTAGTTCTGCAGGACTACGGTTCTATTGAAGCTGTATTCTCTCTCGTGTTTGTTAAATGGAAAAAACAAGATATTATGTCAAAAAATAGAATCTTCTATACGCTTGTTTACAAGCATTGGAATTACATACTGTTTTGTTAGATAGAAGTTACAGGTTTTTGCGCTTTTTGCTGCATTCAAAGATTCTTCTACATGCACATGCTTTTTGAGTTGTGAAATTATTGTTTACGTTTCTCGGAGGTAGATTGCACATATAAATGTCCTAAATGTTAAGTGCACAAAAAAACTGTTTGTGAAACGTAGTAGTGGTGGTGGTGGTGGTAGCACCAGCAGCAGCAACAGTAATAGAAACGTACCTTTGGTTGGTGTCGAGATGAGTGGACAAGAAAAAGGTGACGCCCATGAGCCACGAGTCGGAGTGGTGGGCGACGAGTGTCAGGTAGTCAGAACGGTTCACATAATCTCGCCGGCAGTAGATGCCTCGTGTCGGCATTGGCAGGCCTTGCGGCACCATCTCCTCCGGCAGCGTCAACTCCCAACTACCGTTCGGGTACCCGTACAAGCACATTGGCTCTTTACCTGAAGCGAGAAAATGAATCACACCACTACATCAGCTAGTGATTTGCACACCTCGCCATCTTATATTTACTAATTGTAATTGGGGGCACCATATGAGATTTACTTTAATTTAAGAAAAACTACCTCTCCAAACCGTCGATTTGACAAAAAGACATTATATTATTCAAACAGGTTTGATGTAGGTACATGTCAAACAACTCTATTGTAGAAAAAGCCGCAGACTCGATTGTTAGTTTGCATGTTTGTTTTACATTTGGGCAGTACTTTCAACACTTTAATTAATTATTTTTTTTTGCATGAAGCACCCATGCCATGCATATGGCTAGGTGATGGAGAGGTTCATATCACTGGCTGCAGGCTTAGAATTTGCAGGTACTTTAAGCCTTTTACGAGGCGTGATAAATATACAGATCTCTATTTTTGCCAAATTTATACAAATCTCTCTTTTTTTCGCTAATTTAAAGTTAAGCCGGCCATCTCTATGTCATCGTGAGAAAGATCGCTTGTGCGCATGCAAGTATATATGTTTATATACACTGTGCATTGTCGGTGGAGAATAGCTAGGGTCCGTATTTCCCGACATTTTTCTTTTTAATTTTTTGATCATTAGTAAAATAAATAGAAAACTATATCATCTATCTGACGTATTTTAGCGAATATATATGTATATAATATGTGGCTTAAAATTAAAAATATTTCAAAACAGAACCATGGATACTCTTCATGACCAGGAGAAAATAAATGTCCTCAAGTACTCTTGTAAAACACTTTTGCCTGAATATTCTATGTAAATAGTAATGCATAATCGAGTCCTAGAAAAGATATGGTCTAGAAACGGTTGAAGGTTTTGTGGGCCACAAGTGTTGAATGTCTATAATAAACTTAAGACCAAACCCCATCGTATTTCTTTAGGAGAAAAGGACAAAAAAGTATACATCCACCAAAGAATTTCGCGTTTGCAATACAATAGCCCACCAGTACACATGCAGCCTTCATAAAATTGCTACCATGTTACATCTTCTATCAATTTGGGGTTATTGGAGGCATAGCACACCAAGAATATATATCACGCGCATTGATTTCACACACTAGTCAATTGGAAAAGTCTATGCATGCAAAAAATACTACCACTGATGCAGAGAGTTGTTTATAACTCTATACTCTTTTTCCTATGTCTAATACAAAAATAAACATGGTTGTATATCTGAAAATAACCTTTTTCTTCCGGAGAAAAATAATTGAAAGTAACTGATCAGACTACCAGCCTAAATTCCCCTCTGTTTCAATACATAACTTCACAAGGCCGTGCAACAGCAGTGGATTGATGACTAGCTTTCTTCATGAAAAAACGGATCTGAGAGTTCATATCATCCGGATTTACAATTTCTAATTAAAAATGGACCTAAAATTTCAGGGACAGCAGTATCTAAAAAATACAGCCACGAATGCCCGCAGTTGTCTAACTCAATACTTTTTCCTATGTCTAATAAGAAATAAAGACCATTATATGTTTCAAAGGAACTGATCAAACTACCAGTCTAAGTTTAATTAAATAAAGAACTTCACTAGCCCATGCAATCACGGGATTGATGACTTGTTTTTCTTAATAAAAAATGGATCTGAGATTTCATGTCAGATGGAACTATCAGCCTATCCCTAATACTAAAATAAACACTGGATCTGAAGTTTTTTTCCTATGTCTAATACAAAAATAAACAAGGTCATATGTTTAAAAGTAGGTAAAGTTTCTCTGTAGGTCGAGCTACATGGAACCTCTTATCTTCAGCCCTCCAACATTGCTTTGAGATCCATACTCTCCAACTAACTTACAACAAGAAGATTTCACTTTTTTGTTTCTCTCAAATGAAAGAACATATAGACTTCAAACTTTCCAGATCAAACAAAGTTTACAACTTCAATGTGTGAAAAAAATTTCACATTTTTTGGACTGACATAAATATACAAAATGAGAATTTTCTTGATTAAAAAAATAACTTTTAGCATTTAAAATGCATGAAAAAATTTGAAAGTTTTTTACCACATAGTAATTAGAATGTTTTGTTGTCCTACGAAGTTTGAAGTTTATACGTTGTTTCGTTTGAGAGAAACAAAAATGACAAATGTTTCTGCACAGATCCTGATGCAAAAATGGATGGCTAAGATAAGGGGTACCACGTAGCTCGAGCTACACAAAACCGCACTCTTAAAAGTAACTGACAAAACTATCAGCCTAAGTTTCCCCATGTTTCAGTGCAGAATTTCACTAGACTGTCCAAACACGGGATTGATGACTAGTTTTTCTTAATAAAAAATGGAGCTGAACTTTCATGTCAGATGAAACTATCAGCCTCTGGCTAATACAAAAATAAACACGGGATCTAAAGTTTTTTTTCCTATGTCTTACAAAAATAAACACGCTTATATGTTTAAAAGTAACTGACCAAACTATCAGCCAAAGTTTCCCCATGTTTCAATACCGAACTCCACTATCCCGTGCAACAGCAGACTGATGACTAGTTTTTCTTAATAAAAAAATGGATCTGAAATTTCTTGTCAGCCGGATTTACAATTTTGTACCAAGAAATGGATATAAAATTTCTGGGACAGTTGGATCTGTATATTACATACCTTCCTCGCGCAATAAATCATATAATGTATCCTGATTTGCGCGTATGGAAACAAGGAGGAGAAGAGACTGGCGTCTGATCCATCAGCACGTTGGCGTCACATATATAGAGAAAAACGTGTCACTAAGGAGCGTTCCGTGGCTTACCTGCGGTGAGGGCTCGGACGAGCGCGCTGCGGCGGCAAGAGAAGTCCTCGTTGATGTTCTCCACGGTCCATGAGACGGCAGGGCGGGAGCACCATTCATGGGGGTGTGCCGGCAGTGGGGTGGGTGAAGGCCGCCCATGAAAGGGAACGGTGAGACGACGCCTGGTGGGGTTGGGGTTGGAGGAGGAGCCGGCGCGAGATGTGTCCATGGCACGAGATTCGTGCTAGGTTCGCCGGCGGCGGGCTGGCAGAGATAGGCGGAGCTCTTGAAGGAGGAAGGTGGAATTGGATCTATGGGGGCACTCTGTTGCTTTGCTGCTTTATATAGAACCGGCGTCAAGAGGGTGGAAGAAACTGGGGAACGGAGGACGCGGGCGGGTTACTACTTTCCTTTCGAGTCTCTGGGCGGGATGTATTTGTTTTCTTTCGTTTCCTATCACGTTTTGGCCACGCCGGCGAGGTGCCAGCACTGGTGAAATAACTACAGGATAGCTGGCATGCAAATCCTAGGGCTACTGGCGTGTGGTCCCCGGATCAAAAGTCCAGAGTACATGGTACTCCTTTATTTCCCTCATTAATTTCATTTGTTTTTTAAAGGCATTTATTTCCTTCGTAGTGTAAAAAGTACACGGCACAATGTGCTCCCACGGTTCTGAAATGCATGATGTTTTAGTCATGCAGTTTCTAAGATGAAACTTTGACGATTATTTCGTATGCAGTTAATTGTTGCTAAAAGGTTAAGGGATATGTTTGGATTCTGACCAAATAGTACCTTACCGTATGTAAACATGTTTGCGCCAGCCGCGTCCCACGATTGCCACTTGTTTCGATCGGGCCCGCGCACCACAACCCCCTCGAAAACCTTATTCCAGCCGATGAAGGGCTTGCCACACTTTTTTCTCCTGTCTCTCTCTTTTTCCTCAATCGATGGAATGCTCCTTCTCTCTCCCTGCCCGTCTACTTCACCGCTGAATTGAGTTGGCTTGAGACAGCCGTGGTGTGGAGGCGCCGCTGCAGGCCCTTTGAAGGAGAAGTTGCAAGGCCGGCGGGATTGGGGCGCGATGCTGGGTGCCTGGCACAGGCGCTACAAGGCCCCAGGTTCGCCACCAGTGTTGCAAATATGCAGAATCTCCCGGGGTACTGCAACCAGTGGTCGGTGCTGTAATTGGTGGTCTCTTAGCAGCCGTTGTTACTGCCAATCCAGCGTTGGCCGATGTCTCGTCGCACGCCGCCGGCGGTGCTGCAAAATGGGTAGTGACAACGGCCGTCGTTCTGCAACCCCAGAGTTCGCCGGCATCCTAGTCACGGCCGGTGCTGCAACCGCAGAGCTTGCCGATGCCGTATCCACAGCCGGTGCTGCAACCACACAGCTCGCCGGTGCAACAGCAGCGGTCGATGCTGCAAGCTTGCAACGGGGTGGTCGCAGCAGCCACCGTTGCTGCAACCCGATGGGGGAGGCCACGACGATGCATTGATGACCACGGCGATGGTTCAATGGACAGGACGACAAGGCATGCTATGACGACATAGGCAGCCGTGGCGATGCTGCAAGGCATGCTTCATTGGCCGCGGCGACGAGGGCACGAGGCATGCTTTGATGGTGTCGACGACAGTGACAATGCTTCAACGACCACGGCAATGGTTCTATGGACACGGCGATGAGCCATGCGATGACGGCATCGATGGTTGTGGTGGTGCTGCAAGGCATGCTTCAATGGCCGCAGCGACGAGGCGTACTTCAATGGTGTCTACGGCCCTGGCGATGCTACGACGCGTGTTTCAATGGCTGTGGCGATTAGGCGTACCTCGATGGTGTTGACGGCTGTGATGATGCTGCGAGGCGTGTTACAATGGTCGTGGCGATGCTTCGACGACCACAACGATGGTTCGTTGGACATGGCGACGAGGCATGCTACGACGACATCGACGGCCGATGCGATGCTGCAAGGCATGCTTCAATGGCCGTGGCGATGAGGCGTACTTCGATGGTGTCGACAGCCGTGGTGATGCTTCGACGACCATGACGATGGTTCGATGGACATGGCGATGAGGCATGCTACAACGACATCGACGACCGTGGCGATGCTTCAAGGCATGCTTCAATGTGTGTGGCGGCGAGGCATACTTCAAAGGCGCCGACGGCCACGCCGATGCTTCTACAACGTCGACGGCCATGGCGATGTTGCGAGGCATGCCGCGGGGAAGGGGCGTGCTTCAATGGCATTGACGACCGTAGCAGTGAGGCATGCTAGGACGTTCCGCTGATGCTACTCCGAGTAGTGCATGGGTGTCGCTACTGCAATGACGTGCACTATGGACGAGCGGTGCGCGCTAAGGAGATTAGCGGGCCTGATAAGAAGCATAGGACGGCACAACCGGTGGCTGTTCTTTGAATCACTGCAGGTGGTGGCGCCTAGCATCCACCATATTTGGTCCTGGTCTTCGTCCGGATGAGTGCCAACTCCAATGCTCCTTTTCCAACTCTAGTTCATTTTTTTAGATCGCACACATCCACTTTCCCAAAAGAAAAAGAAACTGGCACTCTAGCCACGTCCCTGCGAGCGGTATGGGAGAATCCTAGCACCGCCACCCTCTGGGAATTCCACCTTCCGCCCTTGCCGTAGCCGGTGGGCGCGGCCGGGCGAAGACCATGCGGCAGGGGGTGGGGGAGTGGCTTTTCCTCCCCTCTTGTCTGGACTCATGGGTAGCCCAGCTCGGCCCTCTATGACGGGGCCGAGCAGTGGCTAGGGAAGCGAAGGATTCGCAGGGAGGTGGTAGCGCGACGCTCAAGTGGGGCGACTCGGTCGGCATTGCTATGTTGGTGGTGCGGATGGCGTGCAGCAGTGGGCAAGGATGGTGGCCCAACTTAGTCGGCGAATGCGCGCAAAGCGACACCCGCTCCTTCGTCCACCTTCCTGTGTGCTGGTCTGGGTCGTGTTCTTGCTGACGTTGGCATGTAGATTGGGTCTCAGCCCTAAACTGATGGCTTGGTGGTTGCTGGTGGCTTGGGAGAGTTTTCTCACATATGTGTGGTGCTCGGCTCGACGAAAGGGGTTAGGTACTCCCTTTGCATGTGGGTCGGCATCCTTAATGTCCAGCCCTAACCGAGGCAGTGCTATGGCACGGTGACTCCTCTCCTACATGGTATGTGCCAAGGTGCGAGCATTATGGTAGTGCGTTACTCGAGAGCGGTGGCGTGTCTCTCTTGGACACCTAGGCGGTGACCCCAAGCAATCATAGCTATGCCACCAAAACCTATTTTTATATTATTACTCTATTATTAATGTACAAATATATAAGAGGTGTGATCCTATTCTTTATGAGGAATAATCATCACGAATTTAAAGCAAATAAAATGTTTGGATTAAAACAACTAAGGATATCTCCAACGCGGACCCTCATACCGCCTAAATACATCCATACCGTGCGGCTTGCACGTGTTGTGCCATCCAACACAGACCTATATCAGTCCGCCGGGCAGTCTGGACCGCTGCCACGCCTGCGTCTGACTGTCCTGGCCCACAAAGAAAACCTTCATCACCCGAGCATGCTTCCCGCCTGATACAGTCAGCGCTGCTCCAGAGTGTCAGTGCCGCATTAATGCCCGACTAGAGCAGATGCGACTTCTCACTGCTGCCGGCATTGAAGTGGCGCATCGGCCGAGAGAGCACAACCCGTGCCGCTTCCCGGTGCAGGCGACTGCTCCGCATACAAATGATAGCCCGTCGGTTCGTCGCACCAACATTAACGATATGTGGTTGTCGAGAAACCTACTCTAGCACCACCCGTCTGTCCGTCTTCCGCCGGACATTGACCTCACTATCGTGGCCCATCGCCATCCGCCCGCTATATAAACACCAACCCAGATCGTAGCCATAGTCATCTTCCTACTTCACTTTCTCCTCTCTGCACCACGCCCTCCATGGCCTTGATACGTCTCCAATGCATCTATAATTTATGAATTATTCATGTTATTATATTATCATTCTTCGATGTTTTACAATCATTTTATAGCAACTTTATATCATTTTATGGAAATAACCTATTGACCTAGTGCCCAGTGCCAGTTCCTGTTTTTTGCTTGTTTTTTACATCGCAGGAAATCAATATCAAACAGAGTCCAAACACCGTGAAACTTTTTATGGATTTTTTATGGACCAGAAGACTCCCGATGGGCCAGTGGGTTGTGTCCACCTCGGTGGCCTTCCGCATCCCCTCTTTGCCCCATAAAATCCCAAATATTCCAGAAACCCTCGGGGTTAACCTAGATCAGATGTTCCACCGCTGCACGCCTCTGTAGCCACCAAAAACCAATCTAGACCCCGTTTCGGCACTCCGCCAGAGGGGCAAATCATCACCGGTGGCCATTTTCATCATACCGACGGCCACCACGATGAGGAGGGACTAGTCCACCCTCGGGGCTGAGGGTTTGTACCAGTAGCTATGAGTTTAAACTCTCTCTCATGTTCTTCATGTATCGCGATCTTTGTTAATATAGTCGGATCATATGGTGTTTTCCCCTCTCTATCTTGTTGTGACGAATTGAGTTTTCCCTTTGAGATTTCGTTTTATCGGATTGAATACTTTTATGGATTTGAGAACACTTTATGTATGTCTTGCTATGAATACCCGTGGTGACAATGGGGTATCGTATTGATTCACTTGATATATGTTTTGGCACTCAACTTGCGGATTCCCGAGGTGACATTGGGGTAATATATGCATAGGAGTTGATGCACCTTCTTGTCTTCGTTTCTCCGGTAGAAATCTTGGAGCACTCTTTCAAGTTCTTTGTGTTGGATTGAGTATTACGAATCTGAAACTACTTGGTGTTATTTTAGTACGAACTCTTGGATAGATCGATCGGAAAGAATAGCTTCGAGGTGCTTTCGTGCCCTACAAACAATTTCTTCTTATGTTATCCTCTAGATAGAAACTTTGGAGTGATTTTTCATCGCACATTGAGGGATGGTTATATGATCCAATTATATTAGCACTGTTGAGAGATTGCACTAGCGAAAGTATGGACCCTAGGCCTCATTTTTAAACATTGCAATTCCGTTTGTGCTGCCTTTATCAATTGTTACCTTCCTTTTTTATTGTTCCTATCAAGAAAATCAATATCTACTATCATTACTACACTTCTTGTATCACCATCTCTTCGCCGAACTAGTGCACCTATACAAATTTCCATTGTATTTGGTGTGTTGGGGACACAAGAGACTTTTTATTATTTGGTTGAAGGGTTGCTTGAGAGATACCATCTTCATCCTACACCTCCCACGGATTGATAAATCTTAGGTCATCCACTTGAGGGAAAATTGCTACTGTCTTACAAAACTCTGTGCTTACAAGAATAAAGTTGCATAGTAGACATCAAGCTCTTTTCTGGCGCCATTGCCGGGAGGTGAGTGCTTGAAGGTATATCTTTAGATCTTGCAATTGAATATTTTAGTCTCTTTTTTATCACTAGTTTGATTAAAAAGAAAACTACAAAAAATGGAATTGAGGTTGCATCATATTGTTGATCATCTTTATAATATCTTTCTTGAAAATGATGGATCGGAAAATTGTGCTCAATTGTTAGAAGAAGTCAATAAAATGTTTGGAACAAAATATTTGAATGATGAGCATGATTGCAATGTTGTTAATATGAATTCTTTGAATATCCAAAATACTAATGATGATTACACAAGTCATGACAAAAATGTTTCTTATAAGCATGTCAATTTTTGCGGAATGAACTTGGAGTGCAAATGCACACCCAAAAGGGAAGTAGATTTTGTAAGAAGCATAAATATTTAGAAACGAAAAAGTTGCAAGAGAGGCTAGATGATTGTGCTGAAATATTTATTTTTTTCGCCATCCTTGTGAACTTTGCAATAAATGTGGTCATTTAAATATCCAATGCAAATTGTTTCATGATCAAATCGTGTCCAAAAATTGTGATAACTTGATTACCCTTGAGTACCTCTTGAGTATAATAAAGAGCTTAGTCTTCTTTTGGGGTATGAAGAAATGAAACGTATAACTGTGGGTACTCCAAAATTTAATCTCGAGAATTTCTTGATTTTTATCTAGAGGAAATTTATATTTTTTGTGTGCTAAATTGCATTGAGAATCCTTATATTGCCAGCCATCTAATAACAAGAGAACAAATAGAATATGAAGAGAGTACTAATGAAAGGGAAAATATTTCCCAATGCCCTCCTAGTGTTTATTATGATAAATCAGGTAGCGAGGAGGAGCTTCCTATCCAATCAATCTCTTCAACGAGAATCTTGAAAAAATTAATTAAACCCACACATGGTGTGGTGAACAAGAAGAAAAGAAGAAAGAATAGAGGTAAAAAGGTATCTCTCCCAAATAGCGTTGCTCCTTTTATTGTAGTGCCTCATGAAAATGAATCAAAAATAATTGTGGAGGATGATGCACTTGATGATGATATTTCTTCTATGTCTTATCGCACAATGTCCGAGAGCACTATTGATGATGATTTTGTTATGCCCATTGCTTGTTGTGATGATTATGATTGGGAGATAATGATACTTCTTATAATCTTTGAAATCTTTTTGGCACCAACTTGGCAAATTATGATGATAGCAATTGTTAACCCGTTGGTGCTCTTCATACAATTAATGATGAGAGTGATTATGCTTATGATATGCCAAGCCACAAGCTTGGGGATGCTATGCTTCATGAGAATGACATGTTTGAGAATTTATTTGCTGCAATTAATGTTTGTCCCAAGCTTGGGGATGCTATGCTTAATGGAGATGATCTTTTTAGTCCCCTTACTTTGAATGATCAAATTCACTATGATGATTGCATGCCTCCTACTTATGATGATTATTGTGATGATACTTATCTTATAAAAAGTAGTGATAATTATTGTCATAATTTTGAATATCCTTTTACTGAACATTACTCTTTTATTGTGGGAACAATTTATATTGTGATTGATATATTGGAAGCCTATATTTGGATTTCGGAAGTGTTCCAGGTGAAATCGGGATTTTACCGGAGTACCGAGGGGTTACCGGAACCCCCCGGGGGCTTAATGGGCCATAGTGGGCCTTAGTGGATAAGAGGAGAGGCGGCCAGGGCTGGGCCACGCGCCCCTCCCCCCTAGTCCAAATAGGACAAGGAGAGGGGGCGGCGCCCCCCCCCCCCTTTCCTTTCTCTCTCTCTCTCCTCTTTCCCCCCTTCTCCAAGTCCAACAAGGAAAGGAGGGAGTCCTACTCCCGGTGGCAGTAGGACTCCCCATGGCGCGCCTCCTCCCTGGCCGGCCGCTCCCTCCCCCCTTGCTCCTTTATATACGGGGGCAGGGGGGCACCTCTAGAGACATAACAACAGATCATTGATCTCTTAGCCGCGTACGGTGCCCCCCTCCACCATAGTCCTCATCGATAATATTGTAGCGGTGCTTAGGCGAAGCCCTGCGACGGTAGAACATCAACATCGTCACCACGCCGTCGGGCCGTGAAGACGTACGACTACATCAACCGCGTTGTTCTAACGCTTCCTCTTTCGGTCTACGAGGGTACATGGAGAACACTCTCCCCTCTCGTTGCTATGCATTACCATGACCTTGCGTGTGCGTAGGAAATTTTTTGAAATTACTATGTTCCCTAACAGGGGGCACCCCATAGACAGACAAGTTGACATTGTTTAGCGGTGTGTGGTGCCCCCTCCATAGATTTCCACCTCGGCCATGTCGTCGTAGTGCTTAGGCGAAGCCCTGCGTTGGTAACTTCATCAACACCGTCACCACGCCGTCGTGCTGACGAACCTCTCCCTCAACCTCACCTGGATCTAGAGTTCGTGGGACGTCACGGAGCTGAACGTGTGCAGACCGCGGAGGTGTCGTGCTTTCGGTACTTGATCGGTTGGATCGTGAATACATTCGACTACATCAACCGCGTCACTTGATGCTTCAGCTTACGGTCTATGAGGGTACGTGGACAACTCTCTCCCGCTCGTTGCTATGCATGACATAGATCTTGCGCGATCGTAGGAAATTTTTTGAAATTACTGTGTTCCCTAACATGTAGGTGAGTGGTAAAATTGATATGTGACTATACTATATGTCGTCATTTGAATTCGTAGTAGTATGATCTATTTAGTACGTTGTTATACTGTGGTGAACTCTATGTGTGATGTCCAATTTAAGGTGCCTGGCGACATGATCACAAGATCTACACAGATAACACATACTGTTTAGGAACTCTATGACCTCTGACTTGACAGGTGGAGATATCTATCAGAACCAAAGACAATATGAGATAACGGTTATCCATTAAACTCAGTGCTTGGTCCGGTCTTATGACCTTAATTATGGAAACGACCACTCTATGGCAACGGAGAAGCAGAACCATAGAATGAAATGTAATCCCTAGTGAAGGAGTTACATGACTCTAGGGAGAACCGCCTACCGAAAGTTTATATCAAACACTATGAGTGCAATACAAGTAACTGGTATTACCGTCGCACTAGCATAATTCATATATTCTTACCATGAACTAAAATCTCTCCGCACCTAATATCTCCATTGCCGGAAACACCATTAACATTTTAAGCTCATGTTATTTACTTTATTTGGTTATTTAGTAAACATTTTTAAATCCTCTTTTTTAATAGCATTTTTCGCTTATTGTTTAACAAGGAGAGTACTAGTATTTGAATAAGCCCAAGAAGTACTTTACACAAGAGCTACGAGGCCTTGTGTGTGAGAGAAACGCATCCATAAATACTCCTCTCCGCTCTTTGTTGGGACGATTACTCGTGGGGATACTTCTGTGAAAGTGCTACACTACCATGTTTGGTCTGTAGGTACCAGCGGTGCGGTGGTCGGGAAAAATCTTTGTCGGTTCATGCCGGCACCGACACGGTGACGCTGGTGGGCACCACCTCCCTTCTTGAAGGGTGTCAGGTGTACCCTGTTCGCACTCCTCTCCATGTACCGGCATAAATCCAAGGATCTGTCTGGGCAGCAGCATCATTGTCGTCGCAGTCCTTCATGATGGTGTTGCTTGGTACGCATGAATTCAGAGGCATAGGAGCGTGGTGGAATTCAGAGGCATAGGAGCGTGGCGGCGGTTACTGGAAATTATCGCTTTGGCATTTGTTTCTCTTGTTTCTCTTTTTGGGCTTGATTGTCCTGCTTGCCCATCAGTGATATCACAGTTCTGTCAGGTGGTTGCTATATTAATATAGCAAGGCGAAAGCATATTTTGGGACATTGTAAACTGAATTCTTAAATAAATCCCAACGGAATGAGAAAAGAATGTAATGCCTCTCTCACTACCTTTCTAGTTAATCATTTTTCATACAAAGGGTGACTGCATACCCTACAATAAAGGAATGGTGCACATATTATATCCTACTCTCCGATCACCTCGCGGATGCAGTCAGGAAACTTGTATTCTTCGATATGTTCTGCTTCAGAGGCAGTTATGTTCACACATTTGCCATGGAACCACTGGTCACATTCGTCACAACCAATCCAAAAGGCATTGGCATGATACGGAGCATTACAAGTTCCGCAAAAGTCGGTAACTTCATTATCCTTTTGTTTGTCTTCAGCAGGCTTCCTAGAGTCCCTGTTTGGAGCAGACAAAACTTGCATCGAGTCTTGTGAAGGTGGCACGTTCTCTTTAGCAGGTGTGATAGAGTCTACGTCTGGATTGGACACAGTCTCTTGAGTTGGTGCGCACAACTCCCTGTTTGCATTGTTTCGCACAAATGTTGATAGCCAAGGAAGACCGTAAGAGAGATAGAATTCGTCATGGACTGTTTGCATCTCGTTTACCATATCAAATAAACGTATCCTGAAAGTGAAAGTAAACCAGCATCACCAAATCAGCAATTGGCTTCGCAAGCAATATGTAACACATGACATTCTTGATGCATGGAGGAACTATATAAGCACTAAAACATAATGATTTAAATAGAAGATGAAGATCGCCCCTAGTAAGAATAGCCCATTATTTAATGCTGAGGCTCTAACAATTAGTTCTGCAGGACTACGGTTCTATTGAAGCTGTATTCTCTCTCGTGTTTGTTAAATGGAAAAAACAAGATATTATGTCAAAAAATAGAATCTTCTATACGCTTGTTTACAAGCATTGGAATTACATACTGTTTTGTTAGATAGAAGTTACAGGTTTTTGCGCTTTTTGCTGCATTCAAAGATTCTTCTACATGCACATGCTTTTTGAGTTGTGAAATTATTGTTTACGTTTCTCGGAGGTAGATTGCACATATAAATGTCCTAAATGTTAAGTGCACAAAAAAACTGTTTGTGAAACGTAGTAGTGGTGGTGGTGGTGGTAGCACCAGCAGCAGCAACAGTAATAGAAACGTACCTTTGGTTGGTGTCGAGATGAGTGGACAAGAAAAAGGTGACGCCCATGAGCCACGAGTCGGAGTGGTGGGCGACGAGTGTCAGGTAGTCAGAACGGTTCACATAATCTCGCCGGCAGTAGATGCCTCGTGTCGGCATTGGCAGGCCTTGCGGCACCATCTCCTCCGGCAGCGTCAACTCCCAACTACCGTTCGGGTACCCGTACAAGCACATTGGCTCTTTACCTGAAGCGAGAAAATGAATCACACCACTACATCAGCTAGTGATTTGCACACCTCGCCATCTTATATTTACTAATTGTAATTGGGGGCACCATATGAGATTTACTTTAATTTAAGAAAAACTACCTCTCCAAACCGTCGATTTGACAAAAAGACATTATATTATTCAAACAGGTTTGATGTAGGTACATGTCAAACAACTCTATTGTAGAAAAAGCCGCAGACTCGATTGTTAGTTTGCATGTTTGTTTTACATTTGGGCAGTACTTTCAACACTTTAATTAATTAATTTTTTTTGCATGAAGCACCCATGCCATGCATATGGCTAGGTGATGGAGAGGTTCATATCACTGGCTGCAGGCTTAGAATTTGCAGGTACTTTAAGCCTTTTACGAGGCGTGATAAATATACAGATCTCTATTTTTGCCAAATTTATACAAATCTCTCTTTTTTTCGCTAATTTAAAGTTAAGCCGGCCATCTCTATGTCATCGTGAGAAAGATCGCTTGTGCGCATGCAAGTATATATGTTTATATACACTGTGCATTGTCGGTGGAGAATAGCTAGGGTCCGTATTTCCCGACATTTTTCTTTTTAATTTTTTGATCATTAGTAAAATAAATAGAAAACTATATCATCTATCTGACGTATTTTAGCGAATATATATGTATATAATATGTGGCTTAAAATTAAAAATATTTCAAAACAGAACCATGGATACTCTTCATGACCAGGAGAAAATAAATGTCCTCAAGTACTCTTGTAAAACACTTTTGCCTGAATATTCTATGTAAATAGTAATGCATAATCGAGTCCTAGAAAAGATATGGTCTAGAAACGGTTGAAGGTTTTGTGGGCCACAAGTGTTGAATGTCTATAATAAACTTAAGACCAAACCCCATCGTATTTCTTTAGGAGAAAAGGACAAAAAAGTATACATCCACCAAAGAATTTCGCGTTTGCAATACAATAGCCCACCAGTACACATGCAGCCTTCATAAAATTGCTACCATGTTACATCTTCTATCAATTTGGGGTTATTGGAGGCATAGCACACCAAGAATATATATCACGCGCATTGATTTCACACACTAGTCAATTGGAAAAGTCTATGCATGCAAAAAATACTACCACTGATGCAGAGAGTTGTTTATAACTCTATACTCTTTTTCCTATGTCTAATACAAAAATAAACATGGTTGTATATCTGAAAATAACCTTTTTCTTCCGGAGAAAAATAATTGAAAGTAACTGATCAGACTACCAGCCTAAATTCCCCTCTGTTTCAATACATAACTTCACAAGGCCGTGCAACAGCAGTGGATTGATGACTAGCTTTCTTCATGAAAAAACGGATCTGAGAGTTCATATCATCCGGATTTACAATTTCTAATTAAAAATGGACCTAAAATTTCAGGGACAGCAGTATCTAAAAAATACAGCCACGAATGCCCGCAGTTGTCTAACTCAATACTTTTTCCTATGTCTAATAAGAAATAAAGACCATTATATGTTTCAAAGGAACTGATCAAACTACCAGTCTAAGTTTAATTAAATAAAGAACTTCACTAGCCCATGCAATCACGGGATTGATGACTTGTTTTTCTTAATAACAAATGGATCTGAGATTTCATGTCAGATGGAACTATCAGCCTATCCCTAATACTAAAATAAACACTGGATCTGAAGTTTTTTTCCTATGTCTAATACAAAAATAAACAAGGTCATATGTTTAAAAGTAGGTAAAGTTTCTCTGTAGGTCGAGCTACATGGAACCTCTTATCTTCAGCCCTCCAACATTGCTTTGAGATCCATACTCTCCAACTAACTTACAACAAGAAGATTTCACTTTTTTGTTTCTCTCAAATGAAAGAACATATAGACTTCAAACTTTCCAGATCAAACAAAGTTTACAACTTCAATGTGTGAAAAAAATTTCACATTTTTTGGACTGACATAAATATACAAAATGAGAATTTTCTTGATTAAAAAAATAACTTTTAGCATTTAAAATGCATGAAAAAATTTGAAAGTTTTTTACCACATAGTAATTAGAATGTTTTGTTGTCCTACGAAGTTTGAAGTTTATACGTTGTTTCGTTTGAGAGAAACAAAAATGACAAATGTTTCTGCACAGATCCTGATGCAAAAATGGATGGCTAAGATAAGGGGTACCACGTAGCTCGAGCTACACAAAACCGCACTCTTAAAAGTAACTGACAAAACTATCAGCCTAAGTTTCCCCATGTTTCAGTGCAGAATTTCACTAGACCGTCCAAACACGGGATTGATGACTAGTTTTTCTTAATAAAAAATGGAGCTGAACTTTCATGTCAGATGAAACTATCAGCCTCTGGCTAATACAAAAATAAACACGGGATCTAAAGTTTTTTTTCCTATGTCTTACAAAAATAAACACGCTTATATGTTTAAAAGTAACTGACCAAACTATCAGCCAAAGTTTCCCCATGTTTCAATACCGAACTCCACTATCCCGTGCAACAGCAGACTGATGACTAGTTTTTCTTAATAAAAAAATGGATCTGAAATTTCTTGTCAGCCGGATTTACAATTTTGTACCAAGAAATGGATATAAAATTTCTGGGACAGTTGGATCTGTATATTACATACCTTCCTCGCGCAATAAATCATATAATGTATCCTGATTTGCGCGTATGGAAACAAGGAGGAGAAGAGACTGGCGTTTGATCCATCAGCACGTTGGCGTCACATATATAGAGAAAAACGTGTCACTAAGGAGCGTTCCGTGGCTTACCTGCGGTGAGGGCTCGGACGAGCGCGCTGCGGCGGCAAGAGAAGTCCTCGTTGATGTTCTCCACGGTCCATGAGACGGCAGGGCGGGAGCACCATTCATGGGGGTGTGCCGGCAGTGGGGTGGGTGAAGGCCGCCCATGAAAGGGAACGGTGAGACGACGCCTGGTGGGGTTGGGGTTGGAGGAGGAGCCGGCGCGAGATGTGTCCATGGCACGAGATTCGTGCTAGGTTCGCCGGCGGCGGGCTGGCAGAGATAGGCGGAGCTCTTGAAGGAGGAAGGTGGAATTGGATCTATGGGGGCACTCTGTTGCTTTGCTGCTTTATATAGAACCGGCGTCAAGAGGGTGGAAGAAACTGGGGAACGGAGGACGCGGGCGGGTTACTACTTTCCTTTCGAGTCTCTGGGCGGGATGTATTTGTTTTCTTTCGTTTCCTATCACGTTTTGGCCACGCCGGCGAGGTGCCAGCACTGGTGAAATAACTACAGGATAGCTGGCATGCAAATCCTAGGGCTACTGGCGTGTGGTCCCCGGATCAAAAGTCCAGAGTACATGGTACTCCTTTATTTCCCTCATTAATTTCATTTGTTTTTTAAAGGCATTTATTTCCTTCGTAGTGTAAAAAGTACACGGCACAATGTGCTCCCACGGTTCTGAAATGCATGATGTTTTAGTCATGCAGTTTCTAAGATGAAACTTTGACGATTATTTCGTATGCAGTTAATTGTTGCTAAAAGGTTAAGGGATATGTTTGGATTCTGACCAAATAGTACCTTACCGTATGTAAACATGTTTGCGCCAGCCGCGTCCCACGATTGCCACTTGTTTCGATCGGGCCCGCGCACCACAACCCCCTTGAAAACCTTATTCCAGCCGATGAAGGGCTTGCCACACTTTTTTCTCCTGTCTCTCTCTTTTTCCTCAATCGATGGAATGCTCCTTCTCTCTCCCTGCCCGTCTACTTCACCGCTGAATTGAGTTGGCTTGAGACAGCCGTGGTGTGGAGGCGCCGCTGCAGGCCCTTTGAAGGAGAAGTTGCAAGGCCGGCGGGATTGGGGCGCGATGCTGGGTGCCTGGCACAGGCGCTACAAGGCCCCAGGTTCGCCACCAGTGTTGCAAATATGCAGAATCTCCCGGGGTACTGCAACCAGTGGTCGGTGCTGTAATTGGTGGTCTCTTAGCAGCCGTTGTTACTGCCAATCCAGCGTTGGTCGATGTCTCGTCGCACGCCGCCGGCGGTGCTGCAAAATGGGTAGTGACAACGGCCGTCGTTCTGCAACCCCAGAGTTCGCCGGCATCCTAGTCACGGCCGGTGCTGCAACCGCAGAGCTTGCCGATGCCGTATCCACAGCCGGTGCTGCAACCACACAGCTCGCCGGTGCAACAGCAGCGGTCGATGCTGCAAGCCTGCAACGGGGTGGTCGCAGCAGCCACCGTTGCTGCAACCCGATGGGGGAGGCCACGACGATGCTTTGATGACCACGGCGATGGTTCAATGGACAGGACGACAAGGCATGCTATGACGACATAGGCAGCCGTGGCGATGCTGCAAGGCATGCTTCATTGGCCGCGGCGACGAGGGCACGAGGCATACTTTGATGGTGTCGACGACATTGACAATGCTTCAACGACCACGGCAATGGTTCTATGGACACGGCGATGAGCCATGCGATGACGGCATCGATGGTTGTGGTGGTGCTGCAAGGCATGCTTCAATGGCCGCAGCGACGAGGCGTACTTCAATGGTGTCTACGGCCCTGGCGATGCTACGACGCGTGTTTCAATGGCTGTGGCGATTAGGCGTACCTCGATGGTGTTGGCGGCTGTGATGATGCTGCGAGGCGTGTTACAATGGTCGTGGCGATGCTTCGACGACCACAACGATGGTTCGTTGGACATGGCGACGAGGCATGCTACGACGACATCGACGGCCGATGCGATGCTGCAAGGCATGCTTCAATGGCCGTGGCGATGAGGCGTACTTCGATGGTGTCGACAGCCGTGGTGATGCTTCGACGACCATGACGATGGTTCGATGGACATGGCGATGAGGCATGCTACAACGACATCGACGACCGTGGCGATGCTTCAAGGCATGCTTCAATGTGTGTGGCGGCGAGGCATACTTCAAAGGCGCCGACGGCCACGCCGATGCTTCTACAACGTCGACGGCCATGGCGATGTTGCGAGGCATGCCGCGGGGACGGGGCGTGCTTCAATGGCATTGACGACCGTAGCAGTGAGGCATGCTAGGACGTTCCGCTGATGCTACTCCGAGTAGTGCATGGGTGTCACTACTGCAATGACGTGCACTATGGACGAGCGGTGCGCGCTAAGGAGATTAGCGGGCCTGATAAGACGCATAGGACGGCACAACCGGTGGCTGTTCTTTGAATCACTGCAGGTGGATGGCGCCTAGCATCCACCATATTTGGTCCTGGTCTTCGTCCGGATGAGTGCCAACTCCAATGCTCCTTTTCCAACTCTAGTTCATTTTTTTAGATCGCACACATCCACTTTCCCAAAAGAAAAAGAAACGGGCACTCTAGCCACGTCCCTGCGAGCGGTATGGGAGAATCCTAGCACCGCCACCCTCTGGGAATTCCACCTTCCTCCCTTGCCGTAGCCGGTGGGCGCGGCCGGGCGAAGACCATGCGGCAGGGGGTGGGGGAGTGGCTTTTCCTCCCCTCTTGTCTGGACTCATGGGTAGCCCAGCTCGGCCCTCTATGGTGGGGCCGAGCAGTGGCTAGGGAAGCGAAGGATTCGCAGGGAGGTGGTAGCGCGACGCTCAAGTGGGGCGACTCGGTCGGCATTGCTATGTTGGTGGTGCGGATGGCGTGCAGCAGTGGGCAAGGACGGTGGCCCAACTTAGTCAGCGAATGCGCGCAAAGCGACACCCGCTCCTTCGTCCACCTTCCTGTGCGCTGGTCTGGGTCGTGTTCTTGCTGACGTTGGCATGTAGATTGGGTCTCAGCCCTAAACTGATGGCTTGGTGGTTGCTGGTGGCTTGGGAGAGTTTTCTCACATATGTGTGGTGCTCGGCTCGACGAAAGGGGTTGGGTACTCCCTTTGCATGTGGGTCGGCATCCTTAATGTCCAGCCCTAACCGAGGCAGTGCTATGGCACGGTGACTCCTCTCCTACATGGTATGTGCCAAGGTGCGAGCATTACGGTAGTGCGTTACTCGAGAGCGGTGGCGTGTCTCTCTTGGACACCTAGGCGGTGACCCCAAGCAATCATAGCTATGCCACCAAAACCTATTTTTATATTATTACTCTATTATTAATGTACAAATATATAAGAGGTGTGATCCTATTCTTTATGAGGAATAATCATCACGAATTTAAAGCAAATAAAATGTTTGGATTAAAACAACTAAGGATATCTCCAACGCGGACCCTCATACCGCCTAAATACATCCATACCGTGCGGCTTGCACGTGTTGTGCCATCCAACACAGACCTATATCAGTCCGCCGGGCAGTCTGGACCGCTGCCACGCCTGCATCTGACTGTCCTGGCCCACAAAGAAAACCTTCATCACCCGAGCGTGCTTCCCGCCTGATATAGTCAGCGCTGCTCCAGAGTGTCAGTGCCGCATTAATGCCCGACTAGAGCAGATGCGACTTCTCACTGCTGCCGGCATTGAAGTGGCGCATCGGCCGAGAGAGCACAACCCGTGCCGCTTCCCGGTGCAGGCGACTGCTCCGCATACAAATGATAGCCTGTCGGTTCGTCGCACCAACATTAACGATATGTGGTTGTCGAGAAACCTACTCTAGCACCACCCGTCTGTCCGTCTGCCGCCGGTCATTGACCTCACTATCGTGGCCCATCGCCATCCGCCCGCTATATAAACACCAACCCAGATCGTAGCCATAGTCATCTTCCTACTTCACTTTCTCCTCTCTGCACCACGCCCTCCATGGCCTTGATACGTCTCCAACGCATCTATAATTTATAAATTATTCATGTTATTATATTATCATTCTTCGATGTTTTACAATCATTTTATAGCAACTTTATATCATTTTTTGGAAATAACCTATTGACCTAGTACCCAGTGCCAGTTCCTGTTTTTTGCTTGTTTTTTACATCGCAGGAAATCAATATCAAACAGAGTCCAAACACCGTGAAACTTTTTGTGGATTTTTTATGGACCAGAAGACTCCCGATGGGCCAGTGGGTTGTGTCCACCTCGGTGGCCTCCCGCATCCCCTCTTTGCCCCATAAAATCCCAAATATTCCAGAAACCCTCGGGGTTAACCTAGATCAGATGTTCCACCGCTGCACGCCTCTGTAGCCACCAAAAACCAATCTAGACCCCGTTCCGGCACTCCGCCAGAGGGGCAAATCATCACCGGTGGCCATTTTCATCATACCGACGGCCACCACGATGAGGAGGGACTAGTCCACCCTCGGGGCTGAGGGTTTGTACCAGTAGCTATGAGTTTAAACTCTCTCTCATGTTCTTCATGTATCGCGATCTTTGTTAATATAGTCGAATCATATGGTGTTTTCCCCTCTCTATCTTGTTGTGACGAATTGAGTTTTCCCTTTGAGATTTCGTTTTATCGGATTGAATACTTTTATGGATTTGAGAACACTTTATGTATGTCTTGCTATGAATACCCGTGGTGACAATGGGGTATCGTATTGATTCACTTGATATATGTTTTGGCACTCAACTTGCGGATTCCTGAGGTGACATTGGGGTAATATATGCATAGGAGTTGATGCACCTTCTTGTCTTCGTTTCCCCGGTAGAAATCTTGGGGCACTCTTTCAAGTTCTTTGTGTTGGATTGAGTATTATGAATCTGAAACTACTTGGTGTTATTTTAGTACGAACTCTTGGATAGATCGATCGGAAAGAATAGCTTCGAGGTGCTTTCGTGCCCTACAAACAATTTCTTCTTATGTTATCCTCTAGATAGAAACTTTGGAGTGATTTTTCATCGCACATTGAGGGATGGTTATATGATCCAATTATATTAGCATTGTTGAGAGATTGCACTAGCGAAAGTACGGACCCTAGGCCTCATTTTTAAACATTGCAATTCCGTTTGTGCTGCCTTTATCAATTGTTACCTTCCTTTTTTATTGTTCCTATCAAGAAAATCAATATCTACTATCATTACTACACTTCTTGTATCACCATCTCTTCGCCGAACTAGTGCACCTATACAAATTTCCATTGTATTTGGTGTGTTGGGGACACAAGAGACTTTTTATTATTTGGTTGAAGGGTTGCTTGAGAGATACCATCTTCATCCTACACCTCCCACGGATTGATAAATCTTAGGTCATCCACTTGAGCGAAAATTGCTACTGTCTTACAAAACTCTGTGCTTACAAGAATAAAGTTGCATAGTAGACATCAAGCTCTTTTCTGGCGCCATTGCCGGGGAGGTGAGTGCTTGAAGGTATATCTTTAGATCTTGCAATTGATTATTTTAGTCTCTTTTTTATCACTAGTTTGGTTAAAAAGAAAACTACAAAAAATGGAATTGAGGTTGCATCATATTGTTGATCATCTTTATAATATCTTTCTTGAAAATGATGGATCGGAAAATTGTGCTCAATTGTTAGAAGTCAATAAAATGTTTGGAACAAAATATTTGAATGATGAGCATGATTGCAATGTTGTTAATATGAATTCTTTGAATATCCAAAATACTAATGATTATTACACAAGTCATGACAAAAATGTTTCTTATAAGCATGTCAATTTTTGCGGAATGAACTTGGAGTGCAAATGAACACCAAAAAGGGAAGTAGATTTTGTAAGAAGCATAAATATTTAGAAACGAAAAAGTTGCAAGAGAGGCTAGATGATTGTGCTGAAATATTTATTTTTTTCGCCATCCTTGTGAACTTTGCAATAAATGTGGTCATTTAAATATCCAATGCAAATTGTTTCATGATCAAATCGTGTCCAAAAATTGTGATAACTTGATTACCCTTGAGTACCTCTTGAGTATAATAAAGAGCTTAGTCTTCTTTTGGGGTATGAAGAAATGAAACGTATAACTGTGGGTACTCCAAAATTTAATCTCGAGAATTTCTTGATTTTTATCTAGAGGAAATTTATATTTTTTGTGTGCTAAATTGCATTGAGAATCCTTATATTGCCAGCCATCTAATAACAAGAGAACAAATAGAATATGAAGAGAGTACTAATGAAAGGGAAAATATTTCCCAATGCCCTCCTAGTGTTTATTATGATGAATCAGGTAGCGAGGAGGAGCTTCCTATCCAATCAATCTCTTCAACGAGAATCTTGAAAAAATTAATTAAACCCACACATGGTGTGGTGAACAAGAAGAAAAGAAGAAAGAATAGAGGTAAAAAGGTATCTCTCCCAAATAGCGTTGCTCCTTTTATTGTAGTGCCTCATGAAAATGAATCAAAAATAATTGTGGAGGATGATGCACTTGATGATGATATTGCTTCTATGTCTTATCGCACAATGTCCGAGAGCACTATTGATGATGATTTTGTTATGCCCATTGCTTGTTGTGATGATTATGATTGGGAGATAATGATACTTCTTATAATCTTTGAAATCTTTTTGGCACCAACTTGGCAAATTATGATGATAGCAATTGTTAACCCGTTGGTGCTCTTCATACAATTAATGATGAGAGTGATTATGCTTATGATATGCCAAGCCACAAGCTTGGGGATGCTATGCTTCATGAGAATGACATGTTTGAGAATTTATTTGCTGCAATTAATGTTTGTCCCAAGCTTGGGGATGCTATGCTTAATGGAGATGATCTTTTTAGTCCCCTTACTTTGAATGATCAAATTCACTATGATGATTGCATGCCTCCTACTTATGATGATTATTGTGATGATACTTATCTTATAAAAAGTAGTGATAATTATTGTCATAATTTTGAATATCCTTTTACTGAACATTACTCTTTTATTGTGGGAACAATTTATAGTATTCGAGTTTCCTATGATACTCCCACTACTATTAATGAGAATATAATTGCTTATATGGAGAGTAATAAATTTTCTATGCTTTTGGATCATGAAAAGAATGCTTTACGTGATGGTTATATTGATGAATCTACTCATGATGCTACTAAAAATTATTATGAGAGAGGAACTTATGATTCATGACGCTCTCTTTATGTTTTAGTTTTTATCTTTTATGCGAGCATCATTGAAATCATCATGTCTAGCTAAAAGGCATTAAAGAAAAGCGCTTTTTGGGAGACAACCCAACACTTTTACCTACTGTTTTTGTGTATTCACATGATTAGGCTACTGTAGTAATCATGTTTTATTGCTTTCGTTTCAATAAAGTGCCAAGTAAGACCTTTGGGATGGCATACGGTGATACTTGATTTGATCTTGCTGAAAAACAGAAACTTTTGCGCTCAGGAAAACAATTCTTATTTTTAACAGAAGATTGATAAAATGCTGATTATTTTTGCAGAATATTAATAGACAAATTTCCCATGTTTTACTAATGTTCCAGAATTTTTGGAGTAGCAGAAGTATGGTTGGAGTACAGATTACTAAAGACTGTTCTGTTTTTGAAAGATTATGTTTTCAATGCATAGTTTGCTTGTTTTCTAGTTTCCATGGCTTATATTGCTCAATATAAATTGTGGAAATGATATGCTACAGTATGCATTGTGTGAGAAAAATTATGAATCTTATCTTTGACAGTATCAAAAGTGAAATGGTTTGCTCTTTATCATACTAACCTATCTCACAAAGTTTCGTTAAGTTTTGTGTGAAGTTTTCAAGTTTTGGGTGAGATGTCTATATGGGGAGAATAAGGAGTGACAAAACCCTAAGATTGGGGATGCAAGCAACTAAGCTTGGGGATGCCCTGGAAGGCATCCCCTCTTTCACTCCAACATTATCGCTAACCTCACTTGGAGCTACGTTTTCATTCGTCACATGATATGTGTTTTGTTTGGAGCATCATTTTCTTTTGTTAGGATTTTCCTTCTGTTATTTGGAATAATGTTTCGCATCTTTTATTTCAATAAAATTGGCAATGATAGCATTTACTATGCTTGTTGTGCAAGCCTGCATGTTGCTATTTGAAAATAGAAAGTTTACCGCTGTTACAAAAATTCCCTAGAAAAGTAAGAATGTGATAAAATGTTGAAACTTTTTGCAAAATAAGATCTGATAAATTTTCTACAATGTGGTAAATTTTCATAATCTTTGCAGTTTAAGAACTATTGATACTCTTGCATTCTTTACAGACTGTACTGTTTTGGCAGATTGCTGTTATATTTGCATTGTTTGCATATGTTTGCTTGTTTAATGATCCTATTTGAGGATAGGAGTATTAAATATGCAGAGGCATTTAGTATGCAATGTTGAATAATAATTTTAGTGATTTCCTACAGTAGAGAATGATAAAGTTTTTGCATTGGTTTATATTAACTTATCTCATGAGTTCTTGTTGAGTTTTGTGTGGATGAAGTTTTTTAAGATTTAGGGAAACCGTGATATAAAAGGAATTAAGGAGACACAAAAGCTCAAGCTTGGGGATGCCCAAGGCATGCCAAGATAATATTTCAAGAAGTCCCAAGCATCTAAGCTTGTGGATGCCCCGGTAGGCTTCCCACATTTCTTCATCAACAATTATCGGTTAGTATTGGTTGATCCTAAATTTTTGCTTCTTCACATGATGTGTGCTATTCTTGGAATGTCATTTTGTTTTGTTTGGCTTGCTGTTTTAATAAAATACTTAGATCTTAAAGTTTTAAATATGAAAGAGTCCGCACATAGCTACCCATTTACATAACTACTCGCTTGCTCTTCACTTATATCTTTTTCGAGTAGCTTGTCATTTACTCTTGTGCTTCACTTATATCCTATGAGTAATGTTGAATGAATTGAATATCATGAAGTTGAAATTATATCATGCCTAGTGGTAGCTTCACATTGGGTTCAGAAAGTGAAATCTTTTGAATCTTGACAATCAAAATATAGGTCATACAAGAAATTCACGAATGATTAGTAGAAGGAAGAGAACTTTCACATGCAAATACACTATCCTGGAAATCTTTTGTGACTGTGAGCCCCCATCAAAATACTATATGCCAAAATTGTTGACGTTGGACAAGGAAGACAACATAATGGTTTATATTTGTTCATATTCACATAGAAGTTATATTGTCACAGATGCTTCAACATGTGGTGCTTGCGCCCCATCCTTGCTAGCCAAAAATTCCGCACCAAGTAGAGAAACTACTTGTGCATCCAAAAAAACCCTTAAACCCAAATCTTATTTTCAAGAGTCCACCATACCTACCTAGGGATTTAGCAAGATCCCTCAAGTAATTTGTCATCGGTGTAATAAGGCAATAAAAATTGCTGTGAGATCATTTAGTGTAAGAGAAAATTGAGCGTTGTACGAACTTGTGATGGTTAAGAATAAAAGTGACATACTGCATAATAAAAGTTGCCATCACAAGGGGCAATACAACGTGACGTTTGATACATCTCCAACGTATCTATAATTTATGAAGCATTCATGCTATTTTGTTATCTATTTTGAATGATTATGGGCTTTATTATACACTTTTATATTACTTTTGGGACTAACCTATTAACCGAAGGCCCAGCCCATATTGTTGTTTTATTGCCTATTTTAGTATTTCGAAGAAAAGGAATATCAAACGGAGTCCAAATGGAATGAAACCTTCGGGGGCGTGATTTTTGGAACGAACATGATCCGGGAGAATTGGAGTACAAGCCAGGGAAGCTTCGAGGAGGCCAAGAGATAGGAGGGTGCGCCCACCCCCCTGGGCACGCCCCCCTGTCTCGTGGGCCCCTCCAGGCTCCCCCGACCGACTTCTTTCGCCTATATATTCCCTTATACCCTAAAACCATCGAATACGAAGATAGATCGGGAGTTCCGCCGTCGCAAGCCTCTGTAGCCACCAAAAAGCTCTTGGGAGCCCGTTCTGGCACCCTGCTGGAGGGGGGATCCCTCACCGGTGGCCATCTTCATCATCCCGGCGCTCTCCATGACGAGGAGGGAGTAGTTCACCCTCGGGGCTGAGGGTATGTACAAGTAGCTATTGTTTGATCTCTCTCTCTCGTGTTCTCTCTATGGCACGATCTTGATGTATCGCGAGCTTTGCTATTATAGTTGGATCTTATGATGTTTCTCCCCCTCTACTCTCTTGTGATGAATTGAGTTTTCCCTTTGAAGTTATCTTATCGGATTGAGTCTTTAAGGATTTAAGAACACTTGATGTATTTCTTGCCGTGCTTATCTGTGGTGACAATGGGATTTCACGTGATCCACTTGATGTATGTTTTGGTGATCAACTTGCGGGTTCCGCCCATGAACCTATGCATAGGGGTTGGCACACATTTTTGTCTTGACTCTCTAGTAGAAACTTTGGGGCACTCTTTGAAGTACTTTGTGTTGGTTGAATAGATGAATCTGAGATTGTGTGATGCATATCGTATAATCATGCCCACGGATACTTGAGGTGACAATGGAGTATCTAGGTGACATTAGGGTTTTGGTTGATTTGTGTCTTAAGGTGTTATTCTAGTATGAACTCTATGATAGATTGAACGGAAAGAATAGCTTCATGTTATTTTTACCACAGACTCTTGAATAGATAGAACAGAAAGGATAACTTTGAGGTGGTTTCGTACCCAACCATAATCTCTTCGTTTGTTCTCCGCTATTAGTGTCTTTGGAGTGACTCATTGTTGCATGTTGAGGGATAGTTATATGATCCAGTTATGTTATTATTGTTGAGAGAACTTGCACTAGTGAAAGTATGAACCTTAGGCCTTGTTTCCTATCATTGCAATACCGTTTACGCTCACTTTTATCTTTAGTTGCCTTGCTTTTTTATATTTTCAGATTACAAAAACCTATATCTACCTTCCATATTGCACTTGTATCACCATCCCTTCGCTGAACTAGTGCACCTACACAATTTACCATTGTATTGGGTGTGTTGGGGACACAAGAGACTCTTTGTTATTTGGTTGCAGGGTTGCTTGAGAGAGACCACCTTCATCCTACGCCTCTCGCGGATTGATAAACCTTAGGTCATCCACTTGAGGGAAATTTGCAACTGTCCTACAAACCTGTGCACTTGCAGGCCCAACAACATCTACAAGAAGAAGGTTGTGTAGTAGACATCAAGCTCTTTTCTTGTGCCGTTGCCGGGGAGGTGAGTGCTTGAAGGTATATCTTTAGATCTTGCAATCGAATCTTTTTGTCTCTTGTTTTATCACTAGTTTAGTTTATAAAAGAAAACTACCAAAAAAATGGAATTGAGTTTGTCTCATACACTTCATCTTTTTAATATCTTTCGTGAGTATGATGGAAAGGAAAATTGTGCTCAATTGCTATAAGAAGAATGGATTAAAATGCTTGGTACTAGATCTTTGAATGATGAGCATGATTGCAATGTTGTTAGTATGAACTCTTTGAATATCCATAGTACTAATGATGATTGCACTAGTTATGAAGAAAATGTCTCTTATAAGCATGTCGATTTTTGTGGAGTAGCTTGGGTTTGCAAGTACACACCAAATAGGGAAAATAGATATTGCAAGAGGCATAAGCATTTAGAAACTAAATTTTTGCAAGAAAGTCTTGATGTTTGTGCTGAAAAATTCAATATTTTTCGCGCTCCTTGTGAACTTTGCAATGAACGTGGTCATTTAAAACTCCAATGCAAACAGTTTCATGATCGAATCGTGTCCAAAAATTGCGATAGCTTGATTACCCTTGAGCATCATAAAGATCTTAGTCTTCTTTTAGGGTATGAAGAAATGGAACGTATAACTGAGGGTATTCCAATATTTAATCTTGATAGATTTCTTGATTTTGATCTATAGAAGATTTATTTGTATTGTGCGGTGAATTGCATTGAAAATCCTTATATTGCCAATTACCTAAAGAAAATAAAGCAAATAGAAGATGATGCGAATACTAATGAAAGGGAAGAGACTTCCCAATCTCCTCCTATTATTTCTTATGATGAATCAGGTAACGAGGAGGAGCTTTCTATTCAACCAATCTCAATAATAAGGACCTCAAAGAAGAAGGTTGAACCCACACATAATGTGAAGAAGAAAAAGAAAATAAGGAGCAACAAAGGTAAAAAGGTACCTCTCCCAAATGATGTTGCTCCTACTACTCATTGTGATGATGATAATTGCTATACTATTGGTGCTATCCATATTTTTAATGATGAGAGTGATTATGCTTATTATATGAAAGGGCCCAAGCTTGGGGAAGCTATGTTTGGTGAGGATGACATATTTGAGAATATATTTGCTGAAATTAATGTTTGTCCCAAGCTTGGTGATTCTACATTTAATGAAGATGGTATTTTTAGCATCCCAAGTTTTGATATGCAAAGTTGTTATGATGATAGCATGCCTCTTACCTATGATGATTATATTTATGAAAGTGGGTTTGGAAGAGTGTCAACTTTAGGAAGTAGTGATCCCACTATTTTGGAGGATGTTGAATTTTATTATGATGAATACGAAAGAGGATTTGGAAGAGTGTCAACTTTATTTAGTGATGATTCCACTATCTTGGAAGAGGTTTCAATCGATTATGATGAGAACAAAGTTGCTACTTATGATGATTATTGTGATGAAACTCATGCTATAAAAAGTAGTGATGATTATATTTATAAAACTTGTCATGATTATGATTAACCTTTTTCTAAACCTTACTGTTTTATTGTGGAAACAATTTTTAGTATTTGAGTCTCTTATGATATTCCCACTATTCCGAATGAGAAGAATTTTGCTTATGTGGAGAGTAGTAAAAATTCTATGCTTGTAGATCATGAAAAGAATGCTTTAGGTGCTGGTTATATTGTTGAATTCATTCATGATGCTATTGAAAATTATTATGAGGGAGGAACATATGCTTGTAGGAATTGCAATAATATCAACTTTCCTCTCTATGTGCTTAAAGTTTTGAAGTGATGCTTGTTTTGCCTTCCTATGCTAGTTGATTATTGTTCCTATAAGTTGTTTGCTCACAAAATCCCTATGCATGGGAAATGGGTTAGACTTAAATGTGCTAGTCATATGATTCATGATGCTCCCATTATGTTTCAATTCTTATCTTTTATGTGAGCATCATTGTCATCATCATGCCTAGCTAGAAAGGCATTAAAGAAAAGCGCTTGTTGGGAGACAACCCAATATTTAAACTTACTATTTTTGTGTGTCCACATGATTATGCTACTGCGGTAATTATGTTTTATAGCTTTTGTTTCAATAAAGTGCCGAGTAAGACCTTTAGGATAGCTTACGGTGATAGTTGTGTTGATCCCGCACTACTAGAGAAAAGCATACCAGTAGCGCTGATTTTTGTGCTACCAGTAGCGTGGGCACCAACGCTACTGCTACGGCGCTACAGCTATTTTGTAGCAGTAGTGCGTTTCTAGACCAGCACTACTGGTAAGTTCAAGTACTAGTAGCACATTTTTAGGCTAGCGCTACTGCTAACATTTATGTTTTTTTAGTATTTTGGCATTGTACATGTTTAAACAGATATATCTTTTATACAGTAACAACTCATCATGAACTAGTCTGTTTAAATAGTATATTCATTACCACTTGTCATCACCACCAAACAATGTTCGTCAATGAGACATCATATAACAAGTTGGTCACTAGTCATAATCATAACTCCTCATCATCAACATCAACTCTAACACATTTTAGCACATAATAACACATTCTAGCTACGACCTACTCCTCTCATAGGACCTACTCTACCCTCTCTTAGGTAAAATATCATAAAACAAGATAGGCATTGACTCTCCATTAAGGAAAATTGACTCTCCATAACAATAAAGAACGGAGATCATCCTGTCTCCAAGTCTTGGCCTACGCACAATGTTGCTTCCAAGTAGCTCTCTATGATGGTTCAAACATTTTTTGAAATCATTTATTATCATGGCTTACTCGCTTATAGAAATCCGGTATGGACATGAGTGATGTGGATACTACGACTGACCTGGCCGTGGTGGCCGTAAGCTCATAACATTAACGCGACCTCTCTGCAACATCAGATGAGGCACACAATCCATCGGGATTTTCTGTTCAAAAACATAGTAATAACTTTGTAGTTAGCAATGTAGTTTAGTTTTAGTAGAATTTATGCAAAAGATGCATAGATGTCGTAATAGTAGAAAATCTTACCATGATATCTCCATTGATGTTACCGTAGTTCAACACGTGCACTAGTGGCACGTATTGACCATAATGTGGAGGAGTTTGATAATATCCATTGCAATTCTCAAGATTAGTACAAAATGCGATAAGACCATCTTTCTCCTTATAAGTTAATTGTGCTTCATCATTGTACTAGTAGGTTCTGTCTACCATTTTCCGTACATTTTTTGAAGAATGAAAATAAGCTGTCAATGGAAATAAGCTGTCAAATATTTTGAAATAAACAATATAAATTACTTAGTAAATATGTTTAAGAAACTCACACAGTGGTAGAACTGGAAGCGTGTCAACAAGGACCCAAATGGTCATATCATTTTCGTCGATGTCAGGATCACCAAGATCGAAGGTGAGAAGCATACCCTCATGAAAATCATACGCCTTGGAAAGGGCTTCCCAATTCAGGCAACCAAAATTGGATGAGTTCACAGAATTGTACAGATTTACAGCAAAATCATAACCATGATGGGTCCTTAGTTGAATTATCTTTGTCTCCATTCTTTCATGATCTTCAAAACCCATCTTCTCCAAGACATAGCGTCTTGCATGGCATGGGATAGCTAGTCGAATTGTAAAAGACGGAAATTACACGTTGAAGAAGCAGAGAAGTCGTGCAAAAAATAACGAAAAACACTTGTCGTGGTTGCGTACCGTTTCAACATCGAAGGTCTCTTGGAGCTTCATGCTGAAGCACCGACCTTCTACCAGGTGAGGCCTGTCGCTCAGACCGTGCTCATGTTCGCAGTACTCGCACATAGCGAATTCCCTTTCGTCGTCAGACATTCCTAATATGTAATTAATAATCCATCATCGAATACATATATAGTAGTTTGTAGCAGAGATCATCATATAACAAGTAAAACACCTAAAATTTGTAGTTTGTAGTAGTTTGTAGCAAAGATCATCATATAATCCATCATGAATACATATATAGTAGTTTGTAGCACAAACTGCGCTCATCTTTTGCATTCAATAAGCAAATAACTAATAGGTAATTAATAATCCATCATCGAATACATATATAGTAGTTTGTAGGAAAGATCATCATATAATATCACTAATACATCTCGAATAATAGCTCCTCTAGGTTCAGTGGGCCACGGTGGACACCCAAAGAGAAGGAACCATCACCGGATCATAGCTCCGGTGAGATCCCCAAAGAATCTGCCAGGTATTGGAGAACCGGCCGTTCGCCAACGCAACCAAGTAGCGCTGGACGTGCGCGTTCTACTTCATGACACGGTGTTGTACCACCTGTGCGGGGGACTCAAGCCTCTCCACCGATGCAGGCCCACGTGACCGCCACCAAAGAAGCTCCGGGTCAACGACGGGCTGGCTCCTCACTAAGCTACGCTCACCAGAAGGTAGCACAACCCAGTACCAGCCCGACGGAGCCCAGTCTCGGACATGGCCCCTCGGCTCAACCAGGAGTCCTCCGTCGAGTCGACGACGAGGATGCGGGATAGGCATCGTTGACGTCGAGAACAAAATGATTAATTATGAAAACAAAATTAATAAACACTTAGCAAAATTTGGCATGACCTTTGCTAAAAACAGGACATATCAAGCGCCTGAAATTTGCCAGAACTTAAACGAATCGACATTTCTAGCAAAACATAGGCCACTCAGAAAAATATGACATTCCAAAATGTGACATGTTCAAAATATAACATGTCCACTGCAAATTTGCATATAACAGGAAAAATTGCTTTAACTAAAAAAATAACAACAATTGCTTTAACTAAAAAAATACCTAGAATTCTGTTAACTTCACCTAAAACAACTAAAACACCTGAAATTCTGTTAACCACACATAAAACAACTACACCACCTAAAATTCTGTTAACTACACCTAAAACAACTAAAACACCTAAAACTCTTTTAAATACACTTAAAACAAATTCAACATTATTCTAAGAACACCTACATTATTCTAAGAACCTACATTTTTAACTAAAACACCTAGAAATTTAACTAAAACACCTAAAAATTCAACTAAAACACCTACATTATTCTAAGAACCTACATTTTTTCAACTAGGATTCAAAATAATTAACTACTCTCTAATAACTATAACTAGGGAGGGAGGAAGGAGGAGGAAGGAGGGAGGAGTACCTCTCGGTGGAGGAGGGCCGGCGCGGGGGGGCGACCGGCGGGGGAGGATGGCCGGTGCGGGGGGGGGGGGGGGCGGACGGCAGGGGACGAGGGCCGGTGCGGGGGGGGGGGGGGGAGGGGGCAGGGAAGGAGGGCCGACGCGGGGAAGGGCGGCCGACGGAGGAAGAGGGGCCCGCGCGGGGGAGGGCGACCGGAGTAGGACGCAGGGGCGGCGGCCCGATCGGGGGACGATTGAGGGATTCAATCTGGTGTGAGCGTGTGAGTGTGAGTGAGGGGAGAGGGGTGGTGCGCGGGCCGGCGCGGGAGGAAGCAGAGGTGGGCTTAGCGGCAGCGCGGGGGAGGAGGCCCAACACTATAGCTAAAGCAGCAACGGGGGGCCGAGAGCGTGGCCCATTAGCAGTAGCGCTGGCCGTGAAATCCAGCGCTATTGCTAACATGCGCTTGTAGCGTTGGTGCTGGCCGGTGCTACTGCTAAATAGCAGTAGCAAGGGGTATCTAACCAACGCTACTGCTAAATGTCTACCTATAAGCGTTTTCCTAGTAGTGCTGCTGAAAATCAGAAACTTTTGCACCCAGTAAATTAGCTTTGATAATTGACAGAAACGTGGTTATGATCTGATTCTTCTTGCTCTGGATTGGTACACAAATTTCTTAGGACTTCCTAATTTTGTAGGATTTTTGTAGTTCTAGAAGTATACTTTTGATACAGATTACTACAGACTGTTCTGTTTTTGACAGATTCTGTTTTCTATGTGTTGTTTGCTTATTTTGATGAATCTATGAGTAGTACCGGAGGATATGAACCATAGAGAAGTTGGAATACAGTAGATATTACACCAATATGAATTTATAATGAGTTCACTATAGTACCTAAGTGGTGGTTTTATTTTCTTATACTAACGGAGCTTACGAGTTTTCTGTTGAGTTTTGTGTTGTGAAGTTTTCAAGTTTTGGGTAAAGATTCGATGGATTATGGAATAAGGAGTGGAAAGAGCCTAAGATTGGGGATGCCCAAGGCACCCCAAGGTAATATTCAAGGATAACCAAGAGCCTAAGCTTGGGGATGCCCCGGATGGCATCCCCTCTTTCGTCTTTGTCCATTGGTAACTTTACTTGGAGCTATATTTTTATTCACCACATGATATGTGTTTTGCTTGGAGCGTCATTTTCTTTTGTTAGTATTTGCTTTATGTTATTTATAATAATGTTTTGCATCTATATTTCAATAAAAATGTGAAGGATTGACTTTACCATGCTTATTTTGCTAGTATACATGTTGCTGTTTGAAAACAGAAAGTTTACCGCTGTTGGAAAAATTCCCTAGAAATTTCAGAGAATGTTATAATGTTGAAATTTTTTGAATAATGAGCTCTGATAAATCTTCTACAGAGTAATATTTTCCTCATAATTTTTAGAGTTAGGGAAGTATTGATACTCTTGCATTCTTTACAGACTATACTGTTTTGGCAGATTGCTGTTATGGTTGCATTGTTTGCATATGTTTGCTTGTTTAATGATTCCATTTGAGTATAGTAGTATTAAATATGCAGAGGCATTTAGTATGCAATGTTGAATAACAATTTTTGTGATTTGTTATATTAGAAAATGATAAGGTTTTGCATTGGTTTATACTATCCTATCTCACGAGTTCTTGTTGAGTTTGGTGTGGATGAAGCTTTTGGTAAAAAGAGAAACCATGATATGGGAGGAATTAAGGAGACACAAAATTTCAATCTTGGGGATGCCCAAGGCACCCCAAGATAATATTTCAAGAAGTCTCAAGCATCTAAGCTTGAGTATGCCCCGTTAGGCATCCCACCTTTCTTCTTCAACAACTATCGGTTGGTATCGGTTGAACCTAAGTTTTTGCTTCTTCACATGAGTTGTGCTATCCTTGCAATGTCATTTTATTTTGTTTTGCTTGCTGTTTGAATACAATACCAAGATCTGAAATTCTTAAATGAGAGTGAGTCTTCACATAGTTACATAATTATTTAGCTACTCAATGTTCTTCACTTATATCTTGTTGGAGTAGTTTGTCATTTACTCATGTGCTTCACTTATATCCTATGAGTAAATTGTTGAATGAGTTGATTGTCATAAATATGAAATTATATGTCTCATTTGCTTATCCCATGGGGACTAATGACTTCACATCTAAGAATAGAGGTTGTAAATTTATTGAAGGTTAGCAAGCATTGTATTGGTCATTTGAACAATTCATGAAAGAATATTGAAGGAAGAGAGATTTCACATATAAATATACTATCCTAGACATCTTTTATAATTGTGAGCACTCATTAAGTATGACATGCTAAAGAGTTGATATTGGACAAGAAAGACAACGTAATGGATTATGTTTTCTCACATCTCAGTTAAATTATATTGTCATGGATCATTCAAACATGTTGAGCATGCCTTTCCCCCTCATGCTAGCCAAATTCCTTGCACCAAGTAGAGATACTACTTGTGCTTCCAAATATCCTTAAACCCAATTTTGCCATGAGAGTCCACCATACCTACCTATGGATTGAGTAAGATCCTTCAGGTAAGTTGTCATCGGTGCAAGTAATAAAAATTTGCTCTCTAAATATGTATGATCTATTAGTGTGAAGAAAATAAGCTTTATACGATCTTCTTATGGAAGCAATAAAAGCGACGGACTGCATAATAAAAGTCCATATACAAGTGGCAATATAAAGTGACATTCTTTTGCATTAAGATTTTGTGCATCCAACCATAAAAGCGCATGACAACCTCTGCTTCCCTCTACGAAGGGCCTATCTTTTACTTTATGTCCTTTACTTTATGCAAGAGTCAAGGTGATCTTCACCTTTCCCTTTTTCATTTTATCCTTTGGCAAGCACCTAATGTAGGAAAGATCCTGATATATATATCCAATTGGATGTAAGTTAGCATGAACTATTATTGTTGACATCACCCAAAGGTGAATACGTTGGGAGGCAACACTATAAGCCCCTATCTTTCTCAGTGTCCGATTAAAACTCCATAACCATTAGTATTGCGTGAGTGTTAGCAATTGTGGAAGACTATATGATAGTTGAGTATGTGAAGTTTGCTAAATCAAAGCTCTGACGTAGACCCTTCCTGAAAATAAGATCAATTGCAATTGTTTGATGACTAAGGATGAAGTTTGCTAGTTTTCAAGAAAGTTTATGGTCTATGCTTTAACATGTGAATTGCTTGTTGCTTGTTCGTGAGAAGTTTTATGAGATGAACTACTGTTATGACATATAATCATGCTAGAAAAGGTGATTGAAATTATCATTGATCAAACTTGTGCACCTGCTAGCATTCACACTTCATAAATTCTTTCTTTTATCATTTACCTACTTGAGGACAAGCAGGAATTAAGCTTGGGGATGCTGATATGTCTCCAATGTATCTATAATTTATGAAGCATTCATGCTATTTTATTATCTATTTTGAATGATTACGGGCTTTATTATACACTTTTATATTACTTTTGGGACTAACCTATGAACCGGAGGCCCAGCCCATATAGCTGTTTTATTGCGTGTTCAGTATTTCGAAGAAAAGGAATATCAAATGGAGACCAAACGGAATGAAACCTTCAGGAGCGTGATTTTTGGAACGAACATGATCCGGTAGACTTGGAGTACAAGCCAGGGAAGCTTCGAGGAGGCCGGGAGATAGGAGGGCATGCCCCCTATCTCGTGGGCCCCTCGAGGCTCCCCGGACCGACTTCTTTCGCCTATATATTCCCTTATACCCTAAAACAATCGAATACGAATATAGATCGGGAGTTCCGGCGCCGCAAGCCTCTGTAGCCACCAAAAACCTCTCGAGATCCCGTTCCGGCACCTTGCCGGAGGGGGATCCCTCACCGGTGGCCATCTTCATCATCCCGGTAGTCTCCATGACGAGGAGGGACACTACTAGGGAAAAGCCTATACACAGAATCTTACCAGCAGCGCTCTACAAAATACCACGCTACTGCTACTTAGCAGCAGCGCGTGTCGCCAAAACGCGCCGCTGACAGGGAAATAGCAGTAGCGCGTCCACCGCATACAACGCTACTGCTATAGTTGCCATGACCTCGCCCCCCCACTAGCTATAGCAGTAGCGCACTTTGGTAAACAGCGCTACTGCTATTCAGGTTAGCTGTAGCACGTTTGGGCAAACGCGCTACAACTATCCCTACCTTATCCCCACGCGCACGGCCCGCCCTCTCACTCACACTCTCACACTCTCGCCCGCGTAACCGTCGTTGTGCGTCGCCACCGCCGCAGCCTTCGTCCGTCCGCCGCCGAGGTACTCCCCTCCTTCCGTCCCTCCTCCATCCTCCTCGCACATCCTCCCTCCGCCTGCGGCCGCCCCTCCCTCCTCCGCCGCCGCCCTCCTCCCTCCGCCTGCGGCCGCCCCTCCTCCCTCCTCCGCCGGCATCCCTCCTCCCACCGCCCTCGACCTCGCCGCCCCTAGCTAGCTACCTCTCCGTCGCCCCCCACCCCCTGCCACTAGTTAGTACTAGATTTAGTAGTAGTAGATGTTAATTTAGGGTTAGCTAGTACTAGATGTTGCTTTAGTTAGTACTGGATTTTTAGTAGTAGTAGTGGTAGTTGAACTACTTTAGTTGTAGTTGAACTAGTTTAGTAAGTAAATTAATAAACTAGTTGAACTAGTTGAATTAACAGAAGTAATCTATTTTTAGTAAGATAATTAATATAACTAGTTGAACTACTTTATTTTTAGAAAGAACTAGTTTTTTTCTATTTATAGTAAGCTTATATTTAGTAAGAACTAGTTGAATTAATAAAACTAGTTGAACATGTCATATTTGTTGTTATTTTTTAGTTTAAGCAATTATTCGGGATGTATTAGTGATAACTTATATGGTTTCAGGTGACCTCCGTCGTCCCCGTCACCGACCCCCTCCGACATCCCCGCCGTCGTCCCAGTCACCGACCCCCTCCGACATCGAGGTGAGACCAGCCAAATATCCTTGTATATCTTGTGTTGTTGCTCAAATAGGATATGTGGTTGCCCAAGTGGCCGTTCATGTTCAGTTTACATCTCCGAGTGGCCTATGTTTTGCCGGAGTGTTGATTAATTTCCGTTTCGGCAAATTTCAGGCGCTCGATATGTCCTTTTTTAGCAAAGGTCATGCCCGATTTTGTCGTGAATTCTGGCATGACTTGTGCTAGAATATGTACAAGTTTAATCTTTGAATTATGATTGTAGGAAGTGTCGTACTCGGACAACAACGGTCTCCCGGGGGAGTGTAGCTGGTGCCACGATGATCGAGGTATGTGCGAAAGGTTCATTCGGCTGGACGAAGATCGGCGCTTCAACATTAAGCTCGAGGAGACCTTCGATTGTGAAACGGTACGCAACAACGACAAGTGTTTTTTTCGTAATTAAGCATGACTTCAACTATTTCAACGTCTAATTTTCATATTTTACAATTCGACTAGCTTATCCCATGCCATGCAAGACGCTATGTCTTGGAGAGGATGGGTTTTGAAGACCATGAAAATTTCGAAACAAAGAAAATACACCTAAGGACCCATCATGATATGGATTTTGAAGTAAATCTGTGCAATGCTCAGAGCGTAACCCATTTTGGTTGCCAAAATTGGGAAGCACTTTGCAAAATGTATGGTTTTTATGAGGGTATGATTGTCACCATGGATCTTGGTGATCCTGACAGCGAGGAAGACAATATGGACATTTGGGTCCTTGTTGACACGCTTCCGATTGTACCGCTATGTGAGTTTCTCAAACATAGTTATTAACTAATTTATATTGTTTATTTCAAAATAGTTGATAGCTTATTTCCATTGACAGCTTATTTTGATTCTTCAAAGACTGTGCGGAAGATGGTAGATAAAACCCACTACACCGATGGCACCGAATTAACGTATAAGGAGAAAAATCATCTGATCGCATTTTGTACTCTTCTTGAGAATTACAATGACTATTATCGAACTCCTCCAAATTATAGTGAATACGTGCCACTAGTGCATGTGTTGAACCACGATAACTTCTCTGGAGATACCCTGGTAAGATTTTTTACTATTACGACATCCGTGCATCTTTTGCATACTTCTAAAACTAGTACATCATTGCAAACTATGAAGTTATTATTATGTTTTACAACAGAAACTCCCGATGGATTGTGTGCCTCATCTGATGTCTCTGCATGGTCGCCTCTCAGTTCTGAACATACTGCCAGGAAAATCTACGGAGCTCACCTGTGCATATCGGATTTCTAAAACCCGTGAACACATGATTATCGGAGAATGGAAGAAATGTATGGACATTCGCAAGGAGGTTCTTGGAAGTAACATTCAGCGAAAGGCAAGAATTGGAGACATGCTAATCTCCATTCTCCATAATGGAGAGTCAGGGGCTATCTTGTTTTTTGCTATTTTACCTTAGAAAATGTAGTAGGTCTTAATCGAATGTAATAGGTCGTATGAGGTACAATATGTTTATTACGTGCTAATGTGTTGGAGTTGATAATGATGATCTTGAGGAGGTGTTATGTGATGTCAATGATGAAAACGATGATCTTGAGGAGGTGTTATATGACAATGATGTATTATGATGCTAAGTTGTTAATGATATGATGATGATGATGATATTATTATATCATTGGGTGAAAGAACCGCGGAGTAGTTTCAAGTGGATGGACATCCACTTGAAACTAGTCCACGGTTCTTTCACCCCATGATGTAATAACTCATTATGATGTAAAAACAATCTCTAAATTCATGTTGTATGAAAACTTGTGTAAAGGTGTATGAATACAACATGAAAAAGAAAAGAAATAAAGTACTAAATAATAGTAGTAGCGCGGGTAAGGAGAAGCGCTACTACTAATTACCAGTAGCGATGTTGTGAAGAAGCGCTGCTACTAAGTCAATTTAGCAGTAGCGTGGGTCAAGACGCGGTATTGCTAAGCATTAGCTATAGCGCCTTATCAGTAGAGCTCCTGCCTGCGCTACTGATAGGCCCAAAACCCGCGCTGCTGCTAGGCTTTTCCCTAGTAGTGGGAGTAGTTCAGCCTCGGGGCTGAGGGTTTGTACCAGTAGCTATGTGTTTGATCTCTCTCTCTCTCTCTCGTGTTCTCTCTATGGCATGATCTTGATGTATTGCGAGCTTTGCTATTATAGTTGGATCTTATGATGTTTCTCCCCCTCTACTCTCTTGTGATGAATTAAGTTTTCCCTTTGAAGTTATCTTATCAGATTGAGTCTTTAAGGATTTAAGAACACTTGATGTATGTCTTGTCGTGCTTATCTTGGTGACAATGGGATATCACGTGATTGAAGGAAATATGCCCTAGAGGCAATAATAAAGTTATTATTTATTTCCTTATATCATGATAAATGTTTATTATTCATGCTAGAATTGTATTAACCAGAAACATAATACATGTGTGAATATATAGACAAACAGAGTGTCACTAGTATGCCTCTACTTGACTAGCTTGTTAATCAAAGATGGTTATGTTTCCTAACCATGAACAAGGAGTTGTTATTTGATTAACGAGATCACATCATTAGTTGAATGATCTGATTAACATGACCCATTCCGTTAGCTTAGCACCCGATCGTTTAGTATGTTGCTATTGCTTTCTTCATGACTTATACATGTTCCTATGACAATGAGATTATGCAACTCCCGTTTACCGGAGGAACACTTTGTGTGCTACCAAACGTCACAACGTAACTGGGTGATTATAAAGGTGCTCTACATGTGTCTCCAAAGGTACTTGTTGGGTTGGCGTATTTCGAGATTAGGATTTGTCACTCCGAATGTCGGAGAGGTATCTCTGGGCCCTCTCGGTAATGCACAACACTTAAGCCTTGCAAGCATTGCAACTAATGAGTTAGTAGCGAGATGATGTATTACGGAAGGAGTAAAGAGACTTGCCGGTAACGAGATTGAACTAGGTATTGGATACCGACGATCGAATCTTGGCCAAGTAACATACCGATGACAAAGGGAACAACGTATGTTGTTATGCGGTCTGACCGATAAAGATCTTCGTAGAATATGTAGGAACCAATATGGGCATCCAGGTCCCGCTATTGGTTATTGACCGGAGACGTGTCTCGGTCATGTCTACATTGTTCTCGAACCGTAGGGTCCGCACGCTTAAGGTTTCGATGACAGTTTTATTATGAGTTTATGTATTTTGATGTACCGAAGGTTGTTCGGAGTCCCGGATGTGATCACGGACATGACGAGGAGTCTCGAAATGGTCGAGACATAAAGATTGATATATTGGACGGATATATTTGGACACCGGAAAGGTTCTGGATGAGATTGGGATTATACCGGAGTTCCGGGAGGTTACCGGAACCCCCCGATAAGTATATGGGCCTTATTGGGCCTTAGTGGAAGGGAGGGAGAAGGAGCAAAGGAGGGGGCGCCCCCCCCCAAGCCCAATACGAATTAGGAGGGGGGTCGGCCCCCCCTTTCCTTCTTCCCTCCCCTCTCTTCCTTCCCTCTCCTACTCCTAATAGGAAAGGGGGGCCATACCTACTTGGAGTAGGTTTGCCCCCCCTAGGGCGCGCCTCCCTTCTTGGCCGGCCCCCTCCTCCTCTCCTCCTTTATATACGGGGGCGGGGGCACCCCATAGACACACAAGTTGATCATCGTGATTGTTCCTTAGCCGTGTGCGGTGCCCCCCTCCACGATATTACACCTCGGTCATATTGTAGCGGTGCTTAGGCGAAGCCCTGCGACAGTTGAACATCAAGATCGTCACCACGCCGTCATGCTGACGGAACTCCTCCCCGTACCTCTGCTGGATCGGAGTTCGGGGAGCGTCATCGAGTTTTACATGTGTCAAGAACTCGGAGGTGCCGGAGTAACGATGCTTGGATCGGTTGGACCGGGAAGACGTACGACTACTTCCTCTATGTTGTGTCAACGCTTCCGCTTCGGTCTACGAGGGTACGTAGACAACACTCTCCCCTCTCGTTGCTATGCATCACCATGATCTTGCGTGTGCATAGGAAATTTTTTGAAATTACTACGTTCCCCAACAGTGGCATCCGAGCCAGGTTTTATGGTTTGATGTTATACGCACGAGTAGAACACAAGTGAGTTGTGGGCGATATAAGTCATACTGCTTACCAGCATGTCATACTTTGGTTCGGCGGTATTGTTGGATGAAGCGGCCCGGACCGACATTACGCGTGCGCTTACGCGAGACTGGTTTTACCACCGTGCTTTGCACACAGGTGACTAGCGGGTGTCAGTTTCTCCAACTTTAGTTGAACCGAGTGTGGCTACGTCCGGTCCTTGCGAAGGTTAAAACAGCATCAACTTGACAAACTATCGTTGTGGTTTTGATGCATAGGTGAGATTGGTTCTTGCTTAAGCCCGTAGCAGCCACGTAAAACTTGCAACAACAAAGTAGAGGACGTCTAACTTGTTTTTGCAGGGCATGTTGTGATGTGATATGGCCAAGACGTGATGCTATATTTTATTGTTTGAGATGATCATGTTTTGTAACCGAAGTTATCGGCAACTGGCAGGAGCCATATGGTTGTCGCTTTATTGTATGAAATGCAAACGCCCTGTAATTGCTTTACTTTATCACTAAGTGGTAGCGATAGTCGTAGAAGCAATAGATGGCGTAAACGACAACGATGCTATGATGGAGATCAAGGTGTCGCGCAAGTGACGATGGTGATCATGATGGTGCTTCGGAGATGGAGATCACAAGCACAAGATGATGATGGCCATATCATATCACTTATATTGATTGCATGTGATGTTTATCCTTTATGCATCTTATCTTGCTTTGATTGATGGTAGCATTTTAAGATGATCTCTCACTAAAAATTATCAAGAAGTGTTCTCCCTGAGTATGCACCATTGCCAAAGTTCATCGTGCCCAGACACCATGTGATGATCGGGTGTGATAAGCTCTACGTCCATCTACAACGGGTGCAAGCCAGTTTTGCACACGCAGAATTCTCAGGTTAAACTTGACGAGCCTAGCATATGCAGATATGGCCTCGGAACACGGAGACCGAAAGGTCGAGCGTGAATCATATAGTAGATATGATCAACATAAGATGTTCACCATTGAAAACTACTCCATCTCACGTGATGATCGGTTATGGTTTAGTTGATTTGGGTCACGTGATCACTTAGATGACTAGAGAGATGTCTGTCTAAGTGGGAGTTCTTAAGTAATATGATTAATTGAACTTAAATTTATCATGAACTTAGTACCTGATAGTATCTTGCTTGTCTATGTTGATTGTAGATAGATGGCCCGTGCTGTTGTTCCGTTGAATTTTAATGCGTTCCTTGAGAAAGCTAAGTTGAAAGATGATGGTAGCAACTACGCGGACTGGGTCCGTAACTTGAGGATTATCCTCATTGCTGCACAGAAAAATTACGTCCTGGAAGCACCGCTGGATGCCAGGCCTGTTGCTGATGCAACTGACGACGTTAAGAACGTCTGGTAGAGCAAAGATGATGATTACTCAATAGTTCAATGTGCCATGCTTTACGTCTTAGAACCGGGACTTCAATGACGTTTTGAATGTCATGGAGCATATGAGATGTTCCAGGAGTTGAAGTTAATATTCCAGAAGAATGCCCGGATTGAGAGATACGAAGTCTCCAATAAGTTCTATAGCTGCAAGATGGAGGAGAATAGTTCTGTCAGTGAGAACATACTCAAGATGTCTGGGTATTGTAATCACTTGATTCAACTGGGAGTTACTCTTCCGGATGATAGCGTCATGGACAGAATTCTCCAATCACTTCCACGAAGCTACAAGAGCTTCGTGATGAACTATAATATGCAAGGGATGGATAAGACGATTCCCGAGCTCTTCGCAATGCTAAAGGCTGCGGAGGTAGAAATCAAGAAGGAGCATCAAGTGTTGATGCTCAACAAGACCACTAGTTTCAAGAAAAAGGGCACAGGGAAGAAGAAGGGGAACTTCAAGAAGAACAGCAAACAAGTTGCTTCTCAAGAGAAGAAACCCAAGTCTGGACCTAAGCCTGAAACTAAGTGCTTCTACTGCAAGCAGACTGGTCACTGGAAGCGGAACTACCCCAAGTATTTGGCGGATAAGAAGGATGGCAAGGTGAACAAAGGTATATGTGATATACATGTTATTGATGTGTACCTTACTAGAGCTCGTAGTAGCACCTGGGTATTTGATACTGGTTCTGTTGCTAATATTTGCAACTCAAAACAGGGACTACGGATTAAGCGAACACTAGCAAAGGACGAGGTGACGATGCACGTGGGAAATGGTTCCAAAGTCGATGTGATCGCGGTCGGCACGCTACCTCTACATCTACCTTCGGGATTAGTATTAGACCTAAATAATTCTTATTTGGTGCTAGCGTTGAGCATGAACATTATATCTGGATCTTGTTTGATGCGAGACGGTTATTCATTTAAATCAGAGAATAGTTGTTGTTCTATTTATATGAGTAATATCTTTTATGGTCATGCACCCTTGAAGAGTGGTCTATTTTTGATGAATCTCGATAGTAGTGATACATATATTCATAGTGTTGAAGCCAAAAGATGCAGAGCTGATAATGATAGTGCAACTTATTTGTGGCACTGCCGTTTAGGTCATATCGGTGTAAAGCGCATGAAGAAACTCCATACTGATGGTCTTTTGGAACCACTTGATTATGAATCACTTGGTACTTGCGAATCGTGCCTCATGGGCAAGATGACCAAAACATCATTCTCCGGTACTATGGAGAGAGCAACAGATTTATTAGAAATCATACATACAGATGTATGTGGTCCGATGAATGTTGAGGCTCGTGGCGGATATCATTATTTTCTCACCTTCACAAATGATTTAAGCAGATATGGGTATATCTACTTGATGAAGCATAAGTCTAAAACATTTGAAAAGTTCAAAGAATTTCAGAGTGAAGTTGAAAATCATCGTAACAAGAAAATTTCTACGATCTGATCGTGGAGGAGAATATTTGAGTTACGAGTTTGGTCTACACTTGAAACAATGCGGAATAGTTTCGCAACTCACGCCACCCGGAACACCACAGCGTAATGGTGTGTCCGAACATCGTAATCGTACTTTACTAGATATGGTGCGATCTATGATGTCTCTTACAGATTTACCGCTATCATTTTGGGGTTATGCTTTAGAGACGGACACATTCACGTTAAATAGGGCACCATCAAAATCTGTTGAGACGACACCTTATGAACTATGGTTTGGCAAGAAACCAAAGTTGTCGTTTCTTAAAGTTTGGGGCTGCAATGCTTATGTGAAAAAGCTTCAACCTGATAAGCTCGAACCCAAATCGGAGAAATGTGTCTTCATAGGATACCCAAAGGAGACAGTTGGGTACACCTTCTATCACAGATCCGAAGGCAAGACATTCGTTGCTAAGAATGGATCCTTTCTAGAGAAGGAGTTTCTCTCGAAAGAAGTGAGTGGGAGGAAAGTAGAACTTGATGAGGTAACTGTACCTACTCCCTTGTTGGAAAATAATACATCACAGGAACCAGTTTCTCTGACGTCAAAACCAACTAGTGAGGAAGTTGATGATGATGATCATAGAACTTCAGATCAAGCTAATAAATAACCTTGTAGGTCAAACAGAGTAAGATCCGCACCAGGGTGGTACGGTAATCCTATTCTGGAAGTCATGCTACTAGATCATGATGAACCTACGAACTATGAAGAAGCGATGGTGAGCCCAGATTCCGCAAAATGGCTTGAAGCCATGAAATCTGAGATGGGATCCATGTATGAGAACAAAGTATGGAATTTGGTTGACTTGCCCGATGGTCGGCAAGCAATTGAGAACAAATGGATCTTCAAGAAGAAGACTGACGCTGACGGTAATGTTACTGTCTACAAAGCTCGACTTGTTGCAAAAGGTTTTCGACAAGTTCAAGGGGTTGACTACGATGAGACCTTCTCACCCGTAGCGATGCTTAAGTCTGTCCGAATCATGTTAGCAATTGCCGCATTTTATGATTATGAAATTTGGCAAATGGATGTAAAAACTGCATTCCTGAATGGATTTCTGGAGGAAGAGTTGTATATGATGCAACCAGAAGTTTTTATCGATCCAAAGGGAGCTAACAAAGTGTGCAAGCTCCAGCGATCCATTTATGGACTGGTGCAAGCCTCTCGGAGTTGGAATAAACGTTTTGATAGTGTGATCAAAGCATTTGGGTTTATACAGACTTTTGGAGAAGCATGTATTTACAAGAAAGTGAGTGGGAGCTCTGTAGCATTTCTGATATTATATGTGGATGACATATTATTGATTGGAAATGATATAGAATTTCTGAATAGCATAAAGGGATACTTGAGTAAAAGTTTTTCAATGAAAGACCTCGGTGAAGCTGCTTACATATTGGGCATTAAGATCTATAGAGATAGATCAAAACGCTTAATTGAACTTTCGCAAAGCACATACCTTGACAAAGTTTTGAAGAAGTTCAAAATGGATCAAGCAAAGAAATGGTTCTTACCTGTATTGCAAGGTGTGAAGTTGAGTAAGACTCAAAGCCCGACCACTGCAGAAGATAGAGAGAAAATGAAAAATGTTGCCTATGCTTCAGCCATAGGCTCTATCATGTATGCAATGCTGTGTACCAGACCTGATGTGTGCCTTGCTATAAGTTTAGCAGGGAGGTACCAAAGTAATCCAGGAGTGGATCACTGGACAGCGGTCAAGAACATCCTGAAGTACCTGAAAAGGACTAAGGATATGTTTCTCGTATATGGAGGTGACAAAGAGCTCATCATAAATGGTTACATTGATGCAAGCTTTGACACTGATCCGGACGATTCTAAATCGCAAACCAGATACGTGTTTACATTAAACGGTGGAGCTGTCAGTTGGTGCAGTTCGAAGCAAAGCATCGTGGCGGGATCTACTTTTGAAGCGGAATACATAGCTGCTTCGGAAGCAGCCAATGAAGGAGTCTGGATGAAGGAGTTCATATCCGATCTAGGTGTCATACCTAGTGCATCGGGTCCAATGAAAATCTTTTGTGACAATACTGGAGCGATTGCCTTAGCGAAGGAATCCAGATTTCACAAGAGAACCAAGCACATCAAGAGATGCTTCAATTCCATCCAGGATCTAGTCCAGGTGGGAGACATAGAAATTTGCAAGATACATATGGATCTGAATATTGCAGATCCGTTGACTAAGCCTCTGCCACGAGCAAAACATGATCAACACCAAGACTCCATGGGTGTTAGAATCATTACTATGTAATCTAGATTATTGACTCTAGTGCAAGTGGGAGACTGAAGGAAATATGCCCTAGAGGCAATAAAAAGTTATTATTTATTTCCTTATATCATGATAAATATTTATTATTCATGCTAGAATTGTATTAACCGGAAACATAATACATGTGTGAATATATAGACAAACAGAGTGTCACTAGTATGCCTCTACTTGACTAGCTTGTTAATCAAAGATGGTTATGTTTCCTAACCATGAATAAGGAGTTGTTATTTGATTAACAAGATCACATCATTAGTTGAATGATCTGATTGACATGACCCATTCCGTTAGCTTAGCACCCGATCGTTTAGTATGTTGCTATTGCTTTCTTCATGACTTATACATGTTCCTATGACTATGAGATTATGCAACTCCCGTTTACCGGAGGAACACTTTGTGTGCTACCAAACGTCACAACGTAACTGGGTGATTATAAAGGTGCTCTACATGTGTCTCCAAAGGTACTTGTTGGGTTGGCATATTTCCAGATTAGGATTTGTCACTCCAAATGTCGGAGAGGTATCTCTGGGCCCTCTTGGTAATGCACATCACTTAAGCCTTGCAAGCTTTGCAACTAATGAGTTAGTTGCGAGATGATGTATTACGGAACGAGTAAAGAGACTTGCCGGTAATGAGATTGAACTAGGTATTGGATACCGACGATCGAATCTTGGGCAAGTAACATACCGATGACAAAGGGAACAACGTATGTTGTTATGCGGTCTGACCGATAAAGATCTTCGTAGAATATGTAGGAACCAATATGGGCATCCAGGTCCTGCTATTGGTTATTGACCGGAGACGTGTCTCGGTCATGTCTACATTGTTCTCGAACCGTAGGGTCCGCACGCTTAAGGTTTCGATGACAGTTTTATTATGAGTTTATGTATTTTGATGTACCGAAGGTTGTTCGGAGTCCCGGATGTGATCATGGACATGACGAGGAGTCTCTAAATGGTCGAGACATAAAGATTGATATATTGGACGGATATATTTGGACACCGGAAAGGTTCCGGATGAGATTGGGATTATACCGGAGTTCCGGGAGGTTACCGGAACCCCCCGGTAAGTATATGGGCCTTATTGGGCCTTAGTGGAAGGGAGGGAGAAGGAGCAAAGGAGGGGGCGCCCCCCCCAAGCCCAATCCGAATTGGGAGGGGGGCCGGCCCCCCCTTTCCTTCTTCCCTCCCCTCTCTTCCTTCCCTCTCCTACTCCTAATAGGAAAGGGGGGCCAAACCTACTTGGAGTAGGTTTGCCCCCCCTAGGGCGCTCCTCCCCTGTTGGCCGGCCCCCTCCTCCTCTCCTCCTTTATATACGGGGGCGGGGCACCCGATAGACACACAAGTTGATCATCGTGATCGTTCCTTAGCCGTGTGCGGTGCCCCCCTCCACGATATTACACCTCGGTCATATTGTAGCGGTGCTTAGGTGAAGCCCTGTGACAGTTGAACATCAAGATCGTCACCACGCCGTCGTGCTGACGGAACTCCTCCCCGTACCTCTGCTGGATCGGAGTTCGGGGCGCGTCATCGAGCTGTACGTGTGTCAAGAACTCGGAGGTGCCGGAGTAACGGTGCTTGGATCGGTTGGACCAGGAAGACGTACGACTACTTCCTCTACGTTGCATCAACGCTTCCTCTTTGGTCTACGAGGGTACGTAGACAACACTCTCCCCTCTCGTTGCTATGCATCACCATGATCTTGCGTGTGCGTAGGAATTTTTTTGAAATTACTATGTTCCCCAACAGTGATCCACTTGATGTATGTTTTGGTGATCAACTTGCGGGTTCCTCCCATGAACCTATGCAAAGGGGTTGGCACACGTTTTCGTCTTGACTCTCCGGTAGAAACTTTGGGGAACTCTTTGAAGTACTTTGTGTTGGTTGAATAGATGAATATGAGATTGTGTGATGCATATCGTATAATCATGCCCACGGATACTTGAGGTGACAATGGAGTATCTAGGTGACATTAGGGTTTTGGTTGATTTGTGTCTTAAGGTGTTATTCTAGTATGAACTCTATGATAGATTGAACGAAAAGAATAGCTTCATGTTATTTTACTACGGACTCTTGAATAGATAGAACAGAAAGGATAACTTTGAGGTGGTTTCGTACCCTACCATAATCTCTTCGTTTGTTCTCCACTATTAGTGGCTTTGGAGTGACTCTTTGTTGCATGTTGAGGGATAGTTATATGATCCAGTTATGTTACTATTGTTGAGAGAACTTGCACTAGTGAAAGTATGAACACTAGGCCTTGTTTGCTATCATTTCAATACCGTTTACGCTCACTTTTATCTTTAGTCACCTTGCTGTTTTTATATTTTCAGATTACAAAAACCTATATCTACCATCCATATTGCACTTGTATCACCATCTCTTCGCCAAACTAGTGCACCTATACAATTTACCATTGTATTGGGTGTGTTGGGGACACAAGAGACTCTTTGTTATTTGGTTGCCGGGTTGCTTGAGAGAGACCATCTTCATCCTACTCCTCCCACGGATTGATAAACCTTAGGTCATCCACTTGAGGGAAATTTGCTACTGTCCTACAAACCTGTGCACTTGCAGGCCCAACAACGTCTACAAGAAGAAGGTTGTGTAGTAGACATCAATGTTCTTTTGCACTAAGGGGTTGAGCATACAAACAAATAAGTGCATGGAAACCTCTGCTTCCCTCTATGAAGGGTCTATCTTTTACTTTTATGTATTTACTTTTATGCAAGAGTCAAAGTTTTTCTCTCTATTCCTTTTTATTTTTCTCCTTTGGCAAGAATCATGTGGTGAGGAAAGATCTAGGAACATATGTCCAGTTGAATAGGGGTAGCATGAGTGTAACACCCCAAAAATTTAACCAGGTTTTCAATATTAAAATTTTGCCAAGAGTTTAAAATTTTTGCCTGCAAGAATATCTCTGTTGATTTCAAAACTTTTCTTTTAATATTAAGGAGTTTTTCCCAAGTGGATCCTTCCAAAACATATTGGACTTATATGCCCTCTCATTAAAAACATCTCTCAATCAGGAGATTTATTTATAAAATTATTTCACCCTGAGCTTTATTCATTAAATGACTTGTTTTGAGTTTTGGAGCTCTTTTTGTACTACAACTAGTTGATAGATTTATCTAAAAATCTAACCAAAATTTGGAGATGTCATGTGATGTCTCTAAATCACTTTTGTGCAATAATATATTTAATTCAATGCATATTTTGAGTGCTACACCTGTTTTCCTTCTCTGGTCCAGTGGGCAATTTTGCACTACAACCCTTTTAAATATTTCTTTCTAGCCTCCACCAAAATTTTGGGATGTCAGTAGGAGCATATCATTCCATTATATGCAAAAATCCAGGGTTGTTCTTTGAAAATGTTGAGTGAAACAACCTCATCTTCATTCTGGCCCAACATGATGGTTTGTACAGCAACCACATTTTTAGTTGCTCCTTTATCCATGATTCCTTTTCCTACTTGTAGCCCTCCCTACTAAACCCCTAAGTCCAGGAGCATGCACTTATTGGATCATTTTTAGTTCATGAAATGATTCCATCCATCTCTTGTCCAGAACTGAAGTTCATCAAAACCTGCACTAGCAAGTTTCTCTTTTTGCCAAACTAACCTTACCACCTTCTCTTGCTTCTAAAGAGACACTGATCTGGAGAATTTGGCCACTCCAAGAAATGCCTAAGTGCCCTTAGCATTTTGTCAAACACCTTATGGGCATGATCTGTTTTGACATGACTTTTGACGTTGCACTGGGAGCTTGCACCCCTAATAGAACTAACATGTCCACTAGACTCCCAGTGGCTCCCGACCTGGATCTGTCAAGTGCCAGCCTCACCCAAGCTCTGCAGCATGCACTGGCATTTCTTCAAGCACGTCCCGTGCACGCCCAGAGCACGAGCAGAGCGTGCATTTGTCGCACGCGTGCAACCGAGCCGCCGCATCTCACCCCGCACCCGTTCCGACTCGTGACCACCTGCAGCTAGCTGCCACGCACTCCCCGACTCACCACTACACGCCAGCCCGCCCTGGCACCCTACAGCGCCACCGCCAGAGCACTTTTAGCGGCACGCCGGCGTCGTCCGACAGCCTCTGCTCCGTTCAGCGCCGCCCAAGCCACCCCGGCTCGCCACCTGGCCCCTGGCACAACCCGAACTCATCCGCAAGCGTGTCCGCTAGCATTCGTCGCCGCCACGATGCCATGCAAGCTACAGAGGGGCGGTTCGCCGGCGTCCTCATCCACCACCGCGGAACCGACCTCGTCGCGCTATAAAAGGATGCCCCGAAACCTTCTGAGCACGCAGGCGAGTCTTAAGCCATCCCCTAGGACCCCTTGGGGCAGCCAATCGACCCGGGGAGGTCATCTTCCCCACCTCCGGCAGCAGCGGCCGCCGCCATGGCCCCAGCTCTCCCAGCGCCATCAGGGCCTCTACCTCCCATTTCTCTTCACCAAGAACACCTCCTTCCTTCCAGGAACCCAACCCCCTACTCGATTTTGATCGGGACCACATTCGCCCCAAAACCACTCTGCCATCGAAGCCTCCTCCGCCGCGAAGCTCGCCGCCGGCAACACCCTCCGTCCCCACTGGCCTGGCGACCACCGGGAGGACTGCCCTAGAGTGGCGGATCCATCCCTGCTCTCGGGGCCCCGCGAGGAGCCGCCACTCGCCGGCGACGATCGCCGGAGCTCCGCCTCCGCTCGGGACAGAGAAAGGAGGGGGAAAAAGAAATAGTCAAACCTGACTAGTGGGCCCCCTGGACCCACTATCAGTGTCTCACCGCGCCGTCCACGTGTTTAAGTGAAGGCATAATCCACCCGAGTATGTTTCTCCCGCTTCGAAAGCGTATTCCCCTCTGAAACGTTTTTCTTTTTCTGTTTTATTTAAAATCAGATTTGACCAGAACTTTGACTGACTATATCTTTTTAAATATAACTCCAAATGAATTAATTCTTTTTCCTACGTCTCTCAAATATTGTCTAGTTTATTTTAAGATTTAATTGAAAAATTTTCAGAACAACTTTTTGTGCTGTTTTTATTTTGTGTGTTAATTCATTTATATTGCTAAAATAGGATTTTTGAAGAGAGGTGAAATGTTTCAAGAGTTTGAAATGCACCCTGCCTTCCCTTGACCTGAAGGCAAGCATTCTGAACCCCGGCATAATATTTTTATGTGTTCGATGACACGTTTATAACATCACCTCACTTTGGAGAAACTTGTTATTTCATGTGATATGATCATATGCATGGGTGCATGTTATTGATTTCCATGCTGTTGGAAATGAACACACTTGTGATGATAACCATCCTCATGTGCCTTGCATGCATACCGGTTGGAACCCGGGAAAACCTCTGCCTTGGGTAGGTATGAGTTTGTCGCCGGTCTCCGTCGGGACGTTTATGTCCGGTATGGCATGGTAAGATATAATGAGTGTTGATTGTATTGGTTGAAATATATTTGTTATACATGTCATGCAGGAAACTATAGACCTCCTGAGTCGACTGTAGATCAAGTCTTGTTCCAGTAACCCCCATACTTGTTTCGTACTACCACTCGTCTCTACAGCAAGTAGAGTACGGTTCAGTAAGTTGTCAACCTCTTTCTAGCACGCACCGTACAGAGAGGCCATGGTGGAAGATACCGGTTGTAGCTGGTAGGCAGGCCACCTGGTCCGGGGGCATGGGTGTTTCCGGTTGGGACCGAGAGGGGAGGCCACCCCTTAGAGTGCGCGATATAAATTTGATCCCATGCTATGCGATGTTGTAGCCTCCCCACTTAGAGTTTGCTTGATAGGTGTCGTGGGTGATTCCAGACACGTGTGAGTTAAGCTGGTGTGTGCAAGTTAGGTGTGTTTTCAACAAAAAGACCGTAGACGGAATTAGTCCTGATGGACTAAAGAAATCCGTTACTCATGGGTAAAGAGTACACCCTCTGCAGAGAATAAACCTATTCGAATAGCCGTGTCCATGGTTAAGGACTACAGTCTGGGATGGGTCAAGTGTCGTTCTTCGGAGGCGAAACTGTTAAACTAGAACTGGAAGTACTACTTGTGACTTGTGATAATTATGATTATTATTATTGACTAACCCGTGATATTATTGTTATTATTGAGTATCTCTGGGATGGTTCTACCTTCGGGATATTCACTATGATTGTTTCTTTTAAAGCCCTTTATGTGGTGTCGCTCAGACGCCCGACTGCGGCATTTCTTTTAAAGCCCTTTATGAGTTGTCGCTCAGACGCCCAACTATGGCATTTCTTTTAAATCCCTTTATGTGGTGTCGCTTAGACGCCCGACTGTGGCATTTCTTTTAGAGCCCTTTATGTGGTGTCTCTAAGACGCCCGACTGTGGTATTTCTTTTAAAGCCCTTTATGTGGTGTCGCTCAGACGCCCGACTGTGGCATTTCTTTTAAAGCCCTTTATGTGGTGTCGCTCAGACGCCCGACTGTGGCATTTCTTTTAAAGCCCTTTATGTGGTGTCGCTAAGACGCCCCACTGTGGCATTTCTTTTAAAGCCCTTTATGTGGTGTCGCTCAGACGCCCGACTATGGCATTTCTTTTAAAGCCCTTTATGTGGTGTCGCTAAGACGCCCGACTGTGGCATTGCTTGTTATTTATTTCATAAATTTTAATACTACTATGTTATTACAATTTTATAAATAACTTGCTTGCACGCATCAGAGTTTTATTTATCTTTTGTGACTGACGTCATGAGCATAAAATATTTTCAGCACAACATTGTTATATTATACCTGTGTTCATAATGTTTGCGAGTACATTCAAAGTACTCACTGGCTTGTCCCTGGCTATTGTCTTGGCCAGATTTTCTTGCACGGAGAGGAGCGACGCGATGACAGCCCCGGAACCTAAGCAACGAAGATAGCAGCCTCGCGGAGATAGGAGTTAACCTGGTCAGCTGTTCTTGTGGGAATTGGAGTCCCATAGACACTGATGATCCACAAACCTCTTCCTCCATCAACCACTAGAAATCGTTTGTTGTACTCACAGGCCAGAATGGTCTTGTACTGCATATTTTGTATTTTGCTTGGAATTTCTGTATTAAGTTGGAGCCTCATCAGCTAACAGTAATCCTGGGGCTGATGAGCACGACGGTCTTTTTCTGGAAATTTATACCCGGAAAACCGGTTGTGACAGACTTGGTATCAGAGCCAGGCTGACCATTGGCTAATCCTATCTTAGCCAGGTCGAAAAAACCTAGGAAAACCAACCCACCAGACCTTAACCAAACCCCAGCCAAGCTTCTCGTGTAAGATAGCCACACAGTGGCCCCGACACTTTTGGCAGTCGGTGCCCAACCTATCAGCCTAGCCTGTCGATCGCACACTAGTGACCGATGGCAGAAATGTCTCATTCGCAAGCGTGCGAAGGAAGACTCTGTTCCCTTTTCTATAAAAAGGGCACGCTAGCCTCAACCCAGCACAGCACAGTCTCTTCCCCCAACCTAGCCACAATGCCTGGCCCCATAGTGCACAATGAGACCACAGCAACCAACCTTGGAGGCTTTGTGACCATCCTCGCAAACCTCACCCGTCGTGCTTATGCGTTAGAGGAGCCACCAGAATATGTTGTGTACCAAGGACCCATGAGCGGTGAGGACCGTCAATTCTGGGCCACTATACACATCTACGGTAGGGGTCTAGCGCCCGAACGCCCCTACAGGTTCACCGGAAGAAAAACTTCCTTCGAGCCACAAGCCATCCAGATAGCTGCTCGAGAGGCTATAGTTCATCTCCGTCACTTGTCACCCAGAGTTAACTGTCGCTCGTTCTACTACTACCCCAGGCGTGAAGGGTATGGTAGACCACCCCAAGTTGCCAACGGAGATCACGAGACAGATCCCGCATTGTTGCACCTAGTGCGCTATGTAAGTGCACTAGAGGCACTGTTCGACCAGATCACCATTGATCTGATCGCAGCTCGAGGAGAGCTGGTTCGTCGAGCCCTAGCAAGAAGAGAAGACGAGCCCGACGCCGACAACCCAGTCGTGCTGTTCGGACACCCGATCGAAACCCGGAGTTCAGCTCCAGCCGCCAACCGAGATGCTTTGATGACCCTAGAAGTGCTTCGTCGCCTTTTGGGAACACACTCCAACGGGATTGTGGCTAACAATCCCCGCGATGGTCATCATCGTTACCCCGACCCTGCAGTTCCTCTGCCATCTCCGACTAATCCCGGCAGTGAGACACGTGGAGAAGCCTTGACATCCACCAGTCACGCCCGTTTAGACATAAACGAGGTAGACTAAGCTGTACGAGTAGTACCGAGTCTTAGCGTATCCTCGCTTTGTAATCGTGCGACCGTGTATATTAACGCAGCCTGTCGTTGTGCCTCTGTTTTAATAGTAGCCTTGCGTATTTTGTCAGTGCACAGTTGCATAATTTTCGGGCACAACTACCAAAACCAACCCGACGACAACCACAGTAACACGTCTCTTTATGAGATATGTGTATCTCTGACACTGACCCGACCTCTGGAGCTAAGCTGGCAAATTTATTACCTTTCACCACGGTAAAATGATCCAACTCCATTGCTATATAAAGGCCACCCCGTGACCTTACCAGGCACCCCACACCTTGTGCACCACACTCACAACTTTTTCCTATCATGCCGAGCCCCAGTATTTATCTGAGAACCCCAGATGCAACCCCAGGTAGCTTTGTCAAAATATTTTGGGACTTTACCCGCAGTACCATGGGTTCTACCCAGCCACCCCAGTACGAGCTGTTCAAATCGAGAATCACCCCTTCCACCTCGGAATATTGGGCTGCAGTACACATTCCTCCCGTAGACCCCAACCAAGATCCAACGGAAGTTTCCTTCGTGGGGAAATCTATGCCAACCCCACACCTGGCCATAGAAGCTGCTGCGAAGGAAGCGATTGCTCGCCTTCGATCCGCAGTACCCTATGCCCGCGAACGAGGATATTATTATTTTTCGAGCCGTGCAACACCCGGAGGAGTGACATCTTTTCTCGGTGGACGGATTGAGAGAGACCCAGTGCTAGCCAACCTTATCCAGTACATCATCGCTCAAGAGCATTTGAACCAGCGAGTGATGGATTATCTCCAGAGTCTCGCTGATTTGAATCCTCAGATTGCCATCGGCAGACCACTAAGACCCGACCCGGAGAGACGCATACATCGACTGGTCAATCCACTTCCTCCGATAGAAGAGGAGTGTATCCCTTTACCAGAGACATTTTATCAGGAACCCACCCAGTTACCGTTTTCATTTTAGATGTCACTGCTGTGTTTGTTATCTCAGCATTTATTATTACGTGTATCTTATGCATGGTACCTCAAATTTGTGCGACGAGTCGAGTATTTAGTTTCTACTTAGGTGAGTGGTTGTCTTCGTGAATAACTTGTGTAACCGCGAAAAATCCTAGTATGATTTTTCTTCTTACTGAATTGCTGCATCGGTTATCCCCTCACTACATGGATTATTATTTTTTTATTCACGCAGCACCACGGCAGCAGTCTCACAACCGCTCGAACATATATGGGGTATTTGTTTTTCTCAATGGCTCTTAGCAAATCTCGAGGACGAGATTTTTTATTAAGGGGGGTAGTAATTGTAACACCCCAAAAATTTAACCAGGTTTTAGATATTAAAATTTTGCCAAGAGTTTAAAATTTTTGCCTGCAAGAATATCTCTGTTGATTTCAAAACTTATCTTTTAATATTAAGGAGTTTTTCCCAAGTGGATCCTTCCAAAACATATTGGACTTATATGCCCTCTCATTAAAAACATCTCTCAATCAGGGGATTTATTTATAAAATTATTTCACCCTGAGCTTTATTCATTAAATGACTTGTTTTGAGTTTTGGAGCTCTTTTTGTACTACAACCAGTTGATAGATTTATCTAAAAATCTAACCAAAATTTGGAGATGTCATGTGATGTCTCTAAATCACTTTTGTGCAATAATATATTTAATTCATTGCATATTTTGAGTGCTACACCTGTTTTCCTTCTCTGGTCCAGTGGGCAATTTTGCACTACAACCCTTTTAAATATTTCTTTCTAGCCTCCACCAAAATTTTGGGATGTCAGTAGGAGCATATCATTCCATTATATGCAAAAATCCAGGGTTGTTCTTTGAAAATGTTGAGTGAAACAACCTCATCTTCATTCTGGCCCAACATGATGGTTTGTACAGCAACCACATTTTTGGTTGCTCCTTTATCCATGATTCCTTTTCCTACTTGTAGCCCTCCCTACTAAACACTTAAGTCCAGGAGCATGCATTTATTGGACCATTTTTAGTTCATGAAATGATGCCATCCATCTCCTGTCCAGAACTGAAGTTCATCAAAACCTGCACAAGCAAGTTTCTCTTTTTGCCAAACTAACCTTACCACCTTCTCTTGCTTCTAAAGAGACACTGATCTGGAGAATTTGGCCACTCCAAGAAATGCCTAAGTGCCCTTAGCATTTTGTCAAACACCTTATGGGCATGATCTGTTTTGACATGACTTTTGACATTGCACTAGGAGCTTGCACCCCTAATAGAACTAACATGTCCACTAGACTCCCAGTGGCTCCCGGCCTGGATCTGTCAAGTGCCAGCCTCACCCAAGCTCTGCAGCATGCACTGGCATTTCTTCAAGCATGTCCTGTGCACGCCCAGAGCGCGAGCAGAGCGTGCGTTTGGCGCACGCGTGCAACCGAGCCGCCGCATCTCACCCCGCACCCGTCCCGAATCGTGACCACCTGCAGCTAGCTGCCATGCATTCCCCGACTCACCACTACACGCCAGCCCGCACTAGCACCCTACAGCGCCACAGCCAGAGCACTTTTGGCGGCACGCCGGCGTCGGTCGACAGCCTCTGCTTCGTTCAGCGCCGCCCAAGCCACCCCGGCTCGCCACCTGGCCCCTGGCACAGCCCGAACTCATCCGCAAGCGTGTCCGCTAGCGTTCGTCGCCACCACGACGCCATGCAAGCTACAGAGGGGCGGTTCGTCGGCGTCCTCATCCACCGCCGCGGAACCGACCTCGTCGCGCTATAAAAGGACGCCCCGAAACCTTCCGAGCACGCAGGCGACTCTTAAGCCATCCCCTAGGACCCCTTGGGGCAGCCAATCGACCCGGGGAGGTCATCTTCCCCACCTCCGGCAGCAGCGGTCGCCGCCATGGCCCCAGCTCTCCCAGCGCCACCAGGGCCTCTACCTCACATTTCTCTTCACCAAGAACACCTCCTTCCTTCCAGGAACCCAACCCCCTACTCGATTTTGATCGGGAACCACATTCGCCCCAAAACCACTCTGCCACCGAAGCCTCCTCCGCCGCGAAGCTCGCCGCCGGCAACTCCCTCCGTCCCCACCGGCCTGGCGACCACCGGGAGGACCGCCCTGGAGTGGCGGATCCATCCCCGCCCTCGGGGCCCCGCGAGGAGCCGCCAGTCGCCGCCGACGATCACCGGAGCTCCGCCTCCGCTCGGGACAGAGAAAGGAGGGGGAAAAAGAAATAGTCAAACCTGACTAGTGGGCCCCCTGGACCCACTGTCAGTGTCTCACCGCGACGTCCACGTGTTTAAGTGAAGGCGTAATCCACCCGAGTACGTTTCTCCCGCTTCGAAAGCGTATTCCCCTCTGAAACGTTTTTCTTTTTCTGTTTTATTTAAAATCAGATTTGACCAGAACTTTGACTGACTATATCTTTTTAAATATAACTCCAAATGAATTAATTCTTTTTCCTACGTCTCTCAAATATTGTTTAGTTTATTTTAAGATTTAATTGAAAATTTTTCAGAACAACTTTTTGTGCAGTTTTTATTTTGTGTGTTAATCTATTATATAATTAAGACAGAAGTAAAAGAAGCCATCACGTTCATCCACATAGATTAAATAATCCTAGCCACTATTTTCTTATATTAACGGCTCAGATTTAAAATTCTAACGTTACATACAGATATTGTCGGAAACCAACAATCAGACTGTCACGTACAAATATTCCAGGCACGTAATTGGAGTGCTTCAGATTTGAAAAGATAAAAGAACAAATTTGGAAGGAGCGTTCAGATTTGACAAGAAAAGAAAAGTAATTTGGAAGGAGTCAACGGGAGAGAAAACAGGTTGCATTAGTGTACGTGCATAGGACTCTCAAAACCAAGACAAAGGACAGATGACATATGTGGTAAGCAATCCAAACAATTCAAAAAAAAATAATCTAGACCGGAAGCACTAGGGATTCGTATTAGATGCGGCCAACCATCCCAATTAAAAAAATGATACGGCCGGCCACGTGATCTAACAAACCTGAAGTAATCCCGTTTGGGCATGCCATGCATGTTACTAATACCATCATTACTTGAGAAACAATGCATGCGTGTATGTTTACTTACTCCTTCAAAATTTATACCCGAAGTCCAAACTATGCAAACAATATACCCCTTCTTACCAGCGTGGAAAGCCACACATGGCTGTGAGAATGAAATTGTCATTCAATGGACTCTACAATGAACGATGAAATAAGTAATGTTTTTTACTCATATTTGTTGCTTTTTTATCGTAAGAAAATGCACTACAGAATAAAAAATGCTTAACTGATGAGTTAAGAAAATATTATGTTTGTATGACCAGCTCAAGATGTCATCGAGAATTTTGAATAATTTTAAGTCATATTAATTGATTCGTCATTATACCAGGTACTACCTAGAATCATAATAGCTAGCCAGCGGGTGAGGCGTTTCGGCTTTAGAGCTCGATGGAACTCGAAATTTTTCCAAAAATCCAGAAACAATCTTTTAAGTTTTCAAAATACTAAAAATAAATACATAAGTACGTATATAAAAATTCATTTTTTGGGAAGTTAACTAATCTAGACGCATGTAAAATTTTCATTATTAAATAGGTTTTATGTGATCTATAGAAAAGCAAAATCATGCACTTTTATTGTGAATGGTACATATATGTGCTATAGTTACATGATTTTGTTACTGTTCTGTAGATCGCATATTTTTTTTGCCTTGAAACATTGCAGACAAGTAGTATGCGTTCATACGTATGTTTGTATTATTAGAAAGAATTGAAACCTAAACTTTTGAATTTTGAATTTTTCAAACTTCATGTTCCACAGGCCACACGTACGTGCATGCATGCAGATATAAGCTTTTTTGTGGGGCATATGCATATTATTAATTTTCTAGATGGAATATATATCATGCATGTGTGTAAGATCACTTGGCTTTGAAGTAATCGCGCATTTCTTACATAGACATCAAATGCGTTGGACTTTTTGTTATAAGATACATTTGATTAATAATCAATGGTTATGTAGTGTTGTGATAGAATTTAGAACATCTAATGCTATAATAAATGACTACAAAATGAATTTACTCATTTCTTTCTTCTTTTTTGTGATATCTTCTAGCATATCTTTCTTTTCACTGTCCAGGCCACCCAGATAGTTTGTATGAATACATACAAATAGTTTTTTTCTACATGAAAAACAAAAGTTACTTAGACTTAGATGGCCGCGCCACAAACAATTAGAGTGAGAGGATATTGTCATGAGTATTTAGAAGCATCCATGGAAGGTTGACGTCCATGATATCGTGCTATCTAAAAACAATATTCACTTCAAATAGTGGTGATGCAGATAGAGGAAGATAACATAATATTTATGCATTTAATCATTGATGAAATGGCTTGGCGGGGTAGGAAGCTAATATTAGTGCCATGATTCACCTTTTGTCACGCAGGCGTCGATGACTTTACCAACAATGATGCATTTACTAAAAATATCCCACCTGTAGTTTGATCATGTTTTCTGAGGACAAGTACACACATTACAACTAAAATATTATTTGTATTTTAAATGATCTATCATGGGGAACTGACAAACAATAGTGGAAAAGAGAAATCTAAATATTGGTACGGAATATATGTCATTGCATGGAAGAGCGCCGGTTTTTTTCACAGAACAATTCACAAATTATGCAGTTAAAAACATAATTCCAAATATTATCGATTTTCTGGATATGTAAGTTTTGGCCTTTTTAATATAACTTAACTGCCGATGGACAAATAATGGTGGAGTTGTTTTTTTACTGAATAAAGTTAGAGAATGGCATGATCAGAAGATTTGGATGCATACATGTGGTATGAGGATATATGACAGTGTGCTAATAGATAGTAGTGGAACAGATAACAATGTATTGCAGCATGTAATCAATTTTTTCATTTTATCGGTAAAAAATACTAAAAGAATATTTAGTGCAAAGATAAATGAACATGGATGAAAAAGTGAAACTGTGAAATCTGGAGATTAGTACCAAAGCCAATGGTTTCGCATGGTGGGATACATGCACAACCATATCATTTGAAACAACTTTATCAAAAAATGTAAAAAAGTTTAATCATTTTTTACAATACTATATATTTTAGCTATATTTGTTTATATAAATACATATATAGGAATAAATTGAATGGACAAACATACGTAGACCAAAACCAGCAAAATAAATAAAGTTGTAAAGGAAGTCTCTAGCCGCGCAAATGCGCGGGTCACCCACCTAGTTCATTTATATTGCTAAAATATGATTTTTGAAGAGAGGAGAAATGTTTCAAGAGTTTGAAATGCACCCTGCCTTCCCGTGACCTGAAGGCAAGCATTCTGAACCCCGGCATAATATTTTTGTGTGTTCGATGACACGTTTATAACATCACTTCACTTTGGAGAAACTTGTTATTTCATGTGATATGATCATATGCATGGGTGCATGTTATTGATTTCCATGCTGTTGGAAATGAACACACTTGTGATGATAACCATCCTCATGTGCCTTGCATGCATACCGGTAGGAACCCGGGAAAACCTCTGCCTTGGGTAGGTATGAGTTTGTCGCCGGTCTCCGTCGGGACGGTTATGTCCGGTATGGCATGGTAAGATATAATGAGTGTTGATTGTATTGGTTGAAATATATTTGTTATACATGTCATGCAGGAAACTATAGACCTCCTGAGTCGACCGTAGATCGAGTCTTGTTCCAGTAACCCCCATACTTGTTTCGTACTACCACTCGTCTCTACATCAAGTAGAGTACGGTTCAGTAAGTTGTCAACCTCTTTCTAGCACGCACCGTACAGAGAGGCCATGGTGGAAGATACCAGTTGTAGCTGGTAGGCAGGCTACCTGGTCCGGGGGCATGGGTGTTTCCGGTTGGGACCGAGAGGGGAGGCCACCCCTTAGAGCGCGCGATATAAATTTGATCCCATGCTACGCGAGGTTGTAGCCTCCCCACTTAGAGTTTGCTTGACAGGTGTCGTGGGTGATTGCAGACACATGTGAGTTAAGCTGGTGTGTCCAAGTTAGGTGTGTTTTCAACAAAAAGACCATAGACGGAATTAGTCCCGATGGACTAAAGAAATCCATTACTCGTGGGTAAAGAGTACACCCTCTGCAGAGACTAAACCTATTCGAATAGCCGTGTCCATGGTTAAGGACTACAGTCTGGGATGGGTCAAGTGTCGGTCTTAGTGTCGGTCTTCGGAGGCGAAACTGTTAAACCAGAACTGGAAGTACTACTTGTGACTTGTGATAATTATGATTATTATTATTGACTAACCCGTAATATTATTGTTATTATTGAGTATCTCTGGGATGGTTCTACCTCCGGGATATTCACTATAATTGTTTTTTTAAAACCCTTTATGTGGTGTCGCTCAGACGCCTGACTGCGGCATTTCTTTTAAAGCCCTTTATGTGGTGTCGCTCAGACGCCCGACTGTGGCATTTCTTTTAAAGCCCTTTATGTGGTGTCGCTCAGACGCCCGACTGTGGCATTTCTTTTAAAGCCCTTTATGTGGTGTCGCTCAGACGCCCGACTGTGGCAATTCTTTTAAAGCCCTTTATGTGGTGTCGCTAAGACGCCCGACTGTGTCATTTCTTTTAAAGCCCTTTATGTGGTGTCGCTCAGACGCCCGACTGTGGCATTTCTTTTGAAGCCCTTTATGTGGTGTCGCTCAGACGCCCGACTGTGGCATTTCTATTAAAGCCCTTTATGTGGTGTCGCTAAGACGCCCGACTGTGGCATTTCTTTTAAAGCCCTTTATGTGGTGTCGCTCAGACACCCGACTGTGGCATTTCTTTTAAAGCCCTTTATGTGGTGTCGCTAAGACGCCCGACTGTGGCATTGCTTGTTATTTATTTCATAAATTTTAATACTACTATGTTATTGCAATTTTATAAATAACTTGCTTGCACGCATCAGAGTTTTATTTATCTTTTGTGACTGACGTCATGAGCATAAAATATTTTCAGCACATCATTGTTATATTATACCTGTGTTCATAATGTTTGCGAGTACATTCAAAGTACACACTGGCTTGTCCCTGGCTATTGTCTTGGCCAGATTTTGTTGCACGGAGAGGAGCGACGCGATGACAGCCCCGGAACCTAAGCAACGAAGATAGTAGCCTCGCGGAGATAGGAGTTAACCTGGTCAGCTGTTCCTGTGGGAATTGGAGTCCCATAGACACTGATGATCCACAAACCGCTTCCGCCATCAACCACTAGAAACCATTTGTTGTACTCACAGTCCAGAATGGTCTTGTACTGCATATTTTGTATTTTGCTTGGAATTTCTGTATCAAGTTGGAGCCTCATCAGCTAACAGTAATCCTAGGGCTGATGAGCACGGCGGTCTTTTTCTGGAAACTTATACCCGGAAAACCGGTCGTGACAATGAGTTATTATTGTTGACATCACCCTTGAGGTGAATACGTGGGAGGCGAAATTATAAGTCCCTATCTTTTATGTGTCCGGTTGAAATGTTTTGCTCATATGTATGTGGTGAGTGTTAGCAATCAGACTCTGTTGAATAAGTAGAATTGAAACTGTTTGGTGACTTGATAACCCATAAGTGTAGGGGATCGCAACAGCTTTCGAGGGTAGAGTATTCAAACCAAATTTATTGATTCGACACAAGGGGAGCCAAAGAATATTCTTAAGTATTAGCAGTTGAGTTGTCAATTCAACCACACCTGGATAACTTAGTATCTGTAGCAAAGTATTTAGTAGCAAAATAATATGATAGTAATGGTAAAAGTGGCAAAAGTAAAGATAATAGTTTTGTAGTAGTTGTAACAATAGCAACAGAAAAGTAAATAAGCGAACACAAGACACTACTAGGAAAAGGCATGCTAGTGGCGCACCAGTTTTGCCTTCTAATGGCGCACTACTGGTGCGCCACTAGCATCACGCCATTAGTATTTGGTGTTTTAATCGCGCACCACGTAGTGCGCCATTAGTATTGCCCACAGTGCGCCATTAGAATTCCTCCCAGGGTAATGGCGCACCACATAGAAGTGCCCCATTAGTAACAATTTTGTTTCAAATTTTTTTTTAGAATTTTTTTTAAATTTTTTTTAATTTTTTTCAAATTTTTTTCATTTTTTTCTTAATCTCAGGTCACTATGGCTTAATCTCGGGTTTATATGCTTAATCTTAGGTCAAATCGCACTCCATGGTCAAACTTCCCAAAAAGTCACCCATCCTCACAATACTCCAGCCCAAGCACGCTTAACTTCAGAGTTCTATCCAACCCCAGCAACAGCTCACTTCACAGGCACTTGTTGATATATCTAGCATATCAATCCTATTATACCTTGTTGATGTCTAGGACTTTGTTCATGTTCATGACTATGATGAAATTTTGAAAAATACTTCCCTGTCATATTACGTATCATATTTTGAAAAACAATTCTTTTTTTTTTAAAACCAATTTTTTTGAATTTTTTTGAATTTTTTTGCCTCTAGATCTTGAAAGCCCCATAACTTTTTTCTGTTAGGTTTTTGGGGATTTTGAAAATGTTTAACGGGGTTCCCCCTGCTTTTTCATATATAAAACTTTTTAATCCGAGTTCGTATGCAAAAGTTATGCCCATTTTACAAATTTCCAAAGAGATTTTGCAAATAAAGTCGAAATTCATATTTCTAAATTTTCCCAACAACTAGACCACATATTACATGGGAAACTTATTTTCTTTTATTTTTTTGACATTTCCATCATTTTCTTTTATTTTTTTTTTAAAACTGAAAAGGCGGTCCACGGGGGGGGGGGGGGGGGGCATTCGGTGTTGGGCCAAGTTAGTAATGGCGCACCACCCCACGGTGCACCATTACTAGTTTTGAAAAAAAAATTGAATTTTTTTATATATTTTTTGAAAAAATCTTAGTAATGGCGCACAAGTGGACAGTGCGCCATTACTAGTTAAAACTAGTAATGGCGCACTGTCTGCTGGTGCGCCATTACTAACAATTTTTTTTATTTTTTTATTTTTTTTTTCAAAACTACTTATGGCGCACCGTGGGTGTGGTGCGCCATTACTATGTCAAACTAGTAATGGCGCACCACCCCCACGGTGCGCCATTAGTAGTTTTGAAAAAAAATTTACTAATGGCGCACCGTGGGATGTGGTGCACCACTACTATTTGCACACCAATGGCGCACCAACACATGGTGTGCCATTAGTATTTAGTAATGGCACACCACATGTACAGTGCGCCATTAGAGTCCATCCTATCTATAGCCCTTTTCCTAGTAGTGAGATGTGAAAAGCTCGTAGGCATTAGATTAGGGATGGATAATTATGTCGGATGTGATTCCTCATGTAATAGCTATAACATAGGGTGACACAGAACTAGCTCCAGTTCATCAATGTAATGTAGGCATGTATTTCGAATATAGTCATACGTGCTCATGGAAAAGAACTTGCGTGACATCTTTTGTCCTACCCTCCCGTGGCAGCGGGGTCCTAGCGGAAACTAAGGGATATTAAGGCCTCCTTTTAATAGAGAACCGGAACAAAGCATTAGCACATAGTGAATACATGAACTCCTCAAAGTATGGTCATCACCAAGAAGTATCCCGATTATTGTCACTTCGGGGTTATCGGATCATAACACATAATAGGTGACTATAGACTTGCAAGATAGGATCAAGAACACACATATATTCATGAAATCATAATAGGTTCACGTCTGAAATCATGGCACTCGGGCCCTAGTGACAAGCATTAAGCATAGCAAAGTCATAGCAACATCAATCTCAGAACATAGTGGATAATAGGGATCAAACCCTAACAAAACTAACTTGATTACATGGTAAATCTCATCCAACCCATCACCGTCCAGCAAGCCTACGATGGAATTAGTCACGCACGGCGGTGAGCATCATGAAATCTATGATGGAGGATGGTTGATGATGACGACACCGACGAATCCCCCTCTCCGGAGCCCCGAACGTACTCCAGATCAGCCCTCCCGAGAGAGATGAGAGCTTGGCGGCGACTACGTAACGTAAAATGCGATGAAACTTTCTCTCTGATTTTTTTCTCCGCGAAACGGAATATATGGAGTTGGAGTTGAGGTCGGTGGAGCCTCAGGGGGCCCACGAGACAGGGGCGCGCCCAGGGGGAGGGCGCTCCCCCCACCCTCGTGGACAGGGTGTGGGCCCCCTGGTCTTGATTCTCTCGCCAGTATTTTTTATATTTCCCAAAACTTATCTTCGTGGATTTTCAGGTCATTCCGAGAACTTTTGTTTTCAACACAATAAACAACATCATGGCAGTTCTGCTGAAAACAGCGTCAGTCCGGGTTAGTTTCATTCAAATCATGCAAGTTAGAGTCCAAAACAAGGGCAAAAGTATTTGGAAAAGTAGATACGTTGGAGACGTATCAACTCCCCCATGCTTAAAACTTTGCTTGTCCTCAAGCAATTCGGTTGATAAACTGAAAGTGATAAAGAAAAACTTTTACAAACTCTGTTTTCTCTTGTTTTTGTAAACATGTAAAGCCAGCATTCAGGTTTTCAGCAAGTATTATGAACTAACCATACTCATAATAACACTTAGGTCTCACAATTACTCATATCAATGGCATAATCAACTAGTGATCCATAATAATCAAACTCGGATGACAACACTTTCTAAAAAAAATCATAATATGATATAACAAGATGGTATCTCGCTAGCCCTTTCTGAGACCGCAAAACATAAATGCAGAGAACCTTTAAAGATCAAGGACTGACTAAACATTGTAATTCATGGTAAAAGAGATCCAGCCAAGTCATACCCAATATAAACCAATAGTAATGAATGCAAATGACAGTGTGCTCTCCAGCGGGTGCTTTTTAATAAGAAGGTGATGACTCAACATATAGGTAAATAGATAGGCCATTCGCAGAGGGAAGCAGGGATTTGTAGAGGTGCCAGAGCTCAATTTTAAAATAGAGATGAATAACATTTTGAGCGGCATACTTTCACTGTCAACGCAACAACTTTGAGATGGCTATATCTTCCATACTACATGCATTATAGGCAGTTCCCAAACAGAATGGTAAAAGTTTATACTCCCCCACCACTAACAAGCATCAATCCATGGCTTGCTCGAAACAACGAGTGCCTCCAACTAACAACAGCCCTGGTGGAATTTTGTTTAATTATTTTGATTTGCTTTGATCTTTTTGGATCATGGGACTGGGCATTGAGGGAGTCCTGGATTAGGGGGTATCCGGACAGCCGGACTATATACTTTGTCCGGACTGTTGGAGCGTGAAGATACAAGACTCAAGACTCCGTCCCGTGTCCGGATGGGACTCTCCTTTGCGTGGAAGACAAGCTTGGCGATCCGGATATTATATTTCCTTCCTTGTAACCGACTCCATGTAAACCCTAGCCCCTCTAGTGTCTATATAAACCGGAGGGATTAGTCCTTAAGAGGGATGATCACAATCATAATCATCATAGGCTAGCTTCTAGGGTTTAGCCTCTACGATCTCGTGGTAGATCAACTCTTGTACTAGTCATATCATCAACATCAATCAAGCAGGAAGTAGGGTTTTACCTCCATCGAGAGGGCCCGAACCTGGGTAATCATTGTGTCCCTTGCCTCCTGTTACCATTAGCCTAATACGCACAGATCGGGACCCCCTACCTGAGATCCGTCGGTTTAGACACCGACATTGGTGCTTTCACTGAGAGTTCCACTGTGTCGTCGCTGCAAGGCTCGATGGCCCGACTCGTTGTCAAGGACAACATCACCTCTGGGGGAGTGCTGGCTGTAGGCCAAACTCTCCAACTAGGCGGCTTTATCATGGCTGCCCCATCGGCTATCGCGCTGATGATGACCTCTCGGGTCATCACGCATAGCCTCCACGTCAATTCGGAACTCGCCGAACAGATGGAACCGATAGAGCTCTCCTCCCTTAATGAGCTCTTGGATCGCATCACCGCTTTGGGAGTCAGCACAGACTATGACCGGATCGGGCTTAAACCCGACCAAAGGGACATTAAATCCCCGCCGGTCACCCACGAGATAGCGGTAGCAGAGGAGCCTCATACGGATTACCCCTCTATTTTGAGGACAAGTTATGTCCGGATCACCGAGCTCCCTGAGCCGGACACCTGCTCAAGGGAAGACATGACTCAGACCCCGGACTTAGAATCGGGTATTGGGCCGGAGAAATTGGGCGACACCCCGGATCCCGAGCTGTCAAGCCCGGAAGCTCCCCTGCCCCAGCGTGTTAGATCGGATCAGAATCCATATTCAGCTACACCCACCCACCCGTACTTAAACCCTCTCTCCCATATCAGACAAGAGCCCCAAGAGACAGTACATCGCTACTGGGCCAGATTCCTCCTTGTGCTAAGCAAGGTCAAGGACTGTCGTGAGGTGGACGCAGTCTCACTTTTCTGCAAAAACTGCATGAACAAAGGAATCCCTAATGCTATAAGTCGTTGTGACATAGCACACTTTGCTGACTTGGCAACCATAGTACAGAATTACTGTGCGATGGAAAGTGCCTAGAAAACCCAAACCGAATTTTGGGATAGTCCGGCTGTCACTAAAACCTCTGTCCGAGCTAAACGGGCGAACTCTCGTAAGTCAACCAATCCAATCCCCAAAAAACCAAGGCCCACCCCAGGGCGTGGAACTGTATTAGAGGAATGGCTCAATGGGCCATGTAAACTCCACAGCGCGCCGGACACTACACCAACACATAGCCTTAGAGCATGTTGGATACTCCGGCAGGTAGCAAAAAGTGGTGAGGATCTTCTCGTAAGGCATAAAGCAGAACAACATCCCGTCAAAGAAAACAATGCGGTACTAACAGTCTTTGAGACTTTCGCCTCAAATAATAGGCGCAAGCGAGCTCATCGAAGCTCCGCTGAAATTTGCCACGTGGCAAAAATGAATCCATGGAACGACAGTGCTATAACTTTCAGTGCCAGTGATGAACCTCAATTCCAGACAGTCCGGGAACCAGCCGCTTTGGTCCTTAGCCCAATCATGGACGGCTTCCGGCTCACCAAAGTACTCATGGACGGCGGAAGCGGATTAAACTTAGTCTACAAAGAAACACTGAGCAAGATGGAAATTGATAAAAAGCCGCATTGAGTAAAGCGGCACAACCTTCAAGGGAATCATCCCTAGTCGGGAAGCATGGTGTGCGGGAAAAATCACACTCGGTGTGGTATTCGGCACCCCGGAGAATTACAGGTCCGAAGAAATCACATTCCAAGTGACTTCTTTCAGCGGCGGGTACCACGCCCTTTTAGGGCGGGACGCATTTACAAGCTTTCAAGCTATACCCCATTACGGGTACATCAAGCTTAAAATGCCCGGACCCAATGGAATGATCACTCTAGCTAGTGATCCGGACGTCGCACTTCGCACCGAAAACAAAACCGCAGCACTAGCCCTGGAAGCATTATTCGAAGCCCTAGCAGTCGAAGAACTAACAACGCTGCATGCCACCGTGGACAGGGACAACGTGATACTCGACCAGCGACCCAAGTCCACCTCATTTAAACCCGCAGACGAGATAGTCAAATTCCAGGTCCATCCAACGGACCCCATGAAGACACCTTCCATCGGAACACAGTTGAGCCCCGCAATGGACGCCACACTTCGAGACTTCTTACGCGAGAATTGGGACATTTTCGCCTGGCACCCCTCGGACATGCCGGGCATCCCACGCAGACTGGTCGAACACAGCCTCAATATAGTAAAAGGATACAAGCCTATCAAGCAGACTCTAAGGCGGTTTTTAGAGCCCAAACGGCAAGCCATGAGGGAAGAGCTAGCCAAGCTACTCGAGGCCAGATTCATCAGAGATATCAAGCATCCGGTTTGGCTGGCGAATCTAGTAATGGTACCAAAGAAGGACAAATCCTGGCGCAAGGATCCCTTCCCCCTCCCTCGCATCGACCAAATCACCAACCCCACAGCAGGACATGACTCGCTGTTTTTCCTCGACGCATACTCTGGATACCATCAAATAAAGATGGCAGAGTCCGACCAAGCTGCAACAGCTTTCATAACGCCATACGGTCCTTTCTACTTCAACACTATGCCTTTCGGCCTTAAAAATGCCGGCACAGCCTATCAACGCATGATTCAAACATGCCTGGAAAAGCAAATCGGCAAAATAGTGGAGGCATATGTGGACGATGTGGTCATAAAAAGAAGACACGTCGAAACCCTAATAGACGACTTGATGCTTACGTTCGATATCCTCCGAACATACGACATCAAGCTGAACCCGGAAAAATGTGTTTTCGGCGTCCCCTCTGGGAAACTCTCGGCTTCATTGTTTCCAATAGAGGAATTGAAGCGAATCCGGAAAAAATACGAGCTCTGTCGCAGTTGGCTATACATACAGATCTCAAGCACATCCAGAAACTAGCTGCATGCGTGGCTGCCTTAAGGCGCTTTATATCCAGGTTAGGAGAAAAGGCATTACCTCTTTACTGCCTTCTTCCGCACACCGAACACTTCGTGTGGAATGATGCGGCCGCGGCCGGACTGGATGAAGTAAAACCTTACTGGCCAGTAATCCAGTCCTAAGAGCGCCAAATACTGGCGAACCTATGCTATTATACATAGCTGCAACACATCAAGTTGTAAGCACAGTGCTCGTCGTCGAACGAGGGGCTGACGGATACAAATTCCCGCTCCAGAAGACGGTATACTACGTATCCACGGTCCTCACCCCATGCAAATCCCGATACCCACACTATCAAAAGATAGCATATGCGGTCTTCATGGCATCCCGAAAGCTACGACACTACTTTCAAGAGTGTTTGATTATGGTGGCTTCCGAAGTACCACTCAGTGACATAATAAATAACCGCGACGCTACGGGTCGGATTGCTAAATGGGCCATCGAGCTCCTTCCGTTCGACATAACATACAAGCCACGGCGGGCCATCAAGTCGCAAGTACTGGCTGACTTTGTCGCTGAATGGACAGAAGCCGAACTCCCTAAAGAGTACGGCGCGTACTCTAACTGGATCATGCACTTTGATGGCTCTAAAATGCTGGCCAGACTGGGAGCAGGTGTAGTCCTGATGTCTCCCACCAGAGACACGGTCCAATACATGCTCCAGATATTATACACAGACTCCAACAACGCAGCCGAATACGAGGCTCTGTTGCACGGTCTTCGGATGGCAGTCTCCATGGGCATTCAACGCCTGGAGGTGCGCGGGGATTCAAACCTCACAATATCCCAAATAAACGAAGACTTTGATGCCAAGGATCCGAAAATGGCGGCCTACCATAATGCCATCCTCAAAATGTCAGCTCGGTTCGAGGGGCTAGAATTCCACCATGTGGCTCGAGAAAACAATCAAGCGGCGGATATGGGAAGGGGAGTTCGGCAACACTAGCACGGACCCGAACATATTCCTGGAAAGGCTATTCAAGCCATCCGTGGTATGGGAAGGGGAGTTCGGCAACACTAGCACGGATCCGAACACAACCCCAGATTCCGAACCATCAGACGTAATCGGAGGCTCCGCCACCGAAATAACACCTTCGGGCCACGAAATCGTGGCTGTAATCGCCCCGTGGACAGAGCCTTTCTTGGCCTACCTAAATAGGCAGGAGCTCCCGAAGGACCAAAATGAAGCACGTTGTATTGTGCGGCGTTCCAAGGCCTACAAGGTACATGAGGGAGAACTCTATAAGAATAGTATGACCGGAGTGCTCCAAAGATGCATCTCCGAATAGGAAGGGCGGCAGCTATTGGCTGAAACCCATGCCGGACTCGGCGGGCACCATGTCGCGGCCTGGGCGCTCGTCAGCAAGGCCTTTCATATAGGCTTTTATAGGCCGACAGCCAGAGCAGACGCACAGGACCTGGTCCAACATTGCATCGGTTGCCAGCTCTTCGCCAATCAGAGTCATATGCCCCCTACCGCTCTCCAAACAATCGCCATCACTTGGCCCTTTGTGGTCTGGGGGCTGGATATGGTCGGACCCCTAAAGGGGGGGAGCCACAAGACAAAATACTTATTGGTCATGGTAGACAAGTTCACCAAATGGATAGAAGCCAAACCAGTCAAAACGGCTGAATCCGGACCAGTGATAGACTTCATATCCGGGGTTGTACACCGATACGGCGTCCCCCACAGCATCATCACTGATAATGGATCAAACTTCACAGCAGATGAAGTGAAAACCTGGTGCGGCAACATGGGCATTAAGCTCGATTACGCCTCCGTCTACCATCCCCAAACAAACGGCCAGGTCGAACATGCAAACGGTCTCATTATGAGCGGCATCAAACCCAGACTAGTGCGATCCTTGACAGAATCGGACACACACTGGATCGAGGAGCTCGACTCCGTACTCTGGGGGCTGCGGACCACGCCGAATCGCACCACCGGATACACACCATTTTTTATGGTGTACGACGCAGAAGAAGTACTACGCTGCGACATAATACATGATTCTCCTCGCGTGCGCATGTACGAAGAGAAAGAAGCCGAGTTAGATCGGCATGATAACTTAGATGCCCTGGAGGAGGAGCGCGACATTGCAAAAGCCTGTTCCGCATTCTGTCAGCAGCAGGCTCGACGGTACCAAAGCAGAGAAATGCGGGCCAAAACTTCTAACATTGGCGAACTCGTTCTACGCCTACCGGAGAAGAATAAGGACAAGGTCAAACCTAAGTGGGAGGGTCCCTTAGTCATTGATAAAGTTCTCACCGGAGGAGCGTAACGCTTACGTAATGCATCTGATAACAGACTCGAGCCGAACCCATGGAACGCGGCCAGACTCCGGAGATTCTACGCCTAGCGCCGAACTCAATGTTCATCTCCTTACCCACTCCTTTTTAATTATGTTCCCTCCCTTTTCCTTTCTCAACCTTTTTCCTCTTCACACAAAGTACTTCATACAGTACAGACGCCCGGATCACTCCGACCGCACTATGTGTAAGCAATACCTGGGGGCTTCCTATACGGAAGCTAAATATAATTACTTTAATGGCTTTTTGCCCATCGCATATGCGTTCTTTTTCCATATGTGCCTTTTCTTCACCATTATATGCATCGATATGACTTAATATGTGGCCATGCTGGGTTGCCTAGCTCTTGTGTTTATGCCCTATGTTCCCGTTAATTCGGCTAGGGCATAAGGGGAGCACCTCTGCGATTGTTACTGCCGGTTCAGCCGGATGTGTACCTCAGTCTGGGTGAAGCCAAAAGCTAGCGTTCTTAAGGGAATATTTGGTCGGTGAACAAAAGATGTTTTACGTATCCTGCATCCTTATTCGCAGTCCGGACATGTGCATCATCGCATGCGTCACAGGGAAAGGAACCCCTAACGGAACTATTCTCCCTGGAAGATGTTTCTTACTATCTGTCGGTGTCAAAACCGGCGGATCTCGGGTAGGGGGTCCCAAACTGTGCGTCTAGGCGGATGGTAACAGGAGACAAGGGACACAATGTTTACCCAGGTTCGGATCCAGCTGCTCGGCGAATTCCGAGTTGACGTGAAGATTGCTTTTGATGAACCGAGAGGTCATTGTCGAAGCGGTGGCAGCACAGGCGGTCATGAGAAAACCACCTAGCCAGATAGTTTGGCCGGCGGCCAAGGCTCCTTTGGCGATGATACCGTCTTTAAAGGCGGGAAGAGGCATCCTTCCTGATCGTGACGGCACAGAGGAATTCTCAATGAAAGCACCAATGTCGGTGTCAAAACCGGCGGATCTCGTGTAGGGGGTCCCGAACTGTGCGTCTAGGCGGATGGTAATAGGAGACAAGAGACACGATGTTTTTACCCAGGTTCGGGCCCTCTCGATGGAGGTAAAACCCTACTCCTGCTTGATTAATATTGATGATATGGGTAGTACAAGAGTGGATCTACCACGAGATCTAGGAGGCTAAACCCTAGAAGCTAGCCTATGGTATGATTGTTGTAATGGTTGTTCGTCCTACGGACTAAAACCCTCCGGTTTATATAGACACCGGAGAGGGCTACGGTTACACAGAGTCGGTTACAATGGTAGGATATCTACATATCCGTATTGCCAAGCTTGCCTTCCACGCCAAGGAAAGTCCCATCCGGACACGGGACGAAGTCTTCAATCTTGTATCTTCATGGTCTTGGAGTCCGGCCGATGATGATAGTCCGGATATCTGGACACCCCTAGTCCAGGACTCCCTCAGTAGCCCCCGAACTAGGCTTCAATGACAACGGTTCCAGCGCGTACATTGTGTTTGGCGTTGCAAGGCGGGTTCTCCTCCAAATTCCATGTGTTTGCCGAATAGTGTCCGGCTTCCTTACAAATGTTGTGCTCCTTGGCTTCCACGCCCAATAATGACCCTCTTCCACGTGTCGCACGAATGCAAAAGGCCAGGGTATTTTTATATTTTACCCCCTAGCTGCGCAAATAATCTGCCTATAAGAGAGGCAAGAATCCAGATCCAAATCACACCATCTTCCTTCCGCGAGTACTCATCGGAGCGCTTCTGACCAAAAATCCATTCTATCATGGACCGTCGACGCGGCTCCTCCTCTCACGCTCCCAGCCCTCCGCCAGGAGATTGGAGGAGATGTTTAGTTCCGCACAACGAGCTGGTGACACTCCAAGCGGAGGGATACCTTCCTCCGGCCTTTATGGTCCCGGTTCGAGCCGGGCTAGCCACCTACAAAGGTGGAAAGCAAGCGGAGGCCACCCCTAGTCCCTCCAAAGGGGAGCGGGTGTGCTTCGTCCCTTATCTAATAAGGGGGCTCAGATTTCCCATACATCCGTTTCTCCGGGGGATCCTGGAGTTCTACGGACTCCAGCTTCATCACCTCATGCCCGCCTCTATTCTGCACATCGCGGGTTTCGTAGCTCTTTGCGAGCTATTCCTGGGCAACGAGCCCCATTTTGCGCTGTGGAAGAGACTATTTTGCCTTGTACCCCGTTCTCACAAGGGGTCAATATATCAAGTGGGCGGAGCCGAAATATGGCGCATGGCCGGGACCGGATATCTATCCGGAACCCCAAAGAAGGCGTCCGAAGACTGGCCTTCGGAATGGTTTTATGTAGAAGATGCTCCACTGCCAGACCCAGTTCGGATCGGCCTCCCGTAGTTCAGCAAGGCTCCTCTGAAGAAACGCCTAAGTTGGCGCCCGTGGTGCCCTCAACAGGAGGAAGACAGGAGCGTCCATTATTTGATGGGCCGGATAAGGTTGCTGGCCCATTCCGGATTGACCATGATTGGAGTCATGGCCACGTGCATTATGCAAGGGGTGCAGACGCTCCAATATAGGGGCCACCCCATGTTTGATTTCAACGGGGAGAATGACGCCACCCGTCATGGCTGCAAGGGGCCGGGATCGGCCGTAGATCTGGTGAAGATTCTGTCCGGCCTGTACAAGGGGGAGAAGGAGGACTTCCTCCAGACGAGCCCATTGAATGGGTTCTCCATGAATAACCCTCGGAGCTGGGTAAGCGGATGGTTATTTATCCGACCCGTGCTTTCAAAATTAAGTACCTTACTTTATGATTTTGACGCAGGAACTGCGTCGGGATGTGGAGGACATACACAGTCCGGCTCCACAACCCGAGGATCCGGAAAGATCCCTTGATCCGGCTTCCGAAGAGGATCCGGACATAAAGGTGGAGCTAATTGACGGGGTGTTCCACCAACTCAGCATGGACAATGCTTTAGTCGCCATTACGGCTGACTACCCCGGCTTATCTCCGGCTTCCCAGGTAATTATGACCGAAGTCCTGACACCATTATTTCATCCTTGCGTATTTCTGACCACCGTATACAACGGTGTCTCGCAGGAGGTGCCTTCAAGGCGGGAAGCCGAACCCGTGGCGGCTGACCAACAAGGGTCAGTCCGGCCCAGCAGGCAGAAGAGGGGTGCGGTGTGAATCGAAACGTCACCGCAACGGTATAGCTCGCAACTGTTGTCTAAGGAAAAGATTCCTAGAAGCTGCATTAATGCTCATGACTTTTCCAGGAGAAAGAGCGCTCGCCGGACTGTGCCCGGAGAGGTTTCCAACCAAGCCTCCGCCAATCAGGCTCCAACACCTAGTCCGGAGGGGGAGGCAAGTGCGACGCGCGAGCCGGATACTCCTCCAACGGAGGATGCCGACAGGCTGTCCGCCACCAGGTCTGAGGTGGAGAGCGCCATGAATCATAGGCGCCGCCGGACAGTACTGTGTGTCGCGTGTTTCTCCCCAGAGGCGTTGAATGCCTTTAACACGGGAGACGCGCACCTCCGTGCCGCTCAAGATGGTTTAACCAGAGCCAGGGAGCAGTATGTAAAAGATATATTGGTAAGAGATTTTAATAGTTGTATATGCCAGTAGCCCCCCAGACTTAAAGTAGTTAATATAACTGATTTAAGGCTCATTTAATATGCAGGATCTGACGGAGAAGAATACCCAATTGTCCCAGGAGCTACAAGAGTGCAAAGCCCAACTTGAGGCCGCACTAGTTGCCGCAGGAGGAGACATAGAGACCCCCTCCGGTAACACATTATTTCAAAAAGATAAGCGGTGTGTGGCGTGCGTATAAGTCTGACAATGATATTGCAGATGTTGCCGGACTTAATCCGGACAAGCAACAGCTACGGCGCCAGCTGAAGGCCGGCGAGAGGGTGCTTATGAAGGTGTAGCAAGAGAGGAACAAATTCCAGGTTGCCCACACCAGCTTGCAGAAGAGCTGAAAGGTGTTCGGGCCGAGCTGTCTGGCTCCGTGAAGGAGAATCAGCGGCTTCATCGCGGGATCTATAGTAAGCGCTTGAGCAAACTCTTTTGAAAAGAAGAGTTCGGCGAGGAAGTGAATTGACAGAAATATGTCTGTAGGTGTGCTCATAGGTCGTCATGCGGAGGAAATGCCCGGTTCAACAGGTGACCAACTTCCCGAGCTGGTGCAACTGCTCGAACGTGTTCGGCAGGCGATGAGTGGCATCGTCCAGGCCTTATGGCCATCCGTCTCCCTACCCGAGGGCCTTGGAGAGCTTGCGGAGAAGCTTCAGGGAGCACGGCAGCGCTTCCGTTTATGGAAGATATCGGCCTGCCATCAAGGTGCCAGGGAGGCCTGGGCGATGGTGAAGAAGCGGTACAAGAAGGCGGATCCAAACCACATGGCCGAGGTCGGACCTGTGGGACCCGATGGGAAGGAGATCCCTGTGAGCTTAGTGTACGGCCAAGTAGAGTTGGCCGCTAAGTATTCCCAACGGGACTGTAAATTAGACAGCCTGTTAGACGGGATTGAGGAGGAGTACAGTCAGTCGATTTGACAATGTATTTAAAATGACATGTAAAATGCCTTCCAGCCGGATTGTAGATCGTTTGTCTTTGCGACCTTTTCACTTCAACCTCGGGACCCTAGAGTCCGGAGTGTGTCCGAATACCTTCTCGGTTATGAAAAAACCGGGGCATGCATGGAGACCAGGCGTAGGGGTCATTAGTGCTTTATCAGACAAGTGCCTAACTAGTTATGTTATATTACATGGTTAGTAAGAAACATCTTCCAGGGAGAATAGTTCCGTTAGGGGTTCCTTTCCCTGGGAGGCATGCCCTAAAGTGCATGTCCGGACTGCGAAAAGAGCAAGAAAACATCTGGGGGCAGATAAATAAATAGGTAAAAAAAATCATGTTTCAAGTCACCGACCCAATATTCCCTTAAGAACGCTAGCTTTCGGCTTCACCTAGTCTGAGGTACACATCCGGCTGACCCGGCAGTAATAATCGCAGAGGTGCTCCCTTTACCTCCTAGCCGAACAATCGAGAACGTAGGGGTAAGCACAAGAGCCAGGCAACCCAGCTTGGCCAAAACTTAAGTCATATCGATGCATATAATGGTGAATAAAAGGTACATGTGGAAGTTTGACACATGTATTGGGCGTGAAGCCCGTATAAGTAAGCTTATGTTAAAGAAGCCCCCAGCTATAATGAGTGCGGGTAGCACATCAAGTATGTGCGAACAATGCACAAATTGGCCCTCAAGGGCTTTATGAAAAAAGTGGGATAAAAGAGAGAAACAAAAGGTAACTGAAGTATAAAATGTGGACGGGGGAAGGAGACGAACTCTGAGTCTGGCGCTAGGCGTAGAATCTTCGGAGGCGGGCTGCGTTCCATGGGTTTGGCTCGAGTCGATTGTCCGATGCGTTTCGCAGACGGTATGCTCCGCCGGTCAGGACTTGGTCGATGATGAAGGGCCTTCCCATTTGGGCTTGAGTTTGTCCTTTTTCTTGTCCAGCAGGCGTAGAACTAGTTCGCCAACATTGTAAGTTTTAGCCCGTACTTCTCTGCTTTGATATCTTCGAGCCTGCTATTGATAGAATGCGGAACGAGCCTTTGCCACGTCACGCTCCTCCTGTAATGCGTCCAAGCTGTCCTGCCGATCCAACTCGGCTTCTCTTTCTTCGTACATGCGCACTCGAGGTGAGTCATGAATTATGTCGCAGGGCAAGACTGCCTCTGCGTCGTATACCATAAAGAATGGTGTGAATCCGGTAGTACGGTTTGGAGTGGTCCGCAGCCCCCAGAGTACGGAGTCGAGCTCCTCTACCTAGTGCGTGTTAGATTGCGTAAGGGACCGCACTAGTCTGGGTTTGATGCCGCTCATTATTAGATCATTTGCTAGTTCAACTTGACCGTTGGTTTGAGGATGATAGACTGACGCGTAGTCGAGCTTAATGCCCATATTTTTGCACCAGAGTGTAACCTCGTCGGCCGTGATGTTCGTGCCGTTATCGGTGATGATGCTGTGGGGGACGCCATAATGGTGTACTACCCCGGATATGAAGTCTATCACTGGTCCGGATTCGTCCGTTTTAACTGGCTTGGCCTCTATCCATTTGGTGAATTTGTCCACCATGACCAATAGGTACTTTTGCTTGTGGGTTCCCCCTTTAAGGCGTCCAACCATGTCAAGCCCCCAGACCGCGAAAGGCCAGGTGATGGGTATAGTTTTGAGGGCGGTGGGTGGCATGTGGCTCTGATTAGCAAAGAATTGACAACCGACGCATCGTTGGACTAAGTCCTGAGCATCTGCCCGGGCCGTCGGCCAACAAAATCTTGTACGGAAGGCCTTGCCTATGATGGCCCGGGCAGCAGCGTGGTGTCCGCCTAGTCCGGCGTGAATTTCAGCCAGATGGTTTCGCCCTTCCTCTTCGGAGATGCACCTTTGAAGGACTCCGGTTGTGCTTTTCTTATAAAGTTCTCCCTCATGGACCTTGTAGGCTTTAGATTGCCGAACTATGCAGCGGGCCTCATTTTGGTCTTCGAGAAGTTCCTGCCTGATTAAGTAGGCTAGGAATGGTTCTGTCTACGGGGCAATTACCGCCATTATTTCGTGGGCTGAAGGTGTTATTTCATTGGCTGAGCCGCCGATTATGTCAGATTGTTCTGTGTTGGGTGGTGCGGTTGCTTCTGGGTTGTTATTTCCGGACTCCTCTTCCCATAGTACGGATGGCTTAAAGAGCCGCTCCAGGAAGATGTTTGGAGGGACGGCGTCGCATTTTGCGCCGATGCGTGCCAACATGTCGGCTGCCTGGTTATTGTCCCAGGCTACATGGTGGAATTCGAGTTCTTCGAACCGAGCTGACATTTTTAAGACGGCGTTACGGTAGGCTGCCATTTTCGGATCTTTGGCATCGAAGTCTCCATTTACTTGTGATATTGCGAGGTTTGAGTCCCCGTGTACCTCGAGGCGTTGAAAGCCCATGGAGATTGCCATCCGGAGACCGTGCAGAAGGGCCTCGTATTCGGCTGCGTTGTTGGAGTCTGTGTACATTATTTGAAGTACGTATTGCACTGTGTCTCCAGTTGGGGACGTCAAAATGACGCCAGCCCACAAGCCGGCCAACATTTTAGAGCCGTCGAAATGCATGATCCAATTGGAGTATGCGCCATACTCTTTAGGGAGTTCGGCTTCAGTCCATTCAGCGACGAAGTCAGCCAGGACTTGCGACTTTATAGCTCGCCGTGGTTTGTAGGTTATGTCAAATGGTAAGATCTCAATGGCCCATTTTGCAATCCTGCCCGTCGCGTCGCGGTTGTTTATGATGTCTTTGAGGGGTACTTCGGAGGCCACTATTATCGAACACTCTTGAAAGTAGTGTCGCAGCTTCCGGGATGCCATGAACACCACGTATGCTATCTTTTGATAATGCGGGGTACCGGGACTTGCAGGGAGTTAAGACAGTGGATACGTAGTACACTGGCTTTTGAAGAGGGAATTTATGCCCTTCTGTTTCTCGTTTGATGACGAGCACCGCGCTTACTACTTGATGTGTTGCCGCGATATATAACAACATTGGTTCGCCCAGGCTAGGTGTCGGTGTACTAAAGTAGGGGGGTACCTTAGTACCCCGAACTTGTGCACGGGCAGTCGCGACAACCCACGGCAGGGCTTGCCGGGCGCCCGCAAAGGTCCTCCACGGCTACGCTGATGCCATTCAGGGATAGAATACTCAAGCTAAAGCCCCCGGCAAGAGGAGCTTGCCGGGAAGGTCAACCAAGGCCCGGCGAGGAGAGCTCGCCGGGAAGGAAACAAAGCCCCGGCAAGAGGAGCCTGCCGGGAAGGCCGACCAAGGCACTTCCAGGGGACTTGCCGCGGCGCCCCGCGCGCCCCGGCAAGGCCCGAGGGCCGGCAAGCTTGCCGGCACGACAAGAGGAGGACTGCGGCAAGGCGCTTGCCGCAGCAAGATTGCCAACCCAACTCCAGCGCATCCAACAACGTGTCATCACAAGACCGTCCCAAAGGCACGTGGCGAGGCAATACACAGCCATGCGGAGCGAGGTGGCAAGAGGAGCTGACAGAAACGCCATCGTGGCAACCGGTGGCTCACCTGACGCTCGCCTCCTTGCACTGTTGGGGCGACCGGACGGGCATTAAATGCCCTTGTCCCCTGCCGTTCGTTAGGTAGGGGGCACTGTTGATCACTGTTATACCAACCTGCGCTTTTACTTTTGTACCCCCTCTTCCTACGCTGCCACCTGTTGGTGCCCCCTTCAAACTATAAAAGGGAGGCCCATGCGCACGTAGAGGGGGTTGGTTCGGTTCATCTAGTACACAGGACTAGGGTTCGGTTCATCGAAGACACAGGACTAGGGTTCATCTGAGAACCAACACACACACACACACACGGCTCCTCCGTGCGCTCGTATTCGAGCAAGATCAAATAACAACACAAGGCAGCAGTAGGAGTTTTATCTCTCCGGAGAGCTCCGAAGCTGGGTAAAAATCGCTCGTCTCTCTCAATCACACCACCGCGCGCCCGGGGACCTCGATCCGCTCTGCGCGTGGCCTCCGCACCCCTCGCCGAACCAGAAAAGGGGCCCTCTGTGCCCCATAGGTGCCCGGCGGCCACGGAAGTAGACCGTGCCCCCGCCGCCGACATCTTTGGCGCGCCAGGTAGGGGGCGCGTCGAGGTCGTGAGCATCCGATCCAGTCTCCGCGCGCGTTGCATCAACACCTTCATCGACATGCCACCGAAAAAGAAGCCTTCGGAGGTAGCCGCTCCGTCTGCGTCGATTCCGCCACCACCGCCGGAGCAAACGGGCGGTGGGGTGGACGTCGGCGGAGGAGCGGGCGCCGACGGTGGGACTCACGTCATCACCAGATCCAAAATCAAGGCCCCACAAGCGTCGGCGACCATGCATACACCGCGCCCCTCCCAGGAGGTGCAAGGTCGACAACGCCCCGGTGCCCCTAGCACCGTGCTCGCGTTGGAGCAAGGCCAAGCTGGTGGGTCGCGAGATGCTCGAGGTCAGCATGCACGCCCGCATGCTGGTGCGAGCGAGGTACGGTCGCCAGGGCGGGGTGATGCACCTCCCAATCCAGTTGGGAGTCTGAGCACATCCCGCTCCTCGCGCCGCTCGTCGCCGCCACCACCCAAGACAACAGAGGAAGCGTTGGCCCGAGCCCAGCTGCTCCTAGACTACCCTCCGGCGCCGCACAAGATCGACGACTGGAGGATGACCATATACAGCCTCGTCGCCTTCGCCAACGGCGACAAGCCCCGGCAACCGAGCGCATCGAGGCCCCGGCAAGGTGTCCAAGCGCAAGCCCACGCCGACAAGACCGCTAGGGGAGCCACCTCCGTGCACTCCCAGCCCCGAAGGCCAAGATCGCCGGCTCGTCGGACCAACCCTGATGGCGACTCCACGGCGTCGTCGGACCCGCGGACTCGACACGACCAGCACCACGTTCTCCAAGAACGGCTGCACGAAGACGCTCGCACTCGCGTCGAGCGCAGAAGGGAGACACGACGTCAATCTGACCAGCGCGCTGGGTCCACTGTCGACATGCATGCGCTAGGGGAGCCAGGCGACTTGCCGTACGCGGCAGGTTGCCCTGCGTTCACCCGCGAGCTGCGGCAAGTCCAGTGGCCCAAAACCAAGAAATTCAAGCCAGACGTGCCCGAGAAGTAGGATGGCAAGATACATCCATCGGAGTTCCTCAGCATCTACACCATCGCGGTGCAGGCTGCCGGAGGGCGTGATGAGAAGATGCTCGCCAACTACTTCCCACTGGTACTCAAGCCCAATGTCAGGTCTTGGCTCATGCACTTGCCGGACGGTTCCATCTCTTCATGGGCTGACCTGTGTCATCAGTTTGTCGGCGCCTTCACGGGCGGCCACAAGCCTCATGGCTAGGAGAGTGACCTCCACTTGCTTGTCCAGAAGGAGGGGGAACCCCTGCGCAAGTACATACAGAGATTTAGCCAGGTCCAACGCAACATCCCAGACGTCCACCCTGCCGCGGTTATCAGCGCCTTTCATCAGAACGTGCGTAACCGCAGGATGAGGGAGGAGATGGCGATGTGCAAGATCAGAGACGTCAGCGAGCTCTATGCTCTGGCCGACAAGTGTGCACGGGCTGAGGAGGGAAGGAAAATCCCTGGAGAGGTTGCAGGAGCAGAAGGATCTGACAGTGAGGATACCGCCCCGGCAAGGAAGAACCGGAGACGAAACAACAGGAAGAGAAAGGCTAAGGATGTGCTAGCTGTTGAGCATTCCGGCAACGGAGGCAGCTCCGACAAGGCCAAGGCCGATGACTCTGGCGAGGTTGTCGTAGCCGCCGACAAGCAGGATGGCTCCGGCAAGCGGTATTGCAAGATCCACCGCACCAAGGGCCACGATCTCCAAACCTGCAAGAAAGTCGAGGAGATGGCGGAGCTGCAGAAAGCAGAGTACGAGCGCCGCGATAAGGAAAGAGCCCAGGGAGGTGGCGGAGGATCCGGCAAGAAGCTTCCCGCCCGGGGAGGACACCGCGGCAAGCCCAAGCCGCGGCAAGGAGATAGGCCTCCCCGCGGCCGCGACAAGGACGAAGATGAAGATGAGATGGAGGAGGATGAGACCGATGACCAAGAGTTTCAGAAGGCGACAGAGGTGCTGTGCATCGACGGCGGCGCCTCCCTGCACGCCTCGCACCGCCAACTCAAGCAGTGGGTGCGAGAGGTGAACGCAACGGAACCATCCGTCGAGGCGCGCAGGCCTCTAAAATGGTCCGGCACGCCCATCATTTTTGACGTAGAAGACCACCCTGATCGCATCACTGCGGTCGGGTGCCTGCCGATGTTGGTCTCACCAACAATCCGCAACCTCAAGGTCACGAAGATGTTGGTTGACGGCGGGGCCGGCCTGAACCTGATTTCCTCCACAATGCTCAAGAAGCTTCAGATCCCCGACAGCGAGCTCGAAGAGACTGGTACCTTTCAAGGGATAAATCCGGGAAGGAGCAAGCCCAAGGGGAAGATCACACTGCCAGTGACATTTGGCAGTGAGCTGAATTTCAGGACAGAAAGGGTCACCTTCGATGTTGCTGATATCCCATTGCCCTACAATGGGATACTCGGCCGACCAGCGCTTGCCAAGTTCATGGCAGCCTCTCACTACGCATACAACGTGCTCAAGATGCCTGGCCCGATGAGTATCATTTCCGTCCAAGGCGACAAGAGGGATGCACTCATCTGCGCCGACAAGATTTACCGGGAAGCAGCAGCTGCGGCAGAGCGCGAGCCACTTGCCACTGAAGCTCCCCGGGGGAAGGAGGAGTTCAAGTCCGGCAAGTGCAGCCCTGGTGCCCACTCCGGCAAGCGCACCTCCTCGGAGTGCTGCGCTGCCGTCGAGAGCGCACCATCGAGCTCCACCGGCAAGTGCAAGAAGGCAAAGGTAGCTTCGCCAGAGACCAAGAAGGTGGCCGCCAAGAAGGACGGCACCAGTGGTACCTTCACCATCAGTGCCACACTTGATCCTAAATAGGAAAGCGCGCTCGTTGCTTTCCTGCGGGCGAATGTCGATGTGTTTGCGTGGCAACCATCTGACATCCCCAGTGTTCCCAGGGAAATAATCGAGCACCACCTTGCCGTGTGCCCTCACGCGCGGCCCGTCAAGCAAAGAGTCAGGAAACAAGCAGTAGAGCGCCAAGAATTCATAGCAGAGGAGATTAGGAAGTTGGAAGCAGCAGGGTTGGTCCGGGGAGTACTCCATCCAACGTGGCTAGCCAATCCGGTAGTCGTGCGCAAGGCGAACGGGAAGTGGAGGCTCTGCATTGACTTCACTGATGTCAACAAAGCCTGTCCTAAGGATCCATTCCCCTTGCCGCGCATCGATCAGATTGTTGATTCCACCGCAGGATGTGATCTGCTCTCCTTCCTTGATGCATATTTAGGATATCACCAGATCTTCATGGCGGAAGAGGACGAAGAGAAAACCGCATTCATTACTCCGTGTGGCATGTATTGCTTTGTACGGATGCCTTTCGGGCTGAAGAATGCCGGTTCGACGTTTGCAAGAGTAGTCGGTCATGCTTTTGAGCCACAACTGCACAGAAACATAGAGGCTTACATGGATGACATAGTGGTCAAGAGCAGAGACAGGGCAACTCTGATCCAAGATTTGGACGAGACCTTCACAAATCTGCGCAAGATCAACCTCAAGTTGAATCCCGAGAAGTGTGTATTTGGAGTCCCTTCCGGCAAGCTTCTCGGATTCTTTGTGTCACGGAGGGGGATTGAAGCTAACCCCGACAAGACTGAAGCCATCGAGCAAATCGAGGCGCCGAAGCGAGCCAAGGACGTACGAAGGCTTGCCGGCTGCGTTGCCGCTCTCGGCAGATTCATTTCCAGGTCTGCTGAACGCGCCCTGCCATTTTTCAAAATCTTGAAAAAGGCGGGTCCAATGAAATGGACTCCGGAAGCGGAGGCTGCGCTGCAAGACTTGAAGAAATATCTGTCCTCCACTCCAACACTTGTCGCACCTAAACCACAAGAGAAGTTGCTGCTATATCTAGCAGCAACCAATCAAGTGGTTAGTGCTGCGTTAGTAGCAGAGAGGGAGGCAGATGATGAGCCAGCGGCCGCGGCAAGCGAATCCAGCGACAAGCAGGGGGCTCCCTCGACGAGTTCTGGACCGACGAGCCCTGGTCCGACAAGTTCTGGCTCCGGCAAGGATGGATCTGTACAGGTGCAGAGGAGAAACAGAAGAAGATAGTGCAGCGCCCAGTTTACTTTGTCAGTTCCCTTCTCCATGGGGCTAGATCAAGGTACTCTGGTGTGCAGAAATTGCTTTTCGGCCTCCTCATGGCCTCGAGGAAGCTGCGCCATTACTTCCAAGCGCAAGAAATCACAGTTGTCACTCGCTTTCCGCTGAAGAGGATATTGCAAAATCCAGAAGCAACAGGCAGGATTGTCGAGTGGGCACTGGAACTGTCAAGCTTTAGCCTCAAATTTGAAAGTACTTCAACTATTCAGAGCCGAGCCTTGGCAGAATTCATAGCGGAGTGGACGCCAACGCCTGATGAAGAGACTCCGGAGAGGAGCATCCCCGTCAAGGAAGCAAGCAGAGAGTGGACCATGTACTTTGACGGTGCCTTTTCGCTGCAAGGCGCTGGTGCGGGCGTACTACTTGTCGCCCCCACCGGAGAGCACCTCAAGTACGTGGTCCAAATGCATTTTCCCAAGGAGCAGGAAACAAACAATACTGCAGAGTATGAAGGTTTGCTTGCCGGACTCAGAATAGCAGCAGAACTTGGGATCAAGAAGCTCATTGTCAGGGGTGACTCACAGCTTGTCGTCCGTCAAGTTAACAAAGATTATCAGAGTCCTTTGATGGAAGCGTACACCGATGAAGTGAGGAAGCTAGAAGAACATTTTGACGGCTTGCAGATGGAACATGTTCCGAGAACTCAGAATAACATTGCAGATGGCCTGTCAAAATGTGTCGCACTCAAGTTACCTGTGGAACCAGGAATCTTTGTGCTCAAGCTGACTCACCCATCTGTCACACCATCAATTGGACAGAGCGGAAAGAGAAAGTTGGTCACTGGCGACTACTTCCCAGTAGAGCTTCCCGGAGCCGCCGCCGAGAAAGTCCCCAGGCTCGACACAGAGGGCGCTAAGGAGCAGCCTACTCCGACAGGCCCTAGGGTTTGTTTCGTTGAAGTAGATGCTCCCGACAAGCCGTGTCCCGACACGCTTGCCGGGGAGCATCACGCTCCGGCAGAATCTCAGACTCTTGCCGTGGAAGCGGATGTTCCTGCAGCAGCATTTGCGCCTTTAGTCTTTGTCGTCGAGCCACAAGCTCCGGCATGGGCACAGCAGATCGTCCAATTCCTTCAAACAGGAGAACTCCTCGAGGAACAACAAGCAGCGGAAAGAGTAGCCCGACAATCAAGTATGTACCAGTTTGTCGATGGCATACTGTACAGAAGAAGATTCAACGGAGCGAAATTGAAGTGCATTTCCCGGGAAGATGGACGAGAGCTGTTAGCAGAAATACATGGAGGCATATGTGGTCATCACATTGGCGCAAGAGCACTCGCCGGCAAGGCTTCTTCTGGCCGACAGCCCTCCAGGATGCAACTGCACAAGTAACCAAGTGTGAAGCGTGCCAGTTCCATTCCAAGCAGATTCATCAACCAGCTCAAGCTCTCCAAACAATCCCTTTGTCGTGGCCATTTTCGGTCTGGGGGCTCGATATCCTCGGCCCCTTCCCCCGAGCCGTCGGGGGCTTTGAGTACTTGTACGTTGCGATCGACAAGTTCACAAAGTGGCCTGAGGTGGAACCAGTGAGAAAGGTGACAGCACGGTCAGCAGTCAGGTTCTTCAGGTCGATTGTTTGCCGTTTCGGAATCCCAAACAGGATCATCACCGATAATGGCACACAATTCACGAGCTGCACCTTCATGAAGTATGTCCAAGATCTTGGCACCAAGATCTGCTTCGCTTCTGTTGCTCATCCGAAAAGCAACAGTCAAGCAGAGAGGGCGAACGCTGAAGTACTACGCGGGCTTAAGACCAGGACTTTCGACAGGCTACACAAGTGCGGAAGAAATTGGATCGAGCAGCTGCCAGTGGTTCTTTGGTCGATCAGAACGACGCCAAATCGAGCCACTGGCCAGACGCCCTTTGCTCTTATTTACGGAGTAGAGGCAGTTCTCCCCACGGAACTCGTATACGGGTCGCCTCGGGTGCTCGCTTATGATGAGCTTGAGCAAGAGCAGCTGCGTCAAGATGACGCGCTACTCCTCGAGGAGGATCGTCTTCAGGCTGCTGTGCGAGCTGCTCGCTACCAGCAAGCTTTGCGCCGCTACCACAGCCGCAAAGTTAATGCCAGAAGCTTCGAGGAAGGCGACCTTGTTCTTCGGCACGTTCAATCGGCCAAGAATTCCAACAAGTTGACGCCGAAGTGGGAAGGCCCTTATTGGGTGAGACGAGTCACTAGGCCTGGCGCTGTCCGCCTTGAGACCGAAGATGGCATTCCGGTGAGCAACTCCTGGAACATAGAGCATCTCCGCAAGTTTTACCCATAAGGCGCGGTTGCCGGACCCTGTTCCGGCAACCACCTTTTGTACAAGCCTTGCCGCTGTTGCATGTAACACTTTGTACAAAGCCGGCTGCAGCCCCCGTGCGTAAATAAAGTTTATATGCCTCGCACATTTTGTCAAATTTAATGCATCTCCCTTTTTGTTTGCATGTATACCTGACACTTTGTGCAGCACTTACCCCCGGTAAGCAATAGTGAACCTTAAGGTTCCATATCATTATCTTCTTTTCTTCCTCCTCAAAAAAAAGGGGGAATCCTTCCGCCCACAAGTTCACCAGGGGGGAGAGAAGATAAAGATGTGGACTGGGCGTCGTTCAAAGGAATCTAGCCTTGCTGGGACACAGACGACAAAAAAAAGCTAAGTTGCCAAAGTTTGAGCATAGTCAGTTTTAAATTTTTTTAAGTTATATTCCTTGAACGTCCGTGCCTTGTATGGAAAACCTGTGCGCGGAGGAATCGACTCGTGGCTAAGTTGCGCCCTTGGTTTGTTTCGAGCCCGCTCAACAATACAAGCGCACCGCAACTAGCTCCGACAAGGTTTCTTGCCGGGGGCAGCACCGCCAGCAGGCTGCTGATGTTCCGTACTCAGCAAGTGTGCTTGCGCCGGCAAGTCCCCTCAAAGCGTAGGGTAAAAACATACAAGGAACGCAACAAAGTAAAGGGAATAACATAGCGAGCGGTACCCAGAGTAGAGTTATATTACAAGAACGACTTATTGCGACGCTGACTAAGTTGTCCTCATGACCAAAATAACAGCAGCAAGGAAACAGGAGAAGAAGGGCGGCCTAATCCGCGCGCCCGCCATCGACCCTCCTGACCTCGTTCACCTTGTCCACGATGGGTGCGACGATGGCCTTGAGTTCTTCAAGATCGGCCCCCTCCGGCAGCTTCTTGGTGACGCGGGAGAGGTCAATGCCCGGGTTGCGAAAGAGGACCTTCACCAATACCTTCTCCAAGACCCCGGCGCAGATCGCGCGCGACTCGTTGGCCAGCTGCTTCGGGATCCTTTCCCGAAGTTGCCGGAGAGCCGCCACCGACGAGGGGCCAGGATTCCCTTTCTCCATGACGAATGGGAGGAAGAGGAGCAGAAGTTGAAAAGGAAAGAAGATGAAGGAGTGTGGGCTTCTGTGCCCTCCCCCTGCCCCTTATAAAGGAGCAGGGTGCGAGCCCGGCCGCCCCGCTCGGCGAATCAAGGCACGGGAGAGCAGGGAATCGGGGCCGACCCGCTGCCTCTCCTCACGCCGGCCCAGATTCCCCCAATCCCACCGTCCGTGACCCCAAGCGCATGGGAGCCGCGTGGCAGGGATGCAGCGCCGAGTGGACGGGTGAGGCAGTCTCGTGCCACCCCGTGAGCATGGGAGCAGACGCCTCAAAAGCCGCGCACTAGCCCCGTCTAGTAAATGAATCACGCCCCCACGCCTACCTCCATTTAGGTAGGAGGGCGTGGGCCGTCCCCTTCATCATGGCTTGATGCATGCTAGCGAGGCTCAGCCTCGCATGCGCCGCCCACATCGCCCACAATGTCGTGTTTGACGCGTGCCGTTACAGTGGGACGCGGTGGAAGCGGAGTCCGATTTTGTGTGGACCCAGGCCACGCGTGCCCGTGCACTGTTTTGGGCCTGGCCCAACAACGCTCGGCACTGTGTATGGCCCAGGCCCGGGGGCTACTGTCGGTGTACTAAAGTAGGGGGGGTACCTTAGTACCCTGAACTTGTGCACGGGCAGTCGCGGCAACCCACGGCAGGGCTTGCCGGGCGCCCGCCAAGGTCCTCCACGGCTACGCTGATGCCATTCAGGGACAGAATACTCAAGCTAAAGCCCCCGGCAAGAGGAGCTTGCCGGGAAGGTCAACCAAGGCCCGGCGAGGAGAGCTCGCCGGGAAGGAAACAAAGCCCCGGCAAGAGGAGCCTGCCGGGAAGGCCGACCAAGGCACTTCCAGGGGACTTGCCGCGGCGCCCCGCACACCCCGGCAAGGCCCGAGGGCCGGCAAGCTTGCCAGCACGACAAGAGGAGGACTGCGGCAAGGCGCTTGCCGCAGCAAGATTGCCAACCCAACTCCAGCGCATCCAACAACGTGTCATCACAAGACCGTCCCAAAGGCACGTGGCGAGGCACTACACAGCCATGCGGAGCGAGGTGGCAAGCGGAGCTGACAGAAATGCCATCGTGGCAACCGGTGGCTCACCTGACGGTCGCCTCCTTGCACTGTTGGGGCGACCGGACGGGCATTAAATGCCCTTGTCCCCTGCCGTCCGTTAGGTAGGGGGCACTGTTGATCACTGTTATACCAACCTGCGCTTTTACCTTTGTACCCCCTCTTCCTACGCTGCCACCTGTTGGTGCCCCCTTCAAACTATAAAAGGGAGGCCCATGCGCACGTAGAGGGGGTTGGTTCGGTTCATCTAGTACACAGGACTAGGGTTCGGTTCATCTAGTACACAGGACTAGGGTTCGGTTCATCGAAGACACAGGACTAGGGTTCATCTGAGAACCAACACACACACACACACGGCTCCTCCGTGCGCTCGTATTCGAGCAAGATCAAATAACAACACAAGGCAGTAGTAGGAGTTTTATCTCTCCGGAGAGCTCCGAAGCTGGGTAAAAATCGCTCGTCTCTCTCAATCACACCACCGCGCGCCCGGGGACCTCGATCCGCTCTGTGCGCGGCCTCCGCACCCCTCGCCAAACCAGAAAAGGGGCCCTCCGTGCCCCATAGGTGCCCGGCGGCCACGGAAGTAGACCGTGCCCCCGCCGCCGACACTAGGCGCGGCCAGGACCGGATTTGTTGCCAATATGGCCTTCATTTCTTCGAGTCCGGCGGTGGCAGCATCTGTCCACTCGAAGTGTTCGGTGCGCCGGAGGAGGCGATAGAGGGGTAATGCCTTTTCTCCCAAATGGGAGATGAAGCGGCTTAGAGCCGCCACGCATTCAGTCAATTTTTGTATTTGTTTGAGGTGTTTTGGAATATCCAGTTGTGACAGAGCTCGGATCTTGGCTGGGTTTGCTTCAATTCCTCTACCGGATACAATGAAGCCCAGGAGCTTTCCGGCTGGTACGCCGAAAACGCATTTTTCCGGGTTCAGCTTAATGTCATATGCTCGGAGGTTGTCGAATGTGAGCCTAAAATCGTCTACTAGAGTTTCGACGTGTTTGGTTTTGACGACCACGTCGTCTATGGATGCCTCTACTGTTTTGCCGATCTGGGTAGCCAGACATGTCTGAATCATGCGCTGATATGTTGCGCCGGCGTTTTTGAGTCTGAAGGGCATCGTGTTGAAGCAGAATGGTCCATATGGAGTAATGAATGTCATTGCGGCTTGGTCTGCCTCCGCCATCTTGATTTGATGGTAGCCTGAGTATGCGTCGAGGAAGCACAGTGAATCGTGCCCTGCAGTAGCATCGATTATCTGATCGATGCGGGGAAGGGGGAAAGGATCCTTTGGGCAAGCCTTGTTGAGGTTTTTAAAATCGACACATAGGCGCCAGGATTTGTCCTTCTTTGGTACCATCACCAAGTTTGCTAGCCAGTCCGGATGCTTAATGTCTCTGATGAATCCGGCTTCCAATAATTTGGCTAGCTCCTCTCTGATTGCTTGTCTTTTGGGTTCGGAAAATCGCCGAAGAGCCTGTTTGACTGGCTTGAATCCTTTTAGGATGTTTAGGCTGTGTTCTGCCAATTTGCGTGGGATTCCTGGCATATCTGAAGGATGCCAGGCGAAGATGTCCTAATTCTCCCAAAGGAATTCCCGTAGTGCGGCGTCTACATCGGGGTTTAACTGTGCCCCAATGGAGGCCGTCTTTGTTGGGTCTGTTGGATGGACCTGGAATTTGACTATTTCGTCCGCTGGTTTGAAAGAGGTGGACTTGGATCTCTTGTCGAGTATCACATCATCCCTGTTCACCATGGAGCGCAGCGCCGTGAGCTCCTCTGCCGCTAAGGCTTCGGATAGTGCCTCTAGGGCTAGTGAGGCTGTCTTGTTTTCGGCGCGGAGTGTTGTGTCCGGATCACTGACAAGAGTGATTATTCCACTGGGCCCGGGCATCTTAAGCTTCATGTACCCGTAATGGGGCATGGCTTGAAAAATTGTGAATGCCTCGCGTCCTAATATAGCGTGATATCCGCTGCTGAACGGGGCCACTTGGAACATGACCTCTTCGGACCTGTAATTGTCCGGCGAGACGAACACCACATCAAGTGTGATTTTTCCTGTGCAGCGTGCTTCCCGGCTAGGGATTATTCCTCTAAAGGTTGTGCTGCTTCGCTCAATGCGGCTCCAGTCTATTTCCATTTTTTGAAGGGTTTCCTCGTAGATGAGGTTTAATCAGCTGCCGCCATCCATGAGTACCTTGGTAAGATGAAAGCCGTCCACTATTGGACTGAGGACCAATGCGGCTGGTGCTTGGGCTGTTCGGAATTTAGGTTCGTCGCTGGCGTTGAAGGTGATGGCCGTGTCGCTCCATGGATTTGTTGTTGCTACTTGGTAGACTTCGGCGAGGCTGCGGATTGTTTGTTTCCGCATATTATTTGATGCGAAAGTCTCGAAGACTGTCGACACCGTACCGGTACTTTTGGAGTGGTTCTCCGGGGCTAGAAGCTCCTCGCCACTTTTGGCCACCTGCCGCTGTATCCAACATGCTCGAAGGCTATGTGTTGTGGTGGCGCCTTCTGTACTGTGAATTTTCCAGGGTCCGCTGAGCCATCCCTCCAGTACGGTTCCGTGCCCTTTATGGGGTTTTTGCTTTTTGGTTTTTGTACCTGGTGCCTGAGCATGATGCACCCTTTTGTTTCGGACTAGGGTTGTATTCGGAGCCGGATTGTCCCAAAACTTAGTTTCGGTTTTCCGGAAACTCTCCATCGCACAGTACTTTCGTACTATGGACGCCAGGTCGGCGAAGCGTGTAATTTCACGACGACTTATGGCGCTCAAGATTCCCTTGTTCATGCAATTATTGCAGAAAATTGAAATTGCGTTTTCCTCACGGTAGTCTTTTATCCTATCCATAACCAGGAGGAATCTGGCCCAGTAATGATGTACTGTTTCGGCGGGCTCTTGCCGAATTTGAGATAGATCGCATATGTTTGGGTGGGTGGGTGGAATTTACTCCGGAACCCTGCCCATCTCGAGGCTCAAGGGCCGAAAAGTTTCCAAATTGGGAAGCTTGGATTGCTGGACGTTGTCCAACGAGTCTGGTCCGATGCCTGACTTTAGGTTCAGTGCTTGATCGACGTTCGTCCCTCCGCGGGAATCCGGCATGGAGGGTTCGGGAGTCCGGACATAACTAGTTTTCAATATAGAAGAAGAGTCGCCGCGTTGTTCCTCTACCACCGCAACATGGTGGGTAACCTGGGGAGAGTTAATCTCTCTCAGATCGGTTTTAAGACCAATCTGATTGTAGTCTGTAGCGACTCCCAGGGCGGCGATGCGATCCAAGAGCTTGTTTACGGACGAGAGCTCTATTGGATCCAGCTGCTCGGTGAATTCCGAGTTGACATGAAGATTGCTTATGATGACCCGAGAGGTCATCATCGAAGCGGTGGCCGAACAGGCGGTCATGAGAAAACCACCTAGCCGGATAGTTTGGCCGGCGGCCAAGGCTCCTTTGGCGATGATACCGTCTTTAAAGACGGGAAGAGGCATCCTTCCTGATCGTGACGGCACAGAGGAACTCTCAATGAAAGCACCAATGTCGGTGTCAAAACCGGCGGATCTCGGGTAGGGGGTCCCGAACTGTGCGTCTAGGCGGATGGTAACAGGAGACAAGGGACACGATGTTTTTACCCAGGTTCGGGCCCTCTCGATGGAGGTAAAACCCTACTCCTGCTTGATTAATATTGATGATATGGGTAGTACAAGAGTGGATCTACCACGAGATCAAGGAGGCTAAACCCTAGAAGCTAGCCTATGGTATGATTGTTGTAATGGTTGTTCGTCCTACGGACTAAAACCCTCTGGTTTATATAGACACCGGAGAGGGCTAGGGTTACACAGAGTCGGTTACAATGGTAGGAGATCTACATATCCATATTGCCAAGCTTGCCTTCCACGCCAAGGAAAGTCCCATCCGGACATGGGACGAAGTCTTCAATCTTGTATCTTCATGGTCTTGTAGTCCGGCCGATGATGATAGTCTGGCTATCCGGACACCCCCTAGTCTAGGACTCCCTCACTATCCATGTAATATAACATAACTAGTTCGGTACTTGTCTGTTCAAGCACTTATGACCCCTACGCCTGGTTTCCACGCATACCCCAGTTCTATATAACTGAGCGGGTATTCGGATACACCCCGGACTATCGGATCTGGGGGCTAAAGCAAAAAGGTCTGCCATGACAAATGATTTTAATCCGTCTAGGGACTAGTTATGTCCATTGAATTACGCAGTCACTTGGCCTGACTATATTCCTCCTCTATACCATCCAACAGGCTATCTAGCTTACAATCCTGTTGGGAATACTTTGCGGCTAACGCTACCTAGTCATACACCAGACTCACGGGAATTTCTTGCCCATCTGACCCCGCCGGTCCGACTTCGGCCATATGGTTCGGGTCCATCTTGGTGTAGTACGTCTTCACCATAGCCCAGGCTTCTCTTGCACCTTGTCGGCAGGCTGAGATCTTCCACAATCGGAAGCGTCGCCATGCTCCTTGAAGCATATCCACAAGCTCCCCCATGCCCTTCGGCAGGAAGCTTGATGGCCACAAGGCCTGAGCAATGCCCTACATCACTTGTCATGCCCGCTCGTGTAGTTGTGAGAGGTCTTGTAGTAAATCGCCTGCAGATGCGGGCATCTCCTCCTCAGGGCGGCCCGTTAACATACTTACAAATAAAAATTCTTTCAATATGCTTCCTCGCCGAGATGTACTACAGTTTGTTTAGGCATTTACCATAAATGCCGCGACGAAGCCTTTTGTTCTCCTTCATGGAGTCCGCCAGCTGAGCGCGAACATCTTTTAATTCGACGTCTAGCCGGACATTGGCATCTTGAAGATTGTTCTTCTCCTGCCTAACTTGCGTAAGAACACGCTCGCCAACTTTTAGCTGCCTTTGGAGATGCGACTCGTTATCTCCTACGACCTCCGAATTGTCTGCAGAATTTTCTGTTAGACTTATCATACAAGCCAGTTACTAACTGGTACATCTTCATACAATTGAGACAAATGTTACCAGATGAGGCCTTCTGGGATTCCTCAAACTTGGCAACCATGGCCCTCAGCTAGGTCTTGCACTCCTCCAGCTCTCGAGACAATTGCTCATTCTTATCTACATGGACCTGTGCATAAATTGATCCTTAAAATAGTTGTTCCAACTGTTTCAAGTCTCAGGGGCTACTGCTATACATGCTTATCAAATTTTCTTACCCGTATATCTTTGGTATACTGGTCCGTCGCTCGGGCAAGCCCGCCTTGAGCAGCTCGAATATATGCGTCTCCCGAATTGAAAGCATTAAATGCACCTTCGGAAAAGATGTTGTTGCGAAGTACGGCCCGTCGGCGCCGGTGATTCATGGCGCTCTCTACTTCCAAATTTGTGGCGGAGAGCATATCTGCATCCTTTGTCGGAGGACAATGCGGCATCGGCCCCACGTCTTCCTCCTCTCTCGAAGCCGGTTTTGGAATCCAGCCGGTGGATGCTTGATTGGCAGGATCCCCGGATATAGTCCGGCTACTCCTCTTCTTGCCAGGACATGAAGGGCGCTGTTACATTTCAGATACAATAATCATAGAGCAGGTTTTTACCATACCTCTGTAGCGGTGTTTCGGCCCTAACCGCCTTCCTCTTAAGCCTACCCGATCTGGACTCCCTTTGCCAACGGGTCCCTAGGGGCTCAGCTCCGCGCTCTGACCGTCATCTCTGTAAATAAACGACACTTCAGGTGTAAGGCAAGACATCAAAAGGGAGTCCTCTTCGGAGGATAGGATTTTTGGCTTGGCTTACACGTGATGTAGGTAGCAGTCTGGGATAGTCGGCGATAATAGCCACCGAGGTGCCATTGTAGCTCGCCTGATAAAATATCTCGTTGATGAGCTCCACAGTAATATCCAGATATTCTTCGAGTCCTGGATCAAGGGCCCTTCCGGGGTCCTCTGGCTGCGGGAAGGGGCTGGAGATTCCTTCTACGGCCATCCTCAGTTCCTGCTCGGAAATATTGAGGTAAACAACCTTGGCAAAGAACGCCACAATAAGTGAACTGGGGGAAAGAATGATGACTTACCCAGCTTGGGGGGTTGTACATAGAAAACACATCCCGCGGTTTAATATGAAGGAATTCTTCTTCTCCTCCTTTATACAAATCGGACAATATCCTCGCCAGAGTAGTGGCAGAGTCCGGACCTTTACAGCCACAGCGGGTGGCATCATCTTCCCCGTTGTAGTGCCACATGGGCTTCCCCTGATACTGAAGCGGCTGCATTCCCCGCATTATGCATATTGCCATAACCTTGACTATCATCAGCCTAGATTTGGCCAGTAACTTTATCCTGCTCATCAGAAAGTGTATTTCTCTGGTATCCTCTTCTTGGGGGCCTCGAGGGCGCCAGCTTTGACGTGCCTTCGGCGGAGCATTATTGAACTTAGGGAGACCTGTCTGGACAGGATCCGGAAGGGTAATGCCATCGACATAAAACCACTCCGAAGGCCAGTTCTCCGGTGCCTTCTTGGGAGTACCAGATAGGTATCCGGTCTTGGCGATGCACCATACTTTGGTTCCGCCCAGTTGACATAGGGATTCTCCCTGGTTGCGAGGGACAAGGCAGAACAACTTTTTCCATAACCCAAAGTGAGCCTCCCAGCCTAGAAATAGCTCACAAAGGGCAACGTATCCTGCTATATGCAGCACAGAGGCAGGGGTGAAGTTGTGCAACTGGAGGTCGTAGTACTCCAGGAGCTCGCGAAGAAATGGGTGGATAAGAAACCCAACGCCCCTTAGTAGATGCGGGATGAGGCATATTCGCTCCTTTGGGGATGGATTAGGAGATCCCTCTGCTTGCTCCCCGCCATTATAGGTAGCTATTCCAGCTCGGACGGGGACCATGAACGCCGGTGGGAGAAACCCTTGGGTCTGTAACTCTATCAGACGGCTGTGAGGAACTGAACACTCTTCCCAGTCTCCCGGCTTGGAGCAAGGAGAGTGAGAAGAGGAGTTGCGGCGACCGGCCATGTTAGAATGGTCTTTCTGGACCGCTCTGTTGGATGCTTGCTCGAGGGAAGAGGGTGAGGTTTGGATCTGAGAATCCCCATCTCTTCGAATAGATGGTTAACCTGCCGGACCGGGGGTGGCAAATGCAAAAATGCCTCGCTCCTCGCATTCACTCGACACGTGGAGATGGTCATTATTGAGGCACAGCAGCCGAGGAGTACAACATTGATGGGAAGCCGGACACTATTCATCGTAACAGGTACTTTGGAGTATTCGGAGATGTAACCCGCCTTGCAATGTTGAAGACAAAACTGCGTGTCGGACTCATCATCATTGAAGCCTGGTTCAGGGGCTACTGAGGGAGTCCTGGATTACACAACTGGAATCTGGCACTTTGCCATCTGCCATGGCATATGGCAAAGTCATGGTCAGCGGATGGCAAAGGCTTTGCCACCTGCCAGCAGATGGCAAACAGTTTGTCTGAAACCCTGCCGACAAAGGCTTCTTTGCCGTCTGCGGGCTGATGGCAAAGAGCCTGTGGCTTTGCCATCAGCTAGCAGATGGCAAAGCCTCTTAACGGGGTTAGCCCCATTAGAAGGCTAACGACATACTTTTCCATCTGCCAGCAGAGGGCAAAGGCTGTAGGCTCTTTGCCGTCTGCTAGCAGAGGACAAAGGCTGCAGGCTCTTTGCCGTCTGCCAGCAGAGGGCAAAGGCTGCAGGCTGTTTGTCGTCTGCCAGCAGATGGCAAAGGTTGTAGGCTCTTTGCCGCCTGCCAGCAGATGGCAAAGGTTGCATGCTTTGCCGTCTGCCGGCACATGGCAAAGAGCTTTGCCATCTGCTGGCAGATGGCAAAGATCCCAAATAGGCCAGCCCAAATTTTACATGTAGATGACACGTGGCCTCTTTGCCATCTGCCAGCTGATGGCAAAGCTTTTTGCCATTTGCCAGCAGATGGCAAAGTGACTATATTGCCCCATTTAATTTTGTTTTTTCTTATATCAATTCATTTTAACAAAAAAATCAAACACAAATATATTTATATGACCAATATAGCATATTCAACACATATTACCAATAGCCATGAACACATATATATCCAACACATGTTACCAATAGTAGCAAGTTTCATCCGTACATATACATAGTTTCATCAATATTACACAGTTTCATCCATAGGCAGCAAGTTTCACAAGGTCAAAACAAAAACTAAATACAAGCACTCCATCAACCCAAGCTTCCGTGATCTTAAGCAAATCTGTAAAATGGGAAAGAAGAAAGTTAGAAGAAGATTAGAAGAAGATTATTATGATGCAACTAAAATGTGAAGATTATTATGATGCAACTTATATTTGTAAAATAGGTCATTTTGGAGCTAAGTATGGTTATTATGTCATTTTTGAGCTAGCTAAGCATACTAAGTGATTTTGGTGTAAAATATGCTAAGGTCATTCTAGAGCTAAGTAAGGTTATTATGTCATTTTGGAGCTAGCTAAGCATGTGAAGTCATTTAGGAGCTAAAATATGTCATTTCTTAAGCATATTATGTCATTTTAGAGTTAGCTAAGCATATTAAGTCATTTTGGAGGAAAAATGCTAAGTATAGGTCATTTTAGAGCTATCCTAGGTTAAATAGGTCATTTTTAAGCTAGCTAAGCATATTAAGTCATTTTGGAGGGAAAAATGCTAAGTATAGGGCATTTTAGAGCTATCCTAGGTTAAATATGTCATTTTGGAGCTAATTAAGCTTATTATGTAATTTTTGAGCTAGCTAAGCATATTGAGTCATTTTGGAGGAAAAAATGCTAAGTATAGGTCATTTTAGAGCTATCCTAGGTTAAATAGGTCATTTTGTAGCTAATTAGGTTATATTGTCATTTTGGAGCTTGTTAAGCATATGAAGTCATTTAGGAGCTAAAATATGTCATTTCTTAAGCATATTATGTCATTTTAGAGCTAGTTAAGCATATTAAGTCATTTTGGAGGAAAAGATGCTAAGTACAGGTCATTTTAGAGCTATCCTAGGTTAAATAGGTCATTTTTAAGCTAGCTATGCATATTTAGTCATTTTGGAGGAAACAATGCTAAGTATAGGTCATTTTAGAGCTATCCTAGGTTAAATAGGTCATTTTGGAGCTAAATAAGCTTATTATGTCATTTTTGAGCTAGCTAAGCATATTGAGTCATTTAGGAGGAAAAAAAATGCTAAGTATAGGTCATTTTAGAGCTAGCATAGGTTAAATATGTCATTTTGGAGCTAAGTAAGGTTATTATGTCATTTTGGAGCAAGCTAAGCATATGAAGTCATTTAGGAGCTAAAATATGTCATTTCTTAAGCATATTATGTCATTTTAGAGCTAGTTAAGCATATTAAGTCATTTTGGAGGAAAAGATGCTAAGTACACGTCATTTTAGAGCTATCCTAGGTTAAATAGGTCATTTTGGAGCTAAGTAAGCTTATTATGTCATTTTTGAGCTAGCTAAGCATATTGAGTCATTTAGGAGGAAAAAAATGCTAAGTATAGGTCATTTTAGAGCTAGCATAGGTTAAATAGGTCATTTTGGAGCTAAGTAAGGTTATTATGTCATTTTGGAGCTAGCTTAGCATGTGAAGTCATTTAGGACCTAAAATATGTCATTTCTTAAGCATATTATATCATTTTGGAGTTAGCTAAGCATATTAAGTCATTTTGGAGGAAAAGATGCTAAGTATAGGTCATTTTAGAGCTATCCTAGGTTAAGTAGGTCATTTTTAAGCTAGCTAAGCATATTAAGTCATTTTGGAGGAAAAAATGCTAAGTATAGGTCATTTTAGAGCTATCCTAGGTTAAATAGGTCATTTTGGAGCTAAGTAAGGTTATTATGTCATTTTGGAGCTAGCTAAGCATATGAAGTCATTTAGAAGCTAAAATATGTCATTTCTTAAGCATATTATGTCATTTTAGAGCTAGTTAAGCATATTAAGTCATTTTGGAGGAAAAGATGCTAAGTATAGGTCCTTTTAGAGCTATCCTAGGTTAAATATGTCATTTTTAAGCTAGCTAAGCATATTAAGTCATTTTGGAGGAAACAATGCTAAGTATAGGTCATTTTAGAGCTATCCTAGGTTAAATAGGTCATTTTGGAGCTAAGTAAGGTTATTATGTCACTTTGGAGCTAGCTAAGCATATATATGAAGTCATTTAGGACCTAAATTATGTCATTTCTTAAGCATATTGTGTCATTTTAGAGTTAGCTAAGCATATTAAGTCATTTTGGAGGAAAAGATGCTAAGTATAGGTCATTTTAGAGCTATCCTAGGTTAAATAGGTCATTTTTAAGCTAGCTAAGCATATTAAGTCATTTTGGAGGGAAAAATGCTAAGTATAGGGCATTTTAGAGCTATCCTAGGTTAAATATGTCATTTTGGAGCTAATTAAGCTTATTATGTAATTTTTGAGCTAGCTAAGCATATTGAGTCATTTTGGAGGAAAAAATGCTAAGTATAGGTCATTTTAGAGCTATCCTAGGTTAAATAGGTCATTTTGTAGCTAAGTAAGGTTATATTGTCATTTTGGAGCTTGTTAAGCATATGAAGTCATTTAGGAGCTAAAATATGTCATTTCATAAGAATATTATGTCATTTTAGAGCTAGTTAAGCATATTAAGTCATTTTGGAGGAAAAGATGCTAAGTACAGGTCATTTTAGAGCTATCCTAGGTTAAATAGGTCATTTTTAAGCTAGCTAAGCATATTTAGTCATTTTGGAGGAAACAATGCTAAGTATAGGTCATTTTAGAGCTATCCTAGGTTAAATAGGTCATTTTGGAGCTAAGTAAGCTTATTATGTCATTTTTGAGCTAGCTAAGCATATTGAGTCATTTAGGAGGAAAAAAAATGCTAAGTATAGGTCATTTTAGAGCTAGCATAGGTTAAATAGGTCATTTTGGAGCTAAGTAAGGTTATTATGTCATTTTGGAGCTAGCTAAGCATATGAAGTCATTTAGGACCTAAAATATGTCATTTCTTAAGCATATTATGTCATTTTGGAGTTAGCTAAGCATATTAAGTCATTTTGGAGGAAAAGATGCTAAGTATAGGTCATTTTAGAGCTATCCTAGGTTAAGTAGGTCATTTTTAAGCTAGCTAAGCATATTAAGTCATTTTGGAGGAAAAAATGCTAAGTATAGGTCATTTTAGAGCTATCCTAGGTTAAATAGGTCATTTTGGAGCTAAGTAAGGTTATTATGTCATTTTGGAGCTAGCTAAGCATATGAAGTCATTTAGGAGCTAAAATATGTCATTTCTTAAGCATATTATGTCATTTTAGAGCTAGTTAAGCATATTAAGTCATTTTGGAGGAAAAGATGCTAAGTATAGGTCCTTTTAGAGCTTCCTAGGTTAAATAGGTCATTTTTAAGCTAGCTAAGCATATTAAGTCATTTTGGAGGAAACAATGCTAAGTATAGGTCATTTTAGAGCTATCCTAGGTTAAATAGGTCATTTTGGAGCTAATTAATCTTATTATGTCATTTTTGAGCTAGCTAAGCATATTGAGTCATTTAGGAGGAAAAAATGCTAAGTACAGGTCATTTTAGAGCTAGCATAGGTTAAATAGGTCATTTTGGAGCTAAGTAAGGTTATTATGTCACTTTGGAGCTAGCTAAGCATATATATGAAGTCATTTAGGACCTAAATTATGTCATTTCTTAAGCATATTATGTCATTTTAGAGTTAGCTAAGCATATTGAGTCATTTTGGAGGAAAAGATGCTAAGTCTAGGTCATTTTGGAGCTATCCTAGGTTAAATAGGTCATTTTTAAGCTACCTAATCATATTAAGTCACTTTGGCGGAAAAAATTCTAAGTATAGGCCATTTTAGAGCTATCCTAGGTTAAATAGGTCATTTTGGAGCTAATTAAGCTTATTATTTACTAGTCATCAACCCGTGCATCTGCACGGGCTAGCAACCATGTGTAAAAAAACATGGTATTTAATATAATTTTCAATAAGAATAGATCATAATAGCGTTAGGGATAAGTTTTTTAGTGCACATATTGATGTATGTTCAGTACAAACAGAGGAAATAATCCCTATTTCTTGGTAGTTATCCAAAAAATGAAAAAAAAATCTAAGTCGGAAAAACTATTGGCAAAATCAAACATGATTGCACAATATAAATGTACAACTTGAGTAATATTTTGCTAAACAGGCACATTTCTTGCAACTGTAAATTTAGTCTAAATTAGCTTTTTAAATTTGAGACAATACATATTCATTTTTTGTTAAACGGTTATTTAGAAATATAGTTCTGCCCATAAAATAATTTAATTCTTACTCTCTATCCATGCGCGGGAAGTATTATATATGCTTGTGAGTGTATGTTCTTTACTCAATATAGAAATTCTTATTCGTCGGTCAAATCATAAGTGCTAATTCTTTATTGAACAAAGAATTAAATGGTTACAAAATTTAAAATTATGTGCTATTTTAGTCACCGAGTTGTGCAAATGGATGTCTTGTATACGTATAATTGCACAATATCATTTACTCCCTTTTTTTATACTGCAACTTGGTCAACTTAGACATAAGATTTGCTGGGTCCCTAAAATGTAACAAATTTAAAAATATTATAATGCAACCCGGGTTATGAATACAATGTGGTTTATGTATGCCATTTGAAAGAAAAGATACAAAAAGGGTCTCTATAGGTTATTGTCAAAGTTATAAAACATATTTTGCATTATATAGATCGTGATTAAAGTTATAAATATTAAGTTTGCAAATTTTGTACTTATAAAAATTATTTGACATATTTTGCAGCGCTTGTCCTAATTTTTTTATGATCTGGACTCTTTTTAACCCATTGCCTGCAAACTTCTTTTTTTTACGTGCATGTGGTCTTTGTATTTGTACGTACTTGTGTGGCATATTTTTTTTCCTTTCCAAAACTTACACATGAGTGTTAGGGACTCTTTTCCTTCGTGTTGGGGGAATTTTTTTTTCACGTATAAGGAAAAGGAACGATGTTTCTGTTTCTATAGAACTTATATTTGTTTCTACAGAACTTATAGACGTGGGCGCTCAGGACTCTTTTTTCTAGGATAGTTCAGGACTCTATTTGGTACGTATGGGCTTAGTCCTATTGTATGTAGTAACGTGATAATTTTTTATTCACTCAAACATCTGCTCATAGTGCGCGCAAAAAAAATATGCTAATAGATCTGGGCCATTAAAGTTAAAATCTAAAGGCCGCTAGATTGATTTTGCTAGGACGCTCAGATTTTTTTTCTTTTGCCCTAGGAAGCGGAGAGAAACCCAAGAAAGGAAGACTCCCGTATGTATTAGTTTCATCCGACGGCTATGGATAAACTATATTTTAATCAAACGACTACAATTCATTAATTCTAAGGATTAACGTGGTGTCTCGTATGGTGCCTCCAATTAGTAAATACAAGAACTTTTCAGCTAGCTAAGCATATTGAGTCATTTTGGAGGAAAAAATGCCAAGTATAGGTCATTTTAGAGCTATCCTGGGTTAAATAGGTCATTTTAGAGCTAAGTAAGGTTATTATGTCATTTTGGATCTAGCTAAACATGTGAAGTTATTTAGGAGCTAAACTATGTCATTTCTTAAGCATATTATGTCATTTTAGAGCTAGTTAAGCATATTAAGTAATTTGGAGGAAAAGATGCTAAGTATAGGTCATTTAGAGCAATCCTAGGTTAAATAGGTCATTTTGAAGCTAGCTATGCATATCAAGTCATTTTGGAGGAAAAAAATGCTAAGTATAGGTCATTTTAGAGCTATCCTTGGTTAAATAGGTTATTTTGGAGCTAATTAAGCTTATTATGTAATTTTTGAGCTAGCTAAGCATATTGAGTCATTTTGGAGGAAAAAATGCTAAGTATAGGTCATTTTAGAGCTAGCCTAGGTTAAATAGGTCATTTTGGAGCTAAGTAAGGTTATTATGTCATTTTGGAGCTAGCTAAGCATATGAAGTCATTTAGGACCTAAAATATGTCATTTCTTCATCATATTATATCATTTTAGAGTTAGCTAAGCATATTAAGTCATTTTTGAGGAAAAGATGCTATGTATAGGCCATTTTAGAGGTATCCTAGGTTAAATATGTCATTTTTGAGCTACCTAAGCATATTAAGTCATTTTGGAGGAAAAATGCTAAGTACAGGTCATTTTAGAGCTATCCTAGGTTAAATATGTCATTTTGGAGCTAATTAAGCTTATTATGTCATTTTTGAGCTAGCTGAGCATATTGAGTCATTTTGGAGGAAAAATTCTAAGTATATGATTATGTGGCTAGTATCCATATGGCAGAGAACCCGGGCCGACATGACTAGTCATAGAACCAAGGTGGCACAAACGTACAGGGACATGCATACATGACCCAGCAATGCACGTGTCGGTCATCAGCGAGTGCAACCAAGTCGTAGCAAGCTACAAGGACTTCGGTGATACACCGCATGGCGTTTCCCTGTAGGGACAGACACAGGAGCAAAAAGGACACATGCCGGTCAATCCATGTGTTCCGGAGCAGTAGCGAACTACCATGGCCCAGTGGAAGCACTAGGAGGCATTTCCCTGTATGGAAGGCTACCAAAGGCACACGACTAGGTGTCGAATCCCACACATACAATGCATTTCAAACATACACACATTATGCACAATATGTGTAGATACAAAATGGCATCACAACAAAACTCTATTAAGAAAAACACTTGGGAAACTTACCGTCATCACGGAGGTGTAGGTGTAGGACCCGTCATGCCAGTGGTAGACGGAGAAGGATCGGTCGATGCTTGTCGGGAGTTACGCTGCACCAAAGATTATTTCCAATGCATCGTTAGCATGATGCAACTCAAATATGAAGACTAGTAACTAATGACCGTTCAAATGAAACTCACCGTGCCCGCCGGAGCAATGACTAGCATCGGCGGAGGGGTCTGGCCGTTCTTCTCGCACATGGACTGCACATTTGGTTTTGACGAGTCAGTCATATTAGTTACTAATGAAAGGAACATTGCGCGCATGATTTAGCTAATATGCAGAAGAAACTTACCACGAAGAGATCGTACATGGCCCGGTTAGCCGAGTCATTCCGGTTCCTCTCCTCCTCCAATAGCCTAGCTGAGTGAGTCCTGGACTAGGGGGTGTCCGGATAGCCGGACTATCATCATCGGCCGGACTCCAAGACTATGAAGATACAAGATTGAAAACTTCGTCCCGTGTCCGGATGGGACTTTCCTTGGCGTGGAAGGCAAGCTTGGCGATACGGATATGTAGATGTCCTACCATTGTAACCGACTCTGTGTAACCCTAGCCCTCTCCGGTGTCTATATAAACCGGAGGGTTTTAGTCCGTAGGACACACAATCATTACAACAATCATACCATAGGCTAGCTTCTAGGGTTTAGCCTCCTTCATCTCGTGGTAGATCCACTCTTGTACTACCCATTTCATCAATATCAATCAAGCAAGAGTAGGGTTTTACCTCCATCGAGAGGGCCCGAACCTGGGTAAATACATCGTGTCCCTTGTCTCCTGTTACCATCCGCCTAGACGCACAGTTCGGGACCCCCTATCCAAGATCCGCTGGTTTTGACACCGACACTAGCCGTCCTCCCCTCATTCTCCCTGTCCCTCTCCGCCGCCTGCCGGTCCCTCTCCGCCAACTGCCAGTCCCTCTCCTCAAAAGCAGCCTGGGTCTTCGCTCTCTCCGCCTCAATAGCATCCTCAACACCACTCGTTAGCATTGTAATCATCAACGGCCGCAAACACAATGTAATGGAGGAAAGGCTACTGAGTCCGTATAACAAACCTGGAATTCGATTTCCACTGGTCATAAACGAGGCGGTATCTCAGGATCAGAGCTAGGCTGGCGCTTCTTGATCTGCGAGAGAGTGCTACTACAACGTATCAGTCCATTACCAATGGCTAACGAGCCATGGGACCTCCCGCCACTAGATATCATCACCAGCTCTGGATCAAGAGGCCGGCTTGGGTTAAAGTCCGGCCCTTTCCTCGCCTTCCCCTGCTTAACATACTGCACCATCTTGTGGTGGGAGGCCTCATTGCTGAAGTTCTTTGCATTTTCGAGGTCATACTCGGAGAATGCCTTGGCCTTCTTGTACGGTGCAATATTGGACATGCCATAGAGGTCGAACAGCTCTGGCACTAGAGCCTTGTTGTGTTTTGACTAAAAGAGAGGAACATAGTATTAGTTAAGGACTCAAGCTAGCACAAAGAATGAATTTGCATGAATCATGAAGCAAACCACACATACCCAGTTTTTCATGTACCCACGTAGGTTGACGCTGCCTAGATGGTGTGGCACACCTTTCATTTTGAGATGCTTCTCCTTTGCAATGTTGTGGGAGATGCGCCATTGGGGAGAGCACCACTCATCCACCAACACCTCCCAGCAGTCCATATTGTCCGCACACCATCTCGGGGGCACCTAACTTAAGCAAGAGAAATTTGAGCGCTACGCCTACGAATCAAATCAAGGAAACTAAGTACAAGGCCTTAAGAATAGGTAATTACCTTCATGTACTTCTCCTTACTCAAATACTTGTCCCGGCACTTCTCTTTTCTCCTCCTAATACCAGTCTGTGCTAAGTAGTCTCAAACAGCCTGCGTCCGAGCCTCGTGCCGAAAGTTTCCAAGTAGGCGCCTGCACTCGGCGTCGATAACCCGAGCCGCGGCCTCCTCCTATCCCTCAGCACACCTGTAGAAGGTCTGCAATCAAACAAGAAAACACGGATTAGAAGGTCTGCAATCAAACAAGAAAACACATGTTGAAGGTATGCAATCAAAGAAGAAAACACAATGTAAATGGGAAAGGAGAAATTACCCAAAACATGGCGATCACAATGTCGACCACCCTGTCGCACTTGACATTGCCGACCCTATGCTCCGGCGGGGCCGGGGCAGCCAAGTAGTGCTCCCAGGTCATTCCTAGCTCTGGAACCCGGCCCTCACCGGGAAACATGACCCACCCCGGGAAGCACTGGTGACAAATCACACCAAGGACAGTGTTGGGCCTGCGGACACGATCTTCGTGTGTCCAAGAACTGCAGTATAACAAGGCCAACGCATTAGATATTCGAAGAAACATCAAGGAAAAAGGTTAAAAAGGAGTAAATGCACTTACTTCTCCCCATTAGGTGCAATCAACCACCTCTGGCCGGGGGTCGCTGGGGTGGCAGGAGCTTTGTACGACCACGCTGGTACACTTTGCGCCCCTCAACCCAGTCACCCTCGCTATAGCTATGAGGACTATAGTCTCCACCCTGAACACGACCATGTGCACTCGACTCCGTCCAGTCCTCCCATGGGCTCGGCTCCGACTCAGCGTGACCCCATCTGAGCTCCGGAGTCTCGTGGGGAGAAGACTCGGCGGCCCGAGGCTCGGCGGCCCGAGGCTTGTCATAGGCCCGAGGCTCGTCGGCAGTAGGCGCGTCTGCCATAGGCTCGTCGGCCGGAGGTTCGTGGAGTGGAGTCCGAGACAGGTCCACCTCAGATGGCTAGATCTTAGACGGAGCAGCCTTGTGGTCGGGTGACTCAGCTGGGGGTGGCGGCAAGGAAGGCGTAGCAGCCTTCCTACCTCTCCCGCTGCCACGTCCACCTCTAGCAGCCTTCTCCTTCTTCTTACACCCCCCCCCCCCCGACCTGTCCTGGCCGAAGAAGAAGCGACTTTGCAAACTGAGATCTAGCACTCTCTGGAGGCTATGGGGGGGGGGAATGTAACTACCCCTCCCACCACGCGTCGAGGTAGGAGCCCCGGAGCGCTCTCGACCCACGCCCACCATCTGTGAACACCTGGAATGACAAAGAGTAAACGAAATTAGTACAACATAAAAAATGAATACCTGACATGGATAATAATATGTATATAAATTCATTTTAGAGGAATAAATGCTAAGTATAGCTCACTTTAGAGCTATCCTAGGTTAAATAGGTCATTTTTGAGCTAATTAAGGTTGTTATGTCATCTTTGAGCTACCTAAGCATACAAATTCATTTTGGAGGAATAAATGCTAAGTATAGCTCATTTTAGAGCTATCCTATGGTAAATAGGTCATTTTTGAGCTAGCTAGGTTAAAACTTGAACTAATTAATAATATATATGTATATAATAATAATGGAATACCTGACATGAACTATAATATTAATCTTCATCGTCATCATTAATAAATGCATCATCATCGTTTATATATGCTTCGGGGTCAATAAATGCATCATCCTCATCACTATCAGCAATGACGTGCTCATCATCATCATCATCATCAATAAATTCATCAACATCTGGAAGGCCTCTGCATGTAATCGGTCAAGCATTGACAGGTTATCCGCAGCAGTAACCTCTTCTTGTTCCGGCTCTTCTTGTTCCTGCTCAGGCTCAGATTCACTGACGCTGTCTACTTGAATGTTCTGAGGTGAGCGGTTCTTGAAACGTTTTTTGGAAAGACGTGTTTCTTGGAACAATTCTCCTTCATATGTGTCTGGATTAATGTGAGGTTCATAATCCTCTTCATTGGGGGGAGGTGGTCTAACACGTGGCGGCACTTCATAAACGACATCCCAACCTTCGAGATTTGGATCACTTGGCAGGCCCACGGTAGATAGACATCGGGAACATCCAAATGGGTGCTTTGTTTGATTTCAACTAGCCCTAGATGTTCATGGGTCCTTCTAGTCTCTTTCGGCTGGAACCAATGACATTTGAAGACTACGACGTTCGGTGGGTTTGCACCATAGAATAGAAGTTCATAAATTGCTTCAACTCTTCCATAATACTCGGTATCTCCTTCGCCGATAGCAGAGACACAACAATTTGTAGACTTTCGGTCGGCCATAGATAGCTCTTTGCCATAGGTACGAAAGCGATACCCGTTGATGTCGTATTTGTCAAATGAATGGACCTTATAGTCAAAACCATTAGCGACTTGTCTCAATTCGGCGTCCATAGACTCTGAACTAGCCTACATGTTTAATACGAAAGGATTGTTGCATTAGCCAGAAATTAGAAGAAGAAATGAAATGGTCTAATGGAAATTACCGTTTGTTTGAACCAAGAGATGAAACCGGGATAGCCGCCTCCATGCATTGCCAGAAGGTCATACTCTTCGACGGAATCCTTTTGGATAACCGCTCCATACGAGAATTTGGCGACGTATTGACTGTATCAAATATCCGGGAATAAGAGCAGTTCAAATGAAGTAGAGGTTGCGAAACAATGTACCGAGAACTTACTTGATGTACGGCCGCACTTCTGTTAGATTGTTCAAGATATACAATGTAATGGTCCGCCATTCGTCGTTATCCAACAATAAGGGAGTATAAGCACCGGCTGGTGCGAGCTTCCCTTTGAATAGGCTGAGGTTGGATCCACCCTTTTTAGGGTCGCCAACATTGTACCGAGGCTTCAGATTATGCAAATGACGATTTTTGGCTTTTTAGTGTGCTGTCACGAAGTTTGCCGCCTCCTCAGTAATGAATGCCTCGGCCATCGATGCTTCAATTCGCCGTTTATTTTTACATTTTGCTCGAAGTGTCTTCTGCATCCTCTCAGTTGCGTAGCACCAACGATTCTGCACGGGCCCCCCCAATCGTGCCTCGGTCGGGAGATGCAAAATCAAATGCTGCATTGGATTAAAGAAGCCAGGTGGAAAGATCTTCTCCAACTTGCAGATCAACTCCGGCGCCAACTCTTCAGTTTCTTCTAGCAAGCCAGGCGATAATTATTTCGCACATAGAACACAAAAGAAATAGCTCAGCTATGCCAGTACTAGCCATTCATCCTCAGGGATAAAGCCACACAACATCACCGGCATTACCCGCTCAAGCCATATGTGCCAATCATGACTCTTGAGACCAAATATTCTCAATTTTACAAGGCTCGCACCCCTCTTTAGATTCGATGCATACCCATCGGGGAACATTAACTCCTTTTTCACCCACAGGAGTATTTCCCTCATAACCGGCCTTCCAAGATTGTACCATGCCTTTGGCTTCGCCCAGTTCTTCTTTCCTTTTGGTTGTTTCATGTTTTGTAGCGTTCTATCACATAGAGCCTCTTGATCGACGCTGGCCTTAGGATTATCCTTCGTTTTCCCATCTATGACGAACAATGTACCAAAGAGGGCCTTGCCGACATTCTTTTCAGTGTGCATCACGTTGATGTTGTGTGGGCAAAGGAGGTCTTTGAAGTACGGTAGATCCCACAAGCATATCTTGTGGGTCCAGGCGTGTTCCATATTATACCCCTTGAAATACCCTGGACGCTCTGGCTCCGGCTCGAGAGCGTTTAACTGATCCAGGGTCTGTTGGCCTGTCAACGCAGGTGGTGCAGAGTTTTTGACATCTCTACCTTTGATGAAGTTCTTCTTGTCTTTTCTGAACTTATGGTGAGGATCCAGGAACTGTCTATGCATGTCCAAGCAAGAAAACTTGCCACCCGCATGCAGTCGACGAAACTCAAGAGCTGCCTTGCATGTGGGGCACGGGAACCTTCCATGCACACACCAGCCAACGAATAGCGCATACGCCGGCAAGTCATGCATCGAGTACATGTACCACACACGCATTAGGAAGTTTTTTTTGTAGCGGCGTCGTATGTCTTGATCCCATTATCCCAAGCTTCTTGCAGTTCATCCTTAAGCGGTTGCATGTACACATTCATATTCTTCCCCAGATAGTTGGGCCCCGGAATTATCAACGTCAGGAAAATGTTCTTTCTTTGCATAATCTGTCCGGGGGGGAGATTGAGTGGAATGACAAATACAGGCCAACAACTGTATTGGGCTGCCATCATAGCAAACACATTGAACCCATTCGTGCTGATGGCTACTCGAGGATTCCTTGGATCTGCTTCTTTTTCATCATGCAATGCATCGAAGTGTTTCCATGCAACACCATCCGATGTGTGTACCATCATCAGATTCCCATCTGCATCCCGTTCGGTTCGTTTGCCCAATCTGTGCCATGTCCTCTGTCTGGCCGTCTCTTCGACCATGAATAGACGTTGAAGTCTTGGTATGATTGGTATATACCGAAGAACGTTAATGGGGATTTTGTTCCGACTCTTCTCACCCATACCGTTGTCTACCTCAACATACTTGGAAGACTTGCAAATGGGACAATAGTTCAAGTCCGCATACTGGAGCCTAAATAAGGCACATCCATTCTCACAGGCATCTATCTTCTCATAGGGCATCTTAAGTACACGGAGGATTTTGTCCGACTGGAACAGGTTTGCAGGCATTATATGGCCTTTGGGTAGAAAGCGTCCAAATAGTGTCACCATCGCGTCATAGCATTCTCTGCCCAAGTTGAATTGAGCCTTCAGAGCCATTACTTGTGCGATGGCATCCAGATGACAAAGCTCGGTGTGCTCATGGAGAGGACGCTTCGAAGACTCCAACATATCATTGAAGTTCTTTGCAGATTCCTCCATCTCATCATCCGAATCCCGAGCATCATCAAAGTCTTGCACCATGTCTTCCATCCCGGTACCATGCTCGTTGGTGCGACGACGGCCCTCCTCGGCTCTGGAACGTTGGGCAGACTCACAATGAAATGTCCACATCGTATAACCGGGCGTAAAACCCCACTTCTGCAGGTGTTTGATCATTTCAAACTCTGACATCTTACGATAGTTGTCGCACGCACTCGACATAGGGGCACCAGGTTGTTTCCTGTCCATTTGCAAATGCAGCTCTGATAAACCCCTTGGTTTTTGTCATCCATTCAGGGGTCATGTCTTTCTGACTAGGGTGACCGGTGTACATCCACGCACGATCACTCATCTTGCCTAGCTACTGGACACACAAGAAATACATACATAATTCAGAAAACCATATTCATCAGTTAATAGAGTTTCTCAGTTTTATTATGTCGATGCAACCTAGACGCTAACAGGTAAAGATAGGTCCTAATCCCACCCGAGTATGTGTAGATTGGGTTCGTTTTCCCATGCTCTTCTCCGGATCCGACACAAAATTTCGGCAGCACCTCCCCGCTGTTCTCCTGATACACGTCTCAGCAATAAGCAGAGAGGATGTGTACCCGGAGAACAACAGAGAGGCACTGACGAAATTTTGCATCGGATCCGGAGCAGAGCATATGGGAAAACAAACCCAATCTACACATACTCGGCTTGTCCATGGATAACGTTGGACAATTTGAAAGAACTACGGTTATAAATATGCAAATGAATGCATATTTATAGATGTAACCCTTTCGAACGGGAGACGCATAGTGGTCCCGCATACTGATGATTGAATACACCTATAGCTAGCAAGTTTCATCGGCACGAAGACCGGAACAGAGCAAATGAAGGGGGAGAGGAGGAGATGTCATTTGTGCTCACCCACGAACGCAGGGGCAGAGCTCGTCGAACACACAGGGAGGTCGTTGAACACTAGACCCTCACAGCGATGAAACAACTGCACATTTAAATCCACCCGATCAACGCAAATATAAATGATGTTTTCCATAACAAAATTGGAAAATATATGACCTAACTCATAATTCACAAATATATGACCCCGTCGGCCTCTGGAAGGCCGAAGAGCACCTTTTCGGTCAACAGGAGGCCGAAGAGGTGTCGGGTGTCGGGGGTGTCGTGTCTGTGTGTCGTGGACACACCGGTTTCTTCATCCAAATAAGCAGATATTACAAACTGCTTGCCATAGTTTACAATTTTTATGTGTTGTGACCTTCTTGATTCGGTTGGCAACCGACATATTTGAATGCCATCCACATGTCCAAAATTGACTACTTCATCTCTGTCCAAACTAGAGTTGTCAATATAGATCATGTTTGTGAGTTCTTTCTACCGTCGACTGTCAACTATTTCGAAACGCAAGGAGTAGCATCTAATTTCATCCTGTAGACGAAACCATGTCAGAAGTCACGATGATGGGTGCAGAGGAAGTCAAGATGCAAGTGGACATGTTCGTGGGGTGTCCACCATCAGCCGCACCATTCACGAGGGCTAATGACGGAATTAATTAGCAGGTGCCCACGTACCAGAGTGTTCGCCTGGCCGCAACACCGAAACATGCTACGCAGCCACTCCATTCTTGTTTATTTTTTGCAAATTATAAGAGCTGCTTTTTTTTCTTTCATGTACACTCATGGTGAAGCAGAGGCATGAGGCTTGTGCATGCTAATGTTGTCATCTACTCTAGTTAGCACCAACAAACAAAACAAAGCCGGCCATGCAATGGAAATGCAACGGAATGCATCCGTCCGTTACTAGCAGTGCACGCCACATCCATGTTGCATGCTCTTGAGCTACCCAACAAGAAAAGAAAAACGGAGATGGTTGGATGTGCAATTTCCCATGCTTTCCCCCGTGATTTGCTCCCCACAATTCCGTGAGTGACACCAAGAAAAATTGTCTTTTTTTTCTCCCTTCCCGTTTGGTTTGGTCGGCTCACGGGCACGGGCAGGATGTGTGTGCGGTTCATCCTCCATAATTTCACATGAATCAATGCTAGCTAGCAATGGCGGAGCTTCTCGGGGGCGAACCTGGGCGGTCGCCCCCAGCAAAAATGAAACTTTTTTAATACCCCGTCATAGTAACGAGGCGGCACTGCACACACCAGCCCATAGGGCCCTTTTAACATCTCCGTACGGAGACAAACTAGCTGCGATGTAGAGCAGCCAGCGACCAACTCTGATTTGTCTCGTCTTTAGTCTTTCCTCTTGTCATCTTGTGTGGACTTGTGGACTGGGAATGGCTGGGTGCCTCCCCTTTATGCAACAAGTGCCACCAAGGAGCTACAAGGCCGACCGCGCTCCACTCCTCAACGATGCAAGCCATCTGCGTAGAGGTAGAGGTGAGGCACTGATCAGTGATCGTGCCTGCGTGTGGGCTAGTGAGCAGCAAGCAGTGAGCTAGTGAGCAGCAAGCAGTGAGCTAGTGAGCAGCAAGCAAGCAAGAGCAGTGTGCCCACCCAGTCCCCGCTGGAAATTTCTTCCTGGTATAGATTCTTGCATCTTAATTTGTTGGGGTAAGTATTAAAAAGGTCATAGATTTTGTACTAATTCTTTTTGTTTACAGAACGGGTAGTGATGGTTAAAGGAAACCATTGCTGCATTTTACAAAAGAAAGAGAAGTGAATGTAAAGCTAATGAACCGATATTAGCTGGATCAGAACCCCTGTTCAACCTATTAAAAAAATCTATTCAACCTCCTCTACAGATGTTCTTTCCATTTAAGAGCACAAAGAAAAGAAGAGATGATTTTTAATGTGATTGACTCAATACTCCATGGTTAAATAATACATTGGTATATTTTTTCCATGGACTAGCTTTTATAGATATAATGAACGTTTGAAATGCGATTAATGTACTTACCTAAGTTTCTCAATACTTTTCAATATCTAATTTGTCGTAGTGATACACTTCCTTATTGAGGAAAAAAAATGTTCGCCCCTCCTGAGATTTCTTTCAAGCTCCGCCACTGCTAGCTAGTACACATTGTTTGGCCCTGAAAATGACTTACTTACGTGGTTCATAATTTGTTTACCCTAACCATGGATGGCAACGAGGAAGAAATTGAGCTGAAAAATGGTTCAAATGCAGCGCAGCACCAGCACATTCTTTCTGTCAGAGAGAACAGAGCATGGCAATGGGAATGGCGAGAATTGAGCTGAAAAAAGATGGAGATGGCTGACCGTGGACGAGGGGGAGGGCCGGCGACGAGGCAGGGGAGCGACGCGGCCGACGACAGGGCGGGGGAGCGACGGGGCCGGCGACAGGGTGGCGGGGGAGGGCCGGCGACGGGGCCTAGGAGGGCCGGCGACGGGGCGGGGGAGCCATGGCGATGGGGCGGGGAAGCGACGCGGCCAGCGACAGGGCGGGGGAGCGATGGGGACGGCGACAGGGTGGCGGCGGGCGAGCCTAGAGCGCCATCGACGGGGGCTGTTTGGTGTGTGGATGAAATGCGAACATCTTTTTTTTACCTGGATGGGTGGGGAGAGAGGGAGGGGATAACCCCACAGTTTTTTTTACCTGGAAAAAAATAACCCATCTCTTTGCCATCTGCCAGCAGATGGGAAAGAATCTTTGCCATCTGCTGGCAAATGGCAAAGAGGTGGGGCTGGTACGCCGTTACACTCTTGACGGCCATAGGATTTGCCAACCTCTTTGCCATCTGCCAGCAGATGGCAAAGATTATTTTCCATCCACTAGAAGATGGCAAAGAATTGGCTGATGGCAACCATGTTCTATGTCGTCTGTCAGTTCTTTACCATCTGTTTTTTATAAGCAGATGGCAAAGACGTTCTTTGCCATCAGCTGGCAGATGGCAAAGAGCTGGCTGATGGCAAATTCCCTGTTCCCAGTAGTGTTAGCGGGTATCCGGATAGCCAGACTATATACTTTGTCCAGACTGTTGGAGCGTGAAGATACAAGACTCAAGACTCCGTCCCGTGTCCGGATGGGACTCTCCTTTGCGTGGAAGACAATCTTGGCGATCTGGATATTACATTTCCTTCCTTGTAACCGACTGCATGTAAACCCTAGCCCCCTCCGGTGTCTATATAAACCGGAGGGTTTAGTCCTTAGAGGGACGATCACAATCATAATCATCATATGCTAGCTTCTAGGGTTTAGCCTCTACGATCTCGTGGTAGATCAACTCTTGTACTAATATCATCGATATCAATCAAGCAGGAAGTAGGGTTTTACCTCCATCAAGAGGGCCCGAACCTGGGTAAACATTGTGTCCCTTGCCTTCTGTTACCATTAGCCTAAGACACACAGATCGAGACCCCCTACCTGAGATCCGCTGGTTTTGACACCGACAGGCATCCCGGTTATCGGCCCTTTCTCGTGAATGAGGAGCGGAGTCCACTCCTCTTGAGGATAACACACCTAGCATGGAAGATACAAGCAGCCCTAGTTGAAACATGAGCTGCTCGAGCATACAAAACAGAATTTCATTTGAAGGTTTGGAGTTTGGCACATACAAATTTACTTGGAACGCAGGTAGATACCGCATATAGGAAGGTATGTTGGACTCATATGGAACAACTTTGGGGTTTATGGAGTTTGGATGCACAACCAGTATTCCCGCTTAGTACAGGTGAAGGCTACCAAAAGACTGGGAAGCAACCAACTGAGAGAGTGACAACGGTCATGAACATGCATTAAAATTAATTCACACCGAGTACAAGCATGAGTAGGATATAATCTACCATGAACATAAATATCGTGAAGGCTATGTTGATTTGTTTCAACTACATGCGTGAACATGTGCCAAGTCGACCCACTCAATTCATTCAAAGGAGGATACCATCCCATCGTACCACATCACAATCATTTTAATAGCATGTTGGCATGCAAGGTAAACCATTATAACTCATAGCTAATCAAGCATGGCACAAGCATCTATAATCTCTAAATGTCATTGCAAATATGTTTACTTCATAATAAGCTGAATCAGGAACGATGAACACATCATATTTACAAAAACAAGAGAGGTCGAGTTCATACCAGCTTTTCTCATCTCAATCAGCCATTCACTTGCACGACCGAGCGATGTGTATAACAATAACAGTGCACGTGCATTGGACTAAGTTGGAATCTGCAAACATTCAACTCAAGAGAGAAGACAAAGTAATATGGGCTCTAAGTTAAATAAACAATCATGCATATTAGAGCCACTAAACATTTTCAATATGGTCTTCTACTCTCGACCCCCAAAGGAAAGAAAAGAAAATAAAACTATTTACACGGGAAAGATCCCAACAAGCAAGAAGAAGAACGAGAAATATTTTTGGGTTTTCATTTTAATTTCTACTACAAGCATGGAAATTAGACTAACTATTTTTTTGGTTTTTCTTAAGATTTATCGAACACACAACAAGAAGGCGAGAAAACAAAATTAAACTAGCATGGATAATACAATGAAAGAGTATGAGCACCGACAACTAGAATAATGTGTGAACATGAATGTAAAGTCGGTGAGAAATACGTACTGCCCCAAGCTTAGGCTTTTGGCCTAAGTTGGTCTAGGGCCATGGGTAGCCTGGCTGATATCCGTAGTTGAAACTGGGGTCGTATTGAGATGCAGCAGCAAATGCCTCCTAAGCTGCGGCATGTTGGCGAGCTGCCTCCGCTCTACCCTCGTGTTCAGCTGCTTCCTCCCTGGTAACAACATATCTTCCTTTTGCCTGGTAATCAAAAAGGAAAGGAGCAGGAAGAGTAACATGGACAGAGCTATGTCTGTCAAAGATTAGTCGATACTGGAGGAATTGTTCATTCCTCCTAAGAAAATGATGTTTGACCATAGCGTCATAATCTAAATAAGCAGGAGGCAACACCATATCCCCCTCTCGTTGGGCTATACCAAGATAATTAGCCACACGGGTCGCATAAATTCCTCTAAATAAATCTCCAGCTCTGCCATTACTATGCAACCTACGTGCAACTATTGCCCCTAAGTTGTAATCTTTATAACCTAACACAGCTCTTGAGGACACAAAGATCAGGGACACAAATATGACATGCTTCATCTTTACCGTTAATGCATCTACCAATGAAGAGAGCAAAATAATGTATAGCAGGAAAATGAATGCTCCCTATGGTAGCTTGTGCTATATCCCTAGATTCTCCCACAGTAATACTAGCAAGAAAGTCTCTAAATTCATATTTGTGGGGATCATTAACATTGCCCCACTGCGGAAGTCCATGGTATAAGATGTATCATAAATATCAAACAGGACACTCTGAGAATTACGTGAACATTTATATTTAAACCTTCTCACAAATGAATCGGTCAATTGATAGTACTGAGGACACTTATCTTGTAAGAAGTCCTCAAGATCGGCATTGCGCACATATGCGTCGAATTCATTCTTAAAGCCTGCATTGACCATAAAATCGTCTGATGGCCACTCACAAGCGCGCACTTCTGCATCCCTCGGTAGTTCATCATCTTGCTCACGCATAGCAAGCTTGGGTCCTTTCTTTATTGAGGAACCACCTTGATACATTCTCCAGGACATATTTTTCTGAAAAAATTCTGAAATTTCAGTAACTTCAAAATAAAAGTGAATAAAACTAAACAAGATTGGTAGCAACTACTCATACAAGTGCCTAGAGCCTATATCATGCATTAGAATTACTTGGGACCTCATAATTTTGACATGCAAGCTCAAGAACAGGGTCACCTATGCAGCAAAAATTTGCAATGAATAAAGCACTAGAACAAAAAGTAATTGGACCAATGGAGGAGTCACATACCAAGCAACAATCTCCCAAAGCAGTTTTGTGAATGGAGCTTTGAGCAAGGAGATCGAAAATCGCAGCAAAATGAGCTAGAACTCGTGCTTGAGTTGGATGAGGATTTTTTTGGGAAGAAGATTGAGTGTATGGGTGCAGGAATAAGTGGAGGGGGCCACTATGGGCCCACAAGACAGGGGGGCGCGCCCAGGGGGTGTTTGAGAGATACCAAAGTTCCTATCTAGCAGGGTTGTTTGAGAGAGACCATCTTCATACTACACCTCCCACAGATTGATAAACCTTAGGTCATCCACTTGAGGGAAAATTGCTACTGTTCTACAAAACTCTGCGCTTGGAGGCCCAACAGGAGTGTACAAGAATAAAGTTTTGTAGTAGACATCAGGCCTACTCATGCTCCAAAGCCCTCTGGGACACCCCATCCTCCACCAGAAGAAGGAGAGGACCTCCATTGCTGCTGGTTGACTGGTCGGCTAGCAGATGGAGGCAGACGACGCCCCAATGGAGGACAAGGCGGCGCCACCCTCCTCGTTGGTGCTTGTGGGCTTCACCATCGGCGAGGCCCGTGCGCACTACACGAACATGCTATGGGAGGAGGAGGAGGAGGCCATGTTCCGACAGATGCAGGCTGACCAGTCCTACAACGTCGGCCAGCACCAACGCACGGAGGAGCTACTCGCCGCCGGTGCAACTATTGTGTTGGACGTAGACGCAGTGGAGCAGCATGCGCTGGTCGACTGCTACTGCTCCGCCCATAACATCCGCCACGACTGCTGGTGGTAATGCCTCCGTTAGGCAGAATTGGCAGGCCCCTAAAAGGAGATTGACGAGGTGGTGAATGAGGTGTGTTGCAAGAGCGACAAAAAGGAGGACTTCACCCGCTCTGCCCTAGTCGCACCTAGTCCGCTGCCACGACCACGAAGCCGATACATCCACGGACGCCGCCGATAGCAAGGAAGAGTAGTGCATGGTACGTCACTGTCGCTCGGGCCCCAAGAAGTCCACGACTCTTCCCCTCCCGTCGAAGCCACACTTGATGCGCCGAACATCGATGGCCGATTAGCCACCTGGCGGCGACATGGGGGCGGACAGTTGTAGTTCCCGGGGCTCCAGAGGAGGAGCTAGAGAGCGTCGAGGTTGAACTTGAGAGGGCTAAGGCATTCGCCGGACCAGCACTTCTTAGGGCTCATGGTAGGGCAAGGGAAACGTGTGTCGATGATCATTTAGATTAGGTTTAGTGTAGGGTTTGTCCAGTTTATATGAAAAATGTAATGCATTTTGTCTGGTTTATATGAAAATTGATCCAAATATAAGGAATTTCATCCAGTTTATACGAAAATCCATCGTATTTACATGAATTTTGGCCAGCTAGTTCAAACGGCGGCTGAAATGTATGCGAGCAGCATTGGATAGCCGGCTCCCGCATCTATGGACTAGTGCCCCTATGCGCAGACGGACAGAATAAATTTATGGGTCAACGTTCGAGATTCCCTAACCCCACCAATCTTTTCTGACAAACATGTAATTTGTGCATGGTCAAGATCCAAATGGACCGGTCCGGTCTGTACTTGTTACTAGACCTATGAACGTGTTCTAGAATCCCAGGGGCCAGAGTTCGGTCTGCACCTCGTCTAACAGGGCAACAAGTAAACCTAAGTTCAACCATTCTTTTGTATACTAAGTGTAGAAGGGCGCATGCCGATGAGATGCACGGCACTGGACGTGCACTTCGTGTTCCCGCAAGTGTCAGCAATGGTGTGGGACAGAGCTGGATGGGCGCCCCCGGTCCATGACAGCAGCACGACCACCACTTCCGGCTTCGTTAGAGCATCTACAATGACGGATACCTAATTTGAGTTGTCGAACGCCGCCGAACACGCCCGGCCACATCCGTGGATAGTGATCGGTCAGACCCCACATGACAACTCCAACAACCATAGTAGACATTTTCTGTCGGTGTACAAAAGTAGGGGCCTAGCTTTGGACCCATTTACTTCTGCGCGGGCAGTCAGAGCCACCTACCACGACCACACATGTGCAAGGCAATAGTGGGAAGCCGGAAAAGAGCCAAGGCCACAGGGGCAAGCAAAGCGAAACAACAAAGGACCAAGACCACAAAGGTTGCACGGGCAATAAAGGTTGCCCCGGCAAGGACCCTTGACGAAGGCAGCCCCAGCAGCCCCGGCAAGATCCTTGCCGAGGCAGCTCGTCCACACCCACTGAGTGAGCCACCTTCGAGCCATCGACGCTGAGCAGTCGCGTTGGGACAGGGTTCGGGAGGCACCTCCGTGGTGGCATGCAGATCTTTGTGAAGACATAGAGCAATCAATATCAAATGGGGATAGGAGAGCAACCGTCCCCACCGAAGAAACCCACAGGACCACCCGGCAAGATCCTTGCCGGGGAAGACAGCGCGCCGTGGCAAGACCCTTGCCGGGCCACCCGGCAAGACCATCATCAACCGCCCCGGCAAGGCCACTGCCAGGCCCGCACCAGCCTAGTTCCTACCGCCGTTCATGCGCAGCCACCAACCCAATCAGCTGGGCAGGCACCTGCATGGCAGCATGCAGACCTTCGTGGAGGCTCCACCACCGCGCCACCTCTGCTACCTGCCTGCCTACATGGCACTGCATGCGTTGCTGACCAGGGCGCGTATTGAAGCCAGGAGGGGCGGCGACGGATGGGACGGGCCTCACCCCCGTCCCCTAATAAAGTGATGGACACCTAAGCCCCGCATTTAATGCGTCTTGTCCTGTAATACTAGCGATAACCTCGCAACGCTGTAGCACTTTCCACCTCCTGTGTGCCACTGTGGCAGCCCCTTTGCCTATAAAAGGAGGACCATGGCATACTGAGAAGGGATTCGGCTCTTTTGAACCTCGCAGCACCCAGAGCTAGTTCGTGAGCTCAAGAACACTAATACAACCACCAAAGCAGGATCGTAGGGTTTTACGCATCTTTGCGGCCCGAACCTGGGTAAATCCCCTGTGTGCCATCCCCTAGTCCTGCTCTTCTCGCGATTCCGCGCCCCGCAACCGCAGAAGGGATTCCAGTGATCCCATAGGTGTCGTTTCCCACCGACATCTTTGGCGCGCCAGGTAGGGGAATAGGCGCTATTGTGAGAATCTGGCCTAGGGCTAGGCCTAGCAGTTCATCATCACCGCGGCATCTACGGAGAAGGCGGCCAAGAGGGCGGCGCTGCCCGTTAGCATGAAGGATGCCGAGGCAGCGATGAAAGAGCTAAGTCATACTAAACTTTAAGTTTTTATCCTTAAATATAAGGTTGTTTTCCTCGGCGGTTCTGCCTATGTATGGCAAACTAGTACGCGAAAGGGCCCTCCTGCGATTGGCAATGCCCTTGTTCTGTTTCGAGCCCACTCAACAGTTCGAGCGGCCGCGTCGAGAGCGGCAGGGTAGCCTTCCGCCACCAGCTACGCTCTCGTTTCTGATTCGAGTTACATGGCAGGGCAAGCATACCCGGCAGGCTTATGAGGATCCGTCCTCAGGGCGCCACCCCGGGTTACGCGCCGGCAAGCTTACCCAATCGACGTGGGGCATACATACAAAGGAGAATCTAACCGGAGAATAACATGCATAGTTTCAGGGGTACTGCAGAGTCGTATTACATAAATTGCCGCCGTGGTTCTAACTAAAGATAGCATTTGTCTTGGTCATGGACCTGCAACGGCGGTAAGAAATGAGGTGCTCAGTCCCGGTGCTGGCCCTCCAACCTCTTGATTTTTTCGATGCGGCTAAGGATGGGCTGGATACGCTCGTTGAGCGCTACGATGTCAGCATCCTCCGGCAAGCTCTTCAGCACCGCTCCGAAGTCGAGGTCAGGATGCTAGTGCGCTATCTTGACGGGCACCCTGGTGATGGCCCCCTGGCAAAGAATCTGGGATTCTTCGCCAAGGGAGGCCGCCCGGTTGGAGCAGAGCAGCATCAAGGCGCCAACGACCCTCTCAAAGCATATGGTCAGGCTGGTGTTGGCGCTCAGGTTCACTTTCGGGGCGTACTCCATGCCCGGCACCCCCATGATGGCCAGCTGGTCGGCGGCTGAGTTGGCGACGGCGGCAAGGCGCTCAAGCCAGCGTTTCTCGTCCGCCTTGTGATCCTTGAGGTTGGCGGTCTCGCTCCTCAGCAGCTGCTTCTCCATCTCCAGCTCCTTTGTTAGGAGTCCCTCCTGGGTCAAGGCCCCCGACAACACCTCCTCGAGCACTCCCAGCTTCTGCTTGAGATCTTTGATGGAGGCATTGGCTTCGGAGAGCTCTCCAGACTTGCCAATTATCTCGCTCTGCGCCTCTATCAGGGTGCCGTTGAGCGTGTCCTTCTCTTGGGACAGCTTCAGAGTTTGATCCTCCAGCTCCTTCACCTTGCCGGCGTGAGCCTGAGCCAGGGCGTTGACTGCCTCCTGATGCCTCCGCTCTAGCTCCTGGGTCCGCTGTAAGACGAGCTTGTACACTTCTTCATCCTTGCCACAGAGAGTGGCGGCAAGGTTCTCCTCGCGCATGGCAAGGTCCTCCTCCTGGGTCCTCAGGGCGGCATCGTGCTGGGACCGGACGGCTACGGCCTCGTCGGCCAGCCTCTTCGCCGTTTCCTGGGCCTTCTCAATGTCGGCCAGCCTCATGGTGAGCTCCAGGTTGCGCCTGGCTAGCTCGCCCTGAGCGGCCTTCAGCTCGTCCTGAGCCTGGCGCCACCAACATTGTGCCTCGGCGACGCACTCCTCAAAATCTGCCTCCACTTTCTCCACCACCGCCGTCTTGGACTTGGCCTTGTCCAGGCGAGCGCGGTGGAGTGCCTGGAGTTTCCGGAAGCTGGCACCCATGGCCCGGAGCAGCCGCTCCTCCTGGGTGCCATTTCCATCGACGCTCGGCTCGTCACTAACGTCAATACCGGTGCCGGCGAGCACCTCATTGTCGAACAGTCCCCCCTCGATGGGGGATCTGAAGCTTGACGTGCCTGGAAGGTGTACGAAGAGGTCATCGCCCACCTTCAGGTACTTGCTGAAGCCAGAGGCGGCAGAGGAGGAGGGCTGATCGTCGACCATTGACTCCTCGGCAGTGGCCTTGCCGGTTCCCTCGGCGGGTCCCTTGTCGGGCTCCTCGGCACGCTCCTTGTCGGAGCCTTCAGTGGGCCACTTGGTGGCATCCTCGGCGGCGTCCCTGGCGCTCTCCTTGGCAGCAATCTTCTCCGCCTCCAACACGACCTCCGCAGCAACATCCTTGATGGTGGTGTCGACGTCCTCCGAAGAAGCGCCTGGACACCAAGAAAGAGACGGGGTGGACCCAAGAACGAAAGCCGGTGAGGAAAAGCGGAAAAGAAGAATGTTAACAAAAAAACGGGTAGCCTACCTGTGCCAGGCCGAGGGGCGGAAGCTTTTTCTCCGCCAAGATCCGGCGCCGAATGGAAGCCACCAGCGCCTCTGTTCTCCTCCTCCTCCTCCGTGTGCATGGCCTTGGGGCTTGGTGCCCTTGCCGGGGACGCCCCTCGGGGCGGTGTGGTTGACGGGGGAGGCACGATAGGAGAAGCCCTTCGTGGCTCCCCTTGGTGATGTTCCCCTCCTGCAACCACGGCATGGTTAGCGCTGAAGCATCATGCATAACGCACGCTGATGGAGGGCGGGTGATGGACTCACGCTGGGGGCTGGGCCGGGGGCTGCTGTCCGGGCTGCTCGACACCACCAGTGGCGTGCCGGAGGTGCCTGCCGGGGGCTGGCTACTCGCCGACGACCGGGTGCTCTTCATCCTCTGGGCCAGCGTCTCCACATCCCTGCAAAATGAAGGCAAGTGAGTAATACCGTCGGGGGATGTGCGAGGAATGAGGGAGGAAAGCAGAGGCTTACTCGTCATTTCCTTCCTCCTCCTCCTCCTCCTCTGGTGCCTTCTTTTTCCTTGCTGGGCTGGGTGACCCAGAGTATCTGTCCGGACTGAGGGGACCGAAGTCAAAGGCAATCCCCGCGCCAACGCCTGCCGGCGGCGAGGAAGGCGGTGGCGTCTGAGCACGCCTGGACGACGAGGAAGCAGGTGTCTTCCTCCTCGCTACCTCGGCTTCCGCCGCCTTCTTTGTCACCGCGGCCCTCGTGTGGCGCGTCGCCGCTCCCTGCGCCGGCCGCAGCTGCGCGGCCCGGCCAGGGCGAACTGGCTCGCCGGAGGCAGCCCACCACAGAACTCGCCCCCTCCCAGTGGCCGGAGGGACAGAGACTGCAAGATCCTCCTCCTCATCTTCCTCCAAAGCCCCGTCGATGATGTCCTCAACAAGGGGGGCCCCGGCGCCGGCACCGCTGGCCTCCCCAGCGGCCGCCGCCCACCGGGAGAGGTCCTCCTCCTCCGCTTCCGCCACGGCACTGTCCACCGTGCCGCCGATGCTGCCGCCTCCACGGAGAGCCTCGCCGACTCCTCGACAAGCCTCGCCTCCCGCAAGCTTCAGGCGATGTAGTCTAACTCCACCTGAGAAGTGTCCTGGACAAGCCGCGGCTCGTCGGTGACATATGCCTCGTGCAAGGTGTCGAAGAACTCCTGCACCCTCAGCTTGTCAGGCTCGACCCAGCTCGGGTCAAGGCCATGCGCATTAAAAAGCGGCATCATGGCGATGATATCCGACTGACGAGAGTTGTTGTTGAGCGGGACCACCGCCGTCGGCAACTTGAAGATGGGCTCCTTGTCCACCTTGCCGGCCTTCGCGGCAGCTCCTGCCACCTTGCCGGACCGCTCTACCTCGCCCTCTTCATTATCCGCGAGTTGGAAGATTCGCTGGCAGAGATGAGCATGCCTCAGCACTGTCAGGTTATGGTTGAGGCCGGGGCGGAGCCGCATGATATCAGCAGCATTCACAAAAATCTAGGCCGGCCTCCCCTTATCGTGCAGAGGGGCAATTCGGCGACAGATGAAGTCTGCACCGATCATCTCAAGGGTGAGCCCGGCCCGGGTAAGCCCGGCCCGGGTAAGCCTCAGGATCCTGGTGGTGGCGATCGTGAGCTTCTCTTCATTGATGTCGACGTCGCCCCAATCCTTTCCACGGACCGGCGCCACCTAACGGACCTCACAGAACGCCGGAGGATTCTCCTCCTCAATATAACACCACCAGCCTCGCCACTCTTTCCACCTCTCCTTCATGGTGCCGTCCGGGTATGCTCCTTTGGCCGTTGGGATCCCAGCGACGCTGCCGGTGATGGCGCCTCCCTTTTGGATGCGGGGGGAGAAATAGTGGCAGAAGAGCGCCATGCTGGGATGCACCCCGACGAAGCCCACGCAAAGGTGTGCGAAAAGGGTCATACACGCCATGGCATTTGGGGTGAAGTCCAGGAGGCGGAAGCCGAAGGTGTACATGATATCCTTGAAGAAATCAGAGAAAGGGGGACAGAGCCCGCAGGAGAAGTAGTCGATGAAGAAAGGGTACCGATTTGGGGAGGGCTCGGCATAGGTGGGGACGACGCGTGTGGCCGGATGCCCCGTCGTCTCTCCCCCCGTATTCACGCTCCACTACTAGGGAAAACCCTAGCAGTAGCGCGTGTTTTGTGCCTACTAGTAGCGCGGGAAGCCGCGCTACTAATAAGGCGCTACGGCTATTGCTTAGCAGTAACGCATGCCATCACACGCTACTGTTAGTACAAATAGCTGCAGCGCTTGTTCAGTACCGCGCTACTGCAAACTTATCTACTTGCAGCGTGTTTCCTTTCCATCGCTACTAGTATTTTTTTATATTTTTTTTATTTTTAGTGTATTTATGCGCCATCATACAAATATTGGTATGATACCAGCTGTTATGAGGTTTACATCATTATGTCCATAAAAGTGTATTAAATGAAGGTGGATTAGGTTCAAGTGGAGGCAATATGTGGTGCATGTCAAAAGTATACTACTAATCCAAACTTGATCTACTTTGGATTAGTAGTACTTTCGATGTGCACCACATGTTGCCTCCACTTGAATCTAATCCGCCAGCACAAGATATTTAATCATCATCATGGTCATTACCACCAACATTATTTATTTAATCACCACTAACACTAGCTAATAATAATCATCATAGTCATTACCACCAACACTAGCTATTTTATCATCATAGTAATAGTGTAGCACATCATCATCCTGAAACTCATTTCTAGCCAGCTACTCACTCCTGCTGCTCACTCCTGCTGCTCTCTCTTAGGTAAAAGAACATAAAACATGTGTAGCTCTCCTCCTTGATCAAGTTGGAGCATGCAGATGAACCTGTCTCCTAATCGTGGAAGGCGCCTCTGGTTGCTGCTCCCTAGTACTTCTCTGCGCTCCCCCAACACATATTTGGTCCAGTCTTGCACTATTAAGCATCCGTCGCTAATCTTGAATGCAATAAAGTAAGCTGTAGGATATCTTGGCCGTAAGTTGATAATACTCATGATACCTTTAGTCTCGATCCCATAAGGCACAACATTCATCGGGAGTCCCTGTTGAAGAACATCGTATGGTAACATACTTAGCAATGAAGTTTAGCTTCAAAAATAATGTATGGAAAAGATGCAATGAGGATAAAAAGTAAAAATCTTACCATCCTTCCTAAATGGATGTGACCGTAGTTCATTACGAACACTATTGGTCGCACATTTTCAGTACTAAGATTTCTAAATGCAGGAAGAAAATTTGTCTTGACAGTATCAAGATCCTCAAGCCATGAAACATAATGACTGAGCTCCTCACAGTTGAGTTCAGCCCCAGGACAGTATACGGTCCTGTCTACCAAGCGCTGGACATGTTTGCTTGCACGGAAATAAGCTGACAATACAAATTAGTTGTCAACTATTTTTGAATAAACAATATCAAAGACATAAATATGGTTGAGAAACTTACATAATGGTATAACTAGAGGCATTTGCACATTGACCCAGATGTCGGTATTACCTTCAATATCATCTTCCGGACGAATATCAAAGGTGATAACCATATCAGGCTCAAATGCATAAGTCTTGCATAGTGCTCGCCATGTTTTGCATCCAAAATAGGTGTAGTCATCTGAATTGTATAACTTCGCATGAAAAATATAACCATGCTCGGTCTTCAAGTAAACTTTCTTTTCCTCCATACTATGACTGAAACCTATCATATCCAATACAAAAACTCTTGCATGGCAGGGGATACGCTAGTAGAATAGTAAAAAATATAAGTTGAAGCAAATGAAGCAGATGTCATGCTTAATTACGAAAAAATACTTGTCGTTGTGACTTACTGTATCCACTTCGAAGTTCTCGTCCAGCTTGAAGCTGAAGTGCCTATCATCATCTAGGAAGATTCCGTCGCACAGGCCGCGCTCGTCTTCGCAGTATTTGCAAATACCGAAATCCTTCTCGTCGTCAGACATTTCCTATGTTCATAGTTAAAACATTAATTGAAAATCGATCGAAGACAACTACCAAGATACCGAACACACAAATCCGGGGCACTCGATATTTCCTACATATTCTAGCACAAGTCATGCCAAAATTCACGGAAAAATCCAGCATGACCTTTGCTAAAATAGGACATATCGAGCGCCTGAAATTTGCCGGAACGGAAATGAATCAACACTCCGGCAAAACATAGGCCACTCGAAGGTATAACCTGCAAACATGACCGGCCACTTGGATATTGAGCAACACAAGATATACATTTCAAAATATCTTATAGGACTCAAATTAGCATGCATTCAATAAGCAAAAGTAGATCATCTCATGCGTCAGTACATCGTCGAATATTATCACTAATACATCACGAATAGTGTCATACATATAACATCACTAATACAACTAAAACTCTAGCACACGACGGGTATCAGCGCAGGCGGTGGACACCCACAGAGAAGGCACCATCACGGGATCATAGCTCCAGTGAGATCCCCGGAGAACTTGCCAGGTATTGGAGAACGGCCTGTGCTCCAACGCAAACAAGTAGCGACGGACGTGCGCGTCCTCCTCACTGACACGGTGACGCACCACCTCCGCGGAGTCCTCGAGCCTCTGGATCGTCACTGGCCCACGCGACCGCCACCAAAGAAGGTTCGGGTCAACGACAGGCTTGCTCCTCACCAACCTGCGCCCCTCGGTAGGTAGCGCCTCCCAGTACCACCCCGGCGGAGCCCAGTCCCGGACATGGCCGATCTGGTCAAGCAGGTGTCGTCCTCCGCCGACTCGACGACGAGGATGCGGGATAGGCATCGTCCACGTCGAGGCAGGAAAAATTGCTTTAACTAAAAAATAGAAACAAGTTCTTACTAACTAGTTCTATTAATTCAACTAGTTCTTACTAAAAATAAACTTACTATAAATAAAAATATTCTAGTACCTAATTAGTACCTAATTCTTACTAACTAATTAGTACCTAGGAACTACTGCCCTAATTACCATCTAAGTAATTAACTAACTAGCACTAAAAATAGCCTAGGGTTCATACTAACTAGCACTAAATACCTAGGGTTCATACTAAGCAAAGAAGAGGGATCGGAAGGGGAGAGAGGGATCGGAAGCGGAGAGTGCTTACAAAGGGCGGGGAGAGAGATGGGGTCGGGGGAGACGGCGGCACCGAGGCGCGGCGAGGCGGGGTCGGGGGAGACGGCGGCGAGGCGGGGTCGGGGGAGACGGCGGCGAGGCGGGGTCGGGGGAGACGGCGGCACCGAGGCGCGGCGAGGCGGGGTCAGGGGAGACGGCAGCGAGGCGGGGTCGGGGGAGACAACAGTGGCGAGGCGGGGTCGGGAATTGGGGGAGGAAGCAGAGGAGAGGGAATCAGGCCGCGCGGGGGGTTAGGTGAAAATACCTTTAACTGTAGCGTGGGAAGGAAAAACGCGCTGCTGCTAAAATCCATAGTAGTAGCGCTGTCCGTAGAAGGGCGCTACTACTATACCTAGCACGCCGGGAATGGTGTGGCAATTATAGTAGTAGCGCTTTCCGCAAGGACAGCGCTACTGCTAAGCTGCTAACTGTAGCGCCGTTCTGCTGAACGCGCTACTGCTAAGTAGCAGTAGCGCCTCATTTTAACAAGCGCTACTGGTAACATTCTGTGTATAAGGTTTTCCCTAGTAGTGCCCCACAGGACCTTGAAGTACTCCTGGAGCATGGGCACGTCGACCTTCGAGGGGAAAAGGACGAACTGTGCCTGTCGCGCCACGAGCTCGCTTTCCGACGGCTCCGCCGCGCCGGCATCGTTGGCTGCCCCCTTTCCTTTGGAGGATTTGGGTGCCATTGCGGTCGCAGAAAGCAGGGGATGGCAGAAGCGTGTCAGCGATGAGCAGAAGCAGAGAGCTCGAGGAAGAAGAAAGGGGGCGGCGGTTTCCAGATGGAGGGAGGCGCGGGAAAAGGGAAAAGTGAGCAGCGCGCTCGCGGTTATCCCTTTTTATGGGGAAAACGCAGGCCGCCTCCTCTCCCATTAACTACGATGCGACGCATGCGTGTGGTCGCCATCCCACGATGCCCCCCACGTCACGCACGCGCATGACCCCCACGTCGCATGTTCAACGCAGGTCATGGGGAAGCGCAGCGGGTGGAACAGTGGCCACGGTAAAATCCGCCTCAACTGCCCGCGCACCGTTCTGGCCTGGCCCAACAACGCGCTGCACCTATGTGTGACAAGAAAACCGAAACAACAAAGTACCAAGACCACAAAGGTTTCACGGGCAATACAGGTTGCCCCGGCAAGGACCCTTGCCGAGGGTAGCCCCAGCAGCCCTGGCAAGATCCTTGCCGGGGCAGCTCGTCCACACCCGCTGAGCAAGCCACCTTCGAGCCCAGCGACGCTGAGCAGTCGCGTTGGGACAGGGTTCGGGAGGCACCTCCGTGGTGGCATGCAGATCTTTGTGAAGACATAGAACAATCAAGATCAAATGGGGATAGGAGAGCAACCGTCCCCACCAAAGAAACCCACAGGACCCCCCGGCAAGATCCTTGCCGGGGAAGCCAGTGCGCCGCGGCAAGACCCTTGCCGGGCCACCCGGCAAGACCATCATCAAGCGCCCCGGCATGGCCATTGCCAGGCCCGCACCAGCCAAGTTCTTACTGCCGTTCATGCACAGCCAGCGACCCAACCAGCTGGGCAGGCACCTGCGTGGCAGCATGCAGACTTTCATGGAGGTTCCACCATCGCGCCACCTCAGCTGCCTACCTGCCTACATGGCGCTGCATGCGTTGCTGGCCGAGGCGCGTGTCGAAGCCAGGAGGGGCGGCGACGGACGGGACGGGCCTCACCCCCATCCCCCAATAAAGTGACGGACACCTAAGCCCCGCATGTAATGCGTCTTGTCCTGTAATACTATCGATAACCTCGCAACGCTGTAGCACTTTCCACCTCCTGTGTGCCACTGTGGCAGCCCCTTTCGCCTATGAAAGGAGGCCCATGGCATACTGAGAAGGGATTCGGCTCTTTTCAACCTGGCAGCACCCAGAGCTAGTTCGAGAGCTCAAGAACACTAATACAACCACCAAAGCAGGATCGTAGGGTTTTACGCATCTTTGTGGACTGAACCTGGGTAAATCCCCTGTGTGCCATCCCCTAGTCCGCTCTTCTCGCGATTCCGCACCCTGCAACCGCAGAAGGGATTCCAGTGATCCCATAGGTGTCGTTTCCCACCGACATTTTCCAATTAGCATTTTCATACAAAACCATGCAAAAAGCAAGATCTATGTACTACCAACTACCATCTACACTAATCATCCTTCTCGTCGGATATGTGGATGAAATTGATGTCGGGCCACCGTTGTCATGGTCATTGGCAGCCGGGTGGACATCCGGTTCCTCCTTGGGAGTCAAGAATGGCGTGATGCTCCGTTGCCTCCTCTACCTGGGCCACCTCGAACTCTGTGCATCGACCATGGCGAAGACAGTAGGCGCCAGATCTGCCTGATGTGCCTCTTCTGACTCCTCCTCCACATCCTCCTCTATGACCGCGTCCTCCTCCTTCGGCTCAACCTCCACCTCCTCCTCCTCGGGCTGCACTGAATCTAGAGCCAGGCAGGCTGCGATCCGATCTTCGCGCCTGCCCTGGATGTCGTCTAGCAGTTACAGCCGCCACTCAGGAGAGTGAGCATGTTATAACTAGTGGTTAGCAGCTGATGGATGGATTGAGTGTTGATACGTCTCCAATGTATCTATAATTTTTGATTGCTCCATGCTACTTTATCTATTGTTTTCGACTATATTGGGCTTTATTTTTCACTTTTATATTACTTTTGGGACTAACCTATTAACCGGAGGCCTAGCCCAGAATTGCTGTTTTTTTGCCTTTTTCAGTATTTCAAAGAAACAGAATATCAAACAGAGTCCAAACGGAATGAAACCTTCGGGATCGTGATTTTCCAACCGAACGTGATCCAGGAGACTTGGACCCTACTCCAAGAAGCTTCCGAGGAGGTCACGAGGGTGGAGAGCGCCCCCCCCTGGCGCGCCCCCCTACCTCGTGGGCCCCTCAGAGCTCCACCGACGTACTCCTTCCTCCTATATAGGCCTACGTATCCCCGTATGATCAGAACAGGAGCCAAAAACCTAATTCCACCGCCGCAACCTTCTGTATCCACGAGATCCCATCTTGGGGCCTGTTCCGAAGCTCCGCCGGAGGGGGCATCCACCATGGAGGGCTTCTACATCATCACCATAGCCCCTCCGATGAAGTGTGAGTAGTTTACTTCAGAACTTCGGGTCCATAGCTAGTAGCTAGATGGCTTCTTCTCTCTTTTTGGATCTCAATACAATGTTCTCCCCCTCTCTTGTGGAGATCTATTCGATGTAATCTTCTTTTTGTTGTGCGTTTGTTGAGACCGATGAATTGTGGATTTATGATCCAGTATTATCTATGGAAAATATTTGATTCTTCTCTGAATTCTTTTATGTATGATTGAGTTATCGTTGCAAGTCTCTTCGAATTATCGTTTGGTTTGGCGAACTAGATTGGTAGTTCTTGTAATGGGAGAAGTGCATGGCTTTGGGTTCAATCTTGCGGTGTCCTTACTCAGTGACAGAAAGAGTTGCAAGGCACATATTGTATTGTTGCCATCGAGGATAACAAGATGGGGTATTTATCATATTGCATGAATTTATTCCTCTACATCATGTCATCTTGCTTAAGGCGTTACTCTGTTTTTAACTTAATACTCTAGATGCATGCTGGATAGCGGTCGATGAGTGGAGTAATAGTAGTAGATGCAGAATCGTTTCGATCTACTTGTCACGGACGTGATGCCTATAAACATGATCATTGCCTAGATATACTCATAACTATTGTCAATTATGTCAATTGCTCAACAGTAATTTGTTCACCCATCATAGAATACTTGTGCTCTTGAGAGAAGCCACCAGGCCCGGCCCATAGGCCGGGCAAACGGGGCGCCTGCCCTGGGCCCCCAGGAGGTAGGGGCCCCGACCCATGCCACGTTGCAGTATTAGGTGTATTCTGTCCTAGGCCCCGCAAATTCATCAGAAAGAAAAAAGGCTGAAGTTAAAGCCCACTGAGATTCTCTCACGATGGAGTTCGCATCGCTACTGTACTGGACCCAAAACTTTTCGTTCCTCTGCGACTCCTCTCCTTCCCCAAATCCTAGATCCAATCTCCAAGAATAGCGTCGTCGCTTACTTTCTCTCCGATTCCAAGGTCGTGGTCGGCAATTAATGGGAACAACCGGCACAAATTTGTTCCCTAAGTCTCACCTTCGTTTCTCGGTGTTCTGATCATTCCCATCAACTAGACGTCTGAAAGATGGTGCGTTTTGTACATTTCCTTGGTCCCGTTTCTCAATTCGAAGATTCATCCTTGAATAGCTCTGCTCTCCGGTACTTATCCGCCACATCTGCTCAGGTCTTCGTTTGGTCTTCATTGAATTTGTGTGCGAGAGAGTCATCAGTAGATTAAGAGAAGGGGAGGGGGATTTATTCAGTTCACGAGGCCGTCATCTTCTTCGTGGTGACTGTCGTGGTCTACGGATCAAGCCACCTGCATTTGCAACAATCGATATCCAGGTGTTTTATTCCCTGTATTAGATAGTTTTAGGCAACTTGTTCATGAAATGAGAAAGTATTTATCCGATAGTGATAAAAGGGAGAAAAGAGTACATAAACAGGAATAATGTCAAGTAGGATCATAAAGCAAAAAAAAATATGATCAATTGCCAAAATTTTCAATTCTAGTAGTTCTTCTAGGGATTTCCTGCTGTTTTTCATAGTAAATGTTGAAGAGCAACCAGCTAATAAGAATATAAATGCATTAATTTTACATATCATGTTAGCACAGAAGTTTTCAGCAGCAAAAAAAATTTGATTTTTGTTTTGCTTTGCAGTAGAAATGAAGCCTCTCTTGTCAAAATCAGGAACACAAACTTTTTTTAACCATATTATTTCAATACTACCATACTGTAGTTCTCTTGATATTTTTTGTTGTTGTTTTAGTGTCCAAATAACATCAACCTATGTTATGTACCAAACACATTTTATCTCCTTGTGAAATACAAAATACTTTATTTTAGACAATGAAATATAAAATACTTGAAGCTTTTGCGCGTCAAGAGGGCCCCTAGTTGTTATCTTGCCCCAGGGCCCCGAACATCTGTGGGCCGGTCCTGGAAGCCACTAGTGAAACCTATGGCCCCCGGGTCTATTCTCATCATATCAATCTATATCACTTTATTTACTTGCTTCATTTTTACTTTTCCTTTACTTTTTACTTTGCATCTATCTATCAAAAATACCAAAAATATTATCTCTATCAGATCTCACTCTCGTAAGTGACCGTGAAGGGATTGACAACCCCTAAGCGTTGGTTGCGAGTTGCTATCGTGTTGTGCAGGTACGAGGGACTTGCGCGTGACCTCCTACTGGATTGATACCTTGGTTCTCAAAAACTGAGGGAAATACTTACGCTACTGTGCTACATCATCCTCTCCTCTTCGGGGAAAACCAACGCAAGCTCGAGATGTAGCAAGAAGAATTTCTGGCGCCGTTGCCGGGGAGGCTTACGCAAAAGTCAACATACCAAGTACCAATCACAATCCCTATCTCTCGCATTACATTATTTGCCCTTTGTCTCTCGTTTTCCTCTCGCCCACTTCACCCTTGCCGTTTTATTCGCCCTCTCTTTCGCAATGTCCTCCTCTCTTTCTGTTGCCTTTTCCTCGTCCTTTTGTTTGCTCGTGTATTAGTTTGCTTCCTTGTCATCATGTCTAATTCCTTATCCGCTCCTATGTCTCCCGAGTTTGAAATTCTACACTTCAAGCAAAGGCAAGGAGAAAACTTAAAAGATGCTAGGTATAGGATGATGGAATCTTATCATAAGTGCACCCTAGAGGTGAACTTTAGAATTCTTCTTTGAAATTTTTATGTTGGGTTAAATATGACGCATAGACAACTCTTGGACTGCATTGCCAAGGGAATTTCATTGAGATTGATCCCAGTATTGCGCATGAAATTATAGAGGGAATAGTGGGAACACTACCCCAAAAGGGAGGATCTCATCCTACCCAAGAAGAAACCCAAGTGTTTGAGAAGATTTGCGAAGTAACAAAAAATTTACAAAAGTCTCTTGAGCCTCTTAAAAGTGTTAGTGGAAATCTTCACCGCATGAATATATTGATTACTCTTTGCAATAAGAGGTTGGATTCTTTAGATTAAAAAATTTCCGAGTATTAAGGGAAGAGGAAAGAACCTCCCGGATTCGAGCATGACTCCACCAAAAAACTGAAAATTAAAGATGAAACTACCTAGATCTATCCTTGCTTTTATGCCTAGCTAGGGGCGTTAAACGATAGCGCTTGTTGGGAGGCAACCCAATTTTATTTTGTGTTATTTGTTTTTGCTTATGTTTAGGAATAAATAATCCATCTACCTTCTGTTTGGATGTGGTTTTATGTTTTAATTAGTGTTTGTGCCAAGTAGGACCTATAGGATAACCTACGATGATAGTAGATTTGATTCTGCTGAAAAACAGAAACTTTAGCGCTCACGAAATTAGCTGCCATTTTATACTGGAGAGTGCTTTTGCGTTGATTCTTTTTGCTGATGATCAATAAAAAAATTGTCCAGGACTTACTATTTTAGTAGAATTTTTAGAGTTCCATAAGTCTACGTTAGTTACAGATTACTACAGACTGTTCTGTTTTTGACAGATTCTGTTTTCCGTGTGTTGTTTGCTTATTTTGATGAACCTATGGCTAGTAAAATAGTTTATAAACCATAGAGAAGTTGGAATACAGTAGGTTTAACACCAATATAAATAAATAATGAGTTCATTAAAGTACCTTGAAGTAGTCTTTTGTTTTCTTTCTCTAATGGAGCTCACGAGATTTCTGTTGAGTTTTGTGTTGTGAAGTTTTCATGTTTTGGGTGAATTCTTTTGATGGATTATGGAACAAGGAGTGGCAAGAGCCTAAGCTTGGGTATGCCCATGGCACCCCCAAGATAATCCAAGGACACCAAAAAGTCAAAGCTTGGGGATGCCCCGGAAGGCATCCCCTCTTTCGTCCACTTCCATCGGTAATTTACTTGGAGCTATATTTTTATTCACCAACATGATATGTGTTTTGCTTGGAGCGTCTTGTATTATTTGTGTCTTTGCTTGTTAGTTTACCACAATCATCCTTGCTGTACACACATTTTGAGGGAGCCATACATGAATTAGAATTTGTTAGAATACTCTATGTGCTTCACTTATATCTTTTGAGCTTGATAGTTTTGCTCATAGCGCTTCACTTATATTCTTTTGAGCGTGATAATTTTTGCTCTAGTGCTTCACTTAGATTTTTTTGAGCATGGTGCTGGATTTTTTTAAAGAAACTTGATCTCTCATGCTTCACTTAGATTATTTTGAGAGTCTTTAATAGCATGGTAATTTGCTTAATGTTAATACACTTGGTATTGAAGATATGTGAAACTTTCTTTTGAGTATGTTGAATACTAAGATAAGTTTGATGCTTGATAATTGTTTTGAGATATGGAGGTGATAATATCATAGTCGTGCTAGTTGGGTGATTATGAATTTGAGAGATACTTGTTTGAAGTTTGCAAGTCCCGTAGAATGCACGTATGGTTAAAGTTGTGTAACAAATTTGAAACATGAAGTGTACCTGGCTTGTGCATCCTTATGAGTGGCGGTAGGGGACGAGCGATGGTCTTTTCCTACCAATCTATACCCCTTGGAGCATGCGTGTAGTACTTGATTTTTGATGACTTCTAAATTTTTGCAATAAGTATATGAGTTCTTTTGACTAATGTTGAGTCCATGGATTATACGCACTCTCATCGTTCCGACTTTGCTAGCCTCTTCGGTACCGTGCATTGCCCTTTCTCACCTTGAGAGTTGGTGCAAACTTCGCAAGTGCATCCAAACCCCGTGATACGATACGCTCTATCACACATAAACCTCCTATTATCTTCCTCCAAACAGCCACCATACCTACCTATCATGGCATTTCCATAGCCATTCCGAGATATATTGCCATGCAACTTCCACCATCATCATCGTGACATGCATTACTTTTGTCATATTGCCATTGCATGATCTTGTAGTTGACATCGTATTTGTGGCAAAGCCGCCATGCATTATTTTTCATACATGTCACTCTTGATTCATTGCACCATCCCGGTACACCGCCGGAGGCATTCATATAGAGTCATATCTTGTTCTAGTATCGAGTTGTAATTCATATGTTGTAATGAAAGTGTGATGATCATCATTAGAGCATTGCCCAAATAAAAAAAAGAGAAAGGCCAAAAAAAGGAAGGCCCAAAAAAAAGAAAATAATAAAAAGGGCAATGCTACTATCTTTTTTTCCACACTTGTGCTTCAAAGTAGCACCTTCTTCTTCATGTAGTGAGTCTCATATATTGTGCTTCAAAGTAGCACCATGTTTTTCATATAGTGAGTCTCTTAAGTTGTCTTGTTCATACTAGTGGGAATTTTTCATTATAGAACTTGGCTCGTATATTCCTACGATGGGTTTCCTCAAAATGCCCTAGGTCTTCATGAGCAAGCAAGTTGGATGCACACCCACTAGTTTTCTTTTGTTGAGCATTCATAGCTCTAGTGCATCCGTTGCATGGAAATCCCTACTCCTTGCATTAACATCAATCAGTGGGCATCTCCATAGCTCATTGATTAGCCTCGTTGATGTGAGACTTTCTCCTTTTTTGTCTTCTCCACACAATCCCCATCATCATATTCTATTCCACCCATAGTGCTATATCCATGGCTCAAGCTCATGTATTGCGTGAAGGTTGAAAAAGTTTGAGATTATTTAAGTATGAAACAATTGCTTGGCTTGTCATCGGGTGTATAAAAGTTGGGAACATCTTTGTGTGACGAAAATGAAGCATAGCCTAACTATATGATTTTGTAGGGATGAACTTTCTTTTGCCATGTTATTTTGAGAAGACATGATTGCTTTGATTAGTATGCTTGAAGTATTATTATTTTTGTGTCAATATGAACTTTTGTCTTGAATCTTTCGGATCTGAATATTCATATCACAATTAAGAAGATTTACATTGAAATTATGCCACAGTATCACTCCGCATCAAAAATTCTTTTTTTTATCATTTACCTACTCGAGGACGAGCAGGAATTAAGCTTGGGGATGCTTGATACGTCTCCAACGTATCTATAATTTTTTATTGCTCCATGCTACTTTATCTACTGTTTTAGACTATATTGGGCTTTATTTTTCACTTTGATATTACTTTTGGGACTAACCTATTAACCGGAGGCCCAGCCCAGAATTGCTGTTTTTTGCCTTTTTCAGTATTTCAAAGAAACAGAATATCAAACGGAGTCCAAACAGAAGGAAACCTTCGGGATCGTGATTTTCCAACCGAACGTGATCCAGGAGACTTGGACCCTACTCCAAGAAGCTTCCAAGGAGGTCACGAGGGTGGAGGGCACCCCCCTGGGCACGCCCCCCTACCTCGTGGGCCCCTCGGAGCTCCACCGACGTACTCCTTCCTCCTATATATACCTACGCAACCTTCTGTATCCACGAGATCCCATCTTGGGGCCTGTTCCGGAGCTCCGCCGGAGGGGGAATCCACCACGGAGGGCTTCTACATCATCACCATAGCCTCTCCGATGAAGTGTGAGTAGTTTACTTCAGACCTTCGGGCCCATAGCTAGTAGCTAGATGGCTTCTTCTCTCTTTTTGGATCTCAATACAATGTTCTCCCCCTCTCTTGTGGAGATCTATTCGATGTAATCTTCTCTTGAGACCGATGAATTGTGGGTTTATGATCCAGTATTGTCTATGGAAAATATTTGATTCTTCTCTGAATTCTTTTATGTATGATTGAGTTATCTTTGCAAGTCTCTTCTAATTATTCGTTTGGTTTGGCCAACTAGATTGGTAGTTCTTGCAATGGGAGAAGTGCATGGCTTTGGGTTCAATCTTGCGGTGTCCTTACTCAGTGACAGAAAGAGTTGCAAGGCACGTATTGTATTGTTGCCATCGAGGATAACAAGATGGGGTATTTATCATATTGCATGAATTTATTCCTCTACATCATGTCATCTTGCTTAAGGCGTTACTCTGTTTTTAACTTAATACTCTAGATGCATGCTGGATAGCGGTCGATGAGTGGAGTAATAGTAGTAGATGCAGAATCGTTTCGATCTACTTGTCACGGACGTGATGACTATATACATGATCATTGCCTAGATATACTCATAACTATGCTCAATTCTATCAATTGCTCAATAGTAATTTGTTCACCCACCGTAGAATACTTATGCTCTTGAGAGAAGCCACTAGTGAAACCTATGGCCCCCGGGTCTATTCTCATCATATCAATCTATATCACTTTATTTACTTGCTTTGTTTTTACTTTGCCTTTACTTTTTACTTTGCATCTATCTATCAAAAATACCAAAAATATTATCTCTATCAGATCTCACTCTCGTAAGTGACCGTGAAGGGATTGACAACCCCTAAGCGTTGGTTGCGAGTTGCTATCGTGTTGTGCAGGTACGAGGGACTTGCGCGTGACCTCCTACTGGATTGATACCTTGGTTCTCAAAAACTGAGGGAAATACTTACGCTACTGTGCTGCATCATCCTCTCCTCTTTGGGGAAAACCAATGCAAGCTCGAGACGTAGCAAGTGTGAGGGTGGTGGAGGGGTGGGAGGGGGAAGAAATGGAGGCGGTCTATGGTTGGGCTTTTGTTGTCCAGCTTACGTAGTCGGACATGTATCCTCAGATGCCATGCTAGAGCGGCACCAATGACGCCAATGCGCCCTCATCGATGAACTGAGGAGGCGCACGCTAGACCACTGGTTTTATGATTTTTTCTGCATGGACCCTTGCGGTCTCTCCAAAGCGACGTGCACGTCTCGACATCTTCAGACTACAGGAATTAGCTACTTTGCCATCTTCCACGGCGGACGGCAAAGGCATGGATGGCGGACGGCAAAGACCTTTGCCGTCAGCCGCGGACGGCAAAAGGGGATGGCAAAGTAGGGGATGGCTAAGAGCTACGTTGCCGTCTGCTTCGGGCAGCTGACGGCAAAGGGGCCTTTGCCATCAGCAGCGGACGGCAAAGAAGGCGGACGGCAATAAATGCGCTATTAGTCCGTTAGGTGGTTAACGGTAGGCCTTTGCCGTCCGCTGCGGACGGAAAAGCCTTTGCCATCAGCCACTGTAGGCAAACTGACCAAATTGGTCAGCCTCCCAGGAAGCACAGTTGCCTGCCACGTGGCCTCTTTGCCGTCCGCTGCTGATGGCAAAGATCTCTTTGCCGTCGGTGGAAGACGGCAAAGAGCCTGCATATTGTCTCTTTTTTTCTGTTTTTTTTACTCCAACAATTTTCACAGCAAATATATATGACAGCAAATATATATCACATATCCAGCACATAAGTTTCATATCACATATCCAGCACATAATTTTCATATCACATATCACATATCACATCAGTTTCATCCATACACATTGTTCATAAAAAAGCAAGTTCCATCCATACACATTGTTCATACATAAGCAAGCTAGATAAAATGCAAAGTTTCATCAAAGGAAAAGCAAGCACTCCATCATAGCAAGATAGCTTCCATGAAGTGAATGAAATCTGCAAAATGGTAAATAAGAAAGTTAGAAATAGGTGACTAGAACAAGAAGAAGACTAGAACAAGAAGTATATGTCATTTATGAGCTAACTTAGGTGAAATGGATCATATATGAGCTAACAAAGTTGAAATGGGTTGTTTATGAGCTAACTTAGTTGAAATGGATCATTTATGAGCTAACTTAGTTGAAATGGGTCGTTTATGAGCTAACTAAGGTGAAGGGCATCGTTTTTCAGCTAAGTAAGGTGAAATGGATCGTTTTTTAGCTAACTTAAAAATGGATCATTTATGAGCTTTTATGAGATAACTTAGTTGAAATGGGTCGTTTATGACCTAAATAAGGTGAAATGCCACGTTTTTGAGCTAACTAAGGTGAAATGGATCGTTTTTGAGCTAACTTAGGTGAAATGGATCATTTATGAGCTTTTATGAGCTAACTTAGTTGAAATGGGTCGTTTATGGCCTAACTAAGGTGAAATGCCACGTTTTTGAGCTAACTAAGGTGAAATGAATCGTTTTTGAGCTAACTTAGGTGAAATGGATCATTTAAGAGCTAATTTAGGTGAAATGGATCTTTTTAGCTAACTTAGTTGAAATTGATCGTTTAGGAGCAAATCTAGGTGAAATGGGTCATTTTGGAGCTAACCTTGGTGAAATGGGTCATTTTGGAGCTAACCTAGGTGAAATGGGTCATTTTGGAGCTAACCTAGGTGAAATGGGTCATTTTAAAGCTAACGTAGGTAAAATGGATCATTTACGAGCTAATCTATGTAAAATGGGTCATTTTTCAGCTAACTTGGATAAATTGGATAACTTGTAAGCTAACTAAGGTAAAATGAGTCATTTTAGAGCTAACTTAGGTAAAATGGATCTTTATGAGCTAACTAAGCTAATTATGCAATTTTTGACATAAGTAACCTAAGTACATATCATTTTAGAGCTAACTTAGGTAGAATGGATGGTTTATGAGGTCAGTAAGCATATTAAGTCATTTTGGAGGAAAAGAAGCTAACTCTAGGTCATTATGGTAAGCATATTGGAGGAAATAAAGCTAAGTCTAGGTCTTTATTCATTTGTTAAGCAAAACACTAGAGAAACTTACCGTGATCAGGGAGGTGCAGGAGCGGGCTGGCTCGTGCTGGTAGCTGGAGAAGGATCGTGCGATGCATTTCTGGAGTTAAGCTGCACCAAAGATCATTTCCAATGTCTCGTTAGCATTATGACACTCAAATGTTAAGACTAGCAAGTAATGTCCATTCAAATTAAGCTCACCGTGCTCCCAGGAGCAATCACTGGCATCGGCGGAGCGGTCTGACCGGACTTCTCGCACACAGACTGCACATTTGGTTTTCACAATAGAGTCATACTAGTTAGTAATGAGACTCAAATGTTAAGACTAGCAAGTAATCTGCGGAAGAAACTTACCACAAGGAGCTCGTACATGGCCCTTGCATGCATGTCATTCCGTGCCCTCTCCTCCTCCAACATCTTTGTCGTCCTCTCCTCCAACTCCCGCTGCCTCTCCGCCGCCTCCGCCGGAAGTTTCTCCGTTCTATCTCTCTCACTCTGTATAACAGCCTGCAACACCACTCACATGACCATTTGTAATCATTGATGGAAGAGCACACAATGTAATGGAGAAAGATAGCTGAGTACGTATAACTAACCTTGAAGGCGAGTTGGACTGGCCGTTCACGAGGCCTGATCTCAGGAGCGGAGCTTGACTGGCGTGCCTTGATCTCCGGGAGAGTGCTAGGACAAAGGATAAGTCCATCTCCCATGGATATGGAGCCATGGGACCTCCCTCCACCAGATATCATCAGCAGCTCTGTATCAATGGGACCCTGGCTCGGGTTAAAGTCCTCCCCTTTCCTCGCCTTCCCCTGATCTCTATATTGCACGAGCTTGTCGTGGGCGGAGATGTTGGTGAAGTTCTTCGGATCATCGAGGTCAGACGCAGAGAATGCCTTGACTTTCTTGTAAGAGCTAGTGTGGGCCATGGCATATAGGTCATACACCTCTGGCACCTTATCCGCCTTATTGTAGCGTGCCTGAAAGAGAGAAACAAAGTAAATTAGTAATTAAAGGGCTAAAGCTAGCATGATGAATGAATTGCATGAATCATGAAGCAAACCACATACCCAGTTCCGCCCGTACTGAAATAAGTTGGAGCTACCTTGGTGGTGTGGCACACCTTCCATTTGGGCACGTTTGTCCTTGGCCTTGTTGTGGGTGGCCCGCCATTGTTTTGAGCACCACGCATTGACCAACACCTCCCAACCACCCATCCGATCCGCACACCATCTCGGAGGGGCCTAAGTTAGCATATAGAAACTTGAGCGCTACAGCTATGAATTACTAAATGAAGGAAGTAAGTACAAGGCCTTAAAAATTACCTTCATGTACTGCTGCTTACTCAAGAACTTATCACGGCACTCCTGCTTGGGCTTCTTGATACCACGCCCGGCGTAGTAGTCTCGAACAGCCTGCACCCGAACCTCATGCCGTAAGTTCTGAAGTAGGCGCTTGCACTCCTTGTCGATAACATCTGCCGCCTCCTCCTCGTATCCCTCCTCACACCTGTAGAATGTCTGCAATCAAATGAGACAATATTGATTAGTACAATTAATAACTAGCTAGTTCAAGATTTTTAATTGTGTAAAGGAGAAATTACCCAGAACTTTCTGATCACCACGTCTGCCCTCGTCTTGCACAAGACACCGTCGATAATCTCAACCGGCGGGGCCGGGGCAGCCAAGTAGTGCTCCCAACTCAATCCAACCTCTGGAAGCCGACCCTCACCAGGCAACGTGACAAACCCCGGAAAGTTTTGCTGAATCAGAACTCCAAGGACAGAGTTGGGCCGGCGGACACTTTCATGGTGGTCCCAACCCCTGTAGCATGACAAGGCCAACGCATTAGTTATTTGAAGAAACGTGAATGCAGAAGGTACAAAAAGATTAAATGCTACCTCTCCCCATCAGGGAAAATCAGCCACCTCTGCTCGCGGGTCGCCGGCACGGACGGGAGCCGTGTAGCACCATGCTGGTAGACGTTGCCCCCATCCCCCTCAAAATCAGTTGGCTCCCCGCCATCATCAGCATGGCCACTCGGCTCCTCAGGCTGAACCAACCAAGTACCCCATCCAGACGTGTGGTCCTCCAGGGTCTCGTGGGCCCAACTCTCATGGGCCGAAGGCCCGTCGACCCGAGGCTCGTGGGCCGAAGACCCGCGGACCGGAGGCTCGTGGACCGGAGTCCGTGTAGCCTCCTCCTCAGACGAGTCCACCCTAGCAGTCACATGCTCGGGTGAAACAACTGGGGGCGGCGGCGAGGAAGGCGCCGTAAGAGTCACCCTACCTCCTCTCCCGCGACCACGTGCTCCACCTCCTCTCTTCTTCTTATCTCATCCCCTGCTGGGCACCGCGGTCGACGAAGAAGGGCCCGGCGGTGTCGCCATACTGTCCAGCAATGCTTGGCGGAGAGGTGCGTGTGGAATGGAAGACCTCACACCACGCGCCGACGAAGAAGGGGCCTCGGCGCGCTCCCGACCAGCGCCCACCATCTTTCAACACCTGCCATGACAAAGAATAAACGAATTTAGTACAACATAAAAAAAAGTACCGACATGAATAATAATATGTATATCACTTAAGTGTATCATCATCAAGTACAACATAAACAACTACACATTTAAAACTACCCGATCAACACAATTATATATGATGTTTTTCATAACAAAATCGAAAAATATATGACCTAACTAATAATTCACAAATATATGACTCCGTCGGCCTCTGGAAGGCCAAAGAACACCTTTTCGGGAGGTGTCGGGGGTCGGGGTGTCGTGTCGGTGTCGGGGTGCCGTGTCGGGGTCGGGGTCGGGGTCTCGGGGTCTGGGTGTCGGGTCGGGGTGCCGGGTCGGGGTCGGGTGCCGTGTCGGTGTCGGGGTCGGGGTGTCGGGTCAGGCTCGGGGTCGGGGTGTCGGTGTCGGGGTCGGGGTCGGGGTGTCGGGTTCGGGGTCGGGGTCGGGGTGTCGGGGTCGGGGTCAGGGTCGGGGTCTCGAGGTCGGGGTGTCGGGTCGGGGTCGGGGTGCCGTGTCAGTGTCGGGGTCGGGGTGTCGGGTCAGGCTCGGGGTCGGGGTGTCGGGGTCGGGGTCGGGGTCGGGGTCTCGGGGTCGGGGTGTCGTGTTGGGGTGCCGGGTCAGGGTCGGGGTGCCGTGTCGGGTCGGGGTGTTTTCCTCTTTTTTGCTTTTCTTTTTCTTCCTCTTCTTCCTTTTCTTCCTTTTTTCCTTATTCTTCTTCCTCCTTTCCTTTTTCCTCTTCTTCTTCTCCTCCTCTCCTCTTTTCTCTTCTTCTTCTTCCTCTTCTTCTTTTTTCTTCTCCTCCTCATCTTCTTCTTCTTCCTTTCCTTTGTCCTCTTCTTCTTCTCCTCCTCTCCTGTTTTTTTCTTCTTCTTCTTCTTTCCTAAAACTGAACTAAACCTAAAACTAAACCTAAAACTAAACCTAATTCTAAAACAAAAACAAAAACTAAAACTAAAACTAAAACTAAATCTAAACTAAACATAAACCTAAAACTAAAAAAACAGAAAACAGGAAAAACAGAGGAGGTAGAGCTCACCTGGGCCGGTGGAGGAGGTGGCCGGTGGAGGAGGGGGGCGGGGCGGCCTGGGGCGGCGGCACGAGGCCCGGGCGGTGGGGCGCGGGGGGGGCCGGGGTGTGGCCGCGCTGAGACGGCAGGGCGGCGGGGGCGACGAGGCGGGGGGCCGGTGGGGCGACGGCGCCGGGCGGCAGTGGCGACGAGGCGGGGGGCCGGTGGAGGAGGGGGGCGGCGGCGCCGGGCCCCGGGCGGTGGGGCGCGGGGGGGCCGGGGCGCCGGGGGGCCGGGGCGCGGCGGCGCCGAGACGGCAGGGGGGCGGGGCGGCCTGGGGCGGCGGCGCCGGGCCCGGGTCGGTGGGGCGCGGGGGGCCGGGGCGCGGCGGCGCCGAGACGGCAGGGCGGCGGGGGCGACGGGGCGGAAGGCCGGTGTGGCGACGGGGCGGGTGGCCGGTGGGGCGGCGGGGCGACCGGGCGGCGGCGAGTGGTGGGGGCGGCGGCGCGCGTGTGGGAGCAGGGAGAGAAACAGAGAGAGAGGGCGGGGTGGGGCGCGCCGTTAGATATGTTAAATGTTTGCCGTCCGCCCTCTTTGTCGTCCACTTTTTTGCTCTTTGTCGTCTGCAAGCAGACGGCAAAGAGGGGGGGTCGTTAAGTATTTTTAAGCAGCTCCTCAGTGGGGCCCCCTCCCTCTTTGCCGTCTGCTTGCCGACGGCAAAGAATCTTTGCCGTCAGCTAGCGGACGGCAAAGAGTTGGCTGATGGCAAAGACTTTCTTTGCCATCAGCCCGTTCTTTGCCGTCTGCTTTTGGGTAGCTGATGGCAAAGAGCTTCTTTGCCGTCTGCTAGCTGACGGCAAAGAGCAGGCAGATGGCAAAGTAGCTGATTCCAGTAGTGTCATATCCGTCTCAGATATGTGCCGAATATGGGAAGTGCCGGTCAGTCCTCGTATTAGGGCTAGATTTGACAAGTGTAGTTGGGTGGCAATTTTGTGTTTGGGCAGTACCAGGCAAGCTGCCCGGGCGTTTGGGGCGGATCTGAGGACTCTAGTTGTAGATGCTTTCATACCTCAAGTAGCCGCATGTAACGGCGTGGAGGTAGCTATGATGTCGTAGACAATGACAATACAGACGTCCAGCCGTCTCGCATCATGAGTTGTAGGGCAAGCACCGGCTTGCTGAGTGCTCACTCTAGCAGTCAAAAATGGCCAGCTTGGTTGTGGTTGTGGTGCCACGGACAACGGAGACGTGCTCCCGGAGCGGAGGTATGAGTTGCCTGGAGGGTGGTGCGATATGGTGCCATGGATGATGCCGAGATGGACACGTCGCCGGTGCGGCGACGCAAGCTGAAGCGTGTGCGCTGGCGCGGCGAAAATTGCAGGTGCTTGGCTGGTGGCGGCTACGATGACATGACTAATAGTACGTGGTTCGACCCTATGGTTGAAAGGGAGACCTCCTCGTTGGCGCCTTCAGTGCCCGATCACTTTCATGGCGCTCACGCGCGCCCCCTAGTGGCCCATTCGCTTGAATGCTGCTGGCTCGACCGCTGCTGCTTGCTCGCTCGCTCCTTCGTAGCCTTTTTTTTCTTGCGAGCACTTGTCAACAAAGACTTGTTGTTTAAAAGATAAAATAGGAAAAAATCAAAAAAAATCATGTATTAAAAAGTGTACATGAATTTTCATAAAAGTTCACAAAATTAGAAAAAAAAAGTTCATCAAATTTGAAAAAGTTGATTGAATTTGAAAAAATTTAATCGAATTTGAAAACAAGTTCATCGGTTTTGAAAAAAGTTCATCGACTTTGAAAATAGTTCATCTAGTTTGCAAAAAAGTTCATCGGTTTTGAAAAAAGTTCATCGAACTCGTAAAATTTCATCGAATTCAAAATTTTTTATTGAATTTTAGAAAAGTTCATCGAATTTGAAAAAAAAGTTCATTAGTAAAGTCCATCGAATTCGAAAAAGTGCATCTACTTTCTAGAACAAAGTTCAGAAATTTTTAAAAAAAGTGCATCGATTTTGAAAAAAGTTCATCTACTATCAAGAAAAAGTTCCACGAATTTCTTTAACAAAAAAACAGTTCATGACTTCGAAAAAAATTGTAAAAGGGACTGAGGAAAAAACAAAGAAAGAAGAAGAAAAGGCCAAACACTTTTTATGGGGTTGAAATTCTATAGATCAGCTGGTCGTTGGGTTATGGGGTTGAAATCCTAAGACCCGCGTCGCGGGTTCAAATCCTCGGTAGCACACACTTTTTACTTTTTATAGAAACAGAGAAGGAGCATATGGGCCAGCCTGCTAAAGAAACCTAGCGTACAGGGGGTGTGTGTGCCTGTACCAAAATACCTATATTCGGCGCTTAAAGCGCCGAATAGGATTTGGCGTCGAATAGTTATGTCCGCAGTGGACTCTAATGTTTATCTGGGCCATCCAGTTAATCCACAGGTGCCAACAGCCAGGTCCGGTCCATCGGGCCGAAGGGTTAAACCAGACCACGTGAATCTTGAGTTCATAGTCCTTAACCCAAAGGGCTTTCAATATCTCTACTCTTACAAGGGGAGTTGGTAGGACAGTATCCACGGTTTTTGTTTTTGCCTCACCACCCACCAGGCCACCACCCCCTCCATGTTGGTTTTTCTCGCTCCCTCTTAATACCAAATCAATTTTCCCGATCCTCCTCTCGTGTGTTCGTGCCTTCTTTGGCAGGTGCCAATTTAATTCAACCATGTAAATAATAGCTAATTAAGAATTCGTAAATCGCACCATATATGTAAGTAACCTTCCTAAAAGACAAAGAGAAGATTTTCTCAATAACCTTCCAAATCAAATAAAGATATTCCTCAATAAGAAATAGCTAATACCACATCCTATCACATTTACTATCTATCATTATCTCTATTATTAAACCTCTACTCCTAAAAGGGGAGTTGGTGAACCGGTACACATGGTTTATTTTTGCCTCCACATTCCACACCACCCTCCATGCTGATTTTTTTCTCACTGCCACTAAAAAAACGGATCGATCCACCCGACCTTCTGATTCATTTTTTTCATGCTTGCTTTGGCAGGTGCCGGTTCAATTCAATCACGTAAATATTAGGTAATTAATAAGAATTTAGAAACATTATATATGTAAGGTCACCTTCCTAAAAGATAGACTAAAGATTTCTTCTCGATAACCTTCCAAATCTGCACTTCTAAAAGGGGAGTTGGTAGGTCGGTGTGCATGGTTTATTTCACCTCAACATTTCAGCACCCTCCATGTTGGCTTTTTCTCCCTCCCACTAAAAACCCGGATCTATTCACCCAACCTTCTTTTTCATTTTTTTCCTTCTTGATTTGGCAGGCGTCGATTCAAATCAATCATGTAAATATTAGATAATTAAAAATTTGGACATCACAACATATATGTGATCACGGAAGATCTATCCCGATTCCGCAGTTCGTAGGAGTGCTAGGATTCGAACCACTAAAAAATTCCATGATGAACTATGAGAGGAATTTTTTGGAATAGCAGAGGTCTGAAGGACTTGGCTAAAAGAAGATTCCTGGCTGAGGCAGCTTTAGAGCAGTGGTTAGATTTTGTTGCTCTATCGGAGACAGTAGAGATAACTTCGCACCATAGTTTCTCTCCTCTCTTGTGGGTGGTATTGATTTCGATTGGCATTGCCTCCCTCCACGAGGAAGATCGGGTGGTATCTTACTAGGTGTGAGATGCGATTCGCTTGAAGTCTGAAGTGTAGTGATGGGCGACTTCGCGATGAAGTTTCGAGTTAGGTCTAGGATAGATGGTTTTAACTGGGCTTTGGTGGCGATCTATGGTGCCGCACAGCCCGAGCTTAAAGCGGAGTTTCTGGCGGACATTGTTCGAATCTGTGGGTCAGAACAGCTGCCAATTTTAGTTGGAGGTGATTTCAGTATCATCAGGAGGAGAGAGGAGAAGAACAATGATAACTTTGATGGCAGATGGTCCTTCATGTTCAACACCATTATTGAAAGCTTGGATCTGAGAGAGATAGAGCTTTCTGGTCGAAAGTTTACCTGGGCTAATGCTCTGCCTAACCCAACCTATGAAAAACTTGATCGAGTTCTTGCGAGCGTGGAGTGGGAACAAAAGTTCCCTCTAGTTATGGTGCAAGCTCTTTCGAGGGGAATATCTGATCATACCCCATTGTTCGTGGACTCAGGGGAGCCGAACCACGTGGGTAACAAGAACACCTTCTCCTTCGAGATGTCATGGTTTGAACGTGAGGGGTTCTTGGACTTGATTGCCAGGGAATGGGTTAAAGGTGTAGGAGGCAAAACTGCGATTGAGCGTTGGCAGAATAAGATTAGGCATTTGAGAAGCTTCTTACGGGGTTGGGCTAAGCACCTCAGTGGTGAGTATAAGATTGAAAAGGATAGACTCCTTACTCTTATACAGGACGTGGACATACAGGCCGAATCCAATGTTTTATCACCAGCTGAGCTTCAGGTTAAAAATGAGGCGGAGAAGAGGTTAAAAGAACTGCTCCGCGAAGAAGAACTGAAGTGGGCTTTGCGTGCTAAAGTCCGCAAAGTGGTCCAGGGGGAAGCGAATACTTAGTTCTTCCATTTGATAGCTAATGGCAAACACAGAAAGAAGCATATGTTTCAGCTTGAGCAAGACGAGGGCACTATTTTAGGTCAGGATAACCTAAAAACATATATTACCGACTATTATAAGCAGTTATTTGGACCGCCGGAGGATAATAGTGTGTCCCTCGATGAGTCCAGGACTGAGGATGTACCTCAGCTATCGGCTGCCGATAATTATATTTTGGTTGCCCTGTTCTCGGAGAAGGAGGTGTTTGATGCTATTACACAAATGAAAAACAATAAGGCTCCCGGACCGGATGGATTCCCGGCAGAGTTCTGTAAAAAGTGCTGGCACATTATTAAGGGGGATTTACTACCTATGTTCCATGATCTGTTCTCTGGACATCTTCAATTATTTCACTTGAATTTTGGGACTATCACACTGCTTCCTAAGAAGACAGATGCAGTGAGAATTGAGCAATTCAGGCCGATCTGTCTCCTCAATGTTAGTTTCAAAATTTTCGCCAAGGTCGGGACTGACAGACTCACACAGATTGCGCATTCTGTGGTGCAACAATCCCAAACCGCTTTCATGCCGGACAGTAATATCCTTGAAGGGGTGGTAGTCCTGCATGAAACACTCCATGAAATCCATTCCAAAAAATTAGATGGAGTGATTTTTAAAGTGGATTTCGAGGAAGCGTATGATAAGGTCAAATGGCCATTCCTCCAACAGTCATTGCGTATGAAAGGTTTTGATGAAGCCTGGCGCCGACAGGTTGAATCATTTACGCAAAAAGGTAGTGTGGGAATTAGAGTTAATGATGACATAGGTCACTATTTCCAGACACATAAAGGCCTAAGACAAAGAGATCCGATGTCCCCTATCTTGTTTAACATTGTTGTGGATATGTTAGCAATTTTGATAGGAAGGGCTAAGGAAAATGGTCAAGTAGGTGGATTTGTACCTCATCTTATTGATGGAGGTGTTTCCATCCTTCAGTATGCTGATGATACAATCATCTTTATGGAGCATGACTTGGCCAAGGCGAGAAATATGAAGCTTGTGTTTTGCCTATTTGAACAATTGACCGGGTTAAAGATCAACTTTCATAAGAGCGAGTTGTTCTGTTTTGATAGGGCCAAAGATGAACAGGATGCTTATAGGCAATTGTTTGGATGTGAGTTGGGAGAGTTACCCTTCTCTTACTTGGGGATTCCTATCCACCATCGTAGGCTGACAAACAGGGAATGGAAGTGCATCGAGGACCGATTTGAGAAGAAACTGAGCTGCTGGAAGGGTAAGCTCATGTCATACGGAGGCCGATTAATCCTAATTAATTCGGTGCTCACGAGTATGCCAATGTTTCTTCTATCGTTCTTTGAGGTACCAGTTGGTGTTAGGAAGAGACTGGACTTCTATCGATCGCGTTTCTTTTGGCAGGATGATGAGCTTAAAAGAAAATATCGGCTTGCTAAATGGGATATCATCTGTAGACCAAAAGACCAAGGTGGTCTAGGTATTGAGAATCTCGAAGTTAAGAATAAATGCCTTCTTAGCAAGTGGTTGTGGAAGCTCTCTTCGGAGAATGATGCTATGTGGGCTCAAATCCTTCGCGGCAAGTACCTCCAGACAAAAACTTTGTCCCAGGTTACAGTCCGGCTGACCGACTCGCCTTTCTGGAAAGGCCTCATGAAAGTCAAACAGGCATTGTTTAATAGGACAAAGTTTGTTATTGGAGACGGCACGAGTACACGTTTCTAGGAGGATACTTGGCTCGGCGAGTCACCCATGGCCATCCAATACCCGTCTTTGTACCGCATTGTTCAACGACGTGAGGTGTTCGTCGCATCGGTCTTTCAATCTACCCCCCTTAATATTCAGTTCCGACGAACGCTAGCGGGCAATCGTTGGGAAGAATGCCTCCGTCTAGTTAGGAGACTGATGGAAGTCCAGCTTTCTCAACAACCCGATGAATTACACTGAAAGTTGACTAAGTCTGGAGCATTCACGGTTAAATCAATGTATATTGATGTTATTAATTCGAACTCCATTCCTAAGTCCAAGCATGTTTGGGATGTCAAAGTTCCTTTGAAAATAAAAGTGTTTATATGGTTTGTCCATAAACAAGTTATTTTAACTAAGGAAAACTTGATAAAGCGTAATTGGACAGGACCTACTAGGTGTAGTTTCTGCGATCGGGATGAGACTATCAAACACCTCTTTTTTGATTGCCCGCTGGCCAAGGTACTTTGGCAAACGGTCCATATTGCTTTTAATATCAATCCACCGAATTCTGTTAATGCGTTATTTGGGACATGGCTTAATGGGATTGAGCCTGACTTAGCGAGACATATTCGCGTTGGAGTTTGTGCTTTGCTGTGGACTATCTGGAATTGCAGAAATGATTTGGTCTTTAACAGAATATCATGTATACATTATTTGCAGGTCTTATTCCGAACTACGGCACTGATCCGTTCGTGGTCGCTACTCACCCAGACGGAGGCCAGGGAGCATTTGGTTACTGGGTCTTTCCGCTGGGAGATGGTAGCTCGGGATATCTTCAACCGGTTTGGATGGCAGTCATGTAATAGGATAGGCATTTAGTATCCCTATCTAGTTTTAGCCAGCCGGTTGTGGCGTCTTTTCTTGGCTAGTTGATGTTTCTAGCCCTCTTTGGCTCTGTGTGAGCTTTATGTGCTTTTTTATTACTTTAGGAGACCTTTGGAACCATGTTGGCACTACTTTATTTTGTTAATAAGATGGCCGTATGCATCTTTCTGATGCAGAGGCCGGGGAATCCCCCTTTTCAAAAAAAAGAAGAAAAAAAACAACATATATGTGATGTCACATTACTAAACACGGACAGAAGATTTATTCGATAACCTTTCAAAACAAAACTAGGTATTTCTGAATAACAAATACCTAATCCCGCGCACTACGCTATTTATTATCTATCATCATCTCTAGTATTGAATCATAATCACAACTTTCCCTAGACATTTTTTCTTCAATCTCACCCACATGTCTCTGTTTTCACCGAAAATGTTTTCTTTTATTGTTTCGTTTGTTCTGTTTGACCTCCCCTCCCGCGTATGTTGCACCCTCCCCATTGATTTTCAACCCACCGAATTTTTCCAAATAAACTCCATCTTCCCTCAACCCCTCCAGCCCTCCTCGTTCGACCTCCCCTCTCATGTAATCCCCACCTACGCGCCTGCTACAGACTTTTCCAATTCTCTATTCGCTACTTCATCCATCCCACAAAAATAAGCAATCTCCCCGATTCTGACTCGACCATTTCTTCCTTGTCACGTGAGGAGAGCTCCCTGACTGACGTTGGCCCCGCGCATCCCTCTCCACCCCACACACGACCCGTCAAGGGTTCCAACGGCCACCGCTCCCCTGCTATCCTCTCACCGCGACGCTCTCGATGCCACTGAGTCTGCCTTCGAATTTCCTCTCTGGACGTTCCTCTACGCCGCACCCGCCAAGGATCAAGGGTGACGACGTTTCAATGTAGCGGTAATTTGATGCACTTGTGGTGGGGGGGGGGGAGCACGTTTTTGGCGACACTGCAGGTGAGGTCGTCTTTGTTCTCGACTGCATGTGATGACAAGAAGGTTATGCTTGGCCAACTAATCCATGTGGTTTTGTGATCCGAGGCGCCTACATGATCATGTCAGAGATATATATGCCGAAGAAGTTGGAATAACGAGGAAGTGCAGCAGCCTATCGTGCGCTATCTCAGCTTCGAGGCCAAACAGGTTTGGTTTCCCTCCCAGATCCCACCCTCCCTTGTCTTCTTAATACGACTCCATGGATGATTGTATTACATGTGTGTGCGTGTGTGATAGGATCAGAAGACTGACAGGGAACAAACGCTGCCTGCCCTAATTATTTAATTACAGTAAGCAATCACCTTATGGCCTTTACAATGTCGATCCCACATTATGGCCTTCACTGTGTGATAGTATTAGAAGACTGAATTTACACTTAGCAAACACCTGATGGCATTTACTGTGTATTTCAAGAAGTACCTCGTAGTGGCAGCAAATCTGGCAATTAAGACTTTTTTTTTCTACAAAAGGTGATCCAAACTACCTGGTATGAACATCGGCAACATCTTATAATACTAACATGTAGTGCTTCATTTAACTCATTTTTGTACAACATACTATTGTACCGAAAACTTTAATGCAATTAACTGTTCAATTTTTCTTCATCAGGATTGAGCGATCTGGCATATAATTATGATCTGCTGAAACTCAGTGGTTCAGATCATGGAAGATATGACAGGGAAGAGCCGACATAGTTAGTATTGGTTTTCCGGTCCTACCACGAGGTAGCTCAACCAATCTGAATTTTATATAGATTATTTCATGATCCCGTGCAGGTAATTCTGTCGTATGTAGTACTGAATTTCATTTAGATTGACCTTGAAGTATTTGGAGATATGATGCACTATCTTGACTGAACAAATTTGATAGGGCATGAAAGAACCAAGCTAATGTGTTCCCACTTGCCAGATGCACTCATATGCTCCTTACCACTCATCTCTTCAGTTCATTCTTGTAAACTTGTGATGAGTGCAGATTTTGGGTGGAGATGGAGATGGTGGCAAGCGGGAGATGCCAAGGATTGGGTTTACACAACACTTTTGCACGTCCACTATAATGTTTATATTCCATCTTCTACATTCACAGATTTTTGGCCTTCCGGTGATGCAACTGTGAGTGTGTACGGTGTGAACACTACATATAACATCCTGCTGGTTTTCATTGCAGCTTAGCAATGTCGTCTGTCTATGGTTCATAGCACTTTTATCTTCATTTTACCACTAGCATCCTGTAAAATGAAATGAGATAGAATGGTGTAGCCATTGATGATTGGTGGAGAAATTAACAGTTTTGGATCATCAGAGGTGTCTCGCAAGATAGCTTTTTAAATTTTAATCTTAATTATGCATGTGCTCCAAAATAATAATCAAACATATTTGTGCTTGTGCATATAATGACAGTAGCAAGAGTATATTCCATTTTAGTGGAAACTAGAACAACGAGTTTTCTTTTGCATAAAATAGATACACAAACAAAAATACTACACCCCACACAATTAGTGTTTCACGCCACCTCGTGCTCACGAGCAAGCTCTGACACGATCAGTTCATCCACGTCATCTGATTCAAACCCCGATTTCCCATCCTGTCGTGGTTAGCACCACCCACTCATCATTAGTACAGTCGAGATGGCCAAGAGGGCCGCCACACAATGGAGGGACTCATGGCCCCGTGAACCATGGTTATGTAGCCCCTGGGTACTCATCTTTGACGACAACGGGTCAATGCCACGTCTGGGCCGAGCGGCCATCGCTAGTGTGCAGCTCCGCCCATATCTCATTACCGATAGGATAACAAGTACTAGCTCGCTATCGTGGGATCTAGGTTGTTCATCGGGCCATCTGATGAAAGGCACCAAATCAAGAAGAGAGGGACATCAACAATGGAGGTATGTCTTGGTTCTCCCTCATCAAAGACTTTACCGACATAACTTCTCAAGGGGGTATGCTACCATTGTGTTTTACTTAGAATGGCTAGAGCAGAACTGGTCATGGGTAGAATTAGTGTGCGAGACGTCAAGTGAAGGGAATTAAATTAAGTTAGTCACTAAGATACGAAGGTGGTTGCCCCCTTTATCCCTTGATGCTGGCCTCCCACGGTGGCATTGATCGCTGGCTCATTTTAAAACACGAGTTCGTGAATTTTGTGATAAAAGTGAGGGTTGAGAGTGAGCGGGATGGGGGTAAAGTTGGTATGTTCAGTCATGGATGTCTAAGTGGAATAATTTCCCTACATTAAAAATGTGAGGAATTTCCTTTCACTAGAGATGGATTTGCAGAAAATTGTATGAGAGGGCGGTTCATTTATTTTCATCAAGTCATACAATTTTTTCGCAAGGATAGGAGGGTAAATGCCTTGGTTGGTTGATTCAAGAGTTAATAATGGACACGGTGGCGTATCAGTTGCATGCCCAACAAAAGAAATTATATTTTTGTTTCGCGGTCATGCACGAGATTCAACTATATGCTACAACGTGGCAATTGCTCAGGAGATATGGGTTCTGCCTTCTTGGATCGAAGGGCGTCCTGGGTGACACATGCCTCGTCCCCCTTGATGGCATTGGCGAATCAACACAGACACGGGGGGTAGGATGAGGGCGAGCGGGGTGATTGGCGAGGGACTTCTCCTAGGTCGTCTGTGTGGAAGTACAGTGTGAAGGAGAAAATGTGCCATGACGAAAGCGAGGTGGGCTTCATACAATTTTAAAAGAGAGGGCTCCGGCAAGAAATATCCCGCTACAATGGGAAAACGAGCGGGAAGGGGAGGGTCTGGGAGGAAAAGGGAATGGTGTGTCCTAGGGTGGATTTGTTGTTTTGGGACCGCGTGTTGGAGATAACATGACGGATAGTTCGGACAACCACATTTCTCCTCCACAAATGGACTTGATTTGGGAGCCCGGACTATTCAGACGGTTGGATTTCGGGGAGCGGGGCACTCGTTTATGTCTGAATATGTTTGGACTTATGACTTATGAGAGAGAAATGATCTTCGATCTTGGAGACGACTTTAAACATTTGTATGATTCATTTGTATGCACTGTAGTCCATAGTAATGCAAGGCGTTCTACTAGTATCTACTGGAGGAGTTGATCTTACGGCTAGCATCGAAAAGGGAGTATATGAACTAATTGTTGCCGCCGAGACCAATGCCTCCAAGAGCTAGCTATTTTGCGTACACAGATGGCCGGCAAGCTGCCGCGACATGAGCTTCCAAGGCTCTCTTCCTGTTACACACTTGCAGAACTCCAGATCGATGCTGTTTACCCTGTGGATGAGACGGTGAAGATCTAGGCCCTGCAAGCTTTTTCACACGTTGCGCAGAAATTTGTTCCTCATATAGTTACTATTCGATGAGTTTTTTTATCATTATTAATAATTTTATGTTACTATTATTCATTCATTTTTTCTAAAGCTGACATAATCTATTTTTAATATTTGAGGAGCTTTAAGTCCAGGTTATACACGTCTACACTACATTTGACAAGTCGAAGTTTGTTCTTGCAGCAATTAAGTGCCTAGGAGCTCTTCAAGATTGGTGCAAACAAATATTAAAAGAGCATAGAAGCGCTCATCTGGGCTAATGTAAAAAAAAAACATACTTCTCTTACATTATCCGGTTAACATTGTAATATGAATTCTTGAATATATCCCAATGAAATGCGAAAAGAATGTAATGCCTCTCTCACTACCTTTGTAGTTAAGCATTTTTCATACATAGGGACGGTGACTGTATACGGAACAATAAAGGAAGCGTGCGCATTTTATATCCTACTCTCCGATCTCTTCGCGGATGCAGTCAGCACACTTGAATTCTTTGAGATGTTTTGCTTCAGAGGCAGTTATGTTCACATATTTGCCATGGAACCACTGGTCACATATGTCACAGCATATCCAAAAGGCGTTGGCATGGTACTGACCACTACAGGTTTCACAAAAGTATGTAACTTCATGATCATTTCCTTTGTCTTCAGCAGGCTTCCTAGAGTCCTTGTTTGGAGCAGATAAATCTTGCATCGACTCTTGAAATGGTGGCACGTTCTCTTCAGCAGGTGTGATAGAGTCAAGCAAGTCTATAGTAAAAAAATGCCGGAGATTGTATTATTAGTTTGCGTGTTTGTTTTAGATTTGGGTGGTACAAATTTGTCACTTTAGTTAACAGTTTTTTGCATGAAGCACCCATTGCCATGCATATGGCTGGTGTTGGCGTGGTTCATACCATTGGCTGTAGGCTTGGAATTTCCCGGTACTAAAATCCTATTCCGACGCGTGATAAATATACAGATCTCCATATTTTCCAAAATTATTCAAATCTCTCTACTTTTGGTAAATTAAAAAAATTAAGCCGGCCCTCTCTATATCTTCCGTGAAAAAGATCGCATGTGCGCACACAAGTATATATGTTTATATACACTGTGCATTGCCGGTGGAAAATAGCTAGAATCCATATTCCATACAATTTTTTAAAAGATTTGATCATTACTAAAATAAATAGAAAAACTATGTCATTTATCTGATGTAGTTTAGTGAAAAAATATGTATGTAATATATGCGGCTTAAAAATTACAAATATTTCGAAATAGAATACAGTGCATGGATACTCTTCATTGCCAGGAGAAAATGAATGCCCCTCATGTACTCTTGTAATATTAATGCATGATCGAATCCTAGAAAATATATGGTCTAAAAAAGTTGAAGATTGTGTGGGAGACAAGTGTCCAATGTCTGTATTAAACATAAGACCAAACCCCATCATATTTCTTTAGGATATAAAAGGACACAAAGTTATACATGCACCAAAGAATTTCGCATTTGCAATAGTATAGCCCACCAGTACACATGCAAACTTCATAAAATTGCTATAATGTTACATCTTCTATCAATCTGGTATTATTGGGGCATGGCACACCAAGAATATATATATCACGCGCATTGGTTTCACACACTCGTCAATTGGAAAAGTCTATGCATGCAAAAAATACAACCACTAATGCACGGTGTTGTTTATAACTCGACACTCTTTTTCTTTTGTCTAATACAAAAATAAACACAGTCGTATATCTGAAAATAACCTTTTTCCCAAAGAAATAAGTTTGAAAATAACTGCTCAAACTATTGGCCTAAATTCCCCTGTCTTTCAATACAGAACTACTCTACCCCGTGCAACAGCACTGGATTTTGATGACTAATTTTTCGTCATGAAAATCGGATCTGAGATTTCATGTCCGCCGGATTTACAATTTATTTTATTAAAAACGGATCAAAAAAGTCTGGGACAGCAGGATCTAAAAACTACGGCCACAAATGCCCTTAGTTGTTTAACTCAATACATTTTTTTCCTATGCCTAATAAGAAATAAACACAGGTATGAGGACAGTTGTAGTATTTGAAGAAGCCCAAGCAGTACTTCACACAAGAGCTATGAGTCCTTGTGTGTGACAGAAATGCATCCATAAATACTCTTCTCCGCTCTTTGTTGGGACGATTACTCGTTGGCATACTTCTGCGGAAGTGCTACACTACCATGTTTGGTCTGCAGTTACCAGCGGTGCGGGGGTCGGGAAAAATCTTTGCCGGTTCATGCCGGCACCAACACGGAGACGCTTGTGGGCTCCGCCTCCCTTCTTGACGGGCTTCAGGTTTACCATGTCGGCACTCCTCTCTGTATACCGGCAGAAATCCGAGGATCTGTCTGGGCATCAGCGTCATTGTCGTCGTAGTCCTTCTTGAAGGTGTTGTTTGGTACGCAGGAATTCAGAGGCATAGGAGTGTGGTGGAATTCAGAGGCATAGGAGCGTGGCGGCGGTTGCTGGAAATCATCGCTTTGGCATTTGCTTCTCTTTTTGGGTTTGATTGTCCTGTTTGCCCATCAGTGATATCGCAGTTCGGTCAGGTGGTTGCTATATTAATATAGCAAGGCGAAAGCCTGTTTCGAGTCATTGTAAACTGAATTCTTAAATATATCCCAACGGAATGGGAAAAGAATGTAATGCCTCTCTCAGTACCTTTCTAGTTAATCATTTTTCATACAAACGGTCACTGCATACCCTAAAATAAAGGAATGGGGCACGTATTATATCCTACTCTCCGATCACCTCGCGCATGCAGTCAGGACACTTGTATTCTTCGATATGTTTTGCTTCAGAGGCAGTTATGTTCACACATTTGCCATGGAACCACTGGTCACATCCGTCACAACCAATCCAAAAGGCATTGGCATGATACGGAGCATTACAAGATCCGCAAAAGTCAGTAACTTCATTATCCTTTTGTTTGTATTTAGCAGGCTTCCTAGAGTCCCTGTTTGGAGCAGACAAAACTTGCATCGAGTCTTGAGCAGGTGGCACGTTCTCTTCAGCATGTGTGATAGAGACTACGTCTGGATTGGGCACATTCTCTTGAGTTGGTGCGCTCGACTCCCTGTTTGCATTGTATCGCGCAAATGTTGATAGCCAAGAAAGACCGTAAGAGAGATAGAATTCGTCATGGACTGTTCGCATCTCGTTTACCATATCAAATAAACGTATCCTGAAAGAGAAAGTAAACCAACATCATCAAATCAGCAATTGGCTTCGCAAGCAATATGTAACACATGACATTCTTGATGCATGGAGGAACTATATAAGCACTAAAACATAATGATTTAAATAGAAGATGAAGATCGCCCCTAATAAGAATAGCCCATTATTTAATGCTGAGGCTCTAACAATTAGTTCTGCAGGACTACGGCTCTATTGAAGCTGTATTCTCTCTCGTTTTTGTTAAGTGCACAAAAAAACTGTTTGTCCATATAAATGTCCTAAATGTTAGATTGCACATATAAATGTCCTAAATGTTAAGTGCACAAAAAAAAACTGTTTGTGAAACGAAGTTGTAGTAGTGGTGGTGGTGGTTGTGGTGGTGGTAGGAGCAGCAGCAACAGTATTAGTAACGTACCTTTGGTTGGCGTCGAGATGAGTGGACAAGAAAAAGGTGACGCCCATGAGCCACGAGTCGGAGTGGTGGGCGACGAGTGTCAGGTAGTCAGAACGGTTAACATAATCTCGCCGGCGGTTGATACCTCGTGTCGGCACCGGCAGGCCTGGCGGCACCATCTCTTCCGGCAGTGTCAACTCCCAACTACCGTCCGGGTACCCATACAAGCACATTGGCTCTTTACCTGAAACGAGAAAATGAATCACACCACTCCATCAGCCAGTGATTTGCACACCTCGCCATCTTATATTTACTAATTGTAATTCGGGGCACCATATGAGATTTACTTTAATTTAAGAAAAAATACCTCTCCAAATCATCGATTTGACAAAAAGTCATTATATTATTCAAACAGGTTTGATGTAGCTACATGTCAAACAACTCTATTGTAAAAAAAGCAGGAGATTAGATTGTTAGTTTGCATGCTTTCGACACTTTAATTAATTAAATATATTTTTATGAAGCACCCATGCCATGCATATGGCTTGGTGATGGCGAGGTTCATATCACTGGCTGCAGGCTTAGAATTTGCAGGTACTTTAATCCTATTACAAGGCGTGATAAATATTCAGATCTCTATTTTTGCCAAATTTATATAAATCTCTCTACTTTTGGCTAATTTAAAGTTAAGCCGGCCTTCTCTATGTCATCGTGAGAAAGATAGCTTGTGCGCATACAAGTATATATGTTTATATACACTGTGCGTTGTCGGTGCAGAATAGCAAGGGTCCGTATTTCCCATTACTAAAATAAATAGAAAACTGTATCATTTATCTGATGTATTTTAGTGAATATACATGTATATAATATGTGACTTAAAATTAAAGATAATTCAAAATAGAACCATGGATCCTCTTCATGACCAGGAGAAAATAAATGTCCTCATGTACTCTTGTAAAACACTTTTGCGTGAATATTCTATGTAAATAGTAATGCATAATCGAGTCCTAGAAAAGATATGGTCTAGAAACAGTTGAAGGTTTTGAGGGCGACAAGTGTTGAGTGTCTATAATAAACTTAAGACCAAACCCCATCGTATTTCTTTAGGAGAAAAGGACAAAAAAAGTATACATCCACCAAAGAATTTCGCGTTTACAATACAATAGCCCACCAGTACACATGCAGCCTTCATAAAATTGCTACCATGTTACATCTTCTATCAATTTGGGGTTATTGGGGGCATAGCACACCAAAAATATATATCACGCGCATTGATTTCACACACTTGTCAATTGGAAAAGTGTATGCACGCAAAAAATACTACCACTAATGCAGAGAGTTATTTATAACTCTATACTCTTTTTCCTCTGTCTAATACAAAAATAAACATAGTTGTATATCTGAAAATAACCTTTTTCTTCCGGAGAAATTTGACTGAAAGTAACTGATCAGACTACCAGCCTGAATTCCCCTGTGTTTCAATACAGAACTTCACTAGGCCGTGCAAGAGCAGTGGATTGATGGCTAGTTTTCTTCATGAAAAAACGGATCTGAGATTTCATATCAGCCGGATTTACAATTTTATAATTAAAAATGGATCTAAAATTTCAGGGACAGCAGGATCTAAAAAATACAGCCACAAATGCCCGTAGTTGTCTAACTCAATACTTTTTCCTATGTCTAATAAGAAATGAAGACCATTATATGTTTCAAAGGAAATGATCAAACTATCAGTCTAAGTTTAATTAAATAAAGAACTTCACTAGCCCGTGCAATCACGGGATTGATGACTTGTTTTTCTTAATAAAAAATGAATCTGAGATTTCATGTCAGATGAAACTATCAGCCTATCCCTAATACTAAAATAAACACTGGAGCTGAAGTTTTTTTTCCTATGTCTAATACAAAAATAAACAAGGTCATATGTTTAAAAGTAACTGACAAAACTATCAGCCTAAGTTTCCCCATGTTTCTGTGCAGAATTTCACTAGACCGTGCAAACACGGGATTGATGACTAGTTTTTCTTAATAAAAAATGGATCTGAACTTTCATGTCAGATGAAACTATCAGCCTCTGCTTAATACAAAAATAAACACGGGATCTAAAGTTTTCTTTCCTATGTCTTACAAAAATAAACACGCTTATATGTTTAAAAGTAACTGACCAAACTATCAGCCAAAGTTTCCCCATGTTTCAATACCGAACTCCACTATCCCGTGCAACAGCAAACTGATGACTAGTTTTTCTTAATAAAAAATGGATCTGAGATTACTTGTCAGCCAGATTTACAATTTTGTAACAAGAAATGAATATAAAATTTCTAGGACAGTTGGATCTGTATATTACATACCTTCCTCGCGTAATAAATCATATAATGTATCCTGATCTGCGCGTATGGCAACAAGGAGGAGAAGAGACTGGCGTTAGATCCATCAGCACGTAGGCGTCACATATATAGAGAAAAACGTGTCACTAAGGAGCGCCCCATGGCTTACCTTCGGTGAGGGCTCGGACGAGCGCGCTGCGGCGGCCAGAGAAGTCCTCGTAGATGTTCTCCACGGTCCATGAGACGGCGGGGCGGGAGCGCCATTCACCGGGGTGTGCCAGCAGCGGGGTTGGTGAAGGCCGCCCATGAAAGGGAACGGTGAGACGACGCCTGGTGGGGGTGGGGTTGGAGGAGGAGCCGGCGCGAGATGTGTCCATGGCACGAGATTCGTGCTAGGTTCGCCGGCGGCGGGCTGGCAGAGATAGGCGGAGCTCTTGAAGGAGGAAGGTGGAATTGGATCTATGGGGGCACTCTGTTGCTTTGCTGCTTTATATAGATCCGGCGTCAATAGGGTGGAAGAAACTGGGGAACGGAGGACGCGGGCGGGTTACTACTTTCCTTTCGAGTCTCTGGGCGGGATGTATTTGTTTTCTTTCGTTTCCTATCACGTTTTTGGCCACGCCGGCGAGGTGCCAGCACTGGTGAAATAACTACAAGATAGCTGGCATGCAAATCCTAGGGCTACTGGCGTGTGGTCCCCGGATCAGAAGTCCAGAATACATGGTAGTCCCTTATTTCCCTCATTAATTTCATTTGTTTTTTAAAGGCATTTATTACCTTCGTAGTGTAAAAAGTACACGGCACAATGTGCTCCCACGGTTCTGAAATGCATGAGGTTTTAGTCATGCAGTTTCTAAGATGAAACTTTGACAATTATTTTGTATGCACTTAAATGTTGCTATAAAAGGTTAAGGGATATGTTTAGATTCTTACCAAATAGTAGTACCTTACCGTATGTAAACATGCTTGCGCCAGCCGCGTCCCACGATTGCCACGTGTTTCGATCGAGCCCGCGCACCACAACCCCCTCGAAAACCTTATTCCAGCCGATGAAGGGCTTGCCACACTTTTTTCTCCTAGACCGTGCGTTGACCACAACTCCACAGTACCATCTCCTGTCTCTCTCTTTTTCCTCATTCGATGGAATGCTCCTTCTCTCTCCCTGCCCGTCTACTTCACCGCTGAATTGAGTTCGCTTGAGACAGCCGTGGTGTGGAGGCGCCGCTGCAGGCCCTTTGAAGGAGAAGTTGCAAGGCCGGCGGGATTGGGGCGCGATGCTGGGTGCCTGGCACAGGCGCTACAAGGTTCGCCACTCGCGGCAGCGCTCACCAGTGTTGCAAATGCAGAATCTCGCCGGGGTGCTGCAACTAGTGGTCGGTGCTGTAATTTGTGTTCTCTTAGCAGCCGTGGTTACCGCCAATCCAGCGTTGGCCGATGTCTCATCGCACGCCGCCGGCGGTGCTGCAAAATGGGTAGTGACAACGGCCGTCGTTCTGCAACCGCAGAGTTCGCCGGCATCGTAGTCACGGCCGGTGCTGCAACCGCAGAGCTTGCCGATGCCGTATCCACAGCCGGTGCTGCAACCACACAGCTCGCCGGTGCAACAGCCGCGGTCGATGCTGCAAGCCTGCAAAGGGGTGGTCGCAGCAGCCACCGTTGCTGCAACCCAATGGGGGCGGCCGCGACAATGCTTTGATGACCACGGCGATGGTTCAATGGACAGGACGACGAGGCATGCTATGATGACATCGGCAGCCGTGGCGATGCTGCAGGGCATGCTTCATTGGCCGCGGCGACGAGGGCACGAGGCATACTTTGATGGTGTCGACCACAGTGACAATGCTTCAACGACCACCGCGATGGTTCTATGGACACGGCGATGAGCCATGCGATGACGGCATCGATGGTCGTGGTGGTGCTGCAAGGCATGCTTCAATGGCCGCGGCGACGAGGCATACTTCGATGGTGTCTACGGCCATGGCGATGCTACGACGCGTGTTTCAATGGCTGCGGCGATTAGGCGTACCTCGATGGTGTTGACGGCTGTGGTGATGCTGCGAGGCGTGTTACAATGGTCGTGGCGATGCTTCGACGGCCACAACGATGGTTCGTTGGACATGGCGACGAGGCATGCTACGACGACATCGATGGCTGATGCGATGCTGCAAGGCATGCTTCAATGGCCGTGGCGATGAGGCGTACTTCGATGGTGTCGACAGGCGTGGTGATGCTTCGACGACCACGGCGATGGTTCGATGGACATGGCGATGAGGCATGCTACAATGACATCGACGACCGTGGCGATGCTGCAAGGCATGCTTCAATGTGAGTGGCGGCGAGGCATACTTCAATGGCGCCGACGGCCACGCCGATGCTTCTACAATGTCGACGGCCATGGCGATGTTGCGAGGCATGCCGCGGGGACGGGGCATGCTTCAATGGCGTCGACGACCGTAGCTGTGAGGCATGCTAGGACGTTCCGCTGATGCTACTCCGAGTAGTGCATGGGTGTCGCTACTGCAACGACGTGCACTATGGACGAGCGGTGCGTGCTAAGGAGATTAGCGGCACTGATAAGACGCATAGGACGGCACAACCGGTGGTTGTTTTTTGAATCGCTGCAGGTGGATGGCGCCTAGCATCCACCATATTTGGTCCTGGTCATCGTCCGGATGAGTGCCAACTCCAATGCTCCTTTTCCAACTCTAGTTCATTTTTTTAGATCGCACACATCCACTTTCCCAAAAGAAAAAGAAACTGGAACTCTAGCCACGTCCCTGCGAGCGGTATGGGAGAATCCTAGCACCGCCACCCTCTAGGAATCACACCTTCCTCCCTTGCCGTAGCCGGTGGGCGGGGCCGGGCGAAGACCATGCGGCAGGGGGTGGGGGAGTGGCTTTTCCTCCCCTCTTGTCTGGACTCATGGGTAGCCCGGCTCGGCCCTCTATGGCGGGGCCGAGCAGTGGCTGAGGAAGCGAAGGATTCGCAGGGAGATGGTAGCGCGACGCTCAAGTGGGGTGACTCGGTCGGCATTGCTATGTTGGTGGTGCGGATGGCGTGCAGCAGTGGGCAAGGACGGTGGCTCAACTTAGTCGGCGAATGCGCGCAAAGCGACACCCACTCCTTCGTCCCCCTTCCTGTGCGCTAGTCTGGGTCGTGTTCTTGCCGACGTTGGCATCTAGATTGGGTCTCAGCCCTAAACTGATGGCTTGGTGGTTGCGTGTGGCTTGGGAGGGTTTTCTCCCATATGTGTGGTGCTCGGCTAGGTGGGGTCATGTTAAGGCATGCAGCTGGTGACAAGTGGGATTCGACGACATGGGTTGGGTACTCCCTTTGCATGTGGGTCAGCATCCTTAATGTCCAGCCCTAACCGAAGCAGTGCTATGGCACGGTGACTCCTCTCCTACATGGTATGTGCCAAGGTGCGAGCATTACGGTAGTGTTTTACTCGAGCATCGGTGGCGTGTCTCTCTTGGACACCTAGGCGGCGACCCCAAGCAATCATAGCTATGCCACCAAAACCTATTTTTATATTATAACTCTATTATTAATGTATAAATATATAAGCGGTGTGATCCTATTCTTTAAGAGGAATAATCATCACGAATTTAAAGCAAATAAAATGTTTGGATTAAAACAACTAAGGATATCTCCGACGCGGACCCACATACCGCCTGAATACATCCAGACCGTGCGGTCTGCACGTGTTGGGCCATCCAACACAGACCTATATCAGTCCGCCGGGCAGTCCGGACTGCTGCCACGCCCGCGTCTGACTTTCCTGGCCCACAAAGAAAACCTTCATCACCCGAGCGTGCTTCCCGCCTAATACAGTCAGCGCTGCTCCAGAGTGTAGTGCCGCATTAATGCCCGACCAGAGCAGATGCAACCTCTCACTGCTGCCGGCATTGAAATGGCGCACCGGCCGAGAGATCACAACCCGTGCCGCTTCCCGGTGCAGGCGACTGCTCCGCATTCAAATGATAGCCCGTCGGTTTGTCGCACCTACATTAACGATATGTGGTTGTCGAGGAACCTACTCTGGCACCACCCGTCTGTCCGTCTGCCGCCCAACATTGACCTCACTATCGTGGCCCATCGCCATCCGCCTGCTATATAAACACCAACCCAGATAGTAGCCACAATCATCTTCCTACTTCACTTTCTCCTCTCTGCACCACGCCCTCCATGGCCTTGATACGTCTCCAACGTATCTATAATTTATGAATTATTCATGTTATTATATTATCATTCTTCGATGTTTTACAATCATTTTATAGCTACTTTATATCATTTTTTGGGAATAACCTATTGACCTAGTGCCCAGTGCCAGTTCCTGTTTTTTGCTTGTTTTTTACATCGTAGGAAATCAATATCAAACGGAGTCCAAACACCGTGAAACTTTTTGTGGATTTTTTATGGACCAGAAGACTCCCGATGGGCCAGAGCAGCACCTACGGGGTGCCCCGAGGAGGGCACAACCCACCAGGGCGGGCCTGGGGGCCCAGGCGCGCCCAAGTGGTTTGTGTCCACCTTGGTGGCCTCCCGCACCCCCTCTTTGCCCCATAAAATCCCACATATTCAAGAAACCCTCGGGGTTAACCTAGATCATAAGTTCCACTACTAAACGCCTCTGTAGCCACCAAAAACCAATCTAGACCCCGTTCCGGCACTCCGCCAGAGGGGGAAATCATCGACGGTGGCCATTTTCATCATACCGATGGCCACCATGATGAGGAGGGACTAGTCCACCCCCGGGGCTGAGGTTGTACCAGTAGCTATGAGTTTAATCTCTCTCGCATGTTCTTCATGTATCGCGGTCTTTGTTAATATAGTCGGATCATATGGTGTTTTCCCCTCTCTATCTTGTTGTGACGAATTGAGTTTTCCCTTTGAGATTTTGTTTTATCGGATTGAATACTTTTATGGATTTGAGAACACTTTATGTATGTCTTGCTATGAATACCCTTGGTGACAATGGGGTATCGTATTGATTCACTTGATATATGTTTTGGCACTCAACTCGCGGATTCCCGAGGTGACATTGGGGTAATCTATGCATAGGAGTTGATGCATGTTCTTGTCTCCGTTTCTCCGATAGAAATCTTGGGGCACTCTTTGAAGTTCTTTGTGTTGGATTGAGTATTATGAATCTGAAACTAGTTGGTGTTATTTTAGTATGAACTCTTGGATAGATCGATCGGAAAGAATAGCTTCGAGGTGCTTTCGTACCCTACAAACGATTTCTTCTTATGTTCTCCGCTAGATAGGAACTTTGGAGTGATTTTTCATCACACATTGAGGGATGGTTATATGATCCAATTATATTAGCATTGTTGAGAGATTGCACTAGCGAAAGTACGGACACTAGGCCTCATTTTTGAACATTGCAATACTGTTTGTGCTCCGTTTTATCAATTGTTACCTTGCTTTTTTTTATTGTTCCTATCAAGAAAATCAATATCTACTATCATCCCTACACTTCTTGTATCACCATCTCTTCGCCGAACTAGTGCACCTATACAAATTTCCATTGTATTTGGTGTGTTGGGGACACAAGAGACTTTTTATTATTTGGTTGAAGGGTTGTTTGAGAGATACCATCTTCATACTACACCTCCCATGGATTGATAAATCTTAGGTCATCCACTTGAGGGAAAATTGCTAGTATCCTACAAAACTCTATGCTTACAAGAATAAAGTTGCCTAGTAGACATCAAGTTCTTTTCTGGCGCCGTTGCCGGGAAGCTGAGTGCTTCAAGGTATATCTTTAGATCTTGCAATTGAATCTTTTAGTTTCTTTTTTTATCACTAGTTTGGTTAAAAGGAAAACTACAAAAGATGGAATTGAGGTTGCATCATATTGTTGATCATCTTTATAAAATCTTTCTTGAAAATGATGGATCGGAAAATTGTGCTGAATTGTTAGAAGAAGAAGTCAATAAAATGTTTGGCACAAAATATTTGAATGATGAGCATTATTGCAATGTTGTTAGTATCAATTCTTTGAATATCCAAAATGCTAATGATGATTGCACAAGTCATGACAAAAATGTTTCTTATAAGCATGTCAATTTTTGCGGAATGAACTTGGAGTGCAAATGCACACCAAAAAGGGAAGATAGATTTTGTAAGAAGCATAAATATTTAGAAATGAAAAAGTTGCAAGAGAGGCTAGATGATTGTGCTGAAATATTTAATTTTTTTCGCCATCCTTGTGAACTTTGCAATAAATGTGGTTATTTAAATCTCCAATGCAAATTGTTTCATGATCAAATCATGTCCAAAAATTGTGATATCTTGATTACCCTTGAGTACCTCTTGAGTATAATAAACAGCTTAGTCTTCTTTTGGGGTATGAAGAAATGAAACTTATAACTGAGGGTACTCCAAAATTTAATCTCGAGAATTTCTTGTTTTTTATCTAGAGGAAATTTATATGTTTTGTGTGGTAAATTGCATTGACAATCCTTATATTGCCAACCATCTAATGACAAGAGAACAAATAGAATATGAAGAGAGTACTAATGAAAGGAAAAATATTTCCCAATACCCTCCTAGTGTTTATTATGATGAATCAGGTAAAGAGGAGGAGCTTCCTACCCAATCAATCTCTTCAACAAGAAGCTTGAAAAAATTGATTAAACCCACACATGGTGTGGTGAATTTCCCTACATTAAAAATGTGGGGAATTTCCTTTCACTAGAGATGGATTTGCAGAAAATTGTATGAGAGGGCGGTTCATTTATTTTCATCAAGTCATACAATTTTTTCGCAAGGATAGGAGGGTAAATGACTTGGTTGGTTGATTCAAGAGTTAATAATGGACACGGTGGCGTATCAGTTGCATGCCCAACAAAAGAAATTATATTTTTGTTTCGCGGTCATGCACGAGATTCAACTATATGCTACAACGTGGCAATTGCTCAGGAGATATGGGTTCTGCCTTCTTGGATCGAAGGGCGTCCTGGGTGACACATGCCTCGTCCCCCTTGATGGCATTGGCGAATCAACACAGACACGGGGGGTAGGATGAGGGCGAGCGGGGTGATTGGCGAGGGACTTCTCCTAGGTCGTCTGTGTGGAAGTACAGTGTGAAGGAGAAAATGTGCCATGACGAAAGCGAGGTGGGCTTCATACAATTTTAAAAGAGAGGGCTCCGGCAAGAAATATCCCGCTACAATGGGAAAACGAGCGGGAAGGGGAGGGTCTGGGAGGAAAAGGGAATGGTGTGTCCTAGGGTGGATTTGTTGTTTTGGGACCGCGTGTTGGAGATAACATGACGGATAGTTCGGACAACCACATTTCTCCTCCACAAATGGACTTGATTTGGGAGCCCGGACTATTCAGACGGTTGGATTTCGGGGAGCGGGGCACTCGTTTATGTCTGAATATGTTTGGACTTATGACTTATGAGAGAGAAATGATCTTCGATCTTGGAGACGACTTTAAACATTTGTATGATTCATTTGTATGCACTGTAGTCCATAGTAATGCAAGGCGTTCTACTAGTATCTATTGGAGGAGTTGATCTTACGGCTAGCATCGAAAAGGGAGTATATGAACTAATTGTTGCCGCCGAGACCAATGCCTCCAAGAGCTAGCTATTTTGCGTACACAGATGGCCGGCAAGCTGCCGCGACATGAGCTTCCAAGGCTCTCTTCCTGTTACACACTTGCAGAACTCCAGATCGATGCTGTTTACCCTGTGGATGAGACGGTGAAGATCTAGGCCCTGCAAGCTTTTTCACACGTTGCGCAGAAATTTGTTCCTCATATAGTTACTATTCGATGAGTTTTTTTATCATTATTAATAATTTTATGTTACTATTATTCATTCATTTTTTCTAAAGCTGACATAATCTATTTTTAATATTTGAGGAGCTTTAAGTCCAGGTTATACACGTCTACACTACATTTGACAAGTCGAAGTTTGTTCTTGCAGCAATTAAGTGCCTAGGAGCTCTTCAAGATTGGTGCAAACAAATATTAAAAGAGCATAGAAGCGCTCATCTGGGCTAATGTAAAAAAAAAAACATACTTCTCTTACATTATCCGGTTAACATTGTAATATGAATTCTTGAATATATCCCAATGAAATGCGAAAAGAATGTAATGCCTCTCTCACTACCTTTGTAGTTAAGCATTTTTCATACATAGGGACGGTGACTGTATACGGAACAATAAAGGAAGCGTGCGCATTTTATATCCTACTCTCCGATCTCTTCGCGGATGCAGTCAGCACACTTGAATTCTTTGAGATGTTTTGCTTCAGAGGCAGTTATGTTCACATATTTGCCATGGAACCACTGGTCACATATGTCACAGCATATCCAAAAGGCGTTGGCATGGTACTGACCACTACAGGTTTCACAAAAGTATGTAACTTCATGATCATTTCCTTTGTCTTCAGCAGGCTTCCTAGAGTCCTTGTTTGGAGCAGATAAATCTTGCATCGACTCTTGAAATGGTGGCACGTTCTCTTCAGCAGGTGTGATAGAGTCAAGCAAGTCTATAGTAAAAAAATGCCGGAGATTGTATTATTAGTTTGCGTGTTTGTTTTAGATTTGGGTGGTACAAATTTGTCACTTTAGTTAACAGTTTTTTGCATGAAGCACCCATTGCCATGCATATGGCTGGTGTTGGCGTGGTTCATACCATTGGCTGTAGGCTTGGAATTTCCCGGTACTAAAATCCTATTCCGACGCGTGATAAATATACAGATCTCCATATTTTCCAAAATTATTCAAATCTCTCTACTTTTGGTAAATTAAAAAAATTAAGCCGGCCCTCTCTATATCTTCCGTGAAAAAGATCGCATGTGCGCACACAAGTATATATGTTTATATACACTGTGCATTGCCGGTGGAAAATAGCTAGAATCCATATTCCATACAATTTTTTAAAAGATTTGATCATTACTAAAATAAATAGAAAAACTATGTCATTTATCTGATGTAGTTTAGTGAAAAAATATGTATGTAATATATGCGGCTTAAAAATTACAAATATTTCGAAATAGAATACAGTGCATGGATACTCTTCATTGCCAGGAGAAAATGAATGCCCCTCATGTACTCTTGTAATATTAATGCATGATCGAATCCTAGAAAATATATGGTCTAAAAAAGTTGAAGATTGTGTGGGAGACAAGTGTCCAATGTCTGTATTAAACATAAGACCAAACCCCATCATATTTCTTTAGGATATAAAAGGACACAAAGTTATACATGCACCAAAGAATTTCGCATTTGCAATAGTATAGCCCACCAGTACACATGCAAACTTCATAAAATTGCTATAATGTTACATCTTCTATCAATCTGGTATTATTGGGGCATGGCACACCAAGAATATATATATCACGCGCATTGGTTTCACACACTCGTCAATTGGAAAAGTCTATGCATGCAAAAAATACAACCACTAATGCACGGTGTTGTTTATAACTCGACACTCTTTTTCTTTTGTCTAATACAAAAATAAACACAGTCGTATATCTGAAAATAACCTTTTTCCCAAAGAAATAAGTTTGAAAATAACTGCTCAAACTATTGGCCTAAATTCCCCTGTCTTTCAATACAGAACTACTCTACCCCGTGCAACAGCACTGGATTTTGATGACTAATTTTTCGTCATGAAAATCGGATCTGAGATTTCATGTCCGCCGGATTTACAATTTATTTTATTAAAAACGGATCAAAAAAGTCTGGGACAGCAGGATCTAAAAACTACGGCCACAAATGCCCTTAGTTGTTTAACTCAATACATTTTTTTCCTATGCCTAATAAGAAATAAACACAGGTATGAGGACAGTTGTAGTATTTGAAGAAGCCCAAGCAGTACTTCACACAAGAGCTATGAGTCCTTGTGTGTGACAGAAATGCATCCATAAATACTCTTCTCCGCTCTTTGTTGGGACGATTACTCGTTGGCATACTTCTGCGGAAGTGCTACACTACCATGTTTGGTCTGCAGTTACCAGCGGTGCGGGGGTCGGGAAAAATCTTTGCCGGTTCATGCCGGCACCAACACGGAGACGCTTGTGGGCTCCGCCTCCCTTCTTGACGGGCTTCAGGTTTACCATGTCGGCACTCCTCTCTGTATACCGGCAGAAATCCGAGGATCTGTCTGGGCATCAGCGTCATTGTCGTCGTAGTCCTTCTTGAAGGTGTTGTTTGGTACGCGGGAATTCAGAGGCATAGGAGTGTGGTGGAATTCAGAGGCATAGGAGCGTGGCGGCGGTTGCTGGAAATCATCGCTTTGGCATTTGCTTCTCTTTTTGGGTTTGATTGTCCTGTTTGCCCATCAGTGATATCGCAGTTCGGTCAGGTGGTTGCTATATTAATATAGCAAGGCGAAAGCCTGTTTCGAGTCATTGTAAACTGAATTCTTAAATATATCCCAACGGAATGGGAAAAGAATGTAATGCCTCTCTCAGTACCTTTCTAGTTAATCATTTTTCAAACAAACGGTCACTGCATACCCTAAAATAAAGGAATGGGGCACGTATTATATCCTACTCTCCGATCACCTCGCGCATGCAGTCAGGACACTTGTATTCTTCGATATGTTTTGCTTCAGAGGCAGTTATGTTCACACATTTGCCATGGAACCACTGGTCACATCCGTCACAACCAATCCAAAAGGCATTGGCATGATACGGAGCATTACAAGATCCGCAAAAGTCAGTAACTTCATTATCCTTTTGTTTGTATTTAGCAGGCTTCCTAGAGTCCCTGTTTGGAGCAGACAAAACTTGCATCGAGTCTTGAGCAGGTGGCACGTTCTCTTCAGCATGTGTGATAGAGACTACGTCTGGATTGGGCACATTCTCTTGAGTTGGTGCGCTCGACTCCCTGTTTGCATTGTATCGCGCAAATGTTGATAGCCAAGAAAGACCGTAAGAGAGATAGAATTCGTCATGGACTGTTCGCATCTCGTTTACCATATCAAATAAACGTATCCTGAAAGAGAAAGTAAACCAACATCATCAAATCAGCAATTGGCTTCGCAAGCAATATGTAACACATGACATTCTTGATGCATGGAGGAACTATATAAGCACTAAAACATAATGATTTAAATAGAAGATGAAGATCGCCCCTAATAAGAATAGCCCATTATTTAATGCTGAGGCTCTAACAATTAGTTCTGCAGGACTACGGCTCTATTGAAGCTGTATTCTCTCTCGTTTTTGTTAAGTGCACAAAAAAACTGTTTGTCCATATAAATGTCCTAAATGTTAGATTGCACATATAAATGTCCTAAATGTTAAGTGCACAAAAAAAAACTGTTTGTGAAACGAAGTTGTAGTAGTGGTGGTGGTGGTTGTGGTGGTGGTAGGAGCAGCAGCAACAGTATTAGTAACGTACCTTTGGTTGGCGTCGAGATGAGTGGACAAGAAAAAGGTGACGCCCATGAGCCACGAGTCGGAGTGGTGGGCGACGAGTGTCAGGTAGTCAGAACGGTTAACATAATCTCGCCGGCGGTTGATGCCTCGTGTCGGCACCGGCAGGCCTGGCGGCACCATCTCTTCCGGCAGTGTCAACTCCCAACTACCGTCCGGGTACCCGTACAAGCACATTGGCTCTTTACCTGAAACGAGAAAATGAATCACACCACTCCATCAGCCAGTGATTTGCACACCTCGCCATCTTATATTTACTAATTGTAATTCGGGGCACCATATGAGATTTACTTTAATTTAAGAAAAAATACCTCTCCAAATCATCGATTTGACAAAAAGTCATTATATTATTCAAACAGGTTTGATGTAGCTACATGTCAAACAACTCTATTGTAAAAAAAGCAGGAGATTAGATTGTTAGTTTGCATGCTTTCGACACTTTAATTAATTAAATATATTTTTATGAAGCACCCATGCCATGCATATGGCTTGGTGATGGCGAGGTTCATATCACTGGCTGCAGGCTTAGAATTTGCAGGTACTTTAATCCTATTACAAGGCGTGATAAATATTCAGATCTCTATTTTTGCCAAATTTATATAAATCTCTCTACTTTTGGCTAATTTAAAGTTAAGCCGGCCTTCTCTATGTCATCGTGAGAAAGATAGCTTGTGCGCATACAAGTATATATGTTTATATACACTGTGCGTTGTCGGTGCAGAATAGCAAGGGTCCGTATTTCCCATTACTAAAATAAATAGAAAACTGTATCATTTATCTGATGTATTTTAGTGAATATACATGTATATAATATGTGACTTAAAATTAAAGATAATTCAAAATAGAACCATGGATCCTCTTCATGACCAGGAGAAAATAAATGTCCTCATGTACTCTTGTAAAACACTTTTGCGTGAATATTCTATGTAAATAGTAATGCATAATCGAGTCCTAGAAAAGATATGGTCTAGAAACAGTTGAAGGTTTTGAGGGCGACAAGTGTTGAGTGTCTATAATAAACTTAAGACCAAACCCCATCGTATTTCTTTAGGAGAAAAGGACAAAAAAAGTATACATCCACCAAAGAATTTCGCGTTTACAATACAATAGCCCACCAGTACACATGCAGCCTTCATAAAATTGCTACCATGTTACATCTTCTATCAATTTGGGGTTATTGGGGGCATAGCACACCAAAAATATATATCACGCGCATTGATTTCACACACTTGTCAATTGGAAAAGTGTATGCACGCAAAAAATACTACCACTAATGCAGAGAGTTATTTATAACTCTATACTCTTTTTCCTCTGTCTAATACAAAAATAAACATAGTTGTATATCTGAAAATAACCTTTTTCTTCCGGAGAAATTTGACTGAAAGTAACTGATCAGACTACCAGCCTGAATTCCCCTGTGTTTCAATACAGAACTTCACTAGGCCGTGCAAGAGCAGTGGATTGATGGCTAGTTTTCTTCATGAAAAAACGGATCTGAGATTTCATATCAGCCGGATTTACAATTTTATAATTAAAAATGGATCTAAAATTTCAGGGACAGCAGGATCTAAAAAATACAGCCACAAATGCCCGTAGTTGTCTAACTCAATACTTTTTCCTATGTCTAATAAGAAATGAAGACCATTATATGTTTCAAAGGAAATGATCAAACTATCAGTCTAAGTTTAATTAAATAAAGAACTTCACTAGCCCGTGCAATCACGGGATTGATGACTTGTTTTTCTTAATAAAAAATGAATCTGAGATTTCATGTCAGATGAAACTATCAGCCTATCCCTAATACTAAAATAAACACTGGAGCTGAAGTTTTTTTTCCTATGTCTAATACAAAAATAAACAAGGTCATATGTTTAAAAGTAACTGACAAAACTATCAGCCTAAGTTTCCCCATGTTTCTGTGCAGAATTTCACTAGACCGTGCAAACACGGGATTGATGACTAGTTTTTCTTAATAAAAAATGGATCTGAACTTTCATGTCAGATGAAACTATCAGCCTCTGCTTAATACAAAAATAAACACGGGATCTAAAGTTTTCTTTCCTATGTCTTACAAAAATAAACACGCTTATATGTTTAAAAGTAACTGACCAAACTATCAGCCAAAGTTTCCCCATGTTTCAATACCGAACTCCACTATCCCGTGCAACAGCAAACTGATGACTAGTTTTTCTTAATAAAAAATGGATCTGAGATTACTTGTCAGCCAGATTTACAATTTTGTAACAAGAAATGAATATAAAATTTCTAGGACAGTTGGATCTGTATATTACATACCTTCCTCGCGCAATAAATCATATAATGTATCCTGATCTGCGCGTATGGCAACAAGGAGGAGAAGAGACTGGCGTTAGATCCATCAGCACGTAGGCGTCACATATATAGAGAAAAACGTGTCACTAAGGAGCGCCCCATGGCTTACCTTCGGTGAGGGCTCGGACGAGCGCGCTGCGGCGGCCAGAGAAGTCCTCGTAGATGTTCTCCACGGTCCATGAGACGGCGGGGCGGGAGCGCCATTCACCGGGGTGTGCCAGCAGCGGGGTTGGTGAAGGCCGCCCATGAAAGGGAACGGTGAGACGACGCCTGGTGGGGGTGGGGTTGGAGGAGGAGCCGGCGCGAGATGTGTCCATGGCACGAGATTCGTGCTAGGTTCGCCGGCGGCGGGCTGGCAGAGATAGGCGGAGCTCTTGAAGGAGGAAGGTGGAATTGGATCTATGGGGGCACTCTGTTGCTTTGCTGCTTTATATAGATCCGGCGTCAATAGGGTGGAAGAAACTGGGGAACGGAGGACGCGGGCGGGTTACTACTTTCCTTTCGAGTCTCTGGGCGGGATGTATTTGTTTTCTTTCGTTTCCTATCACGTTTTTGGCCACGCCGGCGAGGTGCCAGCACTGGTGAAATAACTACAAGATAGCTGGCATGCAAATCCTAGGGCTACTGGCGTGTGGTCCCCGGATCAGAAGTCCAGAATACATGGTAGTCCCTTATTTCCCTCATTAATTTCATTTGTTTTTTAAAGGCATTTATTACCTTCGTAGTGTAAAAAGTACACGGCACAATGTGCTCCCACGGTTCTGAAATGCATGAGGTTTTAGTCATGCAGTTTCTAAGATGAAACTTTGACAATTATTTTGTATGCACTTAAATGTTGCTATAAAAGGTTAAGGGATATGTTTAGATTCTTACCAAATAGTAGTACCTTACCGTATGTAAACATGCTTGCGCCAGCCGCGTCCCACGATTGCCACGTGTTTCGATCGAGCCCGCGCACCACAACCCCCTCGAAAACCTTATTCCAGCCGATGAAGGGCTTGCCACACTTTTTTCTCCTAGACCGTGCGTTGACCACAACTCCACAGTACCATCTCCTGTCTCTCTCTTTTTCCTCATTCGATGGAATGCTCCTTCTCTCTCCCTGCCCGTCTACTTCACCGCTGAATTGAGTTCGCTTGAGACAGCCGTGGTGTGGAGGCGCCGCTGCAGGCCCTTTGAAGGAGAAGTTGCAAGGCCGGCGGGATTGGGGCGCGATGCTGGGTGCCTGGCACAGGCGCTACAAGGTTCGCCACTCGCGGCAGCGCTCACCAGTGTTGCAAATGCAGAATCTCGCCGGGGTGCTGCAACTAGTGGTCGGTGCTGTAATTTGTGTTCTCTTAGCAGCCGTGGTTACCGCCAATCCAGCGTTGGCCGATGTCTCATCGCACGCCGCCGGCGGTGCTGCAAAATGGGTAGTGACAACGGCCGTCGTTCTGCAACCGCAGAGTTCGCCGGCATCGTAGTCACGGCCGGTGCTGCAACCGCAGAGCTTGCCGATGCCGTATCCACAGCCGGTGCTGCAACCACACAGCTCGCCGGTGCAACAGCCGCGGTCGATGCTGCAAGCCTGCAAAGGGGTGGTCGCAGCAGCCACCGTTGCTGCAACCCAATGGGGGCGGCCGCGACAATGCTTTGATGACCACGGCGATGGTTCAATGGACAGGACGACGAGGCATGCTATGATGACATCGGCAGCCGTGGCGATGCTGCAGGGCATGCTTCATTGGCCGCGGCGACGAGGGCACGAGGCATACTTTGATGGTGTCGACCACAGTGACAATGCTTCAACGACCACCGCGATGGTTCTATGGACACGGCGATGAGCCATGCGATGACGGCATCGATGGTCGTGGTGGTGCTGCAAGGCATGCTTCAATGGCCGCGGCGACGAGGCATACTTCGATGGTGTCTACGGCCATGGCGATGCTACGACGCGTGTTTCAATGGCTGCGGCGATTAGGCGTACCTCGATGGTGTTGACGGCTGTGGTGATGCTGCGAGGCGTGTTACAATGGTCGTGGCGATGCTTCGACGGCCACAACGATGGTTCGTTGGACATGGCGACGAGGCATGCTACGACGACATCGATGGCTGATGCGATGCTGCAAGGCATGCTTCAATGGCCGTGGCGATGAGGCGTACTTCGATGGTGTCGACAGGCGTGGTGATGCTTCGACGACCACGACGATGGTTCGATGGACATGGCGATGAGGCATGCTACAATGACATCGACGACCGTGGCGATGCTGCAAGGCATGCTTCAATGTGAGTGGCGGCGAGGCATACTTCAATGGCGCCGACGGCCACGCCGATGCTTCTACAATGTCGACGGCCATGGCGATGTTGCGAGGCATGCCGCGGGGACGGGGCATGCTTCAATGGCGTCGACGACCGTAGCTGTGAGGCATGCTAGGACGTTCCGCTGATGCTACTCCGAGTAGTGCATGGGTGTCGCTACTGCAACGACGTGCACTATGGACGAGCGGTGCGTGCTAAGGAGATTAGCGGCACTGATAAGACGCATAGGACGGCACAACCGGTGGTTGTTTTTTGAATCGCTGCAGGTGGATGGCGCCTAGCATCCACCATATTTGGTCCTGGTCATCGTCCGGATGAGTGCCAACTCCAATGCTCCTTTTCCAACTCTAGTTCATTTTTTTAGATCGCACACATCCACTTTCCCAAAAGAAAAAGAAACTGGAACTCTAGCCACGTCCCTGCGAGCGGTATGGGAGAATCCTAGCACCGCCACCCTCTAGGAATCACACCTTCCTCCCTTGCCGTAGCCGGTGGGCGGGGCCGGGCGAAGACCATGCGGCAGGGGGTGGGGGAGTGGCTTTTCCTCCCCTCTTGTCTGGACTCATGGGTAGCCCGGCTCGGCCCTCTATGGCGGGGCCGAGCAGTGGCTGAGGAAGCGAAGGATTCGCAGGGAGATGGTAGCGCGACGCTCAAGTGGGGTGACTCGGTCGGCATTGCTATGTTGGTGGTGCGGATGGCGTGCAGCAGTGGGCAAGGACGGTGGCTCAACTTAGTCGGCGAATGCGCGCAAAGCGACACCCACTCCTTCGTCCCCCTTCCTGTGCGCTAGTCTGGGTCGTGTTCTTGCCGACGTTGGCATCTAGATTGGGTCTCAGCCCTAAACTGATGGCTTGGTGGTTGCGTGTGGCTTGGGAGGGTTTTCTCCCATATGTGTGGTGCTCGGCTAGGTGGGGTCATGTTAAGGCATGCAGCTGGTGACAAGTGGGATTCGACGACATGGGTTGGGTACTCCCTTTGCATGTGGGTCAGCATCCTTAATGTCCAGCCCTAACCGAAGCAGTGCTATGGCACGGTGACTCCTCTCCTACATGGTATGTGCCAAGGTGCGAGCATTACGGTAGTGTTTTACTCGAGCATCGGTGGCGTGTCTCTCTTGGACACCTAGGCGGCGACCCCAAGCAATCATAGCTATGCCACCAAAACCTATTTTTATATTATAACTCTATTATTAATGTATAAATATATAAGCGGTGTGATCCTATTCTTTAAGAGGAATAATCATCACGAATTTAAAGCAAATAAAATGTTTGGATTAAAACAACTAAGGATATCTCCGACGCGGACCCACATACCGCCTGAATACATCCAGACCGTGCGGTCTGCACGTGTTGGGCCATCCAACACAGACCTATATCAGTCCGCCGGGCAGTCCGGACTGCTGCCACGCCCGCGTCTGACTTTCCTGGCCCACAAAGAAAACCTTCATCACCCGAGCGTGCTTCCCGCCTAATACAGTCAGCGCTGCTCCAGAGTGTAGTGCCGCATTAATGCCCGACCAGAGCAGATGCGACCTCTCACTGCTGCCGGCATTGAAATGGCGCACCGGCCGAGAGATCACAACCCGTGCCGCTTCCCGGTGCAGGCGACTGCTCCGCATTCAAATGATAGCCCGTCGGTTTGTCGCACCTACATTAACGATATGTGGTTGTCGAGGAACCTACTCCGGCACCACCCGTCTGTCCGTCTGCCGCCCAACATTGACCTCACTATCGTGGCCCATCGCCATCCGCCTGCTATATAAACACCAACCCAGATAGTAGCCACAATCATCTTCCTACTTCACTTTCTCCTCTCTGCACCACGCCCTCCATGGCCTTGATACGTCTCCAACGTATCTATAATTTATGAATTATTCATGTTATTATATTATCATTCTTCGATGTTTTACAATCATTTTATAGCTACTTTATATCATTTTTTGGGAATAACCTATTGACCTAGTGCCCAGTGCCAGTTCCTGTTTTTTGCTTGTTTTTTACATCGTAGGAAATCAATATCTAACGGAGTCCAAACACCGTGAAACTTTTTGTGGATTTTTTATGGACCAGAAGACTCCCGATGGGCCAGAGCAGCACCTACGGGGTGCCCCGAGGAGGGCACAACCCACCAGGGCGGGCCTGGGGGCCCAGGCGCGCCCAAGTGGTTTGTGTCCACCTTGGTGGCCTCCCGCACCCCCTCTTTGCCCCATAAAATCCCACATATTCAAGAAACCCTCGGGGTTAACCTAGATCATAAGTTCCACTACTAAACGCCTCTGTAGCCACCAAAAACCAATCTAGACCCCGTTCCGGCACTCCGCCAGAGGGGGAAATCATCGACGGTGGCCATTTTCATCATACCGATGGCCACCACGATGAGGAGGGACTAGTCCACCCCCGGGGCTGAGGTTGTACCAGTAGCTATGAGTTTAATCTCTCTCGCATGTTCTTCATGTATCGCGGTCTTTGTTAATATAGTCGGATCATATGGTGTTTTCCCCTCTCTATCTTGTTGTGACGAATTGAGTTTTCCCTTTGAGATTTTGTTTTATCGGATTGAATACTTTTATGGATTTGAGAACACTTTATGTATGTCTTGCTATGAATACCCTTGGTGACAATGGGGTATCGTATTGATTCACTTGATATATGTTTTGGCACTCAACTCGCGGATTCCCGAGGTGACATTGGGGTAATCTATGCATAGGAGTTGATGCATGTTCTTGTCTCCGTTTCTCCGATAGAAATCTTGGGGCACTCTTTGAAGTTCTTTGTGTTGGATTGAGTATTATGAATCTGAAACTAGTTGGTGTTATTTTAGTATGAACTCTTGGATAGATCGATCGGAAAGAATAGCTTCGAGGTGCTTTCGTACCCTACAAACGATTTCTTCTTATGTTCTCCGCTAGATAGGAACTTTGGAGTGATTTTTCATCACACATTGAGGGATGGTTATATGATCCAATTATATTAGCATTGTTGAGAGATTGCACTAGCGAAAGTACGGACACTAGGCCTCATTTTTGAACATTGCAATACTGTTTGTGCTCCGTTTTATCAATTGTTACCTTCCTTTTTTTTATTGTTCCTATCAAGAAAATCAATATCTACTATCATCCCTACACTTCTTGTATCACCATCTCTTCGCCGAACTAGTGCACCTATACAAATTTCCATTGTATTTGGTGTGTTGGGGACACAAGAGACTTTTTATTATTTGGTTGAAGGGTTGTTTGAGAGATACCATCTTCATACTACACCTCCCATGGATTGATAAATCTTAGGTCATCCACTTGAGGGAAAATTGCTAGTATCCTACAAAACTCTATGCTTACAAGAATAAAGTTGCCTAGTAGACATCAAGTTCTTTTCTGGCGCCGTTGCCGGGAAGCTGAGTGCTTCAAGGTATATCTTTAGATCTTGCAATTGAATCTTTTAGTTTCTTTTTTTATCACTAGTTTGGTTAAAAGGAAAACTACAAAAGATGGAATTGAGGTTGCATCATATTGTTGATCATCTTTATAAAATCTTTCTTGAAAATGATGGATCGGAAAATTGTGCTGAATTGTTAGAAGAAGAAGTCAATAAAATGTTTGGCACAAAATATTTGAATGATGAGCATTATTGCAATGTTGTTAGTATCAATTCTTTGAATATCCAAAATGCTAATGATGATTGCACAAGTCATGACAAAAATGTTTCTTATAAGCATGTCAATTTTTGCGGAATGAACTTGGAGTGCAAATGCACACCAAAAAGGGAAGATAGATTTTGTAAGAAGCATAAATATTTAGAAATGAAAAAGTTGCAAGAGAGGCTAGATGATTGTGCTGAAATATTTAATTTTTTTCGCCATCCTTGTGAACTTTGCAATAAATGTGGTTATTTAAATCTCCAATGCAAATTGTTTCATGATCAAATCATGTCCAAAAATTGTGATATCTTGATTACCCTTGAGTACCTCTTGAGTATAATAAACAGCTTAGTCTTCTTTTGGGGTATGAAGAAATGAAACTTATAACTGAGGGTACTCCAAAATTTAATCTCGAGAATTTCTTGTTTTTTATCTAGAGGAAATTTATATGTTTTGTGCGGTAAATTGCATTGACAATCCTTATATTGCCAACCATCTAATGACAAGAGAACAAATAGAATATGAAGAGAGTACTAATGAAAGGAAAAATATTTCCCAATACCCTCCTAGTGTTTATTATGATGAATCAGGTAAAGAGGAGGAGCTTCCTACCCAATCAATCTCTTCAACAAGAAGCTTGAAAAAATTGATTAAACCCACACATGGTGTGGTGAACAAGAAGAAAAGAAGAAAGAATAGAGGTAAAAAGGTATCTCTCCCAAATAGTGTTGCTCCTATTATTGTAGTGCATCATGAAAATGAATCAAAAATAATTGTGGAGGATGATGCACTTGATGATGATATTGCTTCTATGTCTTATGGCACAATGTCCGAGAGAACTATTGATGATGATTTTGTTATGCCCATTGCTTGTTGTGATGATTATGATTGGGAGATAATGATACTTCTTATAATCTTTGAAATCTTTTTGGCACCAACTTGGCAAATTATGATGATAGCAATTGTTATCCATTTGGTGCTATATATTCATACTATTAATGATGAGAGTGATTATGCTTATGATATGCCAAGCCACAAGCTTGGGGATGCTATGCTTATATTGATGGTTATATTGATGAATCTACTCATGATGCTACTGAAAATTATTATGAGAGAGGAACTTATGATTCATGATGCTCTCTTTATGTTTTAATTTTTATCTTTTATGCGAGCATCATTGAAATCATCATGTCTAGCTAAAAGGCATTAAAGAAAAGCGCTTTTTGGGAGACAACTCAACACTTTTACCTACTGTTTTTGTGTATTCACATGATTAGGCTACTGTAATAATCATGTTTTATTGCTTTCGTTTCAATAAAGTGCCAAGTAAGACCTTTGGGATGGCTTACAGTGATACTTGATTTGATCTTGCTAAAAAACAGAAACTTTTGCGCTCAAGAGAATAATTCTTATTTTTAACAGAAGCTTGATAAAATGCTGATTATTTTTGCAGAATATTAATAGAAAAATTTCCCAGGTTTTACTAATGTTTCAGAATTTTTGAAGTAGCGGAAGTATGGTTGGAGTACAGATTACAACAGACTGTTCTGTTTTTGACAGATTATGTTTTCAATGCATAGTTTGCTTGTTTTCTAGTTTTCATGGCTTATATTGCTCAATATAAATTGTGGAAATGATATGCTACAATATGCATTGTGTGAGAAAAATTATGAATCTTATCTTTGACAGTATCAAAAGTGAAATGGTTTGCTCTTTATCATACTAACACTAGAGGAAAATGACCTAATATGAGAAACATTAGTGCCGGTTTGATTTTGAGCCGGCACTAATGTGTCCATTAGTGCCGGTTCCAACGGCTAGCCGGACGTTCTCATTAGTACCGGTTTGTGGCGAACCTTTAGTACCGGTTCGTGCCACAAACCGGTACTAAAGATGGTGGTGGCAGGGTGTTGTCAGTCTGGGGCCCGTCCAGCACCTTTAGTACCAGTTTGTGGCACGAACCTGTACTAAAGGTTGACGTACATAAACCCTTCGTCCACCCGAGCCACTCTATTCTTCCCCTTTCCCCTCACTTCTCCTCTGTTCTTCCCCTCTCTTCCTCGAGCTCCTCACAAATTTTGCCCAAAATTTGTCAAGATTTGAAGGCCCCCATCCATTCAAATGATCACAAAGGTTAGCAACTTTGTCCTTTCAACTCTCATTGCTAGATTAGCTCTTGCAATGCTTTGTATAGTGATTAATTTGGGAGGAATTATATTTGCTAGTATTTGATTTATATGCAATTTGAGGTAAAAAATAACACTTAGTTTGCATATGTAGGTGTGGTTTACTTAGTGCCTTCTAAATCTCCTTCGTAACCACCGTCGATCGCCCGCACCGTCCCGTCGCCGGCACCACCTTGTGGTGAGGCTCTTGTTCATGAATGTTTTACATTACCAAATTGATGTTTGTGTGATTTGGATATATAGTTACTCGTATAATTATCTTACCCGTACGTTGTTTGTTATACATAGTGCCATGGTTTTGATATCCGTCCCCGTCGGCCCTCGTCCTTTTTATGATTCGTATGTGGTATATTCTCTTTTAAAACTAGTTGTTGCATTTCGTGTTTATGACAAATTATGCCCATCAAGTTGACATAGATATTTTTATCTAGGAGGTATGTGAACCGAAAATTCCAACCGACCCTATTGCCGAGAGGTTAAATTTAGTTGAAAGAGAAAACGAGTATTTGAAAGAAAAATTGAAAAGAATTGAGGGGGATAAGATGGAAGGCAAGTCTAAAATTTAATTGAAAGAGAAAACGAGCTTCTTCTATTATATCCTACTGGGAAACTGGCACTCTAGCCACGTCCCTGTGAGCGGTATGGGAGAATCCTAGCACCGCCACCCTCTGGGAATCCCACCTTCCTCCCTTGCCGTAGCCGGTGGGCGCGACCGGGCGAAGCCCATGCGGCAGGGGGTGCGGGAGTGGCTTTTCCTCCCCTCTTGTCTGGACTCATGGGTAGCCCGGCTCGGCCCTCTATGGCGGGGCCGAGCAGTCGCTGGGGAAGCGAAGGATTCGCAGGGAGGTGGTAGCGCAACGCTTAAGTGGGGCGACTTGGTCGGCATTGCTATGTTGGTGGTGCGGACGGCGTGCAACAGCGGGCAAGGACTGTGGCCTGATTTGGTCGGCGAATGCGCGCAAAGGGACACCCGCTCCTTCGCCCCCCCTCCTATGCGCTGGTCTAGGCCGTGTTCTTGCCGGTGTTGGCATGTAGATTGGGTCTCAGCCCTAAACTGATGGCTTTGTGGTTGCGGGTGGCGTGGGAGGGTTTTCTCCCATATGTGTGGTGCTCGGCTAGGTGGGGTCATGTTTAGGCAGCTGCTGAAAGGTGGGATTCAACGATAGGGGTTGGGTACTACCTTTGCATGTGGGTCGGCATCGTTGATGTCCAGCCCTAACCGAGGTAGTGCTATGGCACGGTGACTCCTCTCCTACATGGTATGTGCCAAGGTGCGAGCATCACGGTAGTGCGTTACTCTAGCAGCGGTGGCGTGTCTCTGTTGGACGCCTAGGCGGCGACCCCAAGCAATCATAGCTATGCCACCAAAAACAAAATTTTATATTATCACTCTATTATTAATGTATAAATATATAAGAGGTGTGATCCTATTCTTTATGAGGAATAATCATCACGAATTTAAAGCAAATAAAATGTTGGGATTAAAACAACCAAGGATATCTCCAACGCGGACCCTCATACCGCCAGAATACATCCAGACCGTTCGGGCTGGACGTGTTGTGCCATCAAACACAGACCTACATCAGTCCGCCGGGCAGTCCAGACCGCTGCCACGCCCGCGTCTGACTCACCTGACCCACAAAAAAAACCTTCATCATCCGAGCGCGCTTCCCGCCTGATACAGTCATCGCTGCTCCAGAGTGTCAGTGCCGCATTAATACCCGGCCAGAGCGGATGCGACCTCTCAATGCTGCCGGCATGGAAGTGGCGCGCCGGCCGAGAGAGCACAACCCGTGCTGCTTACTGGTGCAGGCGACTGCTCCGCATTCAAATGACAGCCCGTCGGTTCGTCGCCCCTACATTAACGATATGCTGTTGTCGAGGAACCTACTCCGGCACCACCCGTCTGTCCGTCTGCCCGCCCAATATTGACCTCATTGTCGTGGCCCATCGCCATCCGCCCGCTATATAAACACCAGCCCAGACCGTAGCAACGGTCCTCTTCCTACTTCACTTTCTTATCTCCGCACCACGCCCTCGATGGCCTCCTCATGCTCCAAAGCCCTCTGGGACACCCTATCCTTGACAGAAGAAGGAGAGGACCTCCATTGCTGCTGATTGGCTGGTCGGCTAGGAGATGGAGGCAGACGATGGCCCAATGGAGGACGAACCGGCGCCACCCTCCTCGCCGGTGCGTGTGGGCTTCACCATTAGCGAGGCTCGTGCTCACTACACGAACATGCTATGAGAGGACGAGGAGAAGTCTAGGTTTCGACAGGTACTGGCCGATCAGTCCTACAACCTCGGCCTCCTCGAGGAGCACCGGTGCACGGAGGAGATACTCGCCGCCGGCGCGACTATCGTGCCGGACCTGGATGCGGTGGAGCAGCAGGCACTAGTCGACCGCTACCGCTCCGCCCGCTACATCCACCGTGACTGCTGGTGGTAATGCCTCCATTAGGCGGAACTGGCATCCGCCTAAAGGAGATCGACGAAGTGGTGAATGAGGTGTGTGGCAAGAGCGACAACAAGGAGGACATCATCCGCTCTGCCCTAGTCGCGCCTAGCCCGCTACCACGACTACAAAGCCGATACGTCCACGGATATCGCCGATAGCAAAGAAGAGTAGTGCATGGTAGGTCACTGCCGTTCGGATCCCAAGAAGGCCACAACTCTTCCCCTCTCGTCGAAGACACACTTGATGCACCGAACATCGATGGCCGACTAGCCACCTAGCGGCGACGTGGGGGCTGACAGCTGTAGTTTCCAGGGCTCCAAGGCGGAGCTGGAGAGCATTGAGGCTAAACTTGAGAAGGCGAAGGCATTCGCCGGATCATCACTTCTTAGGGCTCATGGTAGGACATGGGGAACGTGCACCGATGATCATTTAGATTAGGTTTAGTGTAGGGTTTGTCCAGTTTATATGAAAAATGTAATGAATATTGTCTGGTTTATATGAAAATTGATCCAAATATAATGAATTTTGTCCGGTCTATATGAAAATCCATCGTATTTACATGAATTCGTCCGGTTAGTTCAAATGGCGGCTGAAATGTATGCGGGCAGCATTGGATAGCCGGCTCCCGCATCTGTGGACTGGTGCCCCTATGCACGGATGGATGACGGAATAAACTTATCGGTCAACGTTGGAGATGCCCTAACCCCACAAATCTTTCTGACAAACATATAATTTGTGCATGGTCAAGATTTAAATCGACCGGTCTGGTCTGGACTTGTTACTGGACATATGAACGTGTTCTAGAATCCCAGGGGCCAGAGTCCGGTCTGCACCTCGTCTAATAGGGCAACAGGTATACCTAAGTTCGACCATTCTTCTGTATACTGAGTGTAGAAGGGAGCATGCCGATGAGATGCCCGACACTGGACGTGGACTTCATGTTCTCGCAAGTGTCAGAAATGGTGTGGGACAGAGCTAGATGGGCGCCCCCGGTCCATGATAGCAGCACGACCACCACTTCCGACTTCGTTAGAGCATCTACAATGACGGATACCTAATTTGAGTAGCCGAACGCCCCCGAACACACCCGGCCATGTCAGTGGATAGTGACCGTTCAGACCCCACATGACAACTCCAACAACCATAGTAGGCATTTTCAATTAGCATTTTCATACAAAACCATGCAAAAAGCAAGATCTATGTACTACCAACTATCATCTACACTACACATCCTTCTCGTCAGATATGTGGATGAAATTGATGTTGGGGTCGTCGTCGTCATGGTCATTGGCAGACGAGCGAACCTCTAGTTCCTCCTCGGGAGTCAAGAATGGCCTGCTGCTTTGTTGCCTCCTCTGCCTGGGCCACCTCGAAGTCTGTGCATCGACCATGGCGAAGCCGGTAGGCGCCAGATCTGCCTAATGCGCCTCCTCTGACTCCTCCTCCACCTCCTCCTCTATGACCGGGTCCTCCTCCTCCGGCTCCACCTCCACCACCTCCTCCTCGGGCTGCACTGAATCCAGAGGCAGGCTGGCTCTGATCCGATCTTTGTAGGGGAACGCAGCAGAAAACAAAAAAAATTCCAACCTACGCACCAGCCCAGGACCACTATGGAGACTGCATACATGGTTTGATCTTTTTCGTTACCGACTCGTAGCGCAGCGGGAAGTAGAGTCGATGACGAACGGCGGTGCAGATCCTCGCAGCTAGGATTTACAACCTCCCAACCGCGAGGATGTATACCCTCATCTGCTCCTCAGACACCCCTCCGAGAGGCAGTCGAACAGCCCCCCGGACGGTGTGATGGACAGCCCTTCGGGAGGACCTTCAAAACTCGAACGGTCACTCGGACAGCCCTTTGGGAGGACCTTCAAAAATCGGACGGTCACACGGACAGCCCTTCGGGAGGCACTCATGAACTAAAACCGAAACTACGATCTCTCTACAGAGTTGCACATATACGGTGTCATCTATCCGGCAGGGCTTCGCCGTCCAGAACTAGTTCCTGCCGGAACCCACAGAGCCTTTCGGCTCTACGAAACTATTTCGCTGGGAGGGAGAGAAGAAGCCAGATCATTGTGTGGCACTTGTATGAGAGCGAAGGGATGAGGTTTGGGCAGCCCCCTCACCTCCTATTTATAGGGAAACCAAGGGGTAGGATGGGTATTCTGAAATACCAAAAGTGCCCCCACTTTATGTCACACACAAAGGGTATAAAAGGCATAAAGGGATGACAAGTGGAGCCCCATGGAGGAGCTGCACCCTCCAACTTCCCACCTTCATGGGGGCCCGCAAAAGGGAGTTCCTTGATCCCCAAGTCCTTCTAGAAGCCTTTTGGGAAAAGCCCCAAAAGGTGGCTTTCCATCAAATATCCCAAAAAGCACTTTCACTATTCACGAGGACATTTTTCAGCGTCCGTTCGAACTGAAAATATTTATGTGGGCTTAGAGCATCTCCAATACCCATCATAATAATTTTCAACGCGTTCTGGAACAATTCCATTTTAGTGATTTTCATCTGCGAAACGCATCTGAAGTGGCTCCGGCAGCTCCGGAACATTTCCGGTTTTTATCTCAGAAAATTCCAAAAAGCTTCCAGAATGATTCTGGCACCCTCCAAGAATTATCAGGCATGTGCCGAAACCAATTTGACTTAATGGTATATCCCGAAACAACTTTTCGGTATCATCGAAACTTATCCGATGACCTCTCTCTGCGGTACGATTCCGCTATCCGAAACCATTCCGGTGTCCGAAACTTTTTTCGGTGATTTTGTCTCAGACTCCTTGTCTAGTATTCAATAGATAGATGACCCTTAAGTGTGTGACCCTATAGGTTCGGTGAAGTATAGACATGACCCAGAACCCCTTCCGATCAATGATCAACATCGGAGCCGTGGACACCCATATTGACCCCTATACCCACACGAATGAATATTCAAGTGAACCTCCAGTTGCCGTGTGCTATTCCTGTTGCTTCGCGATATGTTACAAAGACCCGAGGTGACATTTACTTGCATCCTCGTGGATCAACAACTTGTCCACTCTGCTAGTTACCTCGTTACTGGTTTTGTTCTCTTTTCTCGTTTCCGTGTTCCGGCATCCCTGTGATCAAATCACACTATGTCTGGCCAGACGATGATGGATACCATAACACCGAGAGGGCCCGAGAATATCTCTCCATCATCGGAGGAGCAAATCCCAATCTTGAGCTATCAAGTTACTTGACGAACTTTTCCATGAACCCGTAAGCCGCCGTAATAGCCAGCCATTTACGGATGACGTTTAATAAACCCCAAAGTTCATGAAGCAAGCATGAAGAAACTCGATACTTTCATGGTCTAAGGAATCATGCAAACGTTAACCATCTCTGTGTTATTTACCATTAACTTGTGACGAATGAATCTCATAGCATAACATTAAACCGGGTCGATTCAACACAAATGTTTTCTTAACATTGTGCCCTCAAAGTTGCTGGCATAGACATGCCCATGATCAGGAAACGGAACCATCATGCAACACTTGAGCTAGTCTTAGAGGCCAAACTAGGAATACTTCTTACCGTTTATTATTCCACACGTGCATATGAGTCTTCCTCCGAGCCTCGTGGATATTGTAGACTCGAGAATTATTGCAGTTATAGCATGGAACATAAACATAATTATGAACTCGGAGATAAATAATATCATTTATTATTGCCTCTAGGGCATATCTCCTACAGACTCCCACTTGCACTAGAGTCAATAATCTAGTTTAATGCTAATGCACTTCACACCTATGGCACATTGGTGTAAATATGCTTCGCTTGTGGTATAGCCTGATGTCCAACGGATCTGACGACTTCAGCTCTGTGTGTATCTTTGCATATCCTCGCGTCTTCACGCTTTCACAAAATTCATATTTTGTGTGGACTTGGTTTTGTATGTATGTGAATCACAGGTCGAACCTGGATTCCTCAGACTGAGTTATGGAGCAACTACCCGCAGTAGTGTCCCATTAACAAAAGCCATCTTGGAACCATACTAAGTTCATGAATGAACTATATGATTCAACATCTTGTCTGTCGCTTCTCAAGCGTCAACATAATTAGTCATTTGTTATAGAATTCGCCACAGTATCCTGTTGGGAACAATTTCCAACTACCATGCCACCATATTGTGTATTACACAAAACCCTTAACTTAAATCGAAAATCGCATGGAGAAAAGATGAAGACCGTTTCGATGTAACATTTTACAACGAACTCTTCATGATCTCCGCTTGCGAGAAAACATATCAACAGTACTTACTCTAGTACTCAATGACATCTTTCACTGTTGTCCCACGATCAGTACTTTGATCATTTTAGTATCCATACTCGCAACATCTTGGGAATATTGGACATATCTGGTTGTTTTACATACCATGGAATACATGATTAATCCAAACACAAAAGTGTGTGGAATCTGCATCATGTATTTTGCTCATCAGTGTTTTGGGACACTGATTCTTGCAAAAACTCTTTCCATGTGACTTCGGCAAGAATCACTCCTTGTCGTTCTTAGTGCTAAACGGGTTTAGCATCTTGTCAATATGTATTTATTGCTTAGCCCTATTAGGTAAATCTATCTCCATAGATCATTATGCCTAATATTGAGGCTATTTAGCCTAAGCACTTCATCAAAAAACCATTTTCAAATGAAGTCCTAATTCGTGTCAAGAAATTTATTTCCAATTAACAATGTTTCAAGCACACAAGGTTTTTAGAAATATTATTGTGCTCCCACTTACTTTCTTGAGTTACAAGCATCTATGTTACCCATTGATGAAGTCAAAACCCCTTTTGAGCATTTCATCAAAACATGAAGATTCCAACACTATTTTGCTCTCTTCTCTCCATCGCTGGAACTCTGAAGTTTGCATCCTTACTAGCATCCTCTGGATCGACAAATTACTTTGAACTGTATCACATACAGGTCCTAGGTTTCATTTCCATCAGATGGAAATCCTTTTGTCATCCATGTTTCATATCTCAAGATTGAAATATGTATTAATTGCTAGTTCAACCCGAACCGACTTTAAGCACTGCTACGATGAAACAACCTCATCGTAGTCAACTCCTTGAACTTGTTATTGCAACAAGTCGAGCTTTATGGATAAACATTTTTATCCGTATCAGTTTTAAGTTCCATAAATATTCGTTAGACTCTAAGTCTTCCGAAAGGTGTATCAAGGTTTTAATCTTGAATCACTTATATCGAAACTAACTCGGTTTGTATTGGCATTTAGCCAATTCTGGAGTCAGGGCCCATCAACGCTTCCTTGTGTATCATAGGTATACTGTTGTTCAACAACAATATCTCGTCTGCGCACCTGAGAGTTTTGCACGAGCCTTGCCTACGTGGTTCAGCTGCAGGTTCGACCGAAGTCCATACATTTTATTGTATAGACTTCCGTATCAGTCGCAGTAGGAAACTTTGGAATCACTTCCAAGGTTCCTTTCCTTTGACCTGATGACGAAGATACTGTTATCTCGTCGAGTTTGCACTGTCCTCCCACTCACCCTTTTTGAAAAAACCTTTCTCTTTAAAAGCATACCGTTTCGTGGCAAAACTATTTGCCTCGGTATAGTGGTGGGGGAATACCTAATGACTTGCGATAACCTACAAAGTAGCACTTGTCTGATTTGGAATAGGTCTGTAACCTTTACACAAACCCCATATTCCAAATGTTTAAGAAAAGATATAACATGGTTGGACGTACCATACCATGGTGTCATTTCAACAGACCCGACGGAGCTCTTTTCAGTGTAAAAGCCGCAGTCTCTAAAGCATCACTCTAAAAGGGATAATGGCAAATTTATTTATGTCATCTTTGACCTTACCATGTCATAAATGGTTCGATTACATCTCCACGGACTTTTCACTTGCAGTGGTGTTCCGGGAGGTGCAAATTTATGAAACCCCTTTCACAACTCGTCATACATTCGCTAAACTTGTAACTCAAATATTCCTTTCTGCAATCAAATTGTAGAAACGCAATTTTCTTTTTACAATAACTTCTACTTCATTTTTGAAAACCTTTTGAATGATTTCAAAAGATCCAGACTTACGTCTCATCAAGTAAATATCCATATATCTACTTGAGTCATTTCTGAAGATAGATAAATCCACTACTAACAACACTTATCGGACTACACACATCAAATGTATGATCACCAATAAGTTTGTTGTTCGTTCCTTATGGCCTGTGAACGGTATTTTAGTCACTTCACTTTTTGAAGGAATGTTGCAAGTGTCAGATGATTCAAAAATCAAACGACTTCAAAGTCCATCATAATAGAATTTTCCATGCGGGTTTCTCCAATGTGACCAAATGTAGTGCCACACTTGTGTGGCATTCTTTTAGTCTTGCGACATTTAGCGTCAGTGTTATGGATGTATCATAATACCAGCAATATTCATAACATACATCCCATCTTGGATGGAAGCATGGCCCTTCATGTTATTCATAATACTTAACAACAATTGTTGTTTTTATGAACAATTATTTTGCAACAAACATTGTGTAGTGGGCTAGAGTGTATGAAACTCTAAAATGAATCATGAAAGTAAACCCAGAGGTATTGTATTATTATCAATATTCATAACATACATCTCATTCATAATGAAAGTATGGCCCTTGTGTTATTCATAACATCGAACATAAAAAGTTCTCTTATGAACAACCTTCTTGCAAGATACCTTATGCAATGGGCTAGAGTTTGAAAAACTCTAAATGAATTATGAAAATAAATACAGACGACAATACACCGGTATAGTAACATTTACTATGTTCCCTGTGTATACCTTAACCTCATTTCTGGCTAGCCTTTTAGGCCATAGTAGCTCTTACATTGATTCGTAACAGAATGCAATCGAGCGGGTATTTTTGTGATTAACTCACAATACCCAAGAATTAGTGATTAACATGTTTAACCATAATTCCCAAGAACTATATCTTTGACCAGCCTACTATACATCAAAAACTTGTATGACATTCATACATGAGCTGGATATTCCAGACTTTTTTTTCTTTTTGCCATTTTACTTCTAACAGTTTAACTTTTAGTATTTCTCCTACTCGCAAAAGAAGCACCCAACTTAAGAGTGGCGTTAGCCCTGGACTTCCTTGGCATGTAAGTCATACTAACACCCTTTGGACACTTCCTTTCTCTTTAAGTTGTTGTTTTATTCACCTTTAATCATATGACAGGCGTTCTTCTAGATCCCTCCCTTATCAATCAAATGCCCAGTAAACACTTTACTAATCCTATGCAAACAAACATTGCTTTGTTTGTATCTGAAAACAATTTTCAGTTCCATGAATATCACATAACTATCCCAAACTTTCGAAGTTCGGGTTTCATGGAAGCAAACATATTGCACTTGACCGTAACGGAATTCTAGCTTTTGGATCGAAGGACGAGAATTACATGATCCATAGCATTAGCGAGAGAATACCGAAAGTATGCGATAGGACAAAGTCCTTCTCGGCACTCTTGAGGACAATCCTCACATTACGTTACCAACTGTAAAGTTTTAGCCAGATATTTAACAGCTATTCAATTTTAATAGGGAAGGTGGAAACGCGAGACATTATTCTATAACTATTAGCAAATCACACTTGACAGTGTTCAAAATTAATTGAACTGAGAATTAAACAAGTTAATTCTACAATGCGCTCCCACTCAAATCAATATCTCTCATAATTGATTGTGAGTGATTCAAGATCCAAATTTTAATTCAACGCCATTGATGTGGACATCACTGATGACGACAATTTCAATTGGTGGGCAAACATGCCGATCACATCTCTATGTCACTCTTGTTCATCTTTTGATGCATGTGTTCCGAGCTTAGGACGATCAAGCTAGAACATCAAGACAACCAAGTGATCACGCTGCGAGGTCTGACCTCACCCGCCTCACACATCCCTAATCGTTCGTACCCATGTGGACATGGCGCACCCTGAAAAGTTAGGTGCCGTGACGATGCTACACTTGGGAGAACACTAACTACTTGATATTTTTGTGAGAGATCACCCTAATAAAAAGAGACTACGGCGCAATCAAGAAGGGTGCATCAAAGGGATAAACATCTCAGGCAATTCATAATTAGCATGATATGGTATAGCTCTTTCTGACGGAGAAGTCTTTCATTTCTTAGTCTTCGGCATTCGCATCGGCGTTCACCTTCGTGAAGATTGCCACCACCTTGTCGGTGCACCAGATAATATCGCTCTCTCCATAGCGGATAAAATAAATGCATTACTTAAGGTTGACACGCAAGTCATTAAAGTGCAATCATATGGCTCCAACCATCATGCCGAATCATGACACGCAGGTCATGTTAATTAGATTATATGGTCATCTCATACATAATCATATTATTATGAGCACTGCTATACCACATCACATGCAAACCATCCTGCAAAACCAAGTTAGACGCCTCTAATCGGTTCATACAAAAAAGGTTTTACGTGGCTTCTAAGGTTTCGAAACAAACCGAAGCTACCTACGTACATCATCAAGTATGATAATTCAAGTTGCTAGATTAGCATCTCGGGATGTATGAAGCACGAGATAATAAAATCTCGAACCCCATACTAAACTTCGTCATATGCATGACCCCCGTGCAGATCATATCTGCAATGCCCTTTCATCTGCGAATTTCATCTTTCTTTTGACTACGGCAGAACCCAAAGAACTGATGGCACTTCCATGATACATCAGGATCACGGATTGCCAGAACTTTGTCAAATTCCACCATGCTGTCTCGAGATTGAGCAAACGCAAATTCTAGGGAAGCAACAAGAACGTCGGGTAACAGATTTCATCTGTCACCCGCATAAATAATTTTCAGCAATTGATCTCATCTACTCCAAAATTATATTATGCAATACCCATACATCTCCATGTATTCTAGATCGTAACCTGCATCTACGCATAGCACGGCTCTTGATGCCACTGTAGGGGAACGCAGCAGAAAACAAAAATTTCCAGACCTACGCACCAGCCCAGGACCACTATGGAGACTGCATACATGGTTTGATCTTTTTCGTTACCGACTCGTAGCGCAGCGGGAAGTAGAGTCGACGACGAACGGCGGTGCAGATCCTCGCAGCTAGGATTTACAACCTCCCAACCGCGAGGATGGATACCCTCATCTGCTCCTCAGACACCCCTCCGAGAGGCGGTCGAACAGCCCCCCAGACGGTGTGATGGACAGCCCTTCGGGAGGACCTTCGAAACTCGAACGGTCACTCGGACAGCCCTTTGGGAGTACCTTCAAAACTCGGACGGTCACACGGACAGCCCTTCGGGAGGCACTCACAAACTAAGACCGAAAATACGATCTCTCTACAGAGTTGCACACATACGGTGTCATCTATCCGGCAGGGCTTCGCCGTCCAGAACAAGTTCCTGCCGGAACCCAGACAGCCTTTCGGCTCTACGAAACTATTTCGCTGGGAGGGAGAGAAGAAGCCAGATCATTGCATGGCACTTGTATGAGAGCAAAGGGATGAGGTTTGGGCAGCCCCCTCACCTCCTATTTATAGGGAAACCAAGGGGTAGGATGGGTATTCTGAAATACCAAAAGTGCCCCCACTTTATGTCACACACAAAGGGTATAAAAGGCATAAAGGGATGACAAGTGGAGCCCCATGGAGGAGCTGCACTCTCCAATGTCCCACCTTCATGGGGGGCCCCCAAAGGGGGTTCCTTGATCCCAAAGTCCTTCTAGAAGCCTTTTGGGAAAAGCCCCAAAAGGTGGCTTTCCATCAAATATCCCAAAAAGCACTTTCACTATTCACAACGACATTTTTCAGCGTCCGTTCGAACTGAAAATATTTATGTGGGCTTAGAGCATCTCCCATGCCCACCATAATAATTTTCAACGCGTTCTGGAACAATTCCATTTTAGTGATTTTCATCTGCGAAACGCATCTGAAGTGGCTCCGGCAGCTCCGGAACATTTCCGGTTTTTATCTCAAAAAATTCCAAAAAGATTCCAGAATGATTCTGGCACCCTCCAAGAATTATCAGGCATGTGCCAAAACCAATTTGACTTAATGGTATATCTCGAAACAACTTTTCGGTATCATCAAAACTTATCCGATGACCTCTCTCTGCGGTACGATTCCGCTGTCCGAAACCATTCCGGTGTCCGAAACTTTTTTCGGTGATTTTATCTCAGACTCCTTGTCTAGTATTCAATAGATAGATGACCCTTAAGCGTGTGACCCTATAGGTTCGGTGAAGTATAGACATGACCCGGAACCCCTTCCGATCAATGATCAACATCGGAGCCGTGGACACCCATATTGAACCCTATACCCACACGAATGAATATTCAAGTGAACCTCCAGTTGCCGTGTGCTATTCCTGTTGCTTCGCGATATGTTACAAAGACCCGAGGTGAGATATACTTGCATCCCCGTGGATCAACAACTTGTCCACTCTGCTAGTTACCTCATTACTGGTTTTGTTCTCTTTTCTCGTTTCCATGTTCCGGCATCCCTGTGATCAAATCACACTATGTCTGGCCAGACGATGATGGATACCATAACACCGAGAGGGCCCGAGAATATCTCTCCATCGTCGGAGGAGCAAATCCCAATCTTGAGCTATCAAGTTACTTGACACACTTTTCCATGAACCCGTAAGCCGCCGTAATAGCCACCCATTTACGGATGACGTTTAACAAACCCCAAAGTTCATGAAGCAAGCATGAAGAAACTCGATACTCTCATGGTCTAAGGAATCATGCAAACGTTAACCATCTCTGTGTTATTTACCATTAACTTGTGACGAATGAATCTCATAGCATAACATCAAACCGGGTCGATTCAACACAAATGTTTTCTTAACATTGTGCCCTCAAAGTTGCTGGCATAGACATGCCCATGATCAGGAAAACGGAACCATCATGCAACACTTGAGCTAGTCTTAGAGGCCAAACTAGGAATACTTCTTACCGTTTATTATTCCGCACGTGCATATGAGTCTTCCTCCGAGCCTCGTGGATATTGTAGACTCGAGAATCATTGCAGTTATAGCATGGAACATAAACATAATTATGAAGTCGGAGATAAATAATATCATTTATTATTGCCTCTAGGGCATATCTCCTACAATCTTCGCGCCTGGCCTGGATCTCCTCTAGCAGCTATAGCCGCCGCTCGGGAGTGAGCATGTTGTAACTAGTGGTTAGCGGCTGTTGGATGGATTGAATGTGATGGCGGTGGAGGGGAGGGAGGGGGAAGAATGGGAGGCGGTCTATGGTTGGGCTTTTGTCGTCCGGCTTACGTAGCCGGACATGTACCCTCATATGGCATGCTAGAGCGACACCACACGACGCTAATGCGTCCTCATCGATGAACTGAGGAGGTGCACGTCAGACCACTGGTTTATGCTTTTGTCCGAATGGACACTTGCGGTCTGTCCTAAGCTACGTGCACGTCCGGACATCTTCATATCCGCCCCAGATATGTGCCGGATATGGCAAGTGCCGGTCAGTCCTGGTATTTGGGCTAGATCTGACAAGTCTAGTTGGGTGGCAATTTTGTGTTTGGGCGGTACAAGGCAAGCAGCCCGGGCGTTTGGGTCGGATGTAAGGACTCCAGTTGTGGATGCTCTCATGCCTCAAGTAGCCACATGTAGCGGCGTGGCGGTAGCTATGGTGTTGCAGACAATGACAAGACATACGTGCAGCCATCTCGCGGCATAAGGTGCAGGGCAAGCACCGGCTTGCTGAGCGCTCACTCTAGCAGTCAAAAATGGCCAGCGTGGTAGTGGCTGTGCTGCCACGGACTACGGAGACGTTCTCCCGGAGCGGCGACATGAGTTGCCTGGAGGGCGGTGCGACATTGTGCCATGGATGATGCCGAGACGGACACGTCGCCGCTGCGGCAACGCAAGCTGAAGCGTGTGCACTGGCGCGGCAAAAATTGCAGGTGCTTGGCTGGCGGCGGCTACGATGACATGACTAACAGTGAGTGGTCCGACCCTATGGTCGAAAGGGAAACCTCCTCGTTCGCGCCTTCAGCGCCCGATCACTTTCCTGACGCTAACGAGCACCCCCTAGTGGGCCGTGGCCCATTCGCTTGAATGATGCTCGCTCAATCGCTGCTGCTCGCACGCTCGCTCCTTGGTAGCCTTTTTTTCTTGCGAGCACTTGCCAAAAATCCTTGTTGTTTAAGAAATAAAAAAGGAAAAAAAATCGAAAAATCGTGAATTAAAAAATGTATATGAATTTTCATAGAATTCACAAAAATTCAAAAAAATACCATCGAATTTGAAAAAGTTCATTGAATTTGAAAAAAGTTAATCGAATTTGAAAACAAGTTCATCAGTTTTGAAAAATGTTCATCGACTTTGAAAAAAGTTCATCTAGTTTGCAAAAAAGTTCATCGGTTTTGAAAAAAGTTCATTGAACTTGTAAAAGTTCATCGAATACAAAAAAGTTCATTGAACTTGAAAAAAGTTCATCAAATTTGAAAAAAGTCATTAGTTTTGACAAAAGTCCATCGAATTCGAAGAAGTGCATCTACTTTCTAGAAAACAGTTCACAATTTTTTTTAAAAAAGTTCATCGATTTTGCAAAAAGTTCATCTACTATCAAGAAAAAGTTTCACGAATTTCTTTCACAAAAAAAAGTTCGTGACTTTGAAAAAAATGTAAAAGGGATAGAGAAAAAAGAAAGAAAGAAGAAGAAAAGGCCAAACAAACCACTATTTAATACTTGAGGTCAGTTGGTCGGGTGGTTACGGGGTTGAAGTCCTAAGACCTGCGTCGCGTGTTCGAATCCTATGTAGTACACACTTTTTTCCTTTTATAGAAACAGAGAAGGAGCATATGGGCCGGCCCGCTATAGAAACCTAGCTTACAGGGAGGGTGTGTGCCCTGTACCAAAATGCCTATATTCGGCGCTTAAGGTGCCGAATAGGATTTGGCGTCGAAAGGTTGTGTCCCTAGTGGACCCTAATGTTTATCTGGGCCATCCAGTTAATCCACAGGTGCCAACAGCCAGGTCTGGTCCATTGGGCCGAAGAGTTAAACCAGACCACGTGAATCTTGAGTTCATAGTCCTTAACCCAAAGTGCTCTCAATATCACTACTCTTACAAGGGGAGTTGGTAGGACAGTATCCACGGTTTTTGTTTTTGCCTCACCGCCCACCACCCCCTCCATGTTGGTTTTTCTTGCTCCCTCTTAATACCAAATCAATTTTCCCGATCCTCCTCTCGCTTGTTCATGATTTCTTTGGCACGTGCCAATTTAATTCAACCATGTAAATATTAGCTAATTAAGAATTCGGAAATCGCAACATATATGTAAGATAACCTTCCTAAAAGACAAAGAGAAGATTTTTCTCAATAACCTTCCAAATCAAAATAAGATATTCCTCAATAAGAAATAGCTAATACCACATCCTATCACATTTATTATCGATCATTATCTCTATTATTAAATCTCTACTCGTAAAATGGGTGTTGGTGAACTGGTACACATGGTTTATTTTTGCCTCCACATCCCACCACCCCATCCATGCTAATTTTTTCCACTGCCTCTAAAAAACGGATCGATCCACCCGATCTTCCGATTGATTTTTTTCATGCTTGCTTTGGTAGGTGCTGATTCAATTCAATCACGTAAATATTAGGTTTAATAAGAATTTAGAAACACTATATATGTAAGGTCACCTTCCTAAAAGATAGACTAAAGATTTTTTTTTTCTTGATAACCTTCTAAATCTGCACTCCTAAAAGTGGAGTTCGTAGGTCAGTATGCATGGTTTATTTCACCTCAACATTTCACCACCCTCCATGTTGGTTTTTTCTCCCTCCCACTAAAAACCCGGATCTATTCACCCGGATCTTTTCATTTTTTTCCTTCTTGATTTCGCAGGCGTAGATTCAAATCAATCGTGTAAATATTAGGTAATTAAAAATTTGGACATCGCAACATATATGTGATATCACATTCCTACAGACGGAAGATTTTTCTCGATAACCTTTCAAAACAAAACTAGATATTTCTGAATAACAAATAGCTAATCCCGCGCACTACGCTATTTATTATCTTTCCTCATCTCTACTATTGAATCATAATCACAACTTTCCCTAGACATTTTTTCTTCAATCCCACCCACATGTCTTTGTTTTCACCGAAAATGTTTTTTTCTTGTTTCGTTTGTTCCCTTTGACCTCCCCTCCCGCGTATGTTGCACCCTCCCCATTGATTTTTAATCCACCGAATTTTTCCAAATAAAACCTATCTCCCCTCAATGCCCTCCAGCCCTCCTCGTTCGACCTCCCCTCTGATGTAATCCCCACCTACGCGCCTCCTACCGACTTTTCCAATTCTCTATTCGCTACTTCATCCATCCCAAAAAAAATAAGCAATCTCCTCGATTCTGACTCGACCATTTCTTCCTTGTCACGCGAGGAGAGCGCCACATAGGGTTCTCTCGCACTCGGTTTTTTTCATCCTGAATGTTCGCTCCCTGACTGAAGTTGGCCCCGCACATCCCTCTCTCCCACACCGGACCCGGCAATGGTTCCAACCGCCGCCTCTCCCCTGCTATCCTCTCACCACGACGCTCTCGGCGCCACTGACTCTGCCTTCGAATTACCTCTCTGTACTTTCCTCTACGCCGCAGCCGCCAAGGATCAAGGGTGACGACATTTCAATGTAGCGGTAATTTGATGCGCTTGTCGGGGGAGCACGTTTTTGGCGACACTGGAGGTGAGGTCGTCTTTGTACTCGACTGCATGTGATGCAAGAAGGGTATGCTTGGCCAACTACTGCATGTGGTTTTGTGATCCCAGGAGCCTACAGGATCATGTCAAAGGTATATATACCGAAGAAGTTGGAATCACGAGGAAGTGCAGCAGCCTATCGTGCGCCGTCTCGGCTTCGAGGCCAAACAGGTTTGGTTTCCCTCCCATATCCCACCCTCCCTTGTCTTCTTGCTACGACTCCATGGATGATTATATTACATGTGTGTGCGTGTGTGATATGATCAGAAGACTTACAGGGAACAATATGTATTAAACGCTACCTGCCCTTATTATTTAATTACAGTAAGCAATCACCTTAAGGCTTTTACTATGTCGATCCCACATTATGGCCTTCACTGTGTGATAGTATTAGAAGGCTGAATTTACACTTAGCAAACACCTGATGTTATTTACTGTGTATTTCAAGAAGTACCTCGTAGTGGCAGCAAATCTGGAAATTAAGACTTTTTTTTTTACAGACGGTGATCCAAACTACCTGGTATGAACAGCGGCAACATCTTATAATACTAACATGTAGTGCTTCATTTAACTCATTTTTGTACAACATACTATTGTATCGAAAACTTTAATGCAATTAACTGTTGAATTTTTCTTCATCAGGATTGAGCGATCTGTCATATAATTATGAACTTCTGAAACTCGGTGGTTCAGATCATGGAAGATATGACAGGGAAGAGCCTCACATAGTAAGTATTGATTTTCCGGTCCTACCACGAGGTAGCTCAACCAATCTGAATTTTATGTAGATTATTTCATTATCTTCCCGTGCAGGTAATTCTGGCGTATGTAGTTCTGAATTTCATTTAGATTGACCTTGAAGTATTTGAGATATGATGCACTATCTTGACTGAACAAATTTATGTGTGAATGTTCCTGGAGCCCCCCCCCCCCCCCCCCCCCGCCCCCATCCCCCAATAGAAAGAACTCAGTAACTAACATGGTGGTTTTAGCTGGATAGCAACCTTTCAGCTAGAAAGAACAGGAATAATGCCAACCTTTCAGCTGGATCAAAACTAGATAGGGCATGAAAGAACCAAGCTAATGTGTTCCCACTTTCCAGATGCACTCATATGTTCCTTACCACTTATCTCTTCAATTCATTCTTGTAAACATGTGATGTGTGCAGATTTTGGGTGGAGATGGAGATGGTGGCAAGCGGGAGATGCCAAGGATTGGGTTTACACACCATTTTTGTATGTCCACTATAACGTTTATTTTCCATCTTCTACATTCACAGATTTTTGGCCTTCCGGTGATGCAACTGTGAGTTTGTACGGTGTGAACGCTACATATAACACCCTGTTGGTTTTCATTGCAGCTTAGCAATGTCGTCTGTCTATGGTTCATAGCACTTTTATCTTCATTTTACCACTAGCATCCTGTAAAATGAAATGAGATAGAATGGTGTAGCCATTGATGATTGGTGGAGAAATTAACAGTTTTGGGTCATCAGAGGTGTCTCGCAAGATAGCTTTTTAAATTTTAATCTTAATTATGCATGTGCTCCAAAATAATAATCAAACATATTTGTGCTTATGCATATAATAACAGTAGCAAGATTATATTCCATTTTAGTGGAAACTAGAACAACGAGGTTTCTTTTGCATATATAAATAGATACACAAACAAAAATACTACACCCCACACAATTAGTGTTTCACGCCACCTCATGCTCACGAGCAAGCTCTGACACGATCATTTCATCCACGTCATCTGCCTCAACCCCGATTCCCCCATCCTGTCGTGGTTAGCACCACCCACTCATCATCAGTACAGCCGAGATGGCCAAGAGGACCGCCACACAATGGAGGGACTCATGGGCCCGTGAACCATGGTTATGTAGCCCCTGGGTACTCAACTTTGATGACAACGGGTCAATGCCACGTCCAGGCCAAGCGGCCATCACCGGTGTGCAGCTCCACTCATATCTCATTACCGATAGGATAACAAGTACTAGCTCGCCATCATAGGATCTAGGTTGATCATCGGGCCAGCTGATGATAGGCACCAAATGAAGAAGAGGGGGACATCAACAATGGAGGTGTGTCTTGATTCTCCCTCATCAAAGACTTTACCGACATAACTTCTCAAGGGGGCATGCTACCATTGTGTTTTACTTAGAATGGCTAGAGCAGAACTGGTCATGGGTAGAATTAGTGTACGAGATGTCGAGTGAAGGGAATTAAATTAAGTTAGTGACCAAACCAATGGAATTAAATTAAGTTAGTCACTATGGGTTGAATTAGCACTAAGCGAAGGTGGTTGCCGCCTTTCTCCCTTGATGCTGGCCTCCCACGGTGGCATTGATCACTGGCTTATTTAAAACACGAGTTCGTAGATTTTGTGATAAAAGTGAGGGTTGAGAGTGAGCGGGATGGGGGTAAAGTTGGTATCTTCAGTCATGGCAGTCTAAGTGGAATAATTTCCCTATAGTAAAAATGTGGGGAATTTCCTTTCACTAGAGATGGCTTTGCAGAAAATTGTATGAGAGGGCGGTTACTTATTTTCATCAAGTCATACAATTTTTTGGTGACGATAGGAGGGTAAATGCCTTGGTTGGTTGATTCAAGAGTTACTAATGGACACAGTGGTGTATCAGTTGCATGCCCAACAAAAGACATTATATTTTTGTTTCGTGGTCATGCACGAGATTCAACAATATGTTACAACATGGCAATGACTCAGGAGATATGGGGTCTGCCTTCCTGGATCGAGGGGCGTCCTGGGCAGCACATGCCTCGTCCCCCTTGATGGCGTTGGCGGATCAACAGAGACACGGGGGGTAGGATGAGGGCTAGCGGGGTGATTGGCGGGGGAATTCTCCTAGGTTGTCTGTGTGGAAGTACAGTGTGAAGGAGAAAATGTGCCATGACGAAAGCGAGGTGGGCTTCATCCGATTTTAAAAGAGAGGGCTCCAGCAAGAAATATCCCGCTACAACGGGAAAACGAGCGGGAAGGGAAGGGTAAGGGAATGGTGTGTCCTAGGGTCGATATGTTGTGTTAGGACCGCATGCTGGAGATAACATGACGGATAGTTCGGACAATCACATTTCTCCTCCACATATGGACTGGATTTGGGGAGCCCGGACTGTACAGACGGTTGGATTTCGGGGGGCTGGGCGCCCGTTTATGTCTGAATATGTTCGGACTTATGAAGTTATGAGAGAGAAATAATCTTCGATCTTGGAGACGACTTTAAACATTTGTATGATTCATTTGTATGCACTGTAGTCCGTAGTAATGCAAGGCGTTCTACCAGTATCTATTGGAGGAGTTGATCTTACGGCTAGCATCGAACAGGGAGTATATGAACTAATTGTTGCCGCCGAGACCAGTGCCTCCAAGAGCTAGCTATCTGGCGTACACAGATGGCCGGCAAGCTGCCGCTACATGAGCTTCCAATGGTCCCTTCCTGTTACACACTTGCAGAACTCCAGATCGATGCTGTTTACCCTGTGGATGAGACGGTGAAGATCTAGGCCCTGCAAGCTTTTTCACAAATTGCGCAGAAATTTGTTCCTCATACAGTCACAGTCCGATGAATTGTTTTTATCATTATTAATTATTAGATGTTACTACTATTCATTCATTTTTTTCTGTAAAGCTCACATAATCTATTTTTAAAATTTGAGGAGCTTTAAGTCCAGGTTATACACGTCTACACTACATTTGACAAGTGGAAGTTTGTTCTTGCAGCAATTAAGTGCCTCGGGGCTCTTCAAGATTGGTGCAAACAAATGTTAAAAGAGCATAGAAGCGCTCATCTGGGCTAATGTAAGAAAAAGATACTTCTCTTACATTATCCGGTTAACATTGTAACATGAATTCTTGAATATATCCCAACGAAATGCGAAAAGAATGTAATGCCTCTTTCACTACCTTTGTAGTTAAGCATTTTTCATACAAAGGGCCGGTGACTGTATACGGAACAATAAAGCAAGCGTGCGCATATTATATCCTACTCTCCGATCTCTTCGCGGATGCAGTCAGCACACTTGAATTCTTTGAGATGTTTTGCTTCAGAGGCAGTTATGTTCACATATTTGCCATGGAACCACTGGTAACATATGTCACAGCATATCCAAAAGGCGTTGGCATGGTACTGACCACTACAGGTTTCACAAAAGTATGTAACTTCATGATCATTTCCTTTGTCTTCAGCAGGCTTCCTAGAGTCCTTGTTTGGAGCAGATAAATCTTGCATCGACTCTTGAAATGGTGGCACGTTCTCTTCAGCAGGTGTGATAGAGTCAAGCAAGTCTATAGTAAAAAAATGCCTGAGATTGTATTATTAGTTTGCGTGTTTGTTTTAGATTTGGGTGGTACAAATTTGTCACTTTAGTTAACAGTTTTTTGCATGAAGCACCCATTGCCATGCATATGGCTGGTGTTGGCGTGGTTCATACCATTGGCTGTAGGCTTGGAATTTCCCGGTACTAAAATCCTATTCCGATGCGTGATAAATATACAGATCTCTATATTTTCCAAAATTATTCAAATCTCTCTACTTTTGGTAAATTAAAAAAATTAAGCCGGCCCTCTCTATATCTTCCGTGAAAAAGATCGCATGTGCGCACACAAGTATATATGTTTATATACACTGTGCATTGCCAGTGGAAAATAGCTAGAATCCATATTCCATACAATTTTTAAAAGATTTGATCATTACTAAAATAAATAGAAAAACTATGTCATTTATCTGATGTAGTTTAGTGAAAAAATATGTATGTAATATATGCGGCTTAAAAATTACAAATATTTCGAAATAGAATACAGTGCATGGATACTCTTCATTGCCAGGAGAAAATGAATGCCCCTCATGTACTCTTGTAATATTAATGCATGATCGAATCCTAGAAAATATATGGTCTAAAAAAGTTGAAGATTGTGTGGGAGACAAGTGTCCAATGTCTGTACTAAACATAAGACCAAACCCCATCATATTTCTTTAGGATATATAAAAGGACACAAAATTATACATGCACCAAAGAATTTCGCATTTGCAATAGTATAGCCCACCAGTACACATGCAAACTTCATAAAATTGCTATAATGTTACATCTTCTATCAATCTGGTATTATTGGGGCATGGCACACCAAGAATATATATATCACGCGCATTGGTTTCACACACTCGTCAATTGGAAAAGTCTATGCATGCAAAAAATACAACCACTAATGCACGGTGTTGTTTATAACTCGACACTCTTTTTCCTTTGTCTAATACAAAAATAAACACAGTCGTATATCTGAAAATAACCTTTTTCCCAAAGAAATAAGTTTGAAAATAACTGCTCAAACTATTGGCCTAAATTCCCCTGTGTTTCAATACAGAACTACTCTACCCCGTGCAACAGCACTGGATTTTGATGACTAATTTTTCGTCATGAAAATCGGATCTGAGATTTCATGTCCGCCGGATTTACAATTTATTTCATTAAAAATGGATCAAAAAAGTCTGGGACAGCAGGATCTAAAAACTACGGCCACAAATGCCCTTAGTTGTTTAACTCAATACATTGTTTTCCTATGCCTAATAAGAAATAAACACAGGTATGAGGACAGTTGTAGTATTTGAAGAAGCCCAAGCAGTACTTCACACAAGAGCTATGAGTCCTTGTGTGTGACAGAAATGCATCCATAAATACTCTTCTCCGCTCTTTGTTGGGACGATTACTCGTTGGCATACTTCTGCGGAAGTGCTACACTACCATGTTTGGTCTGCAGTTACCAGCGGTGCGGGGGTCGGGAAAAATCTTTGCCGGTTCATGCCGGCACCAACACGGAGACGCTTGTGGGCTCCGCCTCCCTTCTTGAAGGGCGTCAGGTTTACCATGTCGGCACTCCTCTCTGTATACCGGCAGAAATCCGAGGATCTGTCTGGGCATCAGCGTCGTTGTCGTCGTAGTCCTTCTTGAAGGTGTTGTTTGGTACGCGGGAATTCAGAGGCATAGGAGTGTGGTGGAATTCAGAGGCATAGGAGCATGGCGGCGGTTGCTGGAAATCATCGCTTTGGCATTTGCTTCTCTTTTTGGGTTTGATTGTCCTGTTTGCCCATCAGTGGTATCACAGTTCGGTCAGGTGGTTGCTATATTAATATAGCAAGGCGAAAGCCTGTTTCGAGTCATTGTAAACTGAATTCTTAAATATATCCCAACGGAATGGGAAAAGAATGTAATGCCTCTCTCAGTACCTTTCTAGTTAATCATTTTTCATACAAACGGTCACTGCATACCCTAAAATAAAGGAATGGGGCACATATTATATCCTACTCTCCGATCACCTCGCGCATGCAGTCAGGACACTTGTATTCTTCGATATGTTTTGCTTCAGAGGCAGTTATGTTCACACATTTGCCATGGAACCACTGGTCACATCCGTCACAACCAATCCAAAAGGCATTGGCATGATACGGAGCATTACAAGATCCGCAAAAGTCAGTAACTTCATTATCCTTTTGTTTGTATTTAGCAGGCTTCCTAGAGTCCCTGTTTGGAGCAGACAAAACTTGCATCGAGTCTTGAGCAGGTGGCACGTTCTCTTCAGCATGTGTGATAGAGAATACGTCTGGATTGGACACATTCTCTTGAGTTGGTGCGCTCGACTCCCTGTTTGCATTGTATCGCGCAAATGTTGATAGCCAAGAAAGACCGTAAGAGAGATAGAATTCGTCATGGACTGTTCGCATCTCGTTTACCATATCAAATAAACGTATCCTGAAAGAGAAAGTAAACCAACATCATCAAATCAGCAATTGGCTTCGCAAGCAATATGTAACACATGACATTCTTGTTGCATGGAGGAACTATATAAGCACTAAAACATAATGATTTAAATAGAAGATGAAGATCGCCCCTAATAAGAATAGCCCATTATTTAATGCTGAGGCTCTAACAATTAGTTCTGCAGGACTACGGCTCTATTGAAGCTGTATTCTCTCTCGTGTTTGTTAAGTGCACACAAAAACTGTTTGTCCATATAAATGTCCTAAATGTTAGATTGCACATATAAATGTCCTAAATGTTAAGTGCACAAAAAAAACTGTTTGTGAAACGAAGTTGTAGTAGTGGTGGTGGTGGTTGTGGTGGTGGTAGGAGCAGCAGCAACAGTAGTAGTAACGTACCTTTGGTTGGCGTCGAGATGAGTGGACAAGAAAAAGGTGACGCCCATGAGCCACGAGTCGGAGTGGTGGGCGACGAGTGTCAGGTAATCAGAACGGTTAACATAATCTCGCCGGCGGTTGATGCCTCGTGTCGGCACCGGCAGGCCTGGTGGCACCATCTCCTCCGGCAGTGTCAACTCCCAACTACCGTCCGGTACCCGTACAAGCACATTGGCTCTTTACCTGAAACGAGAAAATGAATCACACCACTCCATCAGCCAGTGATTTGCACACCTAGCCATCTTATATTTACTAATTGTAATTGGGGGCACCATATGAGATTTACTTTAATTTAAGAAAATACCTCTCCAAATCATCGATTTGACAAAAAGTCATTATATTATTCAAACAGGTTTGATGTAGCTACATGTCAAACAACTCTATTGTAAAAATAGCAGGAGATTAGATTGTTAGTTTGCATGCTTTCGACACTTTAATTAATTAAATATATTTTTATGAAGCACCCATGCCATGCATATGGCTTGGTGATGGCGAGGTTCATATCACTGGCTGCAGGCTTAGAATTTGCAGGTACTTTAATCCTATTACGAGGCGTGATAAATATTCAGATCTCTATTTTTGCCAAATTTATATAAATCTCTCTACTTTTGGCTAATTTAAAGTTAAGCCGGCCTTCTCTATGTCATCGTGAGAAAGATAGCTTGTGCGCATACAAGTATATATGTTTATATACACTGTGCGTTGTCGGTGCAGAATAGCAAGGGTCCGTATTTCCCATTACTAAAATAAATAGAAAACTGTATCATTTATCTGATGTATTTTAGTGAATATACATGTATATAATATGTGACTTAAAATTAAAGATAATTCAAAATAGAACCATGGATCCTCTTCATGACCAGGAGAAAATAAATGTCCTCATGTACTCTTGTAAAACACTTTTGCATGAATATTCTATGTAAATAGTAATGCATAATCGAGTCCTAGAAAAGATATGGTCTAGAAACAGTTGAAGGTTTTGAGGGCGACAAGTGTTGAGTGTCTATAATAAACTTAAGACCAAACCCCATCGTATTTCTTTAGGAGAAAAGGACAAAAAAAGTATACATCCACCAAAGAATTTCGCGTTTACAATACAATAGCCCACCAGTACACATGCAGCCTTCATAAAATTGCTACCATGTTACATCTTCTATCAATTTGGGGTTATTGGGGGCATAGCACACCAAGATTATATATCACGCGCATTGATTTCACACACTTGTCAATTGGAAAAGTGTATGCACGCAAAAAATACTACCACTAATGCAGAGAGTTATTTATAACTCTATACTCTTTTTCCTCTGTCTAATACAAAAATAAACATAGTTGTATATCTGAAAATAACCTTTTTCTTCCGGAGAAATTTGACTGAAAGTAACTGATCAGACTACCAGCCTGAATTCCCCTGTGTTTCAATACAGAACTTCACTAGGCCGTGCAAGAGCAGTGGATTGATGGCTAGTTTTCTTCATGAAAAAACGGATCTGAGATTTCATATCAGCCGGATTTACAATTTTATAATTAAAAATGGATCTAAAATTTCAGGGACAGCAGGATCTAAAAAATACAGCCACAAATGCCCGTAGTTGTCTAACTCAATACTTTTTCCTATGTCTAATAAGAAATAAAGACCATTATATGTTTCAAAGGAAATGATCAAACTATCAGTCTAAGTTTAATTAAATAAAGAACTTCACTAGCCCATGCAATCACGGGATTGATGACTTGTTTTTCTTAATAAAAAATGAATCTGAGATTTCATGTCAGATGAAACTATCAGCCTATCCCTAATACTAAAATAAACACTGGAGCTGAAGTTTTTTTTTCCTATGTCTAATACAAAAATAAACAAGGTCATATGTTTAAAAGTTACTGACAAAACTATCAGCCTAAGTTTCCCCATGTTTCAGTGCAGAATTTCACTAGACCGTGCAAACACGGGATTGATGGCTAGTTTTTCTTAATAAAAAATGGATCTGAACTTTCATGTCAGATGAAACTATCAGCCTCTGCTTAATACAAAAATAAACACGGGATCTAAAGTTTTCTTTCCTATGTCTTACAAAAATAAACACGCTTATATGTTTAAAAGTAACTGACCAAACTATCAGCCAAAGTTTCCCCATGTTTCAATACCGAACTCCACTATCCCGTGCAACAGCAAACTGATGACTAGTTTTTCTTAATAAAAAATGGATCTGAGATTACTTGTCAGCCAGATTTGCAATTTTGTAACAAGAAATGAATATAAAATTTCTAGGACAGTTGGATCTGTATATTACATACCTTCCTCGCGCAATAAATCATATAATGTATCCTGATCTGCGCGTATGGCAACAAGGAGGAGAAGAGACTGGCGTTAGATCCATCAGCACGTAGGCGTCACATATATAGAGAAAAACGTGTCACTAAGGAGCGCCCCATGGCTTACCTTCGGTGAGGGCTCGGACCAGCGCGCTGCGGCGGCCAGAGAAGTCCTCGTAGATGTTCTCCACAGTCCATGAGACGGCGGGGCGGGAGCGCCATTCACCGGGGTGTGCCGGCAGCGGGGTTGGTGAAGGCCGCCCATGAAAGGGAACGGTGAGACGACGCCTGGTGGGGGTGGGGTTGGAGGAGGAGCCGGCGCGAGATGTGTCCATAGCACGAGATTCGTGCTAGGTTCGCCGGCGGCGGGCTGGCAGAGATAGGCGGAGCTCTTGAAGGAGGAAGGTGGAATTGGATCTATGGGGGCGCTCTGTTGCTTTGCTGCTTTATATAGATCCGGCGTCAATAGGGTGGAAGAAATTGGGGAAGGAGGACGCGAGCGGGTTACTACTTTCCTTTCGAGTCTCTGGGCGGGATGTATTTGTTTTCTTTCGTTTCCTATCACGTTTTTGGCCACGCCGGCGAGGTGCCAGCACTGGTGAAATAACTACAAGATAGCTGGCATGCAAATCCTAGGGCTACTGGCGTGTGGTCCCCGGTTCAGAAGTCCAGAATACATGGTAGTCCTTTATTTCCCTCATTAATTTCATTTGTTTTTTAAAGGCATTTATTACCTTCGTAGTGTAAAAAGTACACGGCACAATGTGCTCCCACGGTTCTGAAATGCATGAGGTTTTAGTCATGCAGTTTCTAAGATGAAACTTTGACAATTATTTTGTATGCACTTAAATGTTGCTATAAAAGGTTAAGGGATATGTTTAGATTCTTACCAAATAGTAGTACCTTACCGTATGTAAACATGCTTGCGCCAGCCGCGTCCCACGATTGCCACGTGTTTCGATCGAGCCCGCGCACCACAACCCCCTCGAAAACCTTATTCCAGCCGATGAAGGGCTTGCCACACTTTTTTCTCCTACACCGTGCGTTGACCACAACTCCACAGTACCATCTCCTGTCTCTCTCTTTTTCCTCATTCGATGGAATGCTCCTTCTCTCTCCCTGCCCGTCTACTTCACCGCTGAATTGAGTTCGCTTGAGACAGCCGTGGTGTGGAGGCGCCGCTGCAGGCCCTTTGAAGGAGAAGTTGCAAGGCCGGCGGGATTGGGGCGCGATGCTGGGTGCCTGGCACAGGCGCTACAAGGTTCGCCACTCGCGGCAGCGCTCACCAGTGTTGCAAATGCAGAATCTCGCCGGGGTGCTGCAACTAGTGGTCGGTGCTGTAATTTGTGTTCTCTTAGCAGCCGTGGTTACTGCCAATCCAGCGTTGGCCGATGTCTCATCGCACGCCGCCGGCGGTGCTGCAAAATGGGTAGTGACAACGGCCGTCGTTCTGCAACCGCAGAGTTCGCCGGCATCGTAGTCACGGCCGGTGCTGCAACCGCAGAGCTTGCCGATGCGGTATGCACAGCCGGTGCTGCAACCACATAGCTCGCCGGTGCAACAGCCGCGGTCGATGCTGCAAGCCTGCAAAGGGGTGGTCGCAGCAGCCACCGTTGCTGCAACCCGATGGGGGCGGCCGCGACGATGCTTTGATGACCACGGTGATGGTTCAATGGACAGGACGACGAGGCATGCTATGACGACATCGGCAGCCGTGGCGATGCTGCAGGGCATGCTTCATTGGCCGCGGCGACGAAGGCACGAGGCATACTTTGATGGTGTCGACCACAGTGACAATGCTTCAACGACCACCGCGATGGTTCTATGGACACGGCGATGAGCCATGCGATGACGGCATCGATGGTCGTGGTGGTGCTGCAAGGCATGCTTCAATGGCCGCGGCGACGAGGCGTACTTCGATGGTGTCTACGGCCATGGCGATGCTACGACGCGTGTTTCAATGGCTGCGGTGATTAGGCGTACCTCGATGGTGTTGACGGCTGTGGTGATGCTGCGAGGCGTGTTACAATGGTCGTGGCGATGCTTCGACGGCCACAACGATGGTTCGTTGGACATGGCGACGAGGCATGCTACGACGACATCGATGGCTGATGCGATGCTGCAAGGCATGCTTCAATGGCCGTGGCGATGAGGCGTACTTCGATGGTGTCGACAGGCGTGGTGATGCTTCGACGACCACGGCGATGGTTCGATGGACTTGGCGATGAGGCATGCTACAACGACATCGACGACCGTGGCGATGCTGCAAGGCATGCTTCAATGTGAGTGGCGGCGAGGCATACTTCAATGGCGCCGACGGCCACGCCGATGCTTCTACAATGTCGGCGGCCATGGCGATGTTGCGAGGCATGCCGCGGGGACGGGGCATGCTTCAATGGCGTCGACGACCGTAGCTGTGAGGCATGCTAGGACGTTCCGCTGATGCTACTCCGAGTAGTGCATGGGTGTCGCTACTGCAACGACGTGCACTATGGACGAGCGGTGCGTGCTAAGGAGATTAGCGGCACTGATAAGACGCATAGGACGGCACAACCGGTGGTTGTTTTTTGAATCGCTGCAGGTGGATGGCGCCTAGCATCCACCATATTTGGTCCTGGTCATCGTCCGGATGAGTGCCAACTCCAATGCTCCTTTTCCAACTCTAGTTCATTTTTTTAGATCGCACACATCCACTTTCCCAAAAGAAAAAGAAACTGGAACTCTAGCCACGTCCCTGCGAGCGGTATGGGAGAATCCTAGCACCGCCACCCTCTAGGAATCACACCTTCCTCCCTTGCCGTAGCCGGTGGGCGGGGCCGGGCGAAGACCATGCGGCGGGGGGTGGGGGAGTGGCTTTTCCTCCCCTCTTGTCTGGACTCATGGGTAGCCCGGCTCGGCCCTCTATGGCGGGGCCGAGCAGTGGCTGAGGAAGCGAAGGATTCGCAGGGAGATGGTAGCGCGACGCTCAAGTGGAGTGACTCGGTCGGCATTGCTATGTTGGTGGTGCGGATGGCGTGCAGCAGTGGGCAAGGACGGTGGCTCAACTTAGTCAGCGAATGTGCGCAAAGCGACACCCACTCCTTCGTCCCCCTTCCTGCCCGTCTACTTCACCGCTGAATTGAGTTGGCTTGAGACAGCCTTGGTGTGGAGGCGCCGCTGCAGGGCCCTTTGAAGGAGAAGTTCCAAGGCCGGCGGGATTGAGGCGCCGCTGCAACCGCAGAGCTTGGCGATGCCGTATCCACAGCCGGTGCTGCAACCACACAGCTCGCCGGTGCAACAGCCGCGGTCGATGCTCCAAGCCTGCAATGGGGTGGTCGCAGCAGCCATAGCTGATGCAACCCGATGGGGGCGGCCGCTCCGATGCTTCGATGACCACGGCGATGGTTCAATGGACACGACGACAAGGCATGCTATGATGACATCGACAGCCGTGGCGGTGCTGCAAGACATGCTTCATTGGCCGCGGCAAAGAGGCATACTTTGATGGTGACGACAGTGACAATGCTTCAACGACCACGGCGATGGTTTTATGGACACGGCGATGAGGCATGCAATGGCGGCATCAACGGTCGTGGTGTTGCTGCAAGGCATGCTTGAATGGCCGCAGCGATGAGGCATACTTCGATGGTCTCGACGGCCCTGGCGATGGTGCGACGCGTGTTTCAATGGCTGCGGCGATGAGGCGTACTTCAATGGTGTTGACGGCCGTGGTGATTCTGCGAGGCGTGTTACAATGGTCGTGGCGATGCTTCGACAACCACAATGATGCTTCGATGGACATGGCGATGAGTCATGCTACAACGACATCGACGGCCGAGGCGATGCTGCAAGGCATGCTTCAATGGCCATGGCGACGAGGCGTACTTCGATGGTGTCGACAGCCGTGGTGATGCTTCGACGACCACGGCGATGGGTTCGATGGACACGGTGATGAGGCATGCTACGACGACATCAACGACCGTGGCGATGCTGCAAGGCATGCTTCAATGTTAGTGGTGGCGAGGCATACTTCAACGGCGCCGACGGCCACGCCGATGCTTTGACAACGTCGATGGCCATGGCGATGTTGCGAGGCATGCCGCGGGGACGGGGCGTGCTTCAATGGCGTCGACGGCCGCAACTGCGAGGCGTTCTAGGACGTTACCGCTGATGCTACTCTGAGCCTGCAATGACGTGCACTGTGGACGAGCGGTGCGTGCTAAGAAGATTAGCGGCCCTGATAAGACGCATCGGACCGCACAACCGGTGGTTGTTCTTTGAATCGCTGCAGGCAGATGGCGCCTAGCGTCCACCATATTTTGCCCTGGTCTTCGTCCGGATGAGTGGCAACTCCAATGCTCCTTTTCCAACTCTAGTTCATTTTTTTGGGATCGCGCGCACATCCACTTTCCCAAAAGAAAAAGAAACTGGCACTCTAGCCACGTCCCTGTGAGCGGTATGGCAGAATCCTACCACCGCCACCCTCTGGGAATCCCACCTTCCTCCCTTGCCGTAGCCAGTGGGCGCGACCGGGCGAAGCCCATGCGGCAGGGGGTGCGGGAGTGGCTTTTCCTCCCCTCTTGTCTGGACTCATGGGTAGCCCGGCTGGGCCCTCTATGGCGGGGCCGAGCAGTGGTTGAGGAAGCCAAGGATTCGCAGGGAGGTGGTAGCGCGACGCTCAAGTGGGGCGACTCGGTCGGCATTGCTGTGTTAGTGGTGCGGACGGCGTGCAGCAGCGGGCAAGGACGGTGGCCCGACATAGTCGGCGAATGCGCGCAAAGCGACACCCGCTCCTTCGTCCCCCTTCCTGTGCGCTGGTCTGGGTCGTGTTCTTGCCGTCGTTGGCATCTAGATTGGGTCTCAGCTCTAAACTGATGGCTTGGTGGTTGCGGGTGGCTTGGGAGGGTTTTCTACCATATGTGTGGTGCTCGGCTAGGTGGGGTCATGTTAAGGCAGCCGGTGACAAGTGGGATTCGGTGACAGTGGTTGGGTACTCCCTTTGCATGTGGATCGGCATCGTTGATGTCTAGCCCCAACCGAGGTAGTGCTATGGCACGGTGACTCCTCTCCTACATGGTATGTGCCAAGGTGCGAGCATTATGGTAGTGCGTTACTCTAACAGTGGTGGCGTCTCTCTTGGACGCCTAGGCAGTGACCCCAAGCAATCATAGCTATGCCAGCAAAAACCCAAATTTTATATTATTACTCTATTATTTTTATACAAGTGTATAAGATGTGTGATTCTACTCTTTACGAGGAATAATCATCACGAATTTAAAGCAAATAAAATGTTTGGATTAAAACAACTAAGGATATCTCCAACACGGACCCTCATACCGCCCGAATGCATTCAAACCGTCCGGTCTGGACGTGTTGTGCCGTCCAACACAGACCTACATCAGTCCGCCGGGCAGTCCAGACCGCTGCCACGCCCGCGTCTGACTGTCCTGGCCCACACAAAAAACCATCATCACCCGAGCGCGCTTCCCGCCTGATACAGTCAGCGCTGCTCCAGAGTGTCAGTGCCGTGTTAATGCCCGGCCAGAGCGGATGGGACCTCTCACTGCTGCCGGCGTTGAAGTGGCGCGCCGGCCGAGAGAGCATAGCCCATGCCGCTTCCCGGTGCAGGCGACTGCTCCACATTCAAATGATAGCCCATCGGTTCGTCGCCCCTACATTAACGACATGCGGTTGTCGAGGAAACTACTCCGGCACCACACGTCTGTCCGTCTGCCACCCAACATTGACCTCACTGTCGTGGCCCATCGCCATCCGCCCGCTATATAAACACCAGCCCAAACCGTAGCCACAGTCATCTACCTACTTCACTTTCTCCTCTCCGCACCACGCCTTCCATGGCCTCCTCATGCTCCAAAGCCCTCTGGGACACCCTATCCTCGACCAGAAGAAGGAGAGGACCTCCATTGCTACTGGTTGGCTGGTCGGCTAGTAGATGGAGGCAGACGAGGCCCCAATAGAGAATGAGGCGGCGCTACCATCCTCGTCGGTGCGTGAGGGATTCACCATTGGCGAGGCATGTGCGCACTACACGAACATGCTGTGGGAGGACGAGGAGGAGGCCAGGTTCTGACAAGTGCAGGTCGATCAGTCCTACAACCTCGGCCTCCTCGAGGAGCACCGGTGCATGGAGGAACTACTCGCCGCCGGCGCGACTATCATGCCGGACGTGGACGCAGTGGAGCAGCAGGCACTGGTCGACTGCTACCTCTCCGCCCGCCACATCCGCCGCGACTGCTGGTGGTAATGCCTCCATTAGGCGGAATTGGCGGCCACCTAAAAGGAGATCGATGAGGTGGTGAATGAGGTGTGTGGCAAGAGCGACAACGAGGAGGACATCACCCGCTCTTCCCTAGTCGTGCCTAGCCCGCTACCACGACCACGAAGCTGATATGTCCACGGACGCCACCGATAGCAAGGAAGAGTAGTGTACGGTAGGTCACTACTGCTCGGGTCCCAAGAAGGCCACAACTCTTCCCCTCCCGTCGAAGCCACGCTTTATGCGCCGAACATCGATGGCCGATTAGCCACCTGACGGCAACGTGGGGGCGGACTTCTGTAGTTCTCGGGGTTCCGGAGGCGGAGCTGGAGAGCGTCGAGGGTGAACTGGAGAAGGCGAAGGCATTCGTCGGACCAGCACTTCTTAGCGCTCATGGTAGGACATGGGAAACGTGTGCCAATGATCATTTAGATTAGGTTTAGTGTAGGGTTTGTCCAGTTTATATGAAAAATGTAATGAATTTTGTCCGGTTTATATGAAAATTGATCCAAATATAATGAATTTCGTCCGGTTTATATAAAAATCCATCGTATTTACATGAATTTCTGCCGGTTAGTTCAAACGGCGGCTGAAATGTTTGCAGGCAGCATTGGATAGCCGGCTCCCGCATCTGTGGACTAGTGCCACTATGCGCGGAAGGATGACGGAATAAATTTATGGGTCAACATTGGAGATGCCCTAACCTCACCAATCTGTTCTCACAAACATATAATTTGTGCATGGTCAAGATTCAAATTGACCGATCCGGTCTGGACTTGTAACTGGACATATGAACGTGTTCTAGAATCCCAGGGGCCAGAGTTCGGTCTGCACCTCGTCTAACAGGGCAACAGGTATACCTAAGTTCGACCATTCTTCTGTATACTGAGTGTAGAAAGGCGCATGCCGATGAGAGGCCCGGCACTGGACGTGCACTTCGTGTTCCTGCAAGTGTAAGCAATGGTGTGGGACAAAGCTGGATGGGTGTCCTCGGTCCATGACAGCAACACGACCACCACTTCCGGCTTTGTTAGAGCATCCACAATGACAGATACCTAATTTGAGTTGCCGAATGCCCCCAAACATGCCCGGCCACGTCCGTGGATAGTGACCGGTCAGACCCCACATTGCAACTCAACAACCATAGTAGGCATTTTCCAATTAGCATTTTCATACAAAACCATGCAAAAAGCAATATCTATGTACTACCAACTACCATCTACACTACTCATACTTCTCGTCACATATGTGGATGAAATTGATATCGGAGCTGCCGTCGTCATGGTCATTGGTAGCCGGGCGAACCTCTGGTTCCTCGGGAGTCAAGAATGGCATGCTGCTCCGTTGCCTCCTCTGCCTGGGCCACCTCGAACTCTATGCATCGACCATGGCGAAGCCGGTAGGTGCCGGATCTGCCTGATGCGCCTCCTCTGACTCCTTCTCCACCTCCTCCTCTATGACCGCGTCCTCCTCCTTTGGCTCCACCTCCACCTCCTCCTCCTCGGGCAGCACTGAATCCAGAGGCAGGCTGGCTGCGATCCGATCTTAGCACCTGCTTTGGATCTCCTCTAGCTGCTACAGCCGCCGCCCGGGATTGAGCATGTTGTAACTAGTGGTTAGCGGCTGATTGATGGATTGAATGTGACGGCGATGGAGGGGAGGGAGGGGGAAGAAATGGAGGCGGTCCATGGTTGGGCTTTTGCCGTCCGGCTTACATAGCCGGCCATGTATCCTCAGATGGCATGCTAGAGCGGCACCACACGACACCAATTTGTCCTCATCGATGAACTGAGGAGGCGCATGTTAGATCACTAGTTTATGCTTTTGTCCGCATAGACCCTTGCGGTCTGTCCAAAGCGACGTGCACGTCCAGACATCTTCATATCCGCCCAAATATGTGCCGGATATGGGAAGTGTCAGTCAGTCCTGATATTTGGGCTAGATTTGACAAGTCTAGTTGGGTGGCAATTTTGTGTTTAGGCAGTACCAGGCAAGCTGCCCGGGTGTTTGGGGCGGATCCGAGGACAACAGTTGTAGATGCTCTCATGCCTCAACTAGCTGCATGTAGCGGCGTGGCAGTACCTATGGTGTCGCAGACAATGACAAGACAGACGTGCAGCCGTCTCGCTACATGAGTTGCAGGGCAAGCACCGGCTTGCTTAGCGCTGACTCTAGCAGTAAAAAATGGCCAGCTTGTTTGTGGCTGTGGTGCCACGGACAATGGAGACGTGCTCCTGGATCGGCGGTATGAGTTGCCTTGAGGGCGGTGCGACATGGTGCCAGGAATGATGCCGAGAGGAACACGTCGCCGCTGCGGCGACGCAAGCTGAAGCGTGTGCGCTGGCCCGGCGAAATTTGCAGGTGCTTTGCTGGCGGCGGCTACGATGACATGACTAATAGTGAGCGGTTCGACCCTATGGTCGAAAGGGAGACCTCCTCGTTGGCGCCTTCAACGCCCGATCATTTTCCTGGCGCTCACGCGCGCCCCCTAGTAGGTCGTGGCCCATTCGCTCGAATGCTGCTCGATCGACCGCTGCTGCTCGCTCGCTCGCTCCTTGGTTGCCTTTTTTTTCTTGCGAGCACTTGACAAAAAAGCCTTGTTGTTTAAAAAATAAAAAGAAAAAAAATCAAAAAAATAGTGAATTAAAAATGTACATGAATTTTCATAAAAGTTCACAAAATTTGAAAAAGTTAATTGAATTTGAAAAAAGTTAATTGAATTTGAAAACAAGTTCATCGACTTTGAAAAAAGTTCATCCAGTTTAAAAAAAGTTCATCGAATTCGAAAAAGTTCATTGAATTTGAAAAAAGTTCATTAGTTTTGGAAAAATTCCATCAAATTCAGAAAAGTGCATCTACTTTCTAGAAAAAAGTTCACAAATTTTGAAAAAAAGTTCATCGATTTTGAAAAAAGTTCATCTACTATCAAGAAAAAAGTTTCATGAATTTCTTTCACAAAAAAAGTTCTTGACTTTGAAAAAAGTGTAATACTTGAGGTCAGTTGGTCGGGTGGTTATGGGGTTGAAGTCCTAAGACCCGCGTCGCGGGTTCAAATCCTGGGTAGCCTGCACTTTTTTTCTTTTTATAAAAACAGAGAAGGAGCATATGGGCCGGCCCGCTCTTGAAACCTAGCGTACAGGGAGGGTGTGCGCCCAGTACCAAAATGCCTATATTCGGCGCTTAAGGCGCCGAATAGGATTTGGCGCCCAAAGGCTACATCCCCAGTGGACCCTAATGTTTATCTCGGCCATCTAGTTAATCCACAGGTGCCAACAGCCAGGTCCGGTCCATCGGGCCGAAGGGTTAAACCAGACTATGTGTATCTTGAGTTCATAGTCGTTAACCCAAAGCGCTATCAATATCTCTACTCTTACAAGGAGAGTTCGTAGGACAGTATCTACTGTTTTTGTTTTTGCCTCACCGCCCACCACACCCTCCATGTTGGTTTTTCTCACTCCCTCTTAATACCAAATCAATTTTCCCGATCCTCCTCTCGTTTTTTCGTGCCTTCTTTGGCAGGTGCCAATTTAATTCAACCATGTAAATATTAGCTAATTAAGAACTCGGAAATCGCACCATATATGTAAGATAACCTTCCTAAAAGACAAAGAGAAGTTTTTTCTCAATAACCTTCCAAATCAAAATAAGATATTCCTCAATAAGAAATAGCTAATACCACATCCTATCACATTTATTATCTATCATTATCTCTATTATTAAATCTCTACTCCTGAAAGGAGAGTTGGTGAACCAGTACACATGGTTTATTTTTGCCTCCACATCCCACCACCCCCTCCATGCTGTTTTCTCACTGCCACTAAAAAAACAGATTGATCCACCCGATCTTCCGAACCATTTTTTTCATGCTTGCTTTGGCCGGTGCCGATTCAATTCAATCATGTAAATATTATGTAATTAATAAGAATTTAGAAACACTATATATGTATGGTCACCTTCCTAAAAGGTAGACTAAAGATTTCTTCTCGATAACCTTCCAAATCTGCACTCCTAAAAGGGGAGTTGGTAGGTTGGTATGCATGGTTTATTTCACCTCAACATTTCACCGCCCTCCATGTTGGTTTTTTCTCCCTCCCACTAAAAACCCGAATCTATTCACCCAACCTTCCTTTTCATTTTTTCCTTCTTGATTTGGCAGGCGTCGATTCAAATCAATCATGTAAATATTAGGTAATTAAAAATTTGGACATCGCAACATATATGTGATATAACATTCCTAAAGACGGACAAAAGATTTTTGTCGATAACATTTCAAAACAAAACTAGATATTTCTGAATAATAAATAGTTAAACCTGCGCATTACGCTATTTATTATCTATCATCATCTCTAGTATTGAATCATAATCACAACTTTCCCTAGACTTTTTTTCTTTGATCCCACCCACATGTCTCTGTTTTCACCGAAAATGTTTTTTCTTGTTTCATTCATTCTGTTTGACCTCCCCTCCCGCATATGTTGCACCCTCCCAATTGATTTTCAACCCACAGAATTTTTCCAAATAAAATCCATCTACCCTCAACCCCCTCCAGCCCTCCTCGTTCGACCTCCCCTCTCATGTAATCACCACCTACGCGCCTCCTACCGACTTTTCCAATTCTCTATTCGCTACTTCATCCATCCCACAAAAATAAGCAATCTCCCCGATTCTGACTTGACCATTTTTTCCTTGTCACGTGAGGAGAGCGCCACCTAGGGTTCCCTCGCACACGATTCTTTTCATCCTGAATGTTCACTCCCTGCCTGACATTGGCCCCGCACATTCCTCTCCCCCACACCCGACCCGGCAAGGGTTCCAACTGATATGTCTCCAACGTATCTACTTTTTCAAACACTTTTGCCCTTGTTTTGGACTCTAACTTGCATGATTTGAATGAAACTAACCCGGACTGACACTGTTTTCAGCAGAACTGCCATGATGTTGTTTATTGTGCAGAAAACAAAAGTTCTCAAAATGACCTGAAAATCCACGGAGATAAGTTTTGGAAAATATAAAAAATACTGGCGAAAGAATCAAGGCCAGGGGGGCCACACCCTGTCCACGAGGGTGGGGGCGCGCCCTCCCCCCCCCCCCCCGGGCGCACCCCCCTGTCTCGTGGGCCCCCTGATGCTCCACCGACCTCAACTCCAACTCCATATATTCCGTTTCGCGGAGAAAAAAATCAAAGAGAAAGTTTCATCGCGTTTTACGATACGGAGCTGCCTCCAAGCCCTAATCTCTCTCGGGAGGGCTGATCTGGAGTCCGTCCGGGGCTCTGGAGAGGGGGATTCATCGACGTCGTCATCATCAACCATCCTCCATCACCAATTTCATGATGCTCACCGCCGTGCGTGAGTAATTCCATTGTAGGCTTGCTGGACGGTGATGGGTTGGATGAGATTTACCATGTAATCAAGTTAGTTTTGTTAGGGTTTGATCCCTAGTATCCACTATGTTCTGATATTGATGTTACTAGGACTTTGCTATGCTTAATGTTTGTCACTAGGGCCCGAGTGCCATGATTTCAGATCTGAACCTATTATGTTTTCATGAATATATGTGAGTTCTTGATCCTATCTTGCAAGTCTATAGTCACCTATTATGTGTTATGATCCGACAACCCCGAAGTGACAATAATCGGGATACTTCTCGATGATGACCGTAGTTTGAGGAGTTCATGTCTTCACTATGTGCTAATGCTTTGTTCCGGTTCTCTATTAAAAGGAGGCCTTAATATCCCTTAGTTTCCACTAGGACCCCGCTGCCACGGGAGGGTAGGACAAAAGATGTCATGCAAGTTCTTTTCCATAAGCACGTATGACTATATTCGGAATACATGCCTACATTACATTGATGAACTGGAGCTAGTTCTGTGTCACCCTATGTTATAGCTATTACATGAGGAATCGCATCCGACATAATTATCCATCACTGATCCAATGCCTACGAGCTTTTCACATCTTGTGCTTCGCTTATTTACTTTTCCGTTGCTACTGTTACAATTCCTACAAAACTATTATCTTTACTTTTGCCACTGTTACCATTACTATCATACTACTTTGCTACTAAATACTTTGCTGCAGATACTAAGTTATCCAGGTTTGGTTGAATTGACAACTCAACTGCTAATACTTAAGAATATTCTTTGGCTCCCCTTGTGTCGAATCATTAAATTTGGGTTGAATACTCTACCCTCGAAAGCTGTTGCGATCCCCTACACTTGTCGGTTATCAAGACTAATTTCTGGCGCCGTTGCCGGGGAGCATAGCTCTATTCTTTGAGTCACTTGGGATTTACATCTGTTGATCACTATGAGGAACTTGAAACACGAAAGAACCAAGATTTTGCCCTCAACTACGAGGGGAGGTAAGGAACTGCCATCTAGCTCTGCACTAGATTCTCCTTCCGTTATTAGTAAGCTCGCGACACCTAAACCTGCTACTGCTATGAATTCTGATATGTCGCATGTTATTGATGATGCCACTTCTGCTATGCATGATACTTATGATGAAACTACCTCTGTGCGTGATCCTACTGCGCCATTAGGTGAATTTCTTGATGAACAACTTGCTAGGGTTAGAGAGAATGAAATTATTGAAGATGATATTATTGATGATAGTGATGATGAAAGTTCTCCCCCTGATTATGAATTACCTATTGTTCCTGAGGGTTATGTTATGAATGAGTAAGCTGCTAGAGCTATCTTTGCTTGCAAAGATAGATATGATCTTAAAAAGTTATTAGCTAAATGGAAGCAGCAATCTCTTAATGCTAGAATGAAACCCGACCCTTTTTTTGCTACTTCACCTATCTGTGTTACTAATAAGGATTATGAATTCTCTGTTGATCCTAAAATAATTACTTTGGTTGAATCTGATCCTTTTTATGGCCTTGAATCTGAAACTGTTGTGGCACATCTTACCAAGTTGAATGATATAGCCACCCTGTTTACGAATGATGAGAAGTCTCGCTATTATTATATCCTTAAGATATTTCCGTTCTCATTAAAGGGTGATGCTAAGACTTGGTTTAATTCTCTTGATCCTGGTTGTGTGCGTAATCCCCAGGATATGATTTATTACTTCTCTGCTAAATATTTCCCTGCTCACAAGAAACAAGCTGCCTTGCGGGAGATATATAATTTTGTGCAAATCAAAGAAGAGAGTCTCCCATAAGCTAGGGGAAGGCTACTCCGATTACTTAATGCTTTGCCTGATCATCCTCTTAAGAAAAATGAAATACTTGATATCTTTTATAATGGACTAACCGATGCTTCCAAGGACTACTTGGATAGTTGTGTTGGTTGTGTTTTCAGGGAAAGAACAGTCGACCAAGCTGAATTACTATTGAATAATATGTTGACTAACGAAAATAATTGGACTCTTCCTGAGCCAGTTCCCGAGGCAATTCCTGAGCCAACTGAGCCAACTCCTGAGCCTATTCCTAAACCCACTCCGAAGAAGAGGGGTGTCCTATTTCTCAGTCCTTAAGATATGCAAGAGGTAAAGAAATCAATGAAAGAAAAAGGTATAAAAGTTGAAGATGTTAAGAATTTGCCACCTGTTTAAGAAATACATGGTCTTAATATACCGCCTATTGAAGAAACACATTGTCTTGATAACCCGACACAAGTAGTAAAGGTAAATTCTCTCTATAGATATGATAAAGTTGAAATCCCGTCTACTAGATTTCATAGCCCGTGCTTAGATGAATTTGATGACTTTATGGCTAGACAAGAAAGTTTTAATGCTTATGTTGGTAGAGAATTAAAGAATAATGCTTTCGAGATAGGACGCTTGAGTGATTATATGGCTAGAGTTAAAGGTGAACTTAAACTCATTAGCAAATATGCTTCTATGGTTACCACTCAAGTTGAGAAGTACTTAAAGCTCAAAGTGATTTGCTTGATGAATTAAATAATGAACATGACTTTGCTGTTAGAGTGGCTACCAGAACTGGTAGAATGACTCAGGAACCTTTGTATCCTGAAGGCCACCCTAAGAGAATCGAGCAAGATTCTCAGAGAAATAATTTAGAGGCACCTAGTTCTTCCAAAAAAAAGAAAAAGGAAAAGATAGGACTTTGCATGCTTCTAGTGAACCTGTTATAGACACACCTGAGAATCCCAATGATATTTCTATCTCTGATGTTGAAACACAATCAGGCGATGAACATGAACCTAGTGATAATGTTAATGATAATGTTCATGTTGATGCTCAACCTAGCAAAAACAATGAGGTAGAAATTGAACCTGCTGTTCATCTTGATAACCCACAATCAAAGAATCAACGCTATGATAAGAGAGATTTTGTTGCTAGGAAGCACGGTAGAGAAAGAGAACCATGGGTTCGGAAACCCATGCCCTTTCCTCCTAAACCATCCAAGACAAAGGATGATGAGGATTTTGAGCGCTTTGCTGAAATGATTAGACCTATATATCTTCTTACGTATGCGCTTGATTGATATGCTTAAAGTAAATCCTTATGCTAAGTACATAAAGGATATCATTACAAATAAAACAAAGATACCGGAAGCTGAAATTTCCACCATGCTTGCTAATTACACTTTTAAGGGTGGAATACCAAAAAAACTTGGAGATCCGGGGGTACCAACTATACCATGCTCCATTAAAAGAAACTATGTTAAAACTGCTTTATGTGATCTTGGAGCCGATGTTAGTGTTATGCCTCTCTCTTTATATCGTAGACTTGAATTGAGTAAGTTGACACCTACTGAAATATCTTTGCAAATGGCCGATAAATCAACTGCTATACCTGTCGGTATTTGTGAGGATGTGCCTGTTGTGGTTGCAAATGTCACTATCTTAACGGACTTTGTTATTCTTGATATTCCTGAGGACGATAGTATGTCGATTATCCTTGGTAGACCATTTTTGAATACTGTAGGGGCTGTTATTGATTGCAACAAAGGCAATGTCACTTTTCATGTTAATGGTAATGAGCATACGGTACACTTTCCGAGGAAACAACCTCAAGTTTATAGCATCAATTCTATTGGAAAAAGTCCAACTATCATTATTGGAGGTTTTGAATTTCCTCTTCCTACTGTCAAGAAAAAATATGATATTCTTATTATTGGGCATGTTCATATCCCCGTTGAGGTAACTTAGTGTTATTCGAAATTTCTCCGATTCCGTGTTAGTCAGAATGAGTTTGTTAACAAGACTTGATCAACCTTGTTAGTGGATTCATTTTGATGATCATGAGATGGATGAAACTAGAAGGCACAACCTTCTATACCCTCTTTTTACTTTCTGTTATTTAGAATAAATAAAGCAAAAATAGTATTATATGTCTGTTTTCTGAATTATCCATACAATAAAAAATATCCCGAAAATAAAAGTGCTCCACATGCCCTGCAAATTTAGTATGATTTTTATGGAATATTTGAGGATTTTAGGCATTGAAAACACTGCGGGGGGGGGGGGGGGGGAGGGGGGCAAGCACCAGGCCACGAGGGTGGAGGGCGCGCCCACACCCCATGGGCGCACCCCCCTATCTCGTGGGCCCACGGTGGCCCCCCTCCACTTATTCCTGCACCCACACATTCCATCTTCTTCCCAAAAAATCCCCATCCAGCTCAAGCACGAGTTCTAGCTCATTTTGCTGCGATTTTCGACCTCCTTGCTCAAAGCTCCATTCACAAAACTGCTTTGGGAGATTGTTGCTTGGTATGTGACTCCTCCATTGGTCCAATTAGTTTTTGTTCTAGTGCTTTATTCATTGCAAATTTTTGCTGCATAGGTGACCCTGTTCTTGAGCTTGCATGTCAAATTTATGAGGTCCCAAGTAATTCTAATGCATGATATAGGCTCTAGGCACTTGTAGGAGTAGTTGCTACCAATCTTGTTTAGTTTTATTCACTTTTATTTTGAAGTTACTAAAATTTTATAAATTTTTCAGAAAAAGAAATATGTCTAGGAGAATGTACCAAGGTGGTTCCTCAATAAAGGAAGGACCCAGGCATGCTATGCGTGAGCAAGACGATGAACCACCGAGGGACGCAGAAGTGCGAGCTTGTGAGTGGCCATCAGACGATTTTATGGTCAATGCAGGCATTAAGGATAAATTTGAAGCATATGTGCGTAATGTCGATCTTGAGGAGTTCTTACAAGATAAGTGTCCTAAGTACTATCAATTGACCGATTCATTTGTGAGAAGGTTTAAATATAAATCTTCACATAATTCTCAGAGTGTCCTATTTGATATTTATGATAAACCTTATACCATGGACTTAGAAGATTTTACAACTGCTTGCAAACTCCCGCAGTGGGGCAATGTTAATGACCCCCACAAATCTGAATACAAAGACTTTCTTGCTAGTATTACTGTGGGAGAATCTAGGGATATAGCACAAGCTACCATAGGGAGCATTCATTTTCCTGCTATACATTATTTTGCTCTCTTCATTGGTAAATGCATTAATGGTAAAGATGAAGCATGTCACATGTGTGTCCCTGATCTTTGTGTCCTCAAGAGTGCTGTGTTAGGTAATAAAGATTACAACATGGGGGCAATAGTTGCACGTAGGTTGCATAATAATGGTATGTCTGGAGATTTAATTGGAGGAATTTCTACGACCCGTGCAGCTAATTATCTTGGTATAGCCCCACGAGAAGGGGATATGGTGTTGCCTCCTGCTTATTTAGATTATGACGCGATGGTCAAACATTGTTTTATTTTGAGGAATGAACAATTCCTCCAGTATCGAGTAATCTTTGACAGACATAGCTCTGTCCATGTTACTCTCCCTGCTCCTTTCCTTTTTGATTACCAGGCAAAACAAAGATATGTTGTTACCAAGGAGGAGGCAGCTGAACACGAGGCGAGAGTAGAGGCGGCTCGCCAACATGCCGCAGCTCAGGAGGCATTTGCTGCTGCATCTCAGTACGACCCCAATTATAACTTCGGATATCAGCCAGGCTATCCTTGGCATTAGACCAACTTAGGCCAAAAGCCTAAGCTTGGGGGAGTACGTATTTCTCACCGACTTTACATTCATGTTCACACACTATTCTAGCTGTCGGTGCTCATACTCTTTCATTGTATTATCCATGCTAGTTTAATTTTCTTTTTCTAGCTTTCTTCTTGTGTGTTTGATAAACCTTAAGAAAAACCAAAAAAATTAGTTAGTTTAATTTCCACGCTAGTAGTAGAAATTAAAATGAAAACCCAAAAAGACTTCTCGTTCTTCTTCTTGCTTGTTGGGAGCTTTCCCGTGTAAATAGTTTTATTTTCTTTTCTTTCTTTGGGGGTCGAGAGTAGAAGACCATATTGAAAATGTTTAGTGGCTCTCATATGCATGATTGTTGATTTAACTTAGAGCCCATATTATTTTGTCTTCTCTCTTGAGTTCAATGCTTGCAGATTCCAGCTTAGTCCAATGCACATGCACTATTATTATTATACACATCGTTCGGTCGTGCAAGTGAAAGGAAATAATGGCGATATATGATGGACTGATTGAGATGAGAAAAGTTGGTATGAACTCGACCTCTCTTGTTTTTTGTAAATATGATGTGTTCATCGTTCCTGATTCAGCTTATTATGAAGTAAAACTATATGCAATGACATTTAGAGATCATAGTTGCTTGTGCCATGCTTGATTAGCTATGAGTTATAATGGTTTACCTTGCGTGCCAACATGCTATTAAAATGATTGTGATGTGGTATGATGGGATGGTATCCTCCTTTGAATGAATTGAGTGACTCGACTTGGCACATGTTCACGCATGTTGTTCAAACAAATCAACATAGCCTTCATGATATTTATGTTCATGGTAGATTATATCCTAATCATGCTTGTACTTGGTGTAAATTAATTTTATGCATGTTGACTTGCTCTTGCGTGAGCCTCCCTGGCAACGGCGCCAAAAATTCTTCTTGCTACCTCTTGAGTACTGTGTTGGATTTCCCCGAAGAGGAGAGGATGATGCAGCAAAGTAGCGTAAGTATTTCCCTCAGTTTTTGAGAACCAAGGTATCAATCCAGTAGGAGGCCACGCACAAGTCCCTCGTACCTACACAAAACGATAGCTCCTCGCAACCAACACGATTAGGGGTTGTCAACCCCTTCACGGTCACTTACGAGAGTGAGATCTGATAGAGATGATAAATAATATTTTTGGTATTTTTGGTATATAGATGCAAAGTGAAAAGTAAAAGGCAAAGTAAAAACAAAGCAAGTAATAAAGTAATGGAGATTGATATGATGAGAATAGACCCGGGGGCCATAGGTTTCACTAGTGTTTCTCTCAAGAGCATAGATATTCTACGGTGGGTGAACAAATTACTGTTGAGCAATTGATAGAATTGAGCATAATTATGAGTATATCTAGGTATGATCATGTATATAGGCATCACGTCCAAGACAAGTAGACCGAGACGATTCTGCATCTACTACTATTACTCCACTCATCGACCGCTATCCAGCATGCATCTAGAGTATTAAGTTAAAAACAGAGTAACGCCTTAAGCAAGATGACATGATGTAGAGGGATAAATTCATGCAATATGATAAAACCCCATCTTGTTATCCTCGATGGCAACAATACAATACGTGCCTTGCTGCCCCTTCTGTCACTGGGAAAGGACAGCGCAAGATTGAACCCAAAGCTAAGCACTTCTCCCATTGCAAGAACTACCAATCTAGTTGGCCAAACCAAATGGATAATTCGAAGAGACTTTCAAAGATAACTCAATCATACATAAAAGAATTCAGAGAAGATTCAAATATTATTCATAGATAAGCTGGATCATAAACCCACAATTCATCGGTCTCAACAAACACACTACAAAAAGAAGATTACATCGAATAGATCTCCACGAGAGAGGGGGAGAACATTGTATTGAGATCCAAAAAGAGAGAAGAAGCCATCTAGCTACTAGCTATGGACCCGAAGGTATGAAGTAAACTACTCACACTTCATCGGAGGGGCTATGGTGTTGATGTAGAAGCCCTCCGTGGTGGATGCCCCCTCCGGCGGAGCTCCGGAACAGGCCCCAAGATGGGATCTCGTGGGTACAGAAGGTTGCGGCGGTGGAATTAGGTTTTTTTGCTCCTCTCTGATACTTTGGGGGTACGTAGGTATATATAGGAGGAAGGAGTACGTCGGTGGAGCAACAGGGGGTCCACGAGGCAGGGGGGCGCCCTAGGGGGGGGCACGCCCCCCACCCTCGTGACCGCCTCTTTTGTTCCTTGGAGCAGGGTCCAAGTCTCCTCGATCACGTTCGGTGAGAAAATCACGTTCCCGAAGATTTCATTCAGTTTGGACTCCGTTTGATATTCCGTTTCTTTGAAACATTAAAATAGGCAAAAAAAACAGCAATTCTGGGCTAGGCCTCCGGTTAATAGGTTAGTCCCAAAAATAATATAAAGGTGGAAAATAAAGCCCAATATAGTCCAAAATAGTAGATAAAGTAGCATTAAGCAATCAAAAATTATAGATACGTTGGAGACGTATCAGGCATCCCCAAGCTTAATTCCTGCTCGCCCTCGAGTAGGTAAATGAAAAAAAAGAAAATTTCTGATGCGGAGTGATACTTTGGCATAATTTCAATGTAAATCTTCTTAATTGTGGTATGAATATTCAGATCCGAAAGATTCAAGACAAAAGTTCATATTGACATAAAAATAATAATAATTCAAGCATACTAATCAAAGCAATCATGACTTCTCAAAATAGCATGGCAAAAGAAAGTTCATCCCTACAAAATCATATTGTTAGGCTATGCTTCATTTTCGTCACACAAAGATGTTCCCAACTTCTATACCCCCGATAACAAGCGAAGCAATTGTTTCATACTTAAATAATCTCAAACTTTTTCAACTTTCACGCAATACATGAGCGTGAGCCATGGATATAGCACTATGGGTGGAATAGAATATGATGATGGGGATTGTGTGGAGAAGACAAAAAAAGAGAAAGTCTCACATTGACGAGGATAATCAACGGGCTATGGAGATGCCCATCAATTGATGTCAACAAGAGGAGTAGGGATTGCCATGCAACGGATGCACTAGAGCTATGAATGCTCAACAAAAGAAAACTAGTGGGTGTGCATCCAACTCGCTTGCTCATGAAGACCTAGGGCATTTGAGGAAGCCCATCGTAGGAATATACAAGCCAAGTTATATAATGAAAAATTCCAACTAGTATAAAAAGACAACTTATGAGACTCACTACATGAAGAACAAGGTGCTACTTTGAAGCACAATATATGAGACTCACTACATGAAGAACAAGGTGCTACTTTGAAGCACAAGTGTGGAAAAAGAGATAGTAGCATTGCCCTTTTTATTTTTTTATTTTTTTTTATTTTTTGGTCCTTTCTTTTTTTTTCTTTTGGCCTTTCTTCTTTTTTTTTCCTTTTTTTTCTTTTTGGGCAATGCTCTAATAATGATGATCATCACACTTCTATTGATTACAACATAAGGATTACAACTCAAAACTTAGAACAAGATATCACTCTATATGAATGCCTCTGGCGGTGTACCAGGATGGTGCAATGGATCAAGAGTGACATGTATGAAAAATAATGCATGCTGGCTTTGCCACAAATACGATGTCAACTACATGATCATGCAAGGGCAATATGACAAAAGTAATGTATGTCAAGAATATGATGATGGAAGTTGCATGGCAATATATCTCGGAATGGTTATGGAAATGCCATGAGAGGTAGGTATGGTGTCTGTTTTGAGGAAGATATAAGGTGGTTTATGTGTGATAGAGCGTATCGTATCACGGGGTTTGGATGCACTGGCGAAGTTTGCACCAACTCTCAAGGTGAGAAAGGGCAATGCACGGTACCGAAGAGGCTAGCAATGGCGGAAAGGTAAAAGTGCGTATAATCCATGGACTCAGCATTAGTCAAAAGAACTCATATACTTATTGCAAAAATTTAGAAGTCATCAAAAATCAAGTACTACGCGCATGCTCCTAGGGGGATAGATTGGTAGGAAAAGACCATCGCTCGTCCCCGACCGCCACTCATAAGGATGCACAAGCCAGGTACACTTCATGTTTCAAATTTCTTACACAACTTTAACCATACGTGCATGCTACGGGACTTGCAAACTTCAACACAAGCATTTCTCAAATTCACAATTACTCAACTAGCACAACTTTGATATTATCACCTCCATATCTCAAAACAATTATCAAGCATCAAACTTATCTTAGTATTCGACGCACTCAAAAGAAAGTTTCACATATCTTGAATACCAAGTATATTAATATTAAGCAAATTACCATGCTATTAACGACTCTCAAAATAATCTAAGTGAAGCATGAGATATAAATAGTTTCTTTAAAACAAATCCACCACCGTGCTCTAAAATATCTAAGTGAAGCACTAGAGCAAAAATTATCACGCTCAAAAGATATAAGGAACTGCCATCTAGCTCTACACTAGATTCTCCTTCTGTTTTGAGTAAGCTTGCGACACCTAAACCTGCTACTGCTATGAATTCTGATATGTCGCATGTTATTGATGATGCCACTTCTGCTATGCATGATACTTATGATGAAACTACTTTTGTGCGTGATACTACTTTCTCATTAGGTGAATTTCTTGATGAACAAGTTGCTAGAGTTAGGGGGAATGAAATTATTGAAGATGCTATTATTGATGATAGTGATGATGAAAATTCTCCCAATGATTATGAATTTCCTGTTGTTCCTGAGGGTTATGTTATGAATGAAGAAGCTGCTAGAGCTATCTTTGCTTGCAATGATAGATATGATCTTAAGAAATTATTAGCCAAATGGAAGCAGCAGTCTCTTAATGCTAGAATGAAACCTGGCCCTGCTTTTGCTACTTCACCTATCTGTGTTACTGATAAGGATTATGAATTCTCTGTTGATCCTGAAATTATTACTTTAGTTGAATCTGATCCTTTTTATGGCCTTGAATCTGAAACTGTTGTGGCACATCTTATCAAGCTGAATAATATAGCCACCCTGTTTACTCATGATGATAAATCTCGCTATTTCTATATCCTTAAGATATTTCCGTTCTCGTTAAAGGGTGATGCTAAGACTTGGTATAATTCTCTTGCTCCTGGTTGTGTGCGTAGTCCTCAGGATATGATTTATTACTTCTCTGCGAAATATTTCCCTGCTCATAAGAAACAAGCTGCCTTGTGGGAAATATATAATTTTGTGCAAATCAAAGAAGAGAGTCTCCCACATGCTTGGGGGAGGCTTCTCCGATTACTTAATGCTTTGCCTGATCATCCTCTCAAGAAAAATGAAATACTTGATATTTTTTATAATGGACTAACCGATGCTTCCAAGGACTACTTGGATAGTTGTGCTGGTTGTGTTTTCAGGGAAAGAACAATCAACGAATCTGAATTACTATTGAATAATATGTTGACTAATGAAAATAAGTGGACTCTTTCTGAGCCAATTCCTGAGGAAATTCCTGAACCAATTAAGCCAACTCTTGAACCTATTCCTAAACCCACTCAAAAGAAGAGGGGTGTTTTATTTCTCGATCCTGAAGATATGCAAGAGGCAAAGAAATCAATGAAAGAAAAAGGTATTAAAGCTGAAGATGTTAAGAATTTACCACCTATTGAAGAAATACATGGTCTTAATACACCGCCTGTTGAAGAACCACATTGTCTTGATAACCCGACACAGGTAGTAAAGGTAAATTCTCTCTATAGATATGATAAAGTTGAAATCCCCTCTACTAAATTTCATAGCCCATGCTTAGATGAATTTGATGACTTTATGGCTAGACAAGAAAGTTTTAATGCTTATGTTGGTAGAGAGTTAAAGAATAATGCTTTCGAGATAGGACGTGTAAGCGATAATATGGCTAGATTTAAAGGTGAACTCAAACTCATTAGGAAGTATACTTCTATGGTTGCTACTCAAGCTGAGCAAGTACTTAAAGCTCAAAATGATTTGCTTGATGAATTAAATAATAAAAATGACTTTGCTGTTAGAGTGGCCACTAGAACTGGCAGAATGACTCAGGAACCTTTGTATCCTGAAGGCCACCCTAAGAGAATCGAGAAAGATTCTAAGAGAATAATTTAGAGGCACCTAGTTCTTCCAAAAAGAAGAAAAATAGAAACGATAGGACTTTGCATGCTTCTAGTGAACTTACTGTAGACACACCTGAGAATCCCAATGATATTTCTATCTCTGATGCTGAAACACAATCAGGTGATGAACATGAACCTAGCGATAGCGTTAATGATAATGTTCATGTTGATGCTCAACCTAGCAAAAAAAATGATGTAGAGGTTGAACATGTTGTTGATCTTGATAACCCACAATCAAAGAATCAACATTCTGATAAGAGAGATTTTGTTGCTAGGAAGCACGGTCGAGAAAGAGAACCCTGGGTTGAGAAACCCATGCCCTTTCCTCCCAAACCATCCAAGTCAAAGGATGATCAGGATTTGAGAGCTTTGCTGAAATGATTAGACCTATTTTCTTACGTATGCGCTTAACTGATATGCTTGAAGTAAATCCTTATGCTAAGTATATGAAGTATATCATTACAAATAAAAGAAAGATACCGGAAGCTGAAATTTCCACCATGCTTGCTAATTACACTTTTAAGGGTGGAAAGAAACTTGGAGATCCGGGGGTACCAACTATACCATGCTCCATTAAAAGAAATTATGTTAGACTGCTTTATGTGATCTTGGAGCCGGTGTTAGTGTTATGCCTCTCTCTTTATATCGTAGACTTGAATTGAATAAGTTGACACCTACTGAAATATCTTTGCAAATGGCTGATAAATCAACTACTATACATGTCGGTATTTGTGAGGATGTGCCTGTTGTGGTTGCAAATATCACTATCTTAACGGACTTTGTTATTCTTGATATTCCCGAGGTCGATAGTATGTCGATTATCCTTGGTAGACCTTTTTTGAATACTGCAGGGGCTGTTATTGATTACAACAAAGGCAATGTCACTTTTCATGTTAATAGTAACAAGCATATGGTACACTTTCCGAGGAAACAATCTCAAGTTCATAGCATCAATTCTATTGGAAAAGTTCCAACTATCAATATTGGAGGTTTTCAACTTCCTCTCCCTATTGTCAAGAAAAAGTATGATATTCTTATTGTTGGGGATGTTCATATCCCCGTTGTGGTAACTTAGTGTTATTCAAAATTTCTCCGTTTTCGTGTTATTCGGAATGAGTTTGTTAACAAGACTTGATCAACCTTGTTAGTGGATTCATATTGATGATCACGAGATGGATGGAACTAGAAGGCATAACCTTCTGTACCCTCTTTTTACTTTCTGTTATTTAGAATAAATAAAGCAAAAATAGTATTATCTGTCTATTTTCTGAATTATCCGTGCAATAAAAAATATCCCGAAAATAAAAGTGCTCCAAATGCCCTGCAAATTTAGTATGATTTTTTATGGAATATTTGAGGATTTTAGGCACTGAAAACACTGCAGGAGGGGCAAGCACTAGGCCACGAGAGTGGAGGGCGCGCTCACCCCTCCTCGGCTCGCCCCCCTGTCTCGTGGGCCCGCGGTGGCCCCCCTCCACTTATTCCCGCACCCACACACTCCATCTCCTTCCCAAAAAAATCCCCATCCAGCTCAAGCACGATTTCTAGCTCATTTTGCTGTGCTTTTTGATCTCCTTGCTCAAAGCTCCATTCACAAAACTGCTTTTGGAGATTGTTGCTTGGTAGGTGAACCCTCCATTGGTCCAATTAGTTTTTGTTCTAGTGCTTTATTCATTGCAAATTTTTGCTGCATAAGTGACCATGTTCTTGAGCTTTCATGTTGAATTTATGAGGTCCCAAGCAATTCTAATGCATGATATAGGTTCTAGGCACTTATAGGAGTAGTTGCTATCAATCTTGTTTAGTTTTATTCACTTTTATTTTGAAGTTACTAAAATTTCAGAAATTTTTTAGAAAAAGAATTATGTCTAGGAGAATGTACCAAGGTGGCTCCTCGGTGAAGAAAGGACCCAGGATTGCTATACGTGAGCAAGATGTCGGATTGCCGAGGGACGCGGATGTACGAGCTTGTGAGTGGCCATCCGATGATTTTATGGTAGGAGCAGGCTTTAAGGAGGAATTTGACGTGTATGTGCGTAATGTTGAGCTGGAGGACTTCTTACAAGATAAGTGTCCTCAGTACTATCAACTGACTGATTCCTTTGTGCATAGGTTTAAGTATAACTGTACACGTAATTCTCCTAGTGTCCTATTTGATATTTATGATACATCTTATACCATGGACTTAGAGGATTTTATGCTTGCAAACTCCCGCAGTGGGGTAATATTAATGATCCTCACAAATCTGAATTTAGAGACTTCCTTGCTAGAATTACTATGGGAGAATCCAGGGACATAGCACAAGCTACCATAGGGAGCATTCATTTTCCTGCTATACATTATTTTGCTCTCTTCATTGGTAGATGCATTAACGGTAAAGATGAAGCATGTCACATGTGTGTCCCTGATCTGTGTGTCCTCCAGAGTGCTGTGTTGGGATATAAAGGTTATAACTTGGGGGCAATAGTTGCACGTAGGTTGCAGAATAATAGTAGAAAGAGAAATTTATTTGGAGGAATTTATGCAACCTGTGTGGATAATTATCTTGGTATAGCCCCACGAGAGGGGGATGTGATGATAACTCCTGCTTATTTAGATTATGACGCTATGGTCAACCATCAGTTTCTTAGGAGGAATGAAAAATTCCTTCATTTTCGACTAATCTATAACAGACGCAACGTTGTCCATGTTACTCTTCCTTCTCCCCACCTTTTTGGTTATCAGGCAAAAGGAAGATATGTTTTCACCAAGGAGGAAGCAGCTGAACACGAGGGGAGAGCGGAGGCAGCTCGCCAACACGCCGCAGCTCAGGAGGCAGTTGCCACTGCATCTCAGTACGAACCCAGCTACAACTACGAATATCAGCCAGGCGGTCCTTGGTATTAGACCAACTTAGGCTAAAAGCCTAAGCTTGGGGGAGTACGTATTTCTCACCGACTTTACATTCATGTTCACACACTATTCTAGTTGTCGGTGCTCATACTCTTTCATTGTATTATCCATGCTAGTTTAATTTTATTTTTCTAGCTTTCTTCTTGTGTGTTTGATAAACCTTAAGAAAAACCAAAAAATTAGTTAGTTTAATTTCCATGCTTGTAGTAGAATTAAAATGAAAAACCCAAAAAGATTTATCGTTCTTCTTCTTAGTTGTTGGGAGATTTCCAGTGTAAATAGTTTTGTTTTCTTTTCTTTTCTTTGGGGGTCGAGAGTAGAAGACCATATTGGAAATGTTTAGTGGCTCTCATATGCATGATTGTTTATTTAACTTAGAGCCATATTACTTGTTTTCTCTCTTGAGTTGAATGCTTTGCAGATTCCAGCTTGGTCCAATGCACGTGCACTATTATTATTATACACATCGTTTGGTCGTGCAAGTGAAAGGAAATAATGACGATATATGATGAACTTATTGAGATGAGAAAAGCTGGTATGAACTCGACCTCTCTTGTTTTTGTAAATATGATGAGTTCATCAATTCTGATTCAGCTTATTATGAGGTAAACATATTTGCAATGACATTCAGAGATTATAGTTGCTTGTGCCATGATTGATTAGCTATGAGTTATAATGGTTTACCTTGCATGCCAACATGCTATTAAAATGATTGTGATGTGGTATGATGGGATGGTATCCTCCTTTGAATGAATTGAGTGACTCGACTTGGCACATGTTCACGCATGTAGTTGAAACAAATCAACATAGTCTTCACGATATTTATGTTCATGGTAGATTATATCCTACTCATGCTTGTATTTGGTGTGAATTAATCTTAATGCATGTTCATGACTGTTGTCGCTCTCTCAGTTGGTCGCTTCCCATTCTTTTCCTAGCCTTCACCTGTACTAAGCAAGAATACTACTTGTGCATCCAAACTCCATAAACCCCAAAGTTGTTCCATATGAGTCCATCATACCTTCCTATATGCGGTATCTACCTGCCGTTCCAAGTAAATTTGTATGTGCCAAACTCCAGACCTTCAAACGAAATTCTGTTTTGTATGCTTGAGCAGCTCATGTTTCAACTAGGGCTGCCTATATCTTCCATGCTAGGTGGGTTATTCTCAAGAGGAGTGGACTCCGCTCCTCATTCACGAGAAAGGGCCGGTAACCGGGATGCCCAGTCCCATGATCCAAAAAGATCAAAGCAAATCAAAATAATTAAACAAAACTCCCCCAGGGCTGTTGTTAGTTGGAGGCACTCGTTGTTTCGAGCAAGCCATGGATTGATGCTTGTTGGTAGTTGGGGGAGTATAAACCTTTACCATTCTGTTTGGGAACTGCCTATAATGTATGTAGCATGGAAGATACAGTCATCTCATAGTTGTTGCGTTGACAGTGAAAGTATGCCGCTCAAAATTTTATTCAACCTCTATTTTAAAATCGAGCTCTGGCACCTCTACAAATCCCTGCTTCCCTCTGCGAAGGGCCTATCTATTTACTTTTATGTTGAGTCATCACCCTTCTTATTAAAAAGCACCCGCTGGAGAGCACACTGTCATTTGCATTCATTATTGTTGGTTTATATTGGGTATGACTTGACTGGATCTCTTTTACCCTGAATTATAATGTTTAGTCAGTCCTTGATCTTTAAAGGTGCTCTGCATTTATGTTTTGCGGTCTCAGAAAGGGCTAGCGAGATGCCATTTTGTTATATCATGTTATGATTGTTTTGAGAAAGTGTTGTCATCCGAGTTTTATTATTATGGCTCGCTAGCTGATTATGCTATTGATATGAGTAATTATGAGTATGGTTAGTTCATAATATTTGTTGAAACCTGAATGATGGCTTTGCATGTTTACAACAACAAGAGCAAACAGAGTTTGTAAAAGTTTTTCTTTATCACTTTCAGTTTATCAACTGAATTGCTTGAGGACAAGCAAAGGTTTAATCTTGGGGGAGTTGATACGTCTCCAACGTAACTACTTTTCCAAACACTTTTGCCCTTGTTTTGGACTCTAACTTGCATGATTTGAATGAAACTAACCTGGACTGACGTTGTTTTCAGCAGAACTGCCATGATGTTGTTTTATGTGTAGAAAACAAAAGTTCTCGGAATGTCCTGAAAATGCACGGAGGCACTTTTTGGAAAATATATAAAATACTGGCGAAAGAATCAAGACCAGGGGGCCCAAACCCTGTCCACGAGGGTGGGGGGCGCGCCACCTGCCCCTGGGCGCGCCCCCTGTCTCGTGGGCCGCCTGAACCTCCACCGACCTCAACTCCAACTCCATATATTCACGTTCGGGGAGAAAAAATCAGGGAGAAAGTTTCATCACGTTTTACAATACGGAGCCGCTGCCAAGCCCTAATCTCTCTCGGGAGGGCTGAACTTGAGTCCGTTCGGGGCTCCGGAGAGGGGTATTCGTCGCCTTTGTCATCATCAACCATCCTCCATTACCAATTTCATGATGCTCACCGCCGTGCTGAGTAATTCCATCGTAGGCTTGCTAGACAGTGATGGGTTGGATGAGATTTACCATGTAATCAGGCTAGTTTTGTTAGGGTTTGATCCCTAGTATCCACTATGTTCTGAGATTGATGTTGCTATGACTTTGCTATGCTTAATGCTTGTCACTAGGGCCCGAGTGACATGATTTCAGATCTGAACCTATTATGTTTTCATGAATATATGTGTGTTCTTGGTCCTATCTTGCAAGTCTATAGTCACCTATTATGTGTTATGATCCGACAACCCCGAAGTGACAATAATCGGGATACTTCTCGGTGATGACCATAGTTTGAGGAGTTCATGTAGTCACTATGTGCTAATGCTTTGTTCCGGTTCTCTATTAAAAGGAGGCCTTAATATCCCTAAGTTTCCGCTAGGACCCCGCTGCCACGGGAGGGTAGGACAAAAGATGTCATGCAAGTTCTTTTCCATAAGCACATATGACTATTTACGGAATACATGCCTACATTACATTGATGAACTGGAGCTAGTTCTGTGTCACCCTTTGTTATAGCTATTACATGAGGAATCGCATCTGACATAATTATCCATCACTGATCCATTGCCTACGAGCTTTTCACATCTTGTGCCTCGCTTATTTACTTTTCCGTTGCTACTGTTACAATCACTACAAAACCCAAAAATATTACTTTTGCACTGTTACCTTTATTATCATACTACTTTGCTACTAAATACTTTGCTGCAGATACTAAGTTATCCAGGTGTGGTTGAATTGACAACTCAACTGCTAATACTCAAGAATATTCTTTGGCTCCCCTTGTGTCGAATCAATAAATTTGGGTTGAATACTTTACCCTCGAAAGCTGTTGCGATCCCCTACACTTGTGGGTTATCACATGGCAATGGTCTTAGTGTTTAATTGGCTTTCAACAAGATTTTGAAAATTCTTGAAAACTTGAAACACTTCAGAACGTTTGTTAAGAAGATAAATCCAAGTAAATTTGTTATAGTCATCAATAAAGACATAATATAAGTGTCTACCAACTGAAACCGGAGCTGGCCCCCAAACATCTGAGAATACAAGTTGTAAGGGTGCAGTAGAGATACTGGTAGAAATAGGATATGGTAGCTGATGACTTTTAGCTTGATGACTTTTAGCTTGCTGACATGGATCACAAACTGAATCAATGCTAGACTCATGGGGAAGCTTATTTTTGCTAAGAACAAGTTTAACAATAACTGATGAAGAATGACCTAATCGACTATGCCACTTTGCAGAAGACGGCTTGATGGCGACAAAGGCTTGCTTATTTGACGATGACGACGATGATGATTATATGAGTGGGTAAAGACCTCCCACACACTTTCGTGTCCAAGTCCTTAACCAAAAAGAAGTAAGGATAAAATTCAATGAGAACACGATTATCAAGTGTAAACCTATGAACGGAGAGAAGATTTTTTGAACTTTCTGGAACATAAAGGACCCTATTTAGATGCAAATTTTTCATGGGAGTTTTGACAACTTAACGACCAACATGAGTAATTTTCTTACCAGAACCGCTTGCGGTGTGAACTTGATCCGCTCCATGGTACTTGTCCCTGATGGTTAGCGTGTCCAGCTCTCCCGTGATATGGTTTGTTGCTCCGGTATCTGCATACCAGTTGATGTCGATGCCATAGCTATTGGTGATAGCATTTGCTTCCTTTTCCTCATAGTCATCTTCCTCGTAGCGATCCCAACATGCACGAGCACCTCCTGCATGAAATTTGTAGTAGATTTGGCACTCGGGGTAATCCCGAGTTGGTTGTTGACGTTGTTGCTGTTGTGGACATCCTCGATAGCTTCTGCTACTGTTGGCGCCCGATCCAAAAGTCGTGGGAGGACGCCTTCCTCTACCTCGCCCCATGTTGCCTCGGTCGCGGCCTCTGTTGCTGCGCCCACGGCCCCTGCATGCCAAATTTGCTGAAGAGTTGAAGCCGGCGTCTTCTGCCCCATCACCCAACATCTCCACCCTTTGGTCAAAGGCGGAGTTTTGGACAAAGAGCTCGTCAACCGTGATGGACGTCTTGACAGCACCGATGGCAGCCACCACGGGATTGTAGTCGCGATCGAGACCCGCGAGTACATAGTCCACCATCTCGGGGTCTGAAACTGGGTGACCTACTGCTGCAAGTTCATCCCCGAGATTCTTCATCTTGGCGATGTAGGAGGAGCTTGACATCATGCCCTTCTTTGTGGTGGTGATGGCGATCCGCAGGTTTGTGATGCGAGATTGTGACTGCGATGCAAAGATTGTGGTAATTGCAGTCCATAGATCATAAGTATTTTCCTTACTAATAACCTGTGCGAGAATCTCTTTTGAGAGAGAATTCAGCAGATGACCGAGGACTTGTTGATCCTTCTGAAGCCATGGCGCATACAGTGGGTTTGGCACCGTAGTCATCGTCTTATCCGACTGCTGCTGCTCCTCGCAGGCCGGGCATCACTTGGGCTTTCCATAGGAGATAGTTCCCCTTTGTCAATTTCTCGGCCGGTGGAGGACCAAGGTTGAGGACGACTATAGTCGAGGAAGCCATGGCGATGGAGAGGTGTTTTTGGTAGCTAGATTGGGAAGAGGATGGCTCTCTATACCATGTAAGATTTGGTGGAAGCGTTCCTACTCCTCGTAAGGAGCCGCATGATGTATATTTATGTGCGACAGGAAAAGCCCCTGTTCGTGGCGTACAAGGCAAGGCTGATCGCTAGGATACAGCTCATACAGAGAAGAGAGAACGAGATAGTTACGAGGGGGAATAGAGATAGGAGACAGTTGAGATTACAATAGGTTTAAACCGTATCATCTAACAAAGACTTTTTTTTTCTACACACAGTGATCCAAACTACTTGGTATGAACAGCGGCAACATCTTATAATACTAACATGTAGTGCTTCATTTAACTCACTTTTGTACAACATACTGTTGTATCGGAAACTTTAATGCAATTAACTGTTGAATTTTTCTTCATCAGGATTGAGCGATCTGGCATATAATTATGAGCTTCTGAAACTCGGTGGTTCAGATCATAGAAGATATGACAGGGAAGAGCCTCACATAGTAAGTATTGATTTTCCAGTCCTACCACGAGGTAGCTCAACCAATCTGAATTTTATGTAGATTATTTCATGATCTTCCCGTGCAGGTAATTCTGTCGTATGTAGTTCTGAATTTCATTTAGATTGACCTTGAAGTATTTGGAGATATGATGCACTATCTTGAGTGAATAAATTTATGTGTGAATGTTCCTGGAGCCCCCCCCCCCATCCCCCCCCCCCCCCGGGTCGGAAATTTGAACAACGTGTCAGTCTTTCGTTTAGCAATAGAAAGAACTCAGTAACTAACATGGTGGTTTTAGCTGGATAGCAACCTTTCAGCTAGAAATAACAGGAATAATGCCAACCTTTCAGCTAGATCAAAACAAGATAGGGCATGAAAGAACCAAGCTAATGTGTTCCGACTTGCCAGATGCACTCATATGTTCCTTACCACTCATCTCTTCAATTCATTCTTGTAAACATGTGATGGGTGCAGATTTTGGGTGGAGATGGAGATGGTGGCAAGCGGGAGATGCCAAGGATTGGGTTTACACAACACTTTTGCACGTCCACTATAACGTTTATTTTCCCTCTTCTACATTCACAGATTTTTGGCCTTCTGGTGATGCAACTGTGACTGTGTACGGTGTGAACCCTACATATAACACCCTATTGGTTTTCATTGCAGCTTAGCAATGTCGTCTGTCTATGGTTCATAGCACTTTTATCTTCATTTTACCACTAGCATCCTGTAAAATGAAATGAGATAGAATGGTGTAGCCATTGATGATTGGTGGAGAAATTAACAGTTTTGAGTCATCAGAGGTGTCTCGCAAGATAGCTCTTTAAATTTTAATCTTAATTATGCATGTCCTCCAAAATAATGATCGAACATATTTGTGCTTATGCATATAATAACAGTAGCAAGAGTATATTCCATTTTAGTGGAAACTAGAACAACGAGTTTTCTTTTGCATATATAAATAGATACACAAACAAAAATACTACACCCCACACAATTAGTGTTTCACGCCACCTCGTGCTCACGAGCAAGCTCTGACACGATCAGTTCATTCACGTCATCTGCCTCAACCCCAATTCCCCCATCCTGCCGTGGTTAGCACCACCCACTCATCATCGGTACAGCCGAGATGGCCAAGAGGACCGGCACACAATGGAGGGACTCATGGGCCTGTGAACCATGGTTATGTAGCCCCTGGGTACTCAACTTTGACGACAACGGGTCAATGCCACGTCCGGCCCGAGCGGCCATCACCGGTGTGCAGCTCCGCCCATATCTTATTACCGATAGGATAACAAGTACTAGCTCGCCATCGTGGGATCTAGGTTGTTCATCGGGCCAGCTGATGAAAGGCACCAAATGAAGAAGAGAGGGACATCAACAATGGAGGCGTGTCTTGGTTCTCCCTTATCAAAGACTTTACCGACATAACTTCTCAAGGGGGCATGCTACCATTGTGTTTTACTTAGAATGGCTACAGCAGAACTGGTCATGGGTAGAATTAGTGTGTGAGACGTCAAGTGAAGGGAATTAAATTAAGTTAGTGACAACGGAATTAAATTAAGTTAGCCACCAGGAGTTGAACTAGCACTAAATATGAAGGCGATTGCCGCTGTCGGTGTCAAAACCGGCGGATCTCAGGTAGGGGGTCCCGAACTGTGCGTCTAGGCGGATGGTAACAGGAGACAAGGGACACGATGTTTTTACCCAGGTTCGGGCCCTCTCGATGGAGGTAAAACCCTACTCCTGCTTGATTGATATTGATGATATGGGTAGTACAAGAGTAGATCTACCACGAGATCAAGGAGGCTAAACCCTAGAATCTAGCCTATGGTATGATTGTCGTTCGTCCTACGGACTAAAACCCTCCGGTTTATATAGACACCGGAGAGGGCTAGGGTTACACAGAGTCGGTTACAATGGTAGGAGATCTACATATCCGTATTGCCAAGCTTGCCTTCCACGCCAAGGAAAGTCCCATCCGGACAAGGGACGGAGTCTTCAATCTTGTATCTTCATAGTCTTGGAGTCCGGCCAACGATGATAGTTCGGCTATCCGTACACCCCCTAGTCCAGGATTCCCTCAGTAGCCCCTAAACCAGGCTTCAATGACGACGAGTCCGGCATGCATATTGTCTTCGACATTGCAAGGCGGGTTCCTCCTCCGAATAATTCATAGAAGATTTTGAACACCAGGATAATGTCTGGCTCTGCAAAATAAATTCCACATACCACCATAGAGAGAATAATATTTACACAAGTTCAATCTGCTGACGTATTTCATGGCATGACGTCACACCACGGCAAAGCCTTTACTCGAATCGTTTTTATTGTTCCACCTCAGCGCGTTTAGCGAAGCGGTTTCCTTGGCACGTCTTGTCACAGCAGAGATCGTGTCCTCTTATTCTGGAATTCTCATCAATACGGACGTGGGTAACCCAACCGCGCCATTGATTGCGGCACTTGGGAGATAAGCGAGTTTTACCGGGCTGGTGGGGACACGTAATTTCCTCCGCCCATATATAAGGGGATAAGGATCCACCTTTTTACCTACGCCTTCTTCCTCCTTAGCTTATCCATCTCCACGCACTCGAGCTCCAGCACCCAAGTCCGCACATCTCACCTCAACCTTCTCCAACCATGTCCGGAGCGGGAGGCAAGTGGATGGCCTCCTCCATCACGGAGGGGCACATCAAGAAGCTGCGCAAGGCCGGATATTTGTCCGGCGATATCGCGCATCGGCTCCCTGACGAGGGGCAGCTCGTTCCCACCCCCGAGCCCCATGAGAGGGTGGTATTCCTTCCCCATTTCCTCCGCGGACTGGGCTTCCCACTCCACCCCTTTGTCCGGGGGCTCGTGTTCTATTATGGCCTGGATTTCCATGATCTGGCCCCGAATTTTATCCTCAACATCTCGGCGTTTGTCGTCGTGTGTGAGGCCTTCCTCTGCATCCAGCCCCACTTCGGCTTATGGCTAAAGACCTTCAATGTCAAGCCGACGTTAGTGGGCGGCAGCCAAGCGGAGTGCGGAGGCGCCATGGTGGGCAAGATGCCCAATGTCACCTGGCTCGAGGGCGCCTTCGTGGAAACCATCAAAGGGCGGTAATCGGGGTGGTTCTACATCACCGAGCCGCGTGACCCTGAATGGGCAGCGGCCCCCGAATTCAGATCTGGCATCCCCACGCGGCTCACCTCCTGGAAAGAGAAGGGCCTGTTGTGGGGCGATTCAGAGGAGCTGACCGGACTCCAATCCTGTCTCCAAACCCTGGTGAACAAGAAGCTCTAGCTTGTCAACGTGGTCCAGGTCATGCTCATCCGCCGGATCCTCCCGTGCCAACAGCGGGATTTCAACCTGTGGGAGTTCGATCCGGCACAGCACCAGACCTTGAGTAGGCTCTTCGACACTACGTATGAAGAGGCCTGGAGGGTGCTGTTAAAGGGTGCCGAGGCACCCGCATCCGCTACCGAAGATCGCGGGTTCAGCTCGCAGCGTCCGGCTGGCGAGGTAAGCTATATTATCCTTTGCGGGACACTTGCTTTCCATAGTTTGACTCTATGTGGGATCTAAACTCCCAATACCTTTAACAGGCCTGGCAGAAGACGTCCGGACAGGTTAACTGTCCGGCTCCCCTTCCAGAAGACCCAGTGGATGCCCGTTTGACAGGGCTGCTGGTTCCGGCGCCTTATGTGGTGCCGGAGAAGAAGGCCAAGAAGAAGGCCACGGGAACTCGGAGGAGTTCCCGGCGCCAGGTGTTATCGGACTCATCGTCCGACGAATCCGAGGCGGACTCCTCCCACGAAGATGAGGAGGAGAAGAAAGAGGCCTCTCCCCCAGTGGGGGGAGAGAAGAAGAGGAAGGCTTCCCCAACGGGGGAGGCCGAAGGGTCCAAGAAGGGAAGGACCCTTCCTCCGGACTGTTCTACCAACGCCGATGATGGCGAAGAGGAGTGGCCCTCGAGGGCCAAGCCCCTGGCGAGATCGTAAGTATCCGGATTCCAAAATAACTCGTGTTTTTCCTTTCGTCGCATAGCATCTTCTAACGCCGAATACAACCATGTAGTCCGCCCAAGGACGATCTCCCCGCTTCGTCGAGCGGGTCCCTGGGTTCGTCGGATGTGAATAGCACTTCACTTCCGACCGCCTCCTCCCCTCGTGATGCAGTCGACGCCGAGGTGAGGTCCTGGAAGGGGACCAGCCAGGAGGAGGAGGCGCCGGAGGTGCCACAGGGCAACCTCACGGACCTTGGACCGGACTCCGCACCGGAACCTTTGGTGGTTCCGGAGTCCGGCGGGCGGCCCCTTCGTGAGACGGGCAAGACAGCGACGCCGGCGGCCTCCGTCCAACCGGAGGCGCCGGATAGCTTGCTGGAGGCGCTTAACGGCGCTTCCATCAACGAGGAGCACCGCACTATCATGACTGCGGTGATCCAGAGGGTTCAGCTCGCCAAGAGCGGGCTGACCGAAGCCTGCACCAGCCTTCTAACAGGCTTTGAGGTATGTGATTGGAATGTGTAAAAATAGTACCGCATAGACAGTAGCCCCTGATGCTCGGTTCGGTGTTCAGAAAGAAAATCCGAACTGAGGATCTAAAAAGATATATGCAGGAGTCTAACAAAAATATGTCAGTATGGGAATGCAGGCTGCGCTGCTAACCTCTGCCGCACTGACTGCGGAGGTCAATACCTTGAAGGAGAGCCTCGAGCGGTCCGAGAGCGAGCTCAGCCGTGCCAAGAAGCAGCTCGAGGACAAGGAAGGTGAGTAACACCTTATTAAAGTTGTACCTTATAGAAAAGGATTTGGTTGCAAGAAAAAATGACAAGAATAACATGGGTACTCCAGGGGCTACGAACGAGGTGGCGACCCTGAAGGAGGCGGTGTCCGCGGCCGAACGCAATGCAGCCGCGGAACGCGCCGAGCGAGAGAAGCAGGAGGCGCGGGTGGCGGAGGTACGGCAAGAGCTCCAGGCTCTCGTGGAAAAACACGAGAGTTTGGAGCGTGACTCGAAGACTCGAGAGTTAGAGCTTGCGTCAGCTCTTGAGAGTGCCAAAGCCGCTAAGGCCGAAGCCCAAAAGGCCCTCCAGGAAATCGAGGCGGTGAAGAAGATAGAACCGGGTAAGGCATTCTTCATGCAAAGCAAGCATGTAAAAGTGAACTACCTGTTACTTACCCGAATTTGGAGCTCTCCAGGAGTGTTCGTAGATCTGCCCTGCAGCGTGTTCGATGCTGCCGCATTCTACAGAGCCGAGGAGGGGAGCTCGACGGAGAAGGTGTTTTGGTCTCAGTATGCTGAGGCCGGACATCCGGTGCCCCTGAGCGACCAGCTGAAGCAGCTGGTCGAGCTCCATAAGGTGGCCAAACAGGCCATGAAGGGCCTCATAGTTCGGCTTTGGCCCAAAGAGGCCATGCCTGGGAGCTACTTCGGTCTGGTGCGGCGGCTGGTGGACGCCTGTCCATGGGTTGACGTCATCAAGCACTCCGCCTGTATTGAAGGTGCCCATCGGGCCCTTGCCCGCGCTAAGGTGCACTGGGGCAAGATGGACGCCGAGAAGCTTGTGATGGACGCGCCACCGCCGGGCAAGGAGTATCGCACGCCCGAGATGTATTATAAGGGTGTCCTGAAGGGTGCCCGCATTATTGCGGGTAAGTGCTCCAAAGATGTAATTTTTTAGTAGACTCGCGTTTTGTTATCCTGTGCGCTGAAAACTTTGTTCATATGCGCTAAGCAACGCTTGTTAATTTAAAATATTACCTTCTGTGCGGCCATTTATCAAATCTGAGAGATGGCAAGTCGTTGGCTTCAGCCCCCATGCCACGAGTGCTGGGGTGTTCGGGATAAACTTGAGCGCTCTTGCTCCGATATTTGGGTCCTTCTAGGGAGGCGCTCAACACAACGAACGAGGAAACCGGACTTATAATGCTTGAACACTCTCACTTAGCCATAGAATTCTATAATTTTAAATTTCGGCGAAGCCCCTAGTATTCGGAAGGCCGAATTCGGGGCGCTATCCATGCCTGGGGCCGGACAAAGCTGGCTCCTCGCTCTAAGCAGCATAAGTCATTAGGGACTCGAAAAGACCTCTCGAACAGTGACCAGCTCTCGCCTTATCATGACGGTCAGTTTTAGCTTTCTCCACTGAGGTGCTCACCCAGCTCAACTAGGGCACAATCGCAGTGGTTCTCCCAGTGCTACCTTAGCCGATATAACGGAACGTAAGGTACCAAAACATGGGAGCCGGGCAAACCCAACTATTGACCCAAGACATGATTCGGAGACGATGTATATAATGCTATAAGTTCGGGGTGCCGCACTTGTGAAAGTGTTCGGACTTATCACACCATAACTTGGGGAACTTAAGCCCCTGGTGTATTTGGCCGTACCAAAGCGTACAGATGCAACATGTCATAAGTGAACATATGTATAAAAAAAGGAATGCAATGATGGGAAAAAAGCGATGCATTGTTTATTCGAAAAATACTGCAATGAATGCAGAATGATACAAATAGTGCGATAAGCAAGGGGTGGGACTATTTAACATGTCCCCCTCCAGGGGTAGGCTGCGGAATAGTGTATAAAACAGGTATAATGCTCGTAATGGAGACCACCTGGATACTTGTCGTAGCTTTTCTCCTTCCTTGGCTGTTGCATCGTGAGATCGGCAGGTCTACTGCCGGACAGGGCTTCTGGGAAACGGAGTCCTGAGGATAAAAAAAGAAAGAAAAAGGATGACCCATTTGGGAGCCCCTGGTGTGGTTGAGCCGCACTTTGGGCCTGCCGTGGTCGTGCCCCTCCCCCTATGCCCATGGTATCTCCAGAGCATAGTGATGTACGCGTGGTACTTGTCTCGCGATTTTGCGAGGGCTGGGGTTGGGGCCGCATTGCTACGCGTGCTCGGAACGTGCCAGGTGGTCTTGTTGTAGGTTACTCCGAGCACGCTTGATGGTGTCCGGTCGCTTAGCAGCCGGACTCGAGAATTGCCTTAAGAGGCTACTCTGAACTTCCGCCGCGAGAGCCGCTGTATGCTCCTCCGTTCGGAGAGAGCGTTCGGTGTTTCCGTTGACCGTGATGACTCCTCGAGGGCCTGACATCTTGAGCTTGAGGTATGCGTAGTGCGGCACCGCATTGAACTTTGCAAACGCGGTTCGTCCGAGCAGTGCAGCCGCTGCGGAACGGGACTATATCGAAGATTAAATCCTCGCTTTGGAAGTTATCCGGGGATCCGAAGACCACTTCAAGTGTAACTGAGCCTGTACAATTGGCCTCCACACCTGGTATGACGCCTTTGAAGGTCGTCTTTTGGGTTTAATCCTTGAGGGGTCTATGCCCATCTTGCGCACTGTATCCTGGTAAAGCAGGTTCAGGCTGCTGCCGCCGTCCATCAGGACTCTAGTGAGGTGAAATCCATCGACGATTGGGTCTAAAACCAATGCGGCGAATCCGCCATGGCGGATGCTAGTGGGGTGGTCCCTTCGATCAAAAGTGATCGGGCAGGAGGACCATGGATTGAACTTTGGGGTGACTGGCGCACGCTTCCGCTCCCTTTTGGGTATGTGGGTTGCGTATATCATGTTCACCGTCCGCACTTGTGGGGGGAAACCCTTCTGTCCTCTATTATTTGGCGGGCGTGTCTCCTCCTCGTCATCACTATGCAGCCCCTTGTCATTGCCTTCAGCGATTAACTTGCCTGCCTGCTTGAACACCCAACAATCTCTGTTGGTGTGATTAGCTGGCTTTTCGGGGGTGCCGTGTATCTGGCACGAGCGATCGAGTATCCGGTCCAAATTGGACGGGCCTGGAGTAGTTCTTTTGAATGGCTTTTTCCGCTGACCGGGTTTAGAGCCTCTGAATCCGGCGTTGACTGCCGTATCTTCAGTATTATCGTCGTTAATGCGGCGTTTGTGCTTATTGCGACGCGACCTACCATTGCTGTCTTTGGTATCCGAGCTACCAGAGTTTTTGGTTAGGTTGTTACTACGAGCTAGCCAGCTGTCTTCTCCCGCACAGAAGCGGGTCATGAGTGATGTGAGGGCTGCCATCGATTTCGGCTTCTCCTATCCTAGGTGCCGGGCAAGCCACTCGTCGCGGATGTTATGATTGAAGGCTGCAAGGGCCTCTGCATCCGGACAGTCGACGATTTGATTTTTCTTGGTTAAGAACCGTGTCCAGAATTGTCTGGCCGATTCGTCTGGCTGCTGAATTATGTGGCTTAGGTCATCGGCGTCTGGTGGTCGCACATATGTGCCCTGGAAGTTATCAAGGAATGCGGCTTCCAGGTCCTCCCAACACCCAATTGATTCTGCTGCCAAGCTGTTGAGCCAATGCCGAGCTGGTCCTTTAAGCTTGAGTGGGAGGTATTTGATGGCGTGAAGATCATCACCGCGGGCCATGTGGATATGAAGGAGATAGTCTTCGATCCAAACCGCGGGGTCTGTTGTGCCATCGTAGAATTCAATGTTCACGGGTTTGAACCCTTCGGGGATTTGATGATCCATTACCTCATCTGTGAAGCATAGTGGGTGTGCGGCGCCTCTGTATTGGGCTATATCACGACGCAGCTCAAGCGAGCTTTGTCTACTGTGTTCGGCCTGGCCGGAATTGCTATATCCGGCGTGACGATTGTCGTCACGTATCGTGGGGCGCCCACGCGATCCGTAGATTGATCTTGTTTGTCTTGCCTTATCCTCCAATATGTCTCACAAGTCTGGCGCGTTCCCCCGTGGCTTTGTGCTTTTCGAGCGATGCCGGGGTGCGGCTTTAGTGGAGGACCTAGAGGCCTCTCTGTCGCGGCCACGACGTGGCCGGCCGGCCGTATTGTGCGCTGGTGATGTAGGTTTATATGCTTCCTCCTCTAGTCGGGGCAGCAGCTTGCGTTTGGGGTAGCTTTTGGAGGGGCGTTCGAGTTCGTACTCTTCGGCCGCAAGGACTTCAGTCCATCTGTCGGCTAGCAAATCTTGATCAGCTCTAAGTTGTTGCTGCTTTTTCTTGAGGCTGCTTGCCGTGGCCATAAGCCTGCGTTTGAAATGATCTTGTTCGACGGGATCCTCAGGCACGATAAATTCATCGTCATCGAGGCTTTCCTCGTCTCCGGAGGGAGGCATGTAATTATTGTCCTCTACCTCTTCGCCTGCCGCTCTCTCACGAGGGCTGGCTTCTCCGTCCTCCTATGCTGAATCTTGCTGGAGGGGGTTGTCTTCGGCATTGTCCGGGGTGTTATTATCTCCGGTGCCAGAATCTCCATTCTTGCTGTGGCGGGATTTGGAGCGGCGCCGCTGACGCCGGCGCTTAGGCTGTTTCTTGGAGGGGTCATCCTCCGCTGTTCCATCGCCATTCCCATCCTTTGGGATGTCCACCATGTATATGTCGTATGACGAGGTGGCTTTCCAGTGCCCCGTAGGCGCTGGTTCTTGGTCGTCTCCGGCATCGTCGTCCATACCGTCGATGTCTTCGGAGTCGAAGTCTAGCATGTCGGTTAAGTCGTCGACAGTGGCTACAAAGTGGGTGGTGGGTGGGCTTTGAATTTCTTCGTTCTCCGCATCCCAACCGTCCTGACCGTAATCTGGCCAGGGCTCTCCTTATAAAGAGAGATATTTTAGCGAATTCAGGATGTCGCCAAAAGGCGAGTGCTGAAAGATGTCTGCGGCGGTGAACTCCATGATCGGCGCCCAATCGGATTCGATTGGAAGGGGCGCGGGAGGTTCGGAGTCCGGCGAGGAGTCCGGCACCTCGGAGTCACGAGCTTCAGAAGGGACAGGGTCGGTATTCGGCTCCATCGCCATAGAGGTAGCAGCCCCCGAGGCGGTGTCTAGCCACCCATCCTCGATCGGCGCGGTCGGCTCCGAGTTAAGGGTCGGAGCGGACTCTTGTGCGGCCTCCAGGGCACTGTCCGGCAGCAGAGCTAAATCGTGCCCATCGTGACAGTGCGGCGCGCTCAGCTGTGGCTCGAATCCGTCGAAGATCAAGTCTCCGCGGATATTGGCCGTATAGTTCAAACTTCCAAATCTGACCTGATGGCCAGGGGCGTAGCTTTCGATCTGCTCGAGATGGCCAAGCGAATTGGCCCGCAGTGCAATGCCGCCGAATACAAAGATCTGTCCGGGGAGAAAAGTCTCACCCTGGACCGCGTCGTTGTTGATGATCGAAGAAGCCATCGGGCCTATGGGCGACGACACAAAGGAACTCTCAATGAAAGCACCAATGTCAGTGTCAAAACCGGCGGATCTCGGGTAGGGGGTCCCGAACTGTGCGTCTAGCGGATGGTAACAGGAGACAAGGGACACGATGTTTTTACCCAGGTTCGGGCCCTCTCGATGGAGGTAAAACCCTACTCCTGCTTGATTGATATTGATGATATGGGTAGTACAAGAGTAGATCTACCACGAGATCAAGGAGGCTAAACCCTAGAAGCTAGCCTATGGTATGATTATCGTTCGTCCTACGGACTAAAACCCTCCGGTTTATATAGACACCGGAGAGGGCTAGGGATACACAGAGTCGGTTACAATGGTAGGAGATCTACATATCCGTATTGCCAAGCTTGCCTTCCACGCCAAGAAAAGTCCCATCCGGACACGGGACGGAGTCTTCAATCTTGTATCTTCATAGTCTTGGAGTCCGGCCAACGATGATAGTTTGGCTATCCGGACACCCCCTAGTCCAGGACTCCCTCAGCCGCCTTTGTCCATTGATGCTGGCCTCCCACGGTGGCATTGATCGCTAGCTCACTTAAAACACGAGTTTGTGAATTTTGTGATAAAAGTGAGGGTTGAGAGTGAGCGGGATGGGGATAAAGTCGGTATGTTCATTCATGGCTTTCTAAGTGGAATAATTTCCAGATGGCTTTGCAGAAAATTGTATGAGAGGGCGGTTCTTTTATTTTCATCAAGTCATACAATATTTTGTCAAGGATAGGAGGGTACATGCCTTGGTTGGTTGATTCAAGAGTTAATTATGGACATGGTGGCGTATCAGTTGCATGCCCAACAAAAGACATTATATTTTTATTTCGTGGTCATGCACGAGATTCAACTATATGTTACAGCATGGCAATGGCTCAGGAGATATGGGGTCTGACTTCTTGGATCGAGGGGCGTCCTGGGCGGCACATGCCTCGTCCCACTTGATGGCGTTGGCGGATCAACACAGACACGGGGGGTAGGATGAGGGCGAGCGGGGTGATTGGCGAGGGACTTCTCCTAGGTTGTCTGTGTGGAAGTACAGTGTGAAGGAGAAACTGTGCCATGACAAAAGCGAGGTGGGCTTCATCCGGTTTTAAAAGAGAGGGCTCCAGCAAGAAATATCCTGCTACAACGGGAAAACGAGCGGGAAGGGGAGGGTCTGGCAGTAAAAGGGAGTGGTTTGTCCTAGGGTGGATTTGTTGTGTTGGGACCGCGTGTTAGAGATAACTTGACGGATAGTTCGGACAACCACATTTCTCCTCCACATATAGACTAGATTTGGGAACCCGGACTGTTCAGACGGTTGGATTTCGGGGAGCTGGGCGCCCGTTTATGTCTGAATATGTACGGACTTATGAGTTATGAGAGAGAAATAATCTTCGATCTTGGAGACGACTTTAAACATTTGTATGATTCATTTGTATGCACTGTAGTCCATAGCAATGCAAGGCGTTCTATTGGAGGAGTTGATCTTACCGCTAGCATCGAACAGGGAGTATATGAACTAATTGTTGCCGCCGAGACCAATAATGCCTCCATAAGCTAGCTATCTTGGCGTACACAGATGGCCGGCAAGCTGCCGCTACATGAGCTTCCAAGGCTCCCTTCCTGTTACACACTTGCTGAACTCCAGATCGATGCTGTTTACCCTGTGGATGAGACGGTGAAGATCTAGGCCCTGCAAGCTTTTTCACACGTTGCGCAGAAATTTGTTCCTCATATAGTCATTGTTCGATGAATTGTTTTTATCATTATTAATAATTTTATGTTACTATTATTCATTCATTTTTCTCTAAAGCTCACATTATCTATCTAACATTCTTAAGAAGTTGCTCCCCACTTCTACCTATTCTCTCAACATGCACACTTCCCACATCATCACCATGCCACATCATCAATACTAAATAGGGCAACCCACTAACTCATTTCTCTAAACATGCAGCCCTCCCACCTCACCAAGCTGCCACATCATCATTTATTTTGATAATTAACTTTTTTACCCATCAGAGAATATATTCTACCATGTCAGCAACGAGGGCTTCAAAGCATATGGGTCCAATGATGTTCACCCCTTCCTCTTCTCTCCCCTCATCTTCTGGGGTTCCACTTAGGAAACTGATCGAAAAAGTATTGATGGATTCCATTCATCTTCTTAGTCTAGGGCAGTAATTTTTGGATAGTGGTTCCCTTCATTTCCCAAAGTATATAAATCACCACAATCGCCACTCAAACTCGCCCTCGAGTCCTCACATCGTACGATTCCCTTTTACGTCCTTGGCCTTCCTGTTTGGATCCCTCAAGTGGCTGATGGGTCGGATGGTGTGTTACCCGGCGATGGCGGCTTCTGGTGTCATCTACATATTTTGCAGAGTTTATACAAAACCGCATGAGAAAAGATCCCATCAAGTAGTACTCACTACTCAGTCGGTTGTCTCTCTCCACTATAGAGTCAGCGGGATGGATGAGAGGAACTAACTAGCATCAACCAGGCAAAGGTACTCATGGAGGTGGAGAAGGAGCCAGGCCGGAGGCTCTCCGCTCACGTCTCTTCTCTCCGCTGTAGCACGCGCATGTCTCTTCTCTCTGCAGACCTCCTATTACATAGGCAGTACCAGATCTGAATTGTTTGCTGTTTCAGATGGTTTATTCACAAGTTTGGATGTTTCTCTATTCTTCAGGTCTCCGGCTGGCCGTCTGCACAATCGCGGAATCCTGATTCTTTCTTTCCTTTTGTGTGAAACTGAGAGTTTCAATTCCCATAATGTAACTAGGAAATTTCGTATGATTTCTGCAGATCATATGGATTTTAGGTGGCTAATTTTTTTAGGTCTAAGTCTCTGCTTGGAACTGAGAGTTGTACTGGTTTCTGAAGCTTATGTTGTACTGGTCTTTTCCGCTCTTTTAGGATCACTACATTTTTTTGTGAGAGATTCACATGGCTAAATGTTAACCATATCTATTGCAGCATTTGAGGACAAATTCTGCATCGTACTTTACCGATTGCTATGACCAGTTCAGATATCAACATGAATTTTCTTTATTTCTGTAGTCTCAAATTCTGAAGGCCTTTTAAGGCACTGGCTCCTTTAATCTTATATGATGTCTATTAATCTTTTTGGACACACTCAATCGGTCTTGTTTCTTCCTGGTGTCTTTTGTGTCTATGGTTAACACTGAAGCAGGCTAAATTTAAGGGTTGGTTAACAAGTTTATTAAGTGAGGGTGTATCTTCACCTTTTGAGATGCAGAATAGAGATATTTCTGCTTGAACAGGAGCGTCGTTGGTAATGAAAATTACGTCTTCGCTCTGCTCTTTCAATACGTACAAATGAACTCAGCTATGCAACACATATACTTCAGTTATGAATTATATTATCATAAACATGTATTTAATATCTCAATGTCCCTGGTTGTTTCAGAATAAAATAGGTGTTGTTCATCGTGGTCCTGAAATACACAGTTTATCTATATAATTATTGTGATGGGCTGAAATATTTGATTGTGGATATATAGCTAAACTCATGTTGATCTCTATTTTTTTTCTTTCGAATCATGTTGTTTTGACATGTCTATTTTGGTGTTCATTTTAGATCTTACAGTGTGCTACCCATACGAAAAATATATCTAATGATATTATCATCATCGTGCTTATATATATATATATATATATATAGTTCATACGGGACAGGCGTGTTTCCATCTATTATTTTGGATTTATTTTGCCTCCTAAGTGGGTTATCAATCGTTTTCTATAATACAATATGGGAACACTTCTTCTACATGCTTTAGTCATTTTCATGAAAGATACGACGAAAGTATTGAAATAAAACAATGTTTCTTTCTTTATGCAAGTGGGAAGTGCAGTTTAGTGGATCAACGAACCCATAAATCTGTTGGGGAATATGTACATATATTTTGTCAACACATACCTCATTTCCACACCTTTGTGGAACAATGGTTCTTATAAATAGAATATGTTAATATATATATACCTTTTTTGTTCCCATAGATGTCCCACAGCAACGCGTGGGTTATCATCTAGTTTTTAATATTTGAGGAGCTTTAAGTCCAGGTTATACACGTCTACACTACATTTGACAAGTGGAAGTTCGCAACTAAGTGCCTCGGAGTTCTTCAAGATTGGTGCAAACAAATATTAAAAGAGCATAGAAGCGCTCATCTGGGCTAATTTAAAAAAAAATACTTCTCTTACATTATCCGGTTAACATTGTAACATGAATTCTTGAATATATCCCAACGAAATGCGAAAAGAATGTAATGCCTCTTTCACTACCTTTGTAGTTAAGCATTTTTCATACAAAGGGCCGGTGACTGCATATGCAACAATAAAGGAAGCATGCGCATATTATATCCTACTCTCCGATCTCTTCGCGGATGCAGTCAGCACACTTGAATTCTTTGAGATGTTTTGCTTCAGAGGCAGTTATGTTCACATATTTGCCATGGAACCACTGGTCACATATGTCACAGCATATCCTAAAGGCGTTGGCATGGCACTGAGCACTAGAGGTTTCACAAAAGTATGTAACTTCATGATCATTTTCTTTGTCTTCAGCAGTCTTCCTAGAGTCCTTGTTTGGAGCAGATAGATCTTGCATCGACTCTTGAGATGGTGGCACGTTCTCTTCAGCAGGTGTGATAGAGTCAAGCAAGTCTATTGTAAAAAAAATGACGGAGATTGGATTATTAGTTTGTGTGTTGGTTTTAGATTTGGGCACACTAGTAGAAAACAGGGCTTTGGTCACAGCTCAATATACACATTAGTCCCGGTTGCATTACGAACCAGGACTAATGTGAGCATTAGTCCCGGTTCGAGTGGCTAAAGGCATTAGTCCCGGTTCAAATGAGACCTTTAGTCCCGGTTTGAGACACGAACCGAGACTAAAGGGTGCGATGCCCTTTAGTCCCGGTTCATGTCTCAAACCGGGACTAAAGATTAGACCTTTAGTCCCGGTTTGAGACACGAACCGGGACTAAAGGGTGCGATGCCCTTTAGTCTCGGTTCGTGTCTCAAACCGCGACTAAAGGGGTTCGTGTCTCAAACTCTACCCCCCCCCCCCCCCCGGTGTATCGCCATTTTAGTTTTGAAAAGAAAACAAAAGAAAATAATAAAAAACTTCAAAAAAATAAAATCCTTCGAGATATAGTTATATTACACATCTACTAGTTAGGAAAATTAAAAAATTTAAATTTGGACATGTTTTGCAAAAAAGTGTTATGAAAAAGTAAAACGGCTATAACTTTTGCATACGATGTCGGAAAAAAAACGTATAATATATAAAAATATTCAGCACGAAAATGCGCATCCGATTTTGACCGCCATAGGTCGTTTTGCAAATTTTTAGAGTCCTCAAATTCCAAAAGGAAAAAGAAAGTTATGCTCAAATTTCAGTTTTTTTTTGAATTTTGGTTAAATCTGGTCAAACTATGGTCAAACTACTTATTCAATAAGTATTAGTGTTACTAAATAATTATTCAAGAATATTAGTGTTACTAACTAATTATTTTAGTTGTTTTGAATTTTGGTCAAACTATGGTCAAACTACTTATTCAAGAAATATTAGTGTTACTAAATAATTATTGTTTTTTAGAATAATAGTTTCAAACTTAAACAGTGAAACGTGTGACTTCATGCTCAAGCTAAACTCCTGAGGGTTAATAGGATTGACATCTTACCATTGTCAAGAAAACAACAAGTGCAGACTTGGAAACGAGGGGGAAGAGAACCCGGAAGTTAAGCGTGGTCAGGCTAGAGTAGTGAGAGGATGGGTGACCGGTCGGAAAGTTAGATGATTTGAAATGATGAGGGGTGATTAGAAATTAGAGGTTAAATTGAGCAGTGATGAGGGCTGATTAGAGATTAAATTGTAAAATAATTCAGAAATTTGAAAATCAGGAAAAAAATCCAAAAAGAAAGTTCGTAAAAATTCCTAAGGTGGAGCTCCAGACAGCGGCCACGTGGAGGGCCTTTAGTCCCGGTTCGTAATAGAACCGGGACTAGGTGGGGGAGGGGGCTTTAGAGCATCTCGAGCCGCGCCCCCAAAACGGCCTCCCCAAGCAATTTTTTCGCGCCGGCGCCAAAAAAACGGCCCAGTCGCGTGATAACCCACAAGTGTAGGGGATCGCAACAGCTTTCGAGGGTAGAGTATTCAACTCAAATTTATTGATTCGACACAAGGGGAGCCAAAAAATATTCTTAAGCATTAGCAGTTGAGTTGTCAATTCAACCACACCTGGATAACTTAGTATCTGCAGCAAAGTATTTAGTAGCAAAGTAATATGATAGTAATGATAACAGTGGCAAAATTAAAGATAATAGTTTTGTTGTAGTTGTAACAATAGCAATGAAAAGTTAAATAAGCGAAGCACAAGATGTGAAAAGCTCGTAGGCATTGGATCGGTGATGGATAATTATGTCGGATGCGATTCCTCATGTAATAGCTATAACATAGGGTGACACAGAACTAGCTCCAGTTCATCAATGTAATATAGGCATGTATTCCGAATATAGTCATACGTGCTTATGGAAAAGAACTTGCATGACATCTTTTGTCCTACCCTCCCGTGGCAGCGGGGTCCTAGCGGAAACTAAGGGATATTAAGGCCTCCTTTTAAAAGAGAACCGGAACAAAGCATTAGCACATAGTGAATACATGAACTCCTCAAATTATGGTCATCACCAAGAAGTATCCCGATTATTGTCACTTCGGGGTTGTCGGATCATAACACATAATAGGTGACTATAGACTTGCAAGATAGGATCAAGAACACACATATATTCATGAAAACATAATAGGTTCAGATCTGAAATAATGGCACTTGGGCCCTAGTGACAAGCATTAAGCATAGCAAAGTCATAGCAACATCAATCTCAGAACATAGTGGATACTAGGAATCAAACCCTAACAAAACTAACTTGATTACATGGTAAATCTCATCCAACCCATCACCGTCTAGCAAGCCTATGATGGAATTACTCACGCATGGCGGTGAGTATCATGAAATTGGTGATGGAGGATGGTTGATGATGACGACGGCGATGAATCCCCTCTCCGGAGCCCCAAACGGACTCCAGATCAGCCCTCCCGAGAGAGATTAGGGCTTGGCGGCGGCTCCATATTGTAAAACGCGATGAAACTTTCTCTCTGGTTTTTTTCTCCGCGAAACGGAATATATGGAGTTGGAGTTGAGGTCGGTGGAGCCTCAGGGGGCCCACGAGACAGGGGCGCGCGCCCAGGGGGAGGGCACGCCCTCCACCCTCGTGGACAGGGTGTGGGCCCCCTGGTCTTGATTCTTTCGCCAGTATTTTTTATATTTTCCAAAACTTATCTCCGTGGATTTTGAGGTCATTCTGAGAACTTTTGTTTTCTGCACAATAAACAACATCATGGCAGTTCTGCTGAAAACAGTTTCATTCAAATCATGCGAGTTAGAGTCCAGAACAAGGGCAAAAGTGTTTGGAAAAGTAGATACGTTGGAGACGTATCAACTCCCCTAAGCTTAAATCTTTGCTTGTCCTCAAGCAGTTCAGTTGATAAACTGAAAGTGATAAAGAAAAACTTTTACAAACTCTGTTTGCTCTTGTTGTTGTAAACATGTAAGGCCAGCATTTAGGTTTTCAGCAAGTATTATGAACTAACCATACTCATAATAACACTTAGGTCTCACAATTACTCATATCAATGGCATAATCAGCGAGCCATAATAATAAAACTCGGATGACAACACTTTCTCAAAACAATCATAATATGATATAACAAGATGGTATCTCGCTAGCCCTTTCTGAGACCGCAAAACATAAATGCAGAGCACCTTTAAAGATCAAGGATTGACTAAACATTGTAATTCATGGTAAAAGAGATCCAGTCAAGTCATACCCAATATAAACCAATAGTAATGAATGCAAATGACAGTGTGCTCTCCAGCGGGTGCTTTTTAATAAGAAGGTGATGACTCAACATAAAAGTAAATAGATAGGCCCTTCGCAGAGGGAAGCAGGGATTTGTAGAGGTGCCAGAGCTCGATTTTAAAATAGAGATGAATAACATTTTGAGCGGCATACTTTCACTGTCAACGCAACAACTATGAGATGGCTATATCTTCCATACTACATGCATTATAGGCAGTTCCCAAACAGAATGGTAAAAGTTTATACTCCCCCACCACCAACAAGCATCAATCCATGGCTTGCTCGAAACAACGACTGCCTCCAACTAACAACAGCCCTGGGGGAGTTTTGTTTAATTATTTTGATTTGCTTTGATCTTTTTGGATCATGGGACTGGGCATCTCGGTTACCGGCCCTTTCTCGTGATTGAGGAGCGGAGTCCACTCCTCTTGAGAATAACCCACCTAGCATGGAAGATATAGGCAGCCCTAGTTGAAACATGAGCTGCTCGAGCATACAGAACAGAATTTCATTTGAAGGTTTGGAGTTTGGCACATACAAATTTACTTGGAACGGCAGGTAGATACCGCATATAGGAAGGTATGGTGGACTCATATGGAACAACTTTGGGGTTTATGGAGTTTGGATGCACAAGCAGTATTCTTGCTTAGTACAGGTGAAGGCTAGGAAAAGAATGGGAAGCGACCAACTGAGAGAGCGACAACAGTCATGAACATGCATTAAAATTAATTCACACCAAATACAAGCATGAGTAGGATATAATCTACCATGAACATAAATATCGTGAAGACTATGTTGATTTGTTTCAACTACATGCGTGAACATGTGCCAAGTCGAGTCACTCAATTCATTCCAAGGAGGATACCATCCCATCATACCACATCACAATCATTTTAATAGCATGTTGGCATGCAAGGTAAACCATTATAACTCATAGCTAATCAATCATGGCACCAGCAACTATAATCTCAAAATGTCATTGCAAATATGTTTACTTCATAATAAGCTGAATCAGGAATGATGAACTCATCATATTTACAAAAACAAGAGAGGTCGAGTTCATACCAGCTTCTCTCATCTCAATCAGTCCATCATATTTCATCATTATTGCATTTCACTTGCACGACCGAACGATGTGTATAATAATAATAGTGCACGGGCATTGGACTAAGCTGGAATCTGCAAGTATTCAACTCAAGAGAGAAGACAAAGTAATATGGGCTCTAAGTTAAGTAAACAATCATTCATATGAGAGCCACTAAACATTTTCAATATGGTCTTCTACTCTCGACCCCCAAAGGAAAGAAAAGAAAATAAAACTATTTACATGGGAAAGCTCCCAACAAGCAAGAAGAAGAACGAGAAATCTTTTTGGGTTTTCATTTTAATTTCTACTACAAGCATGGAAATTAAACTAACTAATTTTTTTGGTTTTTCTTAAGGTTTATCAAACACACAAGAAGAAGACGAGAAAAAGAAAATTAAACTAGCATGGATAATACAGTGAAAGAGTATGAGCACCGATAACTAGAATAGTGTGTGAACATGAATGTAAAGTCGGTGAGAAATACGTACTCCCCCAAGCTTAGGCTTTTGGCCTAAGTTGGTCTATTGCCACTGACCGCGGCTACTCTCCCCGGTGTACTGAGGGGTGTAATCAAGATACCACTGGCTGGCCATCTCCTCCGGATCCCACTGGTAGGATGATGCACGATAAGGATCCAGTGAAGGTTCTGGCTCAGGCTCAGGCTCTGGAGTGGACGCTTGGCCTCGATGCGTGTACACCGCTTCCGGCGTGACAAGATAATTAACTGCAGTTAAATCAAACAATAGAGGTGCAGGCAGAATAATAGTCTCATTGTGTTTCTTATTAAATCTCAGGTTATACAGAAGCATCTTATCTTCGTTGTCAACAATAAACTCATGCGCTACCATGCTCCTGTAATCTAAAATGTAAGGAGGCACTATTGTCTCCTCTTTTTCATGGTGCCTAATGGGTATTTCAAAGTGTTTAGCAAGACGTGCAGCATAGATACCTCCAAAGATGGGGCCTTTTGTATGGTTCAGGCTTAGCCGTTTAGCAATGACGGCACCCATACTAAAACTATTATCGCCACACAAGGCATGGTGAAGAATAATAATTTCAGGAACACTGAAGTTTCCACTATTTCCACGACCAATTAAGCATCTACTAGCAAATATGGCAAAGTAGCATAAAACAGGAAAGTGTATGCTAGAGATTCTCGCATCAGAACCCTTCTTTGGATCCCCTACAGTGATAGTGTTAACAAATCCATCCACATCTTTACGATGTGGTTCATCTAATTTACCCTCAAAAGGTATTCTACTTACCACTCAAAAATCACGTAAATACATTTCCCTGAATTCATCATATAAATGAAATGATACTGAAGGCGGTGACTTCTTAGAATAATAATAAAAGTTTTGCACGAAAGTATTGGTGAGTAAAAGATACTGATCGATCCGGTCGTGGAGGAAATCGGTGAGGCCTGCATTTTCAACCAAAGAATAAAAGTCTTCATAAATTCCAGCTTCCCTCAAGAAATTATCGCATGGCCATTCACATGTCCGTACTTCCGCTATGCGAGGAAGATTATACTTGGCCTTTTCCTTCTCTTTAGCTTGTTTTTCCTGGGAGCCTTGCCTAGAAGAGCCCCTCAAAAATCTCCTTAACATTTTCTGAAAATTTCTGAAATTTTAGTAACTTCAAAATAAAAGTTAATAAAACTAAACAAGATTGGTAGCAACTACTCCTACAAGGACCTAGAGCCTATATCATGCATTAGAATTACTTGGGACCTCATAAATTTGACATGCAAGCTCAAGAACAAGGTCACCTATGCAGCAAAAATTTGCAATGAATAAAGCACTAGAACAAAAACTAATTGGACCAATGGAGGAGTCACATACCAAGCAACAATCTCCCAAAGCAGTTTTGTGAATGGAGCTTTGAGCAAGGAGATCGAAAATCGCAGCAAAATGAGCTAGAAATCATGCTTGAGCTGGATGGGGATTTTTTTGGGAAGAAGATGGAGTGTGTGGGTGCAGGAATAAGTGGAAGGGGGGCACCGTGGGCCCACGAGACAGGGGGGCGCGCCCAGGGGGTGTGGGCGCGCCCTGCACCCTCGTGGCTAGGTGCTTGCCCCCCCCCCCTCCTGCAGTGTTTTCAGTGCCTAAAATCCTCAAATATTCCATAAAAAATCATACTAAATTTGCAGGGCATTTAGAGCACTTTTATTTTCGGGATATTTTTATTGCACAGATAATTCAGAAAACAGACAGATAATACTATTTTTGCTTTATTTATTCTAAATAACAGAAAGTAAAAAGGCGTACACAAGGTTGTGCCTTCTAGTTTCATCCATCTCATGATCATCAAAATGAATCCACTAACAAGGTTGATCAAGTCTTGTTAACAAACTCATTCCGAATAACACGGAACCGGAGAAATTTCGAATAACACTAAGTTACCTCAACGGAGAGATGAACATCCCCAATAATAAGAATATCATACTTTTTCTTGACAGTAGGAAGAGGAAATTCAAAACCTCCAATAATTATAGTTGGAACTTTTCCAATAGAATTGATGCTATGAACTGGAGATTGTGTCCTCGGAAAGAGTACCATATGCTCATTACCATTAACATGAAAAGTGACATTGCCTTTGTTGCAATCAATAATAGCCCCTGCAGTATTCAAAAAGGGTCTACCAAGGATAATCGACATACTATCGTCGTCGGGAATATCAAGAATAACAAAGTCCGTTAAGATAGTGACATTTGCAACCACAACAGGCACATCCTCACAAATACCGACAGGTATAGCAGTTGATTTATCAGCCATTTGCAAAGATATTTCAGTAGGTGTCAACTTATTCAATTCAAGTCTACAATATAAAGAGAGAGGCATAACACTAACACTGGCTCCAAGATCACATAAAACAGTTTTAACATAGTTTCTTTTAATGGAGCATGGTATGGTTGGTACCCTCCACCCTTAAAAGTGTAATTAGCAAGCATGGTGGAAATTTCACCTTCCGGTATCTTTATTTTATTTGTAATGATATCCTTCATATACTTAGCATAAGGATTTACTTTGAGCATATCAGTTAAGCGCATATGTAAGAAGATAGGTCTAATCATTTCAGCAAAGCGCTCAAAATCCTCAGCATCCTTTGTCTTGGATGGTTTAGGAGGAAAGGGCATGGGTTTCTGAACCCATGGTTCTCTTTCTCTACTGTGCTTCCTAGCAACAAAATCTCTTTTATCATAACATTGATTCTTTGATTGTGGGTTATCAAGATCAACAGCAGGTTCAATCTCTACATCATTATTTTTGCTAGGTTGAGCATCAACATGAACATTATCATTAATATTATCACTAGGTTCATGTTCATCACCTGATTGCGTTTCAGCATCAGAGATAGAAGTATCATTGGGATTCTAAGGTGTGTCTACGACAGATTCATTAGAAGCATGCAAAGTCCTATTGTTTTTCTTTTTCTTCTTTTTGGAAGAACTAGGTGCCTCTAAATTATTTCTCTGAGAATCTTGCTCGATTCTCTTAGGGTGGCCTTCAGGATACAAAGGTTCCTGAGTAATTCTATGTCGGTGTACAAAAGTAGGGGCTCTGCTTTTGACCCCTTTACTTGTGCATGGGCAGTCAGAGCCTCCCGCCACGGCCACGCATAACAGGGGAGGAAAGGGAAGCCGGAGAGAAGCCGAAGCCACAGGGACAATCGAAGCAACAACAAGGACCAAGGCCACGAAGATCAGATAGGCGTAGCAGGTTTCCCCGGCAAGGACCCTTGCCGGGGCAGCCCCAGCAAGACCCTTGCCGGGGCAGCTCGCCAACGCCAACCGAAGTGATCCACTTTTGAGCCCACCAACGCTAGGCAAATGTGTTGGGACAGGGCTCGGGAGGCACCTCTGTGGTAGCATGCAGATCTTTGTGAAGAGAAAGAATGATCAAGATCAAGTAAGGATAGGAAGGCAACTATCCTCACCGAGTGAACCCACAAGACCCCCGGCAAGATCCTTGCCGGGGAAGCCAGCGCGCCATGGCAAGACCCTTTCCGGGCCAGCCGGCAAGACCCTTGACGGGCCACCCGGCAAGACCCTCGCCAAGCGCACCGGTAGGGCCACCTCCAGGCCCGCACAAGCCAAGTCACCGCCGCCATTCGCATGCAGCTGCCGGCCCAACCAGCTGGGCAGGCACCTGTGTGGCGACATGCAAACCTTCGTGGAGGCTCCACCACTGCGCCACCTCAGCTTCCTACCTGCCTACATGGCACCACATGCATCGCTGGCCAGGGGCGCGTGTCGAAGCGAGGAGGAGCGGCGACGGACGGGACGGGCCTCGCCCCCGTCCCCGATAAAGCAAAGGGACACCTAAGCCTCGCATTAAATGTGTCTTGTCCTGTAATACTAGCGATAAATTCGCAATGCTGTAGCACTTTCCACCTCCTGTGTGCCACTGTGGCAGCCCCTTTCGCCTATAAAAGGAGGCCCATGGCACACAGAGAAAGGATTCGGCTCCTTGGAATCTCGCAGCACCTAGAGCTAGTTCAGGAGCTCAAGAACACTAATACATCCACCAAAGCAGGATCGTAGGGTTTTACGCATCTTTGCGGCCCGAACCTGGGTAAATCCCTCTGTGTTGTCTGCTATAGTCCTGCTTTCCTCACGATCCCTGCGCCCCGCAACCGTAGAAGGGATTCCGGTGATCCCATAGGTGTCGTTTCCCATCGACATCTTTGGCGCGCCAGGTAGGGGGCGCTGTTGTGAGAATCTGGTCTAGAAGTTGACCTAGCTGTTCTTCATTGCCATGGCTCCTAAGAAGAAGGCGACCACGGCGATCGGTTCGTCCGGGACCGGGTTGGTACCGGCGTGGACCGGTAGCAAGCCAGTCGCGGAGAGAACCCGTGGCGCGTTCCGCGAACATCTGCATCACCCCGATGGTCCCGGCCTGACGAGTGGCGTCGTTCGCACGCCGGGCGACGAGCCACCAGTCGTGGGCTCCGGAGGTGGAGTCGGCCCCCCCGCAGGCGGTGCAGGGCCCTCCAGGGGTGTCCCCGTCCCGCCAGGCGGCGGCATGGCGACCTCGAAGACGCCAACACCGGCGCCCACGGTGCAGTCCTCCCAGACTGTGTGTGACGAGCAGTGTCACCCTGTCGGTGGCCCTACGCGCCGCCCTGGGAAGAATCTCGTGCGTCCATCACGCAAAGAAGAGGGCCAGCATGCACGCTGAGGTGCTGATAAAGGTGGGGAACGACTGCGGAGCCATGACACAGCTCATTCTAACGTGGTTAGAAGTCGAGGCGCATCGCGGTCCACCCAGCTCTCGCCGCCACCCACGCCGGTGGAAGCCCTAGCACGCGCAGTTGCTCCTCGATTTTCCTCCCGCCGTGGAGAAGCTCGACGAGTGGAGGGCCACCATGTGGAGCCTCGTCGGCATCGCCAACAACGATGAGTTGCGGCCGGCGGGACCCATAGGCTGTTGCTCCACCGGGTCTCCGCGTGTCATCAAAGACCGCGCTGGAGGCAATGCAGCCACGGTGCACTCCCCTCCTCCGTCCCGGCCACTCCGGGCATCGGTTCGTCGCGATAACGCTCAGGACGATGTCTCCATCGCGTCCCGACCCACGAACCAACCATGATCAGCGCCAAGTCCTTCAGGAGCGGGCTCATGAGGACGCTCGAACCACGATCAAGCGTCGACATGACGCGTGCCACCAGTCGGACAGGTAAGCAGGGCCCGCTACGAACCACCCAGCGCCAGGGGGCTACGGTGGCCTACCTTACGAGGTGGGTTGTTCAGCCTTCACCCGTGAGCTGCGGCAGTTCTAGTGGCCCTCCCACCGTACGTTCAAACCCGACGTTGGCGAGAAGTACAATGGAAAGACTCACCCGTCAGAGTTCCTCAGCATCTACACCATCGCGACGCAAGCTGCTGGGGCCCGCAACGACAAGGTGCTTGCCAACTACTTCCCATTGGCACTCAAGCCTAATGTTATGTCATGGTTGATGCACTTGCCGGTGGATTCCAGCTCTTCTTGGGCGAATCTGTGCCATGAGTTTGTTGGCGCTTTTACCGGAGGTCACCAAGCTCATGGCCAGGTGAGTGATTTACACATCATCCCCCAAAAGGAAGGAGAAAACCTGCGCAAGTACATCCAAAGGTTCAGCCGGGTGTAGTAAAACATCCCCGATCTTCATCCCACCGCTGTGATCAGTGCGTTCCATCAGAACGTGCACAATCACAAGATGCGTGAAGAAATGGCGATGAACAAGGTTAAGGATGTGGCCGAGCTCTATGTTCTGGCCGATCGGTGCGCTCGTGCCGAGGAGGGAAGGAAGTACCCCGGCGAAGATGCCGGTGCGAAAACCGACTCCACTGGCGATACCACCGCCCCAGCAAAGAAAGGCCGACACCATAACAGGAAGCGCTAGGGCAAGGCCGTGCTTGCCGTTGAGGGATCCGGCGACACCGGCACCACCAAGAAGACCAAGGTGAGCGACCCCGGCAAGGAGGCTGCCGGGTGTGACGCTTGCCGGACCTTGGCGGCTGCCGACAAGCCAGGAGGCTCTGACAAGCAGTACTGCAAGATCCACCGCACCAAGGGCCATGATCTCCAAATTGCCGGCAGGTGGAGCTACTCGCCGAGAAGCAGAAAGCTGAGTATGAGCGGCGGGACAAGGAGAAGGGCCCAGATGGTGCCGAGGGATCCGGCAAGAAATATGGCGGCCAAGGAGGTCGCCACGGCAAGGAGAATCAGCAAGAGAGGCCCGCCCGGGGCCGCGACAAGAAGTAGGAAGACGATGATCATGACGAGGACGACGAGTCCGGCGACCACGAGTTTCAGAAAGCCACAGAGGCCATGTGCGTCGATGGTGGCGCCTCGCTGCATACATCCCACTGCCAACTCAAGCAGTGGGCGCGTGAGATCACAGCGGTGGAGCCATCATTTGACGCACGGAAGCCGCTGAAATGGTCCAGCACGCCCATCATCTTCGACACCGAGGACCACCATGACCGCACCACTGCGGTCGGGTGCTTGCCGTTGTTGGTTTCGCCAACGATCCGCAACCTCAAGGTGACAAAGATGTTGGCGGGGCCGGCCTGAACTTGATCTCGCCCGTCATGATCCAAAGGCTGCAGATCCCTGATGGCGACCTCGAGGAGACGGGTACGTTCCGAGGGGTTAACCCGGGGAGGAGCCACCCGAAGGGAAAGATCACGTAGCCCGTGACATTCGGAGGTGAGCTGAACCATAGGACGAAGAGGATCGTTTTCGATGTAGCCGAGATCCCCTTGCCTTACAACGGGATCCTCGACCGCCCAGCGCTAGCCAAGTTCATGGCGGCTTCACACTACGCCTACAACAAGCTAAAGATGCCCAGGCCGATGAACATCATCACCATCCCCTCCGACAAGAGAGATGCGCTAATCTGCGCTGACCAACTCTACCGGGAAGAAGTCGCAGCAGCTGCCCCTAAGGCGCCTGCTTCTACCGACAAAGCCCCGGGAGAGAAGAAGACCGGAGACCCCTCGCACCCACTCCGGCAAGCGCACCTCTTCCGGGTGTTGTGCTTCCATTGAGAACGTGCCAGAGAGCTCCACCAGCAAGTGCAACAAGTCCAGGGCTACACCACCAGAGACCAAGAAGGTGCCCGTCAAGGAGGATGGCACGGGAGGAGCTTCTACCATAAGCTCCACCCTCGACGGCAAATAGGAAAGCGAGCTCGTCACCTTCCTGCGGGCGAATGTTGATGTGTTTGCATGGCAAGCCTCCGACATCCCCAGCGTTCCCAGGGAGGTGACTGAGCACCACCTTGCTGTCTGTCCTCATGCGCGACCCATCAAGCAGAAGGTCAGGAAGCAAGCTCTGGAGAGGCAAGAGTTCATCACGGAGGAAATCAGAAAGCTAGAGGCAGCAGGCTTGGTGAGGGGAGTACTCCATCCGACGTGGTTGGCCAATCCGGTAGTGGTGCGCAAAGCAAATGGGAAATGGAGGCTGTGTATTGACTGCACAGACATCAATAAGGCATGTCCAAAGGACCCTTTCCCGTTGCCGCAAATCGACCAGATTGTTGACTCCATGGCTGGGTGTGACCTCTTATCATTCCTCGACGCCTACTCGGGATACCACCAGATCTTCATGACAAAGGAAGACGAGGAAAAGACAGCATTCATCACCCCATGTGGTACGTATTGCTTCTTACGGATGCCTTTCGGGTTGAAGAGTGATGGCTCGACCTTTGCAAGAGCAATCCAAATTGGTTTTGAGCCCCAGCTACATAGAAATATGGAAGCTTATATGGATGACATAGTGGTCAAAACCAAGGACAAAGCAACGCTTGTGCAAGATCTGGAGGAAACATTCAAAAACCTGCACAAGATCGACCTCAAGTTGAACCCTGAGAAGTGTGTCTTCGGTGTCCCGTCCGGCAAGCTCCTCGGGTTCTTTGTGTCCTAGCGCGGGATTTAAGCAAACCCATATAAGATCAAGGGCATCGAGCAGATTGAGGAACCCAAGCGGATCAAGGACGTGCGTCGGCTCACTGGCTGTGTTGCTGCCATGAGCCGGTTCATCTCCAAGTCCGCAGAGCGTGCCCTTCCTTTCTTCAAGATCTTGAAGAACGCAGGGCCAGTGGAGTGGACCCCAGAGGCCGAGGCAGCGCTGCAGGATTTGAAGAAATACCTCTCCTCTACCCCAGTACTGGTTGCACCCAAACCACAAGAACCGTTGCTGCTTTACCTAGCGGCAACAAATCAAGTGGTTAGCGCCACACTAGTGGCGCAGAGAGAGGTCGACGAGAAGGCAGCAACAGCGATAGAGCCAACAGATAGCAAGCCGAGACCCTCTCCAGTAGGGCTCGATCCCGGCAAGATTGAGTCCCTGGCAGGGGTTGACACCAGCGCGACAGGACCCACATGACCAGGGGAAGAGGCACAGAAGAAGAAGATGGTGCAACACCCGGTGTACTTCGTCAGCTCCCTCTTGCAGGGGGCTAGATCAAGGTACTCAGGTGTGCAAAAGCTGCTCTTCGGCCTCCTTATGGCTACGAGGAAGCTGCACCATTACTTCCAAGCGCACGAGATCACGGTGGTCACCCGCCTCCCGTTGCAACGGATACTGCACAACCCAGATGCGACGGGGAGGATCGTGGAATGGGCCCTGGAGCTGTCGAGTTTCGGCTTGAAATTTGTAAGTACCTCGACAATTTAGAGCAGAGTCTTGGCGGAGTTTATTGTTGAATGGACCTCGACGCCCGACAAAGAGGTACAGGAGACCGCTCTTCCCGGCAAGGAAACGAGCCGCAACTGGATCATGTACTTTGACGGTGCCTTCTCGCTGCAAGGCGCCGGCGCTGGTGTGCTGCTTGTCGCACCCACCAGAGAGCACCTCAAGTATGTTATCCAGATGCACTTTCCCCGGGAGATGTCAACCAACAACACCGTCGAGTACGAGGGTTTGCTTGCCGGTCTCAGGATCGCGGCAGACCTCGGAGTTAAGAAGCTCATCGTCAGGGGCGACTCACAGCTCGTCGTCGGGCAGATCAACAAAGATTATCAAAGCCCGTTGATGGAAGCTTACGTAGATGAGGTGAGGAAACTGGAGGAGCGCTTTGACGGTATACAAGCGGAGCATGTCCCTCGGGCGGACAACGACATCGCCGATTACCTGTCAAAGCGCGCCGCCCTCAAGCTACCTGTGGAACCAGGTACTTTTGTGCTTCAGTTAACCCAACCATCCGTTGAGCCGTCAACCGGGCAGAGCAAGCGGAGGAAGCTAGGTCCCGGCAAGTACTTCCCCACCGAGCTCCCCAGAGCCATCGGCGAAGATGTTGCCGTGGATGCCACTCCTGCCGCAAAGCAACCGACTCCGGCAGGACCTCAGGTCATGGCCGTGGAGGGCAGCCACTCCCGCGGCAGAAGAGATGCCTTTGGTCCTTGCCGTCGAGCCACAGGCTCCGGCATGGGCGCAGCACACCATCCGTTTCCTTCAAAAAGGAGAGCTTCCTGAGGAGCAAGAAGAGGCAGAAAGAGTAGCCCGCCGGTCTGCCCTGTACCAATTCGTTGATAACGTGTTGTACAGAAGAAGATCGAATGGGGTGAAATTGATGTGCATCTCCCGGGAGGAAGGACTAAAGCTGTTGGCAGAGATACATGGAGGCATATGTGGCTCCCACATAGGGGTCAAGGGCCCTTGCCGGCAAGGCTTTCCGGCAAGGTTTTTTCTGGCCCACTGCCCTCCAGGATGCGACGGCACTAGTAGCCAAGTGTGAAGCGTGCCAGTTCCATTCAAAGAAGCTTCATCAACCAGCCCAAGCCCTTCAGACTATCCCTCTCTCCTGGCCCTTCTCGGTATGGGGGCTCGACATACTAGGCCCTTTCCCCCATGCCGTCGGGGGCCTTGAGTACTTGTACGTCGTGATCGACAAGTTCACAAAGTGGCCAGAGGTGGAAGCAGTGAGGAAGGTGATAGCGCAGTCAGCCATCAAGTTCTTCAAGGGGCTAATGTGCCGTTTCGGGGTACCCAACAGAATCATCACCGACAATAGCACACAGTTCACGAGCCACGCCTTCATGCAATACATTGAGGACCTCGGCAGCAGGGTCTGTTTTGCTTCTGTGGCACATCCACGAAGCAACGGCCAAGCGGAGAGAGCAAATGCTGAAGTCTTGCGAGTCTTAAGGATGCATACTTTTGACAGGCTACGCAAGAGTGGAAGGTGCTGGATTGATGAGTTGCCGGCGGTTCTTTGGTCGATCAGAACGACGCCAAATCGAGCCATCGGCCAGACACCCTTTGCCCTAGTGTACGGGGCATAAGCAGTTATCCCCACGGAACTCATATACGGGTCACCTCGAGTGCTCGCTTATGATGAGCTTGAGCAAGAGCAATTGCGGCAAGATGACGCGACGCTCCTTGAGAAGATCGTCTCCCGGCGGCTGTGAGAGCAGCATGCTACCAGCAAGCCTTGCGCCGCTACCATAGCCGCAAGGTTCATGCCCGGAGCTTTGAGGAAGGTGACCTTGTTCTTCGGCACGTTCAGTCGGCCAAGAATTCCAACAAGTTGACGCCAAAGTGGGAAGGCCCTTATCGGGTAACGCGAGTCACCAGGCCCGGCGCAGTCCGGCTGGAGACCGAAGATGCCATTCCAGTGAGCAACTCGTGGAACATCGAGCATCTCCGCAAGTTTTACCCATAAGGTGCGGCTGCCGGGCCTCCCGGCAAGCCACCCTTTTGTACAAGCCTTGCCGGTAGGCATGTAACCCTTTGTACAAAGCCAGGCGCAGACCCTGAGCATAAATAAACGAAGCGCTAGCGCCCTAAGTTATAGCATGCATGCTAGATTGAGTCTCTTCCTTGGTTAGGGTTGATAGTGCTTAGCGGCGGCTAACCACCCTAGCTTAGAGGTCGAGTGCGAGTCTCTCTGTTCCTCTCTGTCTTCTTTGGTTCGCAGGCCACGTAAGTATTCTTGCCGAGCTACTTTGGAAGAAAGGGAACGGACCGGCACCCGGACCCCAGCAAGCCAGAGTTGTCGGGGGCTGCAAGAACAAGGGTCCCTTCGCGGCAAACCAAGGTCGTTGGGGGCTGCAGATCTAGATAAGTTTTTTATCCTCTATCATGCATTTCATTATGGACTGGGACACGTGAAAGCCCGTTCTATCTCTAAGTTGCCATGTTCCCCCTTTTCGGTACCCAAGGATTATCCCCTGGGTCCGAATTTGGTCGTAGCCGCGGCGACAAGGAAGGGGAACGGGGAGCCTAAGCCCACTTCATCCCCGCCTCCGCCAAGAGCATGAGAAAGGTTGAGCAAGGTGGGGAGACGGCAAGGCCTGTTGCCGGGCGAAAAAGTGTTTGTCTTAAAGATAACAAGGATTCACTCCTTGTCGTGGATCCCTCCCGCGAATGAAAATCCCGGCAAACATCCCTTTTTCATTAAAAAAAACATCCCGTACAGGTATAGCTCATACGAAATGAAGAACATGAGCAAGGGGATTACAAGTTCTAAAGATAACAAAGGCCTGAAGGCTTACAAGATTAAAAATATATAAGGTGCCCATAATCCCTTTATTGTCCCTCTCCTCAGGAAATGGAACAAGAAAGCAGAAGGGCAAAAGGGGCGCCTAGGCGAGCTATGAGTGGCAGAAGACACCAAGAGAACATCTCGGTGGCCGTCCAAGGGCTGGATGGTGATGGCGGCGCCAGAGGCAGAGCTCGAAGACGAGCCAGCAGGACGTCAACACACGACGAAGGCGTCGGTGCCCGCGTACTCCAACTTGACGGCCTTGCCGCCCGTCCTCTTCCTCTTCCGCAGCCTCCCTACGCCGGTGCCGCTCGGAGCGGCGCCCAACACCTAGTCGGACCCATCATCCTGCCGCCCGCTGCCCTCATCGTCGCTGTCGTCGCTGTCGTTGTCTTCCTCGCCACTCTCGCTTGAGGAGGACTCTTCATCGTCGTGGGAGCTCTCCATGCAGTACCTCACGCGGGTCCCGAAGTGCCCGAAGATCTTGACGGAGAGGAGGCCACCCTCCATTAGTTTGAAATGGAGAGCGAGCCCATCCGTCAAGCTGTGGAGGCGGGCGAAGGTCTTCCACCCTCGGTGAAGATACATGACGTGAGGGGCGGGGAACTTGACATCGACCCATGTGCCACTGTTCCCACAACCCCTCATGTGCAGCCACAGCGCCTGCAGCGGATCCAGCTCCATCTCCCGCGCAAATGGGGTCGGAAGGTGAAGGCGACGGCGCGCCGGATGGTGCAGCCTGACAAAGAATTCGCAGTGGTTGTCCCCGGCGTGGCCCTCCATCGGAGGAGGGGCTGCTGGAGGGGGCGAGGCGGATCTGTCGCCCCGTCCTCCTCTCCCTCGGGCACCGCGACGGCCTCGACCTCGCCCCCTCCCCCTTCCTCTAGCGGTCAGCTCCGCCGCTATGAGCTCCTGGGGAGGGGCGATGCGCTGTCTGGCCGAGACCCTCGCCGCCACCGATGATGCGTCGCCACGCCCCCTCGCCATGGCAGAAGAAGAAAGAAAGCAGGAATGGGAGAGGCAGATGGTGAGAGGCTGAGGGGCACTGTTCCTCCCGCTCCCCTCTTTATAAAGGGGCGGGGGCGAGGCCCGGCCGCCCCCTCTCGGCCAATCCGGCTTCTTGAAGTGACAGCAAGCGGGGCCGTCGACCGCCCTCCCCGCTCCATTGAAGGCTCATGGGAGTCGACCCGCACGCGCGCGACTACCCACGTCCCGCGCGCCTGCCATTCGCTCTGCGTTATGCATGCGGCAAATGTGGAGCAAGGGGCGGGCGCAGTGGGACGCGTGGAACAACGGTTCCCGAGCGAGGGCAGTAAATGGGAGGCGGTCTTGCGGTCTCGAAGAGACACGCAAGCCGCCTCTTTACGATCCACCGCAAGGTGACGCCAGCACGCTAACGTCATGCACGCGCACGACCCCCACGTCGCGCGTTCAACGCGGGTCGTGGGCAAGCGCAGCGGATGAAACAGTGGCCGCGGTAAAAATCCGCCCCAACTACCCGCGCACCATTCTGGGCCTGGCCCAACAACGTGCTGCGCTTATGTGTGGCCCAGGCCCGGGGGCTCCTGTCCGTGTACAAAAGTAGGGGCTCTGCTTTTGACCCCTTTACTTGCGCACGGGCAGTCAGAGCCTCCCGCCACGGCCAAACATAACAGGGCAGGAAAGGGAAGCCGGAGAGAAGCCGAAGCCACAGGGACAATCGAAGCAACAACAAGGACCAAGGCCACGAAGATCGGATAGGCGTAGCAGGTTTCCCCGGCAAGACCCTTGCCGGGGCAGCTCGCCCACGCTAGCCGAAGTGAGCCACTTTCGAGCCCACCAACGCTAGACAAATGCGTTGGGACAGGGCTCGGGAGGCACCTCTGTGGTGGCATGCAGATCTTTGTGAAGACAAAGAATAATCAAGATCAAGTAAGGATAGGAAGGCAACTATCCTCACCGAGGGAACCCACAAGACCCCCGGCAAGATCCTTCCCAGGGAAGCCAGCGCGCCACGGTAAGACCCTTGCTGGGCCAACCGGCAAGACCCTTGCCGGGCCACCCGGAAAGACCCTTGTCGGGCCACCTGGCAAGACCCTTGCCAAGCGCACCAGCAGGGCCACCGCCAGGCCCACACAAGCCAAGTCACTGCCGCCGTTCGCATGCAGCTGCCGACCCAACCAGCTGGGTAGGCACATGTGTGGCGACATGCAAACCTTCATGGAGGCTCCACCACCGCGCCACCTCAGCTGCCTGCCTGCCTACATGGCACCACATGCATCGCTAGCCAGGGGCGCGTGTCGGAGCGAGGAGGAGCGGCGACGGATGGGACGGGCCTCGCCCCCGTCCCCGATAAAGCGAAGGGACTCCTAAGCCTCGCATTAAATATGTCTTGTCCTATAATATTAGCGATAAACTCGCAATGCTGTAGCACTTTCCACCTCCTGTGTGCCACTGTGGCAACCCCTTTCGCCTATAAAAGGAGGCCCATGGCACACAAAGAAAAGATTCGGCTCCTTGTAACCTCGCAGCACCTAGAGCTAGTTCAGGAGCTCAAGAACACTAATACATCCACCAAAGCAGGATCGTAGGGTTTTACGCATCTTTGCGGCCCGAACCTGGGTAAATCCCTCTGTGTTCTCTGCTAGTCCTTCTCTCCTCATGATCCCCGCGCCCCGCAACCATAGAAGGGATTCCAGTGATCCCATATGTGTCGTTTCCCACCGACATTCTACCAGTTCTAGTGGCCACTCTAACAGCAAGTCATGTTTATTATTTAATTCATCGAGTAAATCATTTTGAGCTTTAAGTACTTGCTCAGCTTGAGTGGTAACCATAGAAGCATATTTTCTAATGAGTTTAAGTTCACCTTTAACTCTAGCCATATAACTACTCAAGCGTCCTATCTCGAAAGCATTAATCCTTAATTCTCTAACAACATAAGCATTAAAACTTTCTTGTCTAGCCATAAAGTCATCAAATTCATCTAAGCATGGGCTATGAAATTTAGTAGACGGAATTTCAACTTTATCATATTTATAGAGAGAATTTACCTTTACTACCTGTGTCGGGTTATCAAGACAATGTGTTTCTTCAACAGGCGGTATATTAAGACCATGTATTTCTTCAATAGGTGGTAAATTCTTAACATCTTCAGCTTTAATACCTTTTTCTTTCATTGATTTCTTTGCCTCTTGCATATCTTCAGGACTAAGAAATAGAACGCCCCTCTTCTTCGGAGTGGGTTTAGGAATAGGCTCAGGAGTTGGCTCAATAGGTTCAGGAATTGCCTCAGGAATTGGCTCAGGGAGAGTCCAATTATTTTCATTAGTCAACATATTATTCAATAGTAATTCAGCTTGGTCGACTGTTCTTTCCCTGAAAACACAACCAGCACAACTATCCAAGTAGTCCTTGGAAGCATCGGTTAGTCCATTATAAAAGATATCAAGTATTTCATTTTTCTTAAGAGGATGATCAGGCAAAGCATTAAGTAATCGGAGAAGCCTCCCCCAAGCTTGTGGGAGACTCTCTTCTTTGATTTGCACAAAATTGTATATTTCCCGCAAGGCAGCTTGTTTCTTATGAGCAGGGAAATATTTAGTAGAGAAGTAATAAATCATATCCTGGGGACTATGCACACAACCAGGATCAAGAGACTTAAACCAAGTCTTAGCATCACCCTTTAATGAGAACGGAAATATCTTAAGGATATAATAATAGTGAGACTTCTCATCATTAGTAAACAGTGTGGCTATATCATTTAGCTTGGTTAGATGTGCCACAACAGTTACAGATTCAAGGCCATAAAAAGGATCAGATTCAACCAAAGTAATAATCTCAGGATCAACAGAGAATTCATAATCCTTATCAGTAACACAGATAGGTGAGGTAGCAAAAGTAGGGTCAGGTTTCATTCTAGCATTAAGAGATTGCTGCTTCCATTTAGCTAATAACTTCTTAAGATCATATCTATCTTTGCAAGCAAAAATAGCTCTAGCAGCTTCCTCATCCATAACATAACCCTCAGGAACAACAGGTAATTCATGATCAGGAGGAGAGCTTTCATTATCACTATCATCAATAATATCATCATTAATAATTTCGTTCTCTCTAACCCTAGCAAGTTGTTCATCAATAAATTCACCTAATGGCAAAGTAGTATCACGCACAGAAGTAGTTTCAACATAAGTATCATGCATATCAGAAGTGGCATCATCAATAACATGCGACATATCAGAATTCATAGCAGTAGCAGGTTTAGGTGTCGCAAGCTTACTAATAACGGAAGGAGAATCTAGTGCAGAGCTAGATGGCAGTTCCTTACCTCCCCTCATAGTTGAGGGCAAAATCTTAGTTCTTTCGTCTTTCAAGTTCCTCATAGTGATCAACAGATATAAATCCCAAGTGACTCAAAGAATAGAGCTATGCTCCCTGGCAACGGTGCCAGAAATTAGTCTTGATAACCGACAAGTGTAGGGGATCGCAACAGCTTTCGAGGATAGAGTATTCAACCCAAATTTATTGATTCGACATAAGGGGAGCCAAAGAATATTCTTAAGTATTAGCAGTTGAGTTGTCAATTCAACCACACATGAATAACTTAGTATCTGTGGCAAAGTATTTAGTAGCAAAGTAATATGATAGTAATGGTAATATTGGAAAAAGTAAAGATAATAGTTTTGTAGTAGTCATAACAATAGCAACGGAAAAATAAATAAGCGAAGCACAAGATGTGAAAAGCTCGTAGGCATTGGATCAGTGATGGATAATTTTGTTGGATGCGATTCCTCATGTAATAGCTATAACATAGGGTGACACAGAACTAGCTCCAGTTCATCAATGTAATGTAGGCATGTATTCCGAATATAGTCATACGTGCTTATGGGAAAGAACTTGCATGACATCTTTTGTCCTACCCTCCCGTGGCAGCAGGGTCCTAGAGGAAACTAAGGGATATTAAGGCCTCCTTTTAATAGAGAACCGCAACAAAGCATTAGCACATAGTGAATACATGAACTCCTCAAACTATGGTCATCACCGAGAAGTATCCCGATTATTGTCACTTCGGGGTTGTCGGATCATAACACATAATAGGTGACTATATACTTGCAAGATAAGATCAAGAACACACATATATTCATGAAAACATAATAGGTTCAGATCTAAAATAATGGCACTCGGGTCCTAGTGACAAGCATTAAGCATAGCAAACTCATAGCAACATCAATCTCAGAACATAGTGGATACTAGGAATCAAACCCTAACAAAACTAACTTGATTAAATGGTAAATCTCATCCAATCCATCACCGTCCAGCAAGCCTACGATGGAATTACTCACGCACGGCGGTGAGCATCATGAAATTGGTGATGGAGGATGGTTGATGATGATGACGGCGACGAATCCCCCTCTCCGGAGCCCCGAACCTCCAGATCAGCCCTCCCGAGAGAGATTAGGGCTTGGCGGCAGCTCCGTATCGTAAAACGCGATGAAACACTCTCTCTGATTTTTTTCTCCACGAAACAGAATATATGGAGTTGGAGTTGAGGTCGGTGGAGCCTCAGGGGGCCCACGAGACAGGGGGCGCAACCAGGGGGACGGCGCGCCCCCCACCCTCGTGGACAGGGTGTGGGCCCCCTGGTCTTGATTCTTTCGCCAGTATTTTTTATATGGGATTTTTGCATTCGTGCCCCTAGTTGGATCATGCTCGACTTATTTGCCCCTAGTTTTTCAATAATTGCGGTTTTGCCCAGCTCACTTCACTCGCCTTGTGTTTTTGCCCTTCCGGGGCGGTTCCGACCAATCACGGTTTGCCACGTGGCGACTGCTCATTGGTCGGAACCGCCCCGGAAGGGCAAAAACACAAGGCGAGTGAAGTGAGCTGCGCCAAACCGCAATTATTGTAAAACTAGGGGCAAATCAGTCAAGCGTGACCCACTAGGGGCACCAATACAATTGTTCCTTTTTATATTTTCCAAAACTTATCTCCGTGGATTTTCAGGTCATTCCGAGAACTTTTGTTTTCTGCACAATAAACAACATCATGGCAGTTCTGCTGAAAACAGCGTTAGTCCGGGTTAGTTTCATTCAAATCATGCAAGTTATAGTCCAAAACAAGGGCAAAAGTGTTTGGAAAAGTAGATACGTTGGAGATGTATCATCGCGCCCCCAGGAGCCTGTTTTTCGCCGGCTTAGGCCGAAATCAGCGCCGGCGGACTCGGGTCGAACCCGGCGCGCTCGGGGCGCCGGGGCGAGTGGTTTTGGCGCGAAAGAGTCGTGGGCCCGCCAAGTCAGCTAGACGGGCGCTTCATCGCCCTCATCGCCTCGGTTCCCGCGAGAATCAATGCCAAGGCTGTCGTGCTGCCGCCGCCGGTCAGCCTTGCCATTGATTCGTCATGACGGGCGGCGCGTCGCGGGGCAATGCGGTGACGCCTCCCCTCCCGCCATGCGTACACACGGGTGTGGCTATATAAGTCGGTGGCCTCCCTCGCCTCTCGCCACACCAGCCCTAGCCGCCGAGCTCTCCCTCTCCCGTGCGCAGCCACCGACGCTTCTTCCCTCCCTCTCCCTCACTCCCAAGCCCGATGGCCGCGCGTTTCCCTGGCGACGCGGCGGCGGCCAACGGCTTCAGTCGTCGTTCGCTTCACGAGTGGGAGGCGTGGCTCCTGTTCGAGGCCAACATCCCAGCGCCATCGGACATGTGCGCCGGGCCGACGGGGTGGAGACTCAGCAATGGGGGAGTGCCCATTCTCCCGTTGCCCGACGTAGAGGCGCGCCCCGCCTACTTCGCCGCCGAGATCGACCGCGTGCGAGCCTCCCTCATAGAGGAGCAGCTCACCCTCCCCCAGTACGCCGCCGACAACCACGAGGCATGGGCGCCGTACTTCCAGCGGCGCCAGGAGCAGAGGCTGGCGTCCACCAACGAGGCACCGGTGGTGGGCGGCGTGAAGAACAGCAAGGGGCGCCGCGTGTGGTGGGGCGCCCCCGTCCGCACGCTCGATGGCGTGTTGTCGTACCTCGAGGGCGGCAACGAACCGCCGCTGGCATACCCTACCACGGCGGACGCCCCGGCCGACCCCCGGCGCGTCGGGCAATGGATGCCCAGGAGGTTCGGTTCCTCCTCGTCTTCCTCCTCGCACTCCTCCTCCCGTTCTTCTTCCCACTTCTCTGGCTCGCCGGCGTTGCTCGGCGTCAAGGCCAAGCCAGTAGCGGAGACGCCGCTCGGCCGGCGCACTCGTAGCGTTGGCATCGTCATAAACGAAGGCGGCCGGCGTGCCTCCTCGTCGGCTCCTCCGCGCTTCGTCAAACCAAAGACGGAGCCGGGGCTCGCAGCCGTGAAAACGGAGCCGGGGCTTCCCGCCGTGAAGACGGAGCACGGCGGCGTGGACCTCGACGATGAGGCGGCCCTAAAATGGGCGCGCGACGACTATCTCAAGATAAATGAGCTCTGTTTCCAAATAGATTTGTTCATCTGTAATGGAGATCACATTGGTGGGGATATAGGCTGATACATCTCCAGCTTGTGTTTCAATCACAGGTAACACAGTTGAGCTACCTGATGAGTATCGCTACTAGGGAGGCTTCTTGAGGTGAGGTACAATTATATTGTCTTTGATTTAACTAAAATCATGCTATCGCTTGATATGTACATCAACTCCATGTCACATCTTATCTTGGGGATTGGAAGAAGTAAACAACCGTGTCCTATGGAGTCTACTGTCTAGGAAGTTCAGAGATGGAACGTTCACGGTCTGTTAACTACAGATATGATAATCCTAAAAGAGTAAGTCCATACTAGCATGATGAAAAGGTCCAATTTGTTTTAGCATTTTTGGGGAAATTGTTACAAATTAATATGACCATTTCGTCAATTTGCAGGATTCAGTTCATAAAGTTTCTCTTTTTGGAAGAAATATGTAAGTAGCTAAATCTTTGGAATCTATGTTTGTAGAGAACAGACAGCTTGATGCCCTGGTGAGTTCTTCTCTGGAAGATTTAAATAGAGAATTAGTGATCGGAGAATTAAGCGCCTGTCTGCAATGTTTTTATACAGAATGTTTTATATACCATGACGGTTAGATCCGTGCCACACATGGGAGTTGCCGTGGCAGGCTCGAGGCAGCATGGTGCCGAGGCGGGAATGAGGCAAGAGGCAATGCGTCAGCGCGCCATGGTGCACAACGCCGTGCTGGGTGAGCGGCGGAGGCCTCAGGTCCTTCACTTGGCCAGGTTAGAGTTAGTGTCGACCTCTTCTAGATAGATACATGCATATGCTTCAATCTGTTTTTAAGATGAACATGATCTTGGTGGCTGTTTCAGATCTTTAACATCCTAAAAGCAGCATCACCCTGGACTGGGTGTGCATCTTTCTAATCTCCTGGACAGCTGCTGCTGCATGGCACCCTAGGCTTTACATTCTGGTCATACAAATACCCATCCGACTCCTCTGTTCTGACTTATTTTTCTGGCACCATAAAGTTACAATAAGCTCCCCTTGTAATGATATATCAAGTATATTGTCTAAGTAGGTAAATTGTAGTCCCTCCTCTGTTCTGAGTAACTTTGTTCGCAAGGGGGCTTTGGTATGTCAAACTCTTTCCAGGAATCACAAAGATATCGCAGCTAAAGTGCACCAGTGTTGCTGGTGAATGTCATGAATACAGGGAGTAGAGTGTCACCAATGAATTCCTCTATGAGCTATGGGTTGTCAAGGCTACAGTAGTACTTATAAGCTAATACTAATATTATTTGGAACAATTGTATTTATTTCAAGTCATATAGATCATGGTTATGGAAAGAGAAAGAATATTTTCATGTAGCAGCTCTGTTCCTTTTGTTGTATTTCCAAATGCCTTCAGATCCTACTTGTATCGCCATATCATTGTACACTTGGCATGAAATGGTTCCAAAAGCCAAAATCCTGTTGTAAATTATACTCCCTCCGTTTCTTTTTAGTCTGCATATAAGGTTTGGTCAAAGTCAAGCTTTGTAAAGTTTGACTAACTTTATATTAAAAAATATTAACATTCACAATATGAAATTAATATTTTCAGATGCACCATGAAATGTATTTTCATACTATATAGTTTTAGTATTGTAGATGTTTATATTTTTTGATATAAATTTGGTCAAATTTTATGTAGTTTGTCTTTGACCAAATTTTATACGCGGAGTAAAAAGAAACGGAGGGAGTACCAGTTCTTTGTTTTATTTTTTGTAATGCCTAATGCCTTCAGGTCCTGTTTGAATCACAGTAAAACTGTAGTGGAAATAGAAGTATCAGATCACCAGGACATGAAAATGTTCACTGTTATGTTAAATGTACCCCACTGTACTATTTTGTACGCTTGAATGCTTACAACATAGGAGTAGATATTTGTTGTAACGTTTGAATGCTTTTGAATATTGTATGTGTGCTTCCCTAGGGCTAACCGAACAAGTAAATGAGATTAGAAGGTAAGGGGATTATGGGGAGTGGGTGACAGCAGGGCATATGGTAACAGAATAAAGCCTGAAGGTGAAGGCAAGGTCTGACCCAAATTGAGCGAAGGCGGACACTTCGGGATATTGTGCCAATTCCAGTTTTGAAGTACCGCAGATTTGTTTCATAGGTTTCAACTGAGTGGCAGACCCGACACGACTGACGGATAAGTCAATGTTAATAGCTGGTCTAATTCCGCGATAAATGAGCTCTGTTTTCAAACAGATTTATTCATCTGTAATGGAGATCACATTGGTGGGGATATAGGCTGATACATCTCCAGCTTGTGTTTCAATCACAGGTAACACAGTTGAGCTACCTGTTGTAATCAGTTAGATATTCAATTATGTTTGGAAACAAGTAGATCCCATCAGCATTTGGTCTCTTCAGATTATTGCACATTTAGGATTGCAACACAAGTAGCTACATGTGAACTTAAATTATAAGATATGTATTCAAATTTAAAATTCTATTAAGACATGCATTGCACGTGCATACAAACTGGGGGACTCGCTCTGCAAACAAGTTGCTCTTCCATCACTGTCGGAAAGAAGTCATGAGGCACTCTCCTGCGAGCAACCCACATGACATGAGGTCCATGTTGTTGATGTTGCAAAGCTATCGGGGCCCCCGCCCCGACGTCCACAACGAGGAAAACAGGTGCCATAGGACAAGGTGCACTCCGGACTTGCATAGATACTGTGTGCACTTGCAACCTCCAGTCATATGTGTGAGCTGAATCTACTTCCTTTTCTTCGTGTTCAAATATAGGGTAAAAATAATGTTTATTTTTCTATTCAACCCGCTAGATTTTTTCTGGAATCAAGTGCCATACATGTCTTTTGCTGATTGCACCAACGGAGATGAGGGAGTGGTGGACATGCGGCACGGGAAGGTGAAAGAAGGGAGGTTCAGGAAGGAGAGTGAGATGACAAAACTGAGAGAAAGGAGGGAGACACCAAGGAAGGTGGCATGGCAAGAAAGCGAAGTTGTGCCCAAGGTTAGACCGTGATCGTGTACAACTGTTACCTTTCCATCAATGCTCAGGTTCATTGTCATTTTTAAAGTCCAACACTTGAAGCTCTACACAATTGTTGTCAGGGAAGATGGTAAACTTAATGAGGTTGGGGTTATTGTGAAGCTCGGTGTTTGGTGGAGTTGTCTCACGGTAAAGAGGACAAGGCATGCAAACATGAGTAACTGATAAATTTGAAAAATCACTTCCATTTTTTCTAGGAATATTGAATATAATTTATTTGGTAAAGAAAGTGGTAGAGAATACTGTGTTTTTGGACCTTCAGGTGAAGCGAAAATTATAACGTTGTGATATCAAATTATTGTTCATTGATTGTTTGATCAAGTTGCTGACACATGTTTGTTGTATGATAATTTTGCCATGTGAAGTATGTGCCTGAATCAAGTATCGCCCACTTATTCTTTGATTTTATCAGTTTTGCTAAATCTCATGTGTGATTCTTATTGTTGTTGTGTCACTAACTTTCTGCTTTGCACGAGGCCGAAGACGAGGATCACATGAGGAGAGATGCCTACAGCGAGGCCGAGCCATGTACAAGCGGGGGCAAGTCGGAGACTTAACCAGTGAGGGTGCATGGGGGTGCAGGTGGGGGAGGGGGACATCAGAGTTGTTCATCGAGGATGGTCGGGGCGAAAACTGACATGGCGGCGGGAGGAGGTCGAGGTGAGGGGAGGGTGGTGATAGCCGCCGGTTGTGGGGATGGAGTCAGGCAATTAGGCTTGGGTAGGGCACGATGGAATATGAGCAACCGTCATGGGAAAGGAGGGAGAAGATGAATAGGTGGTAGCGTGTTCCTATCCATTGGATATTGATTTATGGCCATAAATAGAAGTGAATGACGGGGGGAGTATTGTCAAGTACATGACGTATGGGTGCCCCCATAGTTATTTTTCAATCATTTGCCCGTAAAAACGCACGGGCATTCTACTAGTAAACAAATAAGGATTGGATTGACCGCATGTCCATTGCATACAAGAAAGGGCCATACAAGCCCAACTGGAATTATTGAACTTCTATTTTGTGCAGGCTCCCCTATGTCTCGCTTATAGTGAAACCTAGGGAACCCTCGCACGAAGAGGAGCACCAGATCGGGGATCATATTTGGAGTGCGGGTCGCTGGTTAGTGATCGTGCGTGCACCACACTTCCACGATGCGTACGTTTGGGCCGGCACTACATAGCTCATTTCTGGTTTTCAGATGGTTCTAGAAGAGCCATTTTTTCTTTTTTTCCATTCGGCTTTTTCTCCTTTTTCATTTTAGTTATATCTTTCCTTTTTATTTTCATTTCTTTTTAATTTCCTCTTTTGTTTTTCAATTTTTCTTTCATTTTCCCTTTTTAGTTTTTTTTTATATTGTGACAATTTTCAATTTGTGACCATATTTTGAAATTGTGAAATGTTTTGCAAAGCATGAAGAAGTTTCAAAGCCGTGTTTGTTTTTAAAATGTCAACATTTCTACAATTAGTTTTACAATTCGCGAACATTTTCTGAAAATTGAACATTTTTTTGAATCAGTGAACCTATTTAAAATCAATGAAATTTTTATGAAGCATTGGAATTTTTTTTAAATTTTGCGAGCATGTATTGAAACATCATGAACATTTTTTCAATTCACGAATACTTTTTCAAAATCATGAACATTTTCTGAACAAGTGAACATTTCTATTTCAAATTGTGGACATTTTCTAATATGCAGAATTTTTTTACAAATTCCAGAACATTATTAAAATTCGTGAAAATTTATTTTAGAAACTCGTGACATTGTTTGGAAACTCAAGAACAATTTTTAAATATATGAAAAACGAATTATTAAATCACAAACATATTTTTAATCTGTGAACATTTTGCCAAGATATAAACAATTTTTTCCAAATAAAGTATAATCAGACTTAATTTAAAGTATAATCCCGACTTAATTTAAAGTATAATCCCGACTTAACAATTTTTGGAAAACAAATTGGAACATGTTTATACTCCCGACTTAATTTAAAGTATAATCAGACGAAAACAGAAGATAAAAAATAAAAACGAAAAAAAGGGCGCGGCCAGGCCCGCAAATGGGACGGCCCAAAGTGGAGCGCCGGGTTAGTGCGGGTGCGCACTGGCTCGTTCGCCATCGTGCAGGGCGCTATGTAAAAGCTCCCGTCGCAGATGACCCGGCCCAGCCGCACGGGAGGCCACAACTTAGTGTTTTTCTTTCTTTTTTTATGTTTCCTGTTTTATTTTTATGTTTTTCAAAAATATTCTTTAAAATATTCTAAACATTTATATTACAAAAAAAACTCTACATAGAACATTGCAAAACGCTGCCCTAGCGTTTGAAAAATGTTAAATAATGGATAAAATATTTATCACATATACGAAAAATGTGTAAAAATGAATACGATGTGTATAGAAAATTTTGGTCATGTATTTTTTTAAATCAAGTAGTAATTTAAAATAATTAATCTAGGATTTGAAAAATGTTAAACCAATAGAGGAAAGATGTTGACCGTGTATTAAAAAATAAAACAATAGCCAGAAAAAATAGAGAAAGAAACATAGAAAAATAAGAAAAGGACAAAACAAAACTCGAAAAGCCAGTGGAAACCTGGCTCTTCAAGTTTGTCGCGTCCTACTAGTATAACATGAATTCGATGATGAGTTAGTGGCTAGCAACACTACACTAGAACAAGGAGCAATTACTGGGACGAGGAGATCCTTGGATCGAACTCTGTGTGCTCCCTTTCCTCTACTCCATTTCTTTTATGTGTGCTAAAGGGTCAGTTGGTTACTATAGACGCTCGAGAAACTACCGTCTCGCTTATAGCGAGACCTAGCTCTCGTGACTTTTGTGCTCTATGGTTACTGGAAAGACGAGCGTGGCAACGCCATTAACGATCTAGTAGTACATCATAAATGGACCGAGGAATAGGATCTTCGAATATGTATTTTCTTTAGCAAGGTAGGTAAGACCGTGCCTTTTTTTATAGTTGTTTAAATTTGAATACAACACACAATCAACCATACCAAACATTTTTCATCCTCCCCATCCCTTAGTGAGTCCCAAACTAGGGTTTCTCGGTCTCCCGTCAGCGACGTCGTTGATCTACCTCGTCTTGTGTGGTCTTAGGGCCATGAAGGCGCGGGTGTATCCCGACCCTTGCCGGTGCGAGGGCTCATGCTCCGTGTTTAGGTTATTTAGGGTTTGTATCCTTCTCCGAAAGATGAGGTGGCGACGGCTCCCTGAAGATGGAATAATGTTCTTCCTGCCTAGCCCGTCCCAGTGTTGCGTCTAGCGTCCTTTGAGGGTGTGTGGAGGTGTGTCTCCGATGGATCTCGTGTGGATTCGGTCGGTGTTTTTCTTCAGTAGATCTATTTGGACTCGTCCTTCGTTTGTGTGTGTTCGTGTGCCTTCGGGTTGGATCCTTCTGATATACACTTCTCTTCATAGACGATGGTTGTTGTTCCGTTGTGCTGGTCGTTTAGGGTCTTGCCATGGTGATTTCCCGACTGTCTACTACAATAAGGCTTGCCCGACTCTGGTGAGGGAGGGCCGATGATGGAAGCGTGCCTTCGCCTCGCTCCAGTGCTTGTAGTCATCGTTAGATGGTCTATTCTTGCGTTCTTTGTACATGATGTATTATAGAAATTGGAATTTTTTCTTGGAAAAAAAAGAAAGCAATTGTAGAAATTATTTTTTTAGAAACAAGTTTTTTAGTCTAATCCCACAAATTAATAATGATCAACTATGATATTAATTCTCGTTGAATAAGACCCAAGTTGTCCCAGTGGGCCACCCTTGCCCATTCCCCCTCTATGGTAACCGAAGAACTTAAAAACTACAACGACTATTTCTCGCTTTAAGGGACGCGAGAGGATAACTTTCCTTGAAGGTTTTCCTCCACCTGCGTCGTATTGGGCCAGCCCACTCGCCAGCGTGTATAGATTAAAAATTCAAGAGATAAAATCGGTGAACAACGATTCGATCCCTGGTCTACAAGCAGTTCGATCGGTGCTGTTACTTGAGGCTTTTTCAAGCTGTTTTTTTCTTCTGTTTTTTCTTCTGTTTCTTTTATTTTTATTCTTTCTTGCATTTTGTTTCTTCGTCTTTGATTTTTTGCCTTTTGTTTCTTCTCCATTTTTTCTATGATTTTCTCTTTTCTTCTTCATTTTTTGTTTTTCTTTTGATTTTTCTTATTTTTGTTTTTGTTTTCACTCTACATTTCCTTATTGTCAAAAAAAATTAGTAAGTGATCAACATTTTTTGTGTACACGTTCAACATTGTCCAAACGCTTGTTCAACATTTTTCAAATACTTGTTCAACATTTTAATACTTATTCAAAAAAATTCAAATACTTGTTCAACATTTTTAAAATGTTTTTCTGAAGAGTATTTTTTGTATGTATATGTAGAATATTTTAAAGTATAAAGAGAAGTACGAAAATAAAGGAAGAAACAAGAACAGAAAAATGAAAAAAAGGCTGCGGCCTCCTGCGCTGCTGGGCCAGCCCATCTGGGCTCCCCACAACGCGAGGCTTGCCCCCTGTGCTCACTTAAAGCGAGACATAGGGGGCGCCCCTAAAAAACCCCAAACTCTCAGCCAGGTCCCAATCCCCACCTCACCGCCGATGTGCGCCTCGCCGGAGATTCCCAAGCCCCGGGCGCTTCCTGCCGCCGGATCGATTCCCTCGCAGGCGAGGCCATTAGGAGGGCCTCAGGAGTAAGCTGTAAGCCCTAGCTCCTCGGATCCTCCACCTGCTCGCCATTTCTAGTCAGGGGTTAGTTTGGTTGGTTGGGCGGATCGACGCTGTACCTGGCCAACGTTGTCTCTTCCAGTAGATCCGTGGTTGGAGATGCAAATTTTACCTGTTGTAGACCACAAATGCTTAGGAATATGTGCCTCCGATGAGCACCGCGTAAGTTTCGCCGTGCCCTGAAAACAAATGTCATCTCTTTCGCAGATTTCCACTTAATTTGCCTGACCAAATTACTATTTCCTTTGTTTTTTTGCGGGTGAAATTGCTATTTCTTCTCGTTTGGTAGATTTATTGCACCTGATAAATCATGTTTAGTGATATGTAGTACTTGTTTCAGCATGGCACCCCTCTTTTTCAAATTGCTATTTACCTGACCGACATTTGTTTTTCGGTTGATCTACACTTGCTAACGGTGTCTTGATCTGATGTAAAGTAAAATATATTCAGTGATCTAATTTGCTCCTAATGGAATGCGCAACCATTTCTTCAGTTTCAGCCTTTACTTGAATAAGATGGTAGTTCTTTTTCTCTACATATTTTACTTGACAGAATGCCCTCCTCTGCTTTTTCTTCTATTCACAAAACGGAAATGTAATGTGTGCTGTAACTGGGTCATTAACACTGGGACATTGCACTTAGCAATTGGGAACATGGGCTGCTGCTGTTGGCGTTTCTAGTTAGAGGAAAAGGAATCAGAGGATTATCTTTTGTGTCATAGTCATCCACCTCATTATCAAGAAAAATAGTGGTTAGTATACTGTCTAGTCTTAGTTGCAGACTTGCAGTTACGACTTACGATGACAAGTAAATGGTGCTTAGTGTACTCTCTACTGCAGCCATTATTACCAAGTGCAAGAAGCATAAGTGTGTAGTGCAAGGCTAGCATGGGGAATGTATTTTTGCTAGTTTATTTTTGTGTGATGGATTTATGGTTCCCCTGCATCTTCATATTTTCATAATAGCCTGAACTTCTTCAGCTTTCTAATAAAATTGAGCTGATGACCTTTGGTCTTAGAATGGTGCAAGAAGCATATGTATTGCTAGTTGTAGTTCTTACTCTGTTTAATCATGAACCCTATGTCTTCTCTTGCAGACTTGTATGATGGAGGCTGCAATGTATCGCTGTTGGTCAGATCTTCAGCCGGAACTCCTGGGCCTTGTTCTCAAGCACCTCCCCTCCCTATCTGACCGTGTTCGTCTAAGAGCAGTCTGTCGCACCTGGCGCTCTAATAGTATGTTGCAGCCCCTTCCTCTGCCATTTCCGTGGCTCACCCTCCCAGACGGTACTTTCCTCAGCATTCCAGGTAGTGAAATTCACCGCATACCTGTACCAGAAGGTGCTTGTTGCCAAGGCTCCATTGACAACTGGCTATTCCTCATTCACAATGGTAATGTGTGCTCATTGATGAATCCTTTCTCCAAGACCAGACTGGAGCTTCCTAATCTAGTTGCTATTTGGGAGCGTGAGATACGTTACCACTCTGACCGTAAACCAATTTTCTATAAGTTGGTGGTGCCCTCTCCCCTGGACTCATCACTGCATTCTCCTGTGGTTGCACTAATCATGGACGATGGTTGTTTCCATACACTTTGTATTAGCCAGCCACCGATCGCCACTGCCTCGCTCAGAGATAATAAGGATCCAAGACTGTTTCTTAGTGATGTCGTATTCTTTAACGGGAAGTTGTACGCATGGGGTCGCTTCGGCCAGCTTTTCATCATTGATTTGGACAATGGCCTTGGTATTTCATCCATCAGCTGCGTAATTGACTCTTTGGGTGATATAGGTGGAACACCGCAACATTTGTCCATAACAGAGGAGTATATGGTAAAACCGTATCTTGTTGAATGTGGTGGTAAACTGTTGCTGGTGGCAAGATGGTTTCACTGCACGCCACGCTCGACAAGCTATGATGTCTTTGAACATAAGCGTACCGCCGCATTTCAGGTCTTTGAGGCAGACCTGCACACGAGCCCCGGTCGATGGAGAAAGGCCAGTGAGTTGGGTGGCCATGCGCTCTTTCTTGGCCAACATGGCTCCAAGTGCCTGCCTGCTGTGGAATGCAGTGGATACAACGAGGATTGCATCTACTTCATGTGTGACTATGTCTGGCCGACCTCTTCTGCAAATTCTCTTTGCGACTCTGGTGTGTACAGCATGAGGGATGGCACAATCACGCCGTTGATGTCAGAGGCAGCAGCAGCACCGCTGCAGCGTGTTGGACGGTGGCGGCCCACATGGTTCTTCCCTCCTGAAGCTGTGTGATCAACCCACCAGGTTTTCTTCTGTGCTGTTGCGTTGGAGGTTCGGTTCTCGCATATATATATGCCTCACTTGTTCTTGCGTTGGAGGTTGTGATCCACCCAGCCTGGGTGTTCCTCACTTTTATTTATCATAGCAATTTGCTACTGCATTATCATTATTAGCATTATTGCTTACACCTGAAAGTCTTGTGTATGGCCTTAGATGGGATGTTATCGAATGTTGTGCAGTCTTCCTGATAGCAACTTGTGAGCTTGTGTCATGTACTTGAACATACTTTTTTTTTTGCCCTGAAGCTGAAACAAACTTGGGAGTCCCATTAGCCCTGAATCAGGATCACTGTGATACCAAGTTTTGCTCTGAACTATGATCATCCTGCAACTGAGATAAATAAATCAGGATCGTGCACACAAGTGGTCAAATTGTCTGCTTAAGAAGTGAAGGTTGAATTTTGGTCTCGGATAAGATAAATTATAATGTTGCAAATAATTCCATACAGATGTATTAAATATTATTTTCAACTTTCTGATCCTAATATTTCTTTTATAAATTTTATGAGTGAAGAGATTGTGAAGTTTGACTGCATACATTTTGGGAAAACATTTATGATTAGACGAAATATAGCAGTGTGTTTTTCTAGGGGTGCAAACTAGTTGAGTTTGGCTGAGCCTGTTGTATAAAACGAGCGAGTCCAATTTGACTCGAGCTGCAGAGTATGTTAAAATCTCGAGATGCTTTAGCTAGAAAAGAACTTAAACATCTCAATAGTGTTGACAATGTGATTGCCTAAAAATTTGGCGATTATTTGTGTTTCAATGTTAAACACTAAAAAAGTCTAATTTATGTTAATAGGTGATGATTTTTTATTCCAAACATAGGATGTAAAAAATATTGTAAACTTTGTTCTATTCATTATTACTCCATATAATATTTTTTTTAGTCCAATATTACTCCATATAATAACATGCTAAAGAGTACCCTAAAAAAACGTACTAATTTTTTCAGCTGGGCCGTATTGATGGAGGAGTTGAGGTCCCTTTTTCAGCTGGGCTATGAGGCTTCGTTGGTCTGGGTGGGCCAGTATAATTCGGCTAGGCTTCGGTGCATATAACCCGAAAACCAAAGGACCGAACCGAGTTAACCTGGACCGAACGCGAAGTGACCGAAACCGAATATTTCAGTGCACAGCTCGGTTAACGATCCTTATAAACCGAATATAGTTCGGTAGTTTCGGTCAGCAACCTCAGTCAACCGAACAGACGCCGAAGCACAGATACGGGGAGGCCCATTCCAGCCTGATCGGTAACTTGCTGTGACTTGCCTGAGACACCCCGAGCTTATCGCTAGCTTCTGTTGTTGTTTTTTTGACGGGAAGGCCATCATGGCTAGCTTTATTAAAACTCAAATGACATTTACATCATCAGCTAAAAATTTAAAGAGGAAATCCGGCGGAGCCTCCAACCAAAAGGTAGGAGTATTGGCACCACCCCACTGAGCTAGCTCATGTGCAACCATATTAGACTCTCTAATACAATGTTCTACCACAGCCTTCCCGAATTCTCTCAACATCACTCGACAATCTTGCAAAATAGGAGCCGCCACCATCGAGTGTCCTTCATTATTATATAGCGCCTGCACCACTATCGGGTTGTCCATACGTACTAAAAGGTTGTTGCATCCAGCGCACTGTGCTAGTTTTAGTCCCTCCAACAGCGCTGCTGCTTCTGCTGAAACCACGTCTGGGACGTGGTCAAGTCTCGCCGTAGCTGCCCTGATGAAGCCTCCTCTGTTATCGCAAAGCACAGCTCCACAAGCTCATGTGAAATCGTCTTCTGAGTAGGATTGCGTCGACATGCAGTATTTGTTGTCCCGTCATGCCAGGAGACCATCTGTTTGTACGTGGAACTTGGGTCAAAATCCCTCTTGCTCTAACAAAATTCAAGGTTAAAGCGTATATTGCTGGAGCAGTCCAAACTGGACACTAAACTTGTTCACCCCGGACCAATTGCCTGCGTTGCCACCATATGTACCAACATGCTGTTGCAAACAACTCTTGTAGTTCAACTGGGTCCATATACATGCGCCGAGAGGCTTGATCACATAGCATAAATTCAATCAATGTTGAACCAACACGATCCACTAGCGCTGCATCTGCTACTTCCTTTGCTATTCCAAAAGCTTCCCAAATTTGCATTACTCGGGGGCATTTAAAAAGGGCATGCATTATGTCTTCTGCTCCCGAAGAACATAATGGACATTGAAAGTTGCTGCCAATATGGCGGTTTGCAAGCAGTGGCGGAGCGTGACAATCAACCAAGGGGGGGTCAATTTCTAACAAGAAGTAAAATATGCATGACCGCAACAGAAATTACCAATTCCACCAACATCAGGAGTATTTTTTTAATGAAAAGAGCATCAGGAGCTGGTAGTTGTAAAAGGAAAACAGTATAATCAATATGAATTTGGTAGTTGACGTCAACGGATAAAGGTTAGGGACAGCAGCAGATGTCGACGGATCAGAAGAACGGCAACGATGGGGAAATAGTTGTGAAGAAGCTCCCTCCATCGCATTGGCGTGGGAGTGAGCCGCTAGGTTGCTTGCGGCCACGGAAGCTATCGTCCATCTGGATTTGGGTGCGGGCCAAAGGAGGAAGATACGTGAGCGGGGCGGGGTGAGGTTCCTCCGGCGATGGCGTTGTTGCCGCTTGCTTGCGGCCGTCGTGTGGCCGTGTGGGGCGCGTGGGAGGAGAGGTTCTGCCTGGGGTATGGCGGCAAAGCAGTGAGGGTATGGCGCCTTGGACGAGGCCGTGGACGCTGTGCACTGCTGGCCGTTGTGGCTTGGTTTGGTGCTGCTGCTACCTTGCGATGCACTGCTCCTATCTCCCTCTCTCTCAGTACTCCGTCCAATGGACTAGTTATCTTCTGGCCAGAACGATTAGTATACGTAGTAAATTTTCTGTTGCATTTTTGGAAGGGGGGGTCGTGGCCCCGTTTGGCCTCCACGAGGCTCCGCCAATGTTTGCAAGGACACAAAGACATGGGATAACATTGTGCAAACACCTCCATAGAAATTTTTTGATCTTCCCTGGTAGCTTGAGGTTCCATAATCTTTTTCACACCGGATGTGATGAAGATCCACCTGACTGAAGTGCACCCGGGGTTGCCGCATAACACACTTCCCACTGTTTATAATATGTTGATCGTAACATAAAAACGCCACTCTTCTTGAGGTGCCACGCGATGTAGTCTTCCATCTCCTGTTGATGGATTGGGATTTGAAGAATGCAGTCCGCATCAATAGGCCAGAAATTCTCACGAATAAGTAGTTCATCCCATTCCCCCGAGATTGGGTCTATTAATTCATGAACTCTAGTAAGCACTTGATTCGCCCGAACTGTCACTATTTTTCTTGAAGAGCTATTCGGTATCCAACAATCATCCCAAATATTTATTTGTGCTCCATCTCCAACTCTCCGTATACTACCCTTCTTGAAAGTTTGAATTCCCTAGCCCAATCAAAGTATCGTTTCCAGCCCAGACAAGCTAGGAGGTAGCAGCTTTCCCAGCAGGCCAGCCCAGCCCAGCCCAGCGTGGAAGTGCCCCAGGCAACAGCCCACTTCGGTCTGCTCTGTGCAAAACCGAGTACCAAACCGATGGATCCGAACACCGAACGCTCGGTTCCGTTAATTTTTGGAGACCGATCGGTGCACGTTTTTTAGGAACCGTAAAATCTAAAATACCGAAGTACCGAACTGTTCGGTTTGGGGCCCACGACTTAGTCAGGAAAGATCGATCGATCGTGCTTGCCTTAAAAAAAGAGTTTCTCAAAAAAAAGGAGGAAGACTAAGGAAAGCTTAAAAAAAGGAATGATCGATGGCGCGTGACGATTGTGGGAAGGGCTTGACGAAAAGAAGTTGCACGGGGCCGTGATAGGAGAGATTATTTACGCAAAAACGTCTTAAGAGAGAGAGAGAGAGAGTATTTATGCACAATCATTTTGTTATTGTGAATAAATACAAAAATGCCCGCCCAATCCAATTTAATCGCAGCTGTACTAGAGCTGTGTCAATTAATTTGGATTAGAGGGAGTAGTTCTTCTCTACTTTTGAGCATCATTATTCTCTTCCTACGCCGACTACTACCATGTGCGCAAAAATTTAGTGGTTATTAAAGCATCTCCAACAGGCGCCCAAGAAAAGCTCCGTGCGCTAAAATATTGTTTTTTTTGGGCGCCGAACAGCTCCAACAGATGCTGTAAAATATTACGGTCGCTAAAAAGTTTTGGGCACGCGCTGAAAAATGCTATCGCGCGCAGCATATTTTCGGCTCTGGATTGCGCGCGCTTCACAATTTGCACTGCGTGCTTTTTTGGCGCGCGTTTTTGGGCTTCTGCTAAAGTAATGTTGGTCCCGATACATTAAAAGTGCTACAGTGATACGCTATAATTTTTGATGGGCACAACGTTTTCGTGAGGTTGTTGGAGATGCTCTTAATCGGTTATATGCAGCGCTATGCGTGAATCTCAAGGTGTACAAACCTGTGAAGGAATTGCAGCAGGGAGACGTCACGTACGTACGTATCCAGCCCTAGCGATCGCGATTTCCTTGCTATAAAAACAAAGAAAAGAAAGAAAGCCCTAATTAACGATCTCGATGGCCGCGTCTGGCTTTTGCCGCCGCCGCTCTCCATGGCAGGATCTCCCGGCAGAGCTGCTGGGCCTCGTGCTCCTGCGGCTGCCGTCGCACGCCGACCGCGTCCGCCTACCAGCCGTCTGCCGCGCGTGGCGCTCGGGCGTAAGGCTGCAGCACCCGCTGCCGCCGCCGCTCCCCTGGCTAGCCCTCCCCGACGGCACCTTCCTCAGCCTCCCCGACGGCGCCGTTCACCGCTTGCCCGTCGTCCCGGACGATGTCTACTACGGAGTCTCAACCGGAGGTGCGCTCTTCCTCGTGCACGACGACGGCAGGTTCTCCCTGACGAGCCCTTTCTCCGCGGCCACCGTCACTCTCCCTGAGCCACCGTTCTGGTTTTCAACAGATAAGATCAGCAAGGCCGTGGTGTCCGGTCACCTCGTCGCCGTTCTACGCGATTCAAGGGTCTCCGTCTATGCCCACGGCGGCGGCGACCTGCCAGCGGGGGCCAGCCCAACAGGCATGGAGTGGTGGCCGCCTGCACACAATTCCATCGCCGACATTGCACTCTTCAAAGGGAAGCTGTACGTCCTCACCCGAGAAGAGGAGCTGCATGTCCTGGACACCGGCGATCAGCAGATCACAAGCGTCTGCTGCATACGCAAAATCCCGACCCCGAGCCATGATTATTACGACCTCGACAATCTTTGGAACAACGATTATTATCATCATGGCACTGGCATGCGGGTCCATATATGGAACGATGATGATTATGTCAGTCGAGACTACCTCGTCGTGTCCGGCGATCAGCTACTGAGGGTGAAACGAATGATACGTACGCCATCAATATATAAGCCATGGACGGACGACACATCGTACGATTCCCTTTTACGTCCTTGGCCTTCCTGTTTGGATCCCTCAAGTGGCTGATGGGTCGGATGGTGTGTTACCCGGCGATGGCGGCTTCTGGTGTCATCTACATATTTTGCAGAGTTTATACAAAACCGCATGAGAAAAGATCCCATCAAGTAGTACTCACTACTCAGTCGGTTGTCTCTCTCCACTATAGAGTCAGCGGGATGGATGAGAGGAACTAACTAGCATCAACCAGGCAAAGGTACTCATGGAGGTGGAGAAGGAGCCAGGCCGGAGGCTCTCCGCTCACGTCTCTTCTCTCCGCTGTAGCACGCGCATGTCTCTTCTCTCTGCAGACCTCCTATTACATAGGCAGTACCAGATCTGAATTGTTTGCTGTTTCAGATGGTTTATTCACAAGTTTGGATGTTTCTCTATTCTTCAGGTCTCCGGCTGGCCGTCTGCACAATCGCGGAATCCTGATTCTTTCTTTCCTTTTGTGTGAAACTGAGAGTTTCAATTCCCATAATGTAACTAGGAAATTTCGTATGATTTCTGCAGATCATATGGATTTTAGGTGGCTAATTTTTTTAGGTCTAAGTCTCTGCTTGGAACTGAGAGTTGTACTGGTTTCTGAAGCTTATGTTGTACTGGTCTTTTCCGCTCTTTTAGGATCACTACATTTTTTTGTGAGAGATTCACATGGCTAAATGTTAACCATATCTATTGCAGCATTTGAGGACAAATTCTGCATCGTACTTTACCGATTGCTATGACCAGTTCAGATATCAACATGAATTTTCTTTATTTCTGTAGTCTCAAATTCTGAAGGCCTTTTAAGGCACTGGCTCCTTTAATCTTATATGATGTCTATTAATCTTTTTGGACACACTCAATCGGTCTTGTTTCTTCCTGGTGTCTTTTGTGTCTATGGTTAACACTGAAGCAGGCTAAATTTAAGGGTTGGTTAACAAGTTTATTAAGTGAGGGTGTATCTTCACCTTTTGAGATGCAGAATAGAGATATTTCTGCTTGAACAGGAGCGTCGTTGGTAATGAAAATTACGTCTTCGCTCTGCTCTTTCAATACGTACAAATGAACTCAGCTATGCAACACATATACTTCAGTTATGAATTATATTATCATAAACATGTATTTAATATCTCAATGTCCCTGGTTGTTTCAGAATAAAATAGGTGTTGTTCATCGTGGTCCTGAAATACACAGTTTATCTATATAATTATTGTGATGGGCTGAAATATTTGATTGTGGATATATAGCTAAACTCATGTTGATCTCTATTTTTTTTTCTTTCGAATCATGTTGTTTTGACATGTCTATTTTGGTGTTCATTTTAGATCTTACAGTGTGCTACCCATACGAAAAATATATCTAATGATATTATCATCATCGTGCTTATATATATATATATATATATATATATATATAGTTCATACGGGACAGGCGTGTTTCCATCTATTATTTTGGATTTATTTTGCCTCCTAAGTGGGTTATCAATCGTTTTCTATAATACAATATGGGAACACTTCTTCTACATGCTTTAGTCATTTTCATGAAAGATACGACGAAAGTATTGAAATAAAACAATGTTTCTTTCTTTATGCAAGTGGGAAGTGCAGTTTAGTGGATCAACGAACCCATAAATCTGTTGGGGAATATGTACATATATTTTGTCAACACATACCTCATTTCCACACCTTTGTGGAACAATGGTTCTTATAAATAGAATATGTTAATATATATATACCTTTTTTGTTCCCATAGATGTCCCACAGCAACGCGTGGGTTATCATCTAGTTTTTAATATTTGAGGAGCTTTAAGTCCAGGTTATACACGTCTACACTACATTTGACAAGTGGAAGTTCGCAACTAAGTGCCTCGGAGTTCTTCAAGATTGGTGCAAACAAATATTAAAAGAGCATAGAAGCGCTCATCTGGGCTAATTTAAAAAAAAAATACTTCTCTTACATTATCCGGTTAACATTGTAACATGAATTCTTGAATATATCCCAACGAAATGCGAAAAGAATGTAATGCCTCTTTCACTACCTTTGTAGTTAAGCATTTTTCATACAAAGGGCCGGTGACTGCATATGCAACAATAAAGGAAGCATGCGCATATTATATCCTACTCTCCGATCTCTTCGCGGATGCAGTCAGCACACTTGAATTCTTTGAGATGTTTTGCTTCAGAGGCAGTTATGTTCACATATTTGCCATGGAACCACTGGTCACATATGTCACAGCATATCCTAAAGGCGTTGGCATGGCACTGAGCACTAGAGGTTTCACAAAAGTATGTAACTTCATGATCATTTTCTTTGTCTTCAGCAGTCTTCCTAGAGTCCTTGTTTGGAGCAGATAGATCTTGCATCGACTCTTGAGATGGTGGCACGTTCTCTTCAGCAGGTGTGATAGAGTCAAGCAAGTCTATTGTAAAAAAAATGACGGAGATTGGATTATTAGTTTGTGTGTTGGTTTTAGATTTGGGCACACTAGTAGAAAACAGGGCTTTGGTCACAGCTCAATATACACATTAGTCCCGGTTGCATTACGAACCAGGACTAATGTGAGCATTAGTCCCGGTTCGAGTGGCTAAAGGCATTAGTCCCGGTTCAAATGAGACCTTTAGTCCCGGTTTGAGACACGAACCGAGACTAAAGGGTGCGATGCCCTTTAGTCCCGGTTCATGTCTCAAACCGGGACTAAAGATTAGACCTTTAGTCCCGGTTTGAGACACGAACCGGGACTAAAGGGTGCGATGCCCTTTAGTCTCGGTTCGTGTCTCAAACCGCGACTAAAGGGGTTCGTGTCTCAAACTCTACCCCCCCCCCCCCCCCCCCGGTGTATCGCCATTTTAGTTTTGAAAAGAAAACAAAAGAAAATAATAAAAAACTTCAAAAAAATAAAATCCTTCGAGATATAGTTATATTACACATCTACTAGTTAGGAAAATTAAAAAATTTAAATTTGGACATGTTTTGCAAAAAAGTGTTATGAAAAAGTAAAACGGCTATAACTTTTGCATACGATGTCGGAAAAAAAACGTATAATATATAAAAATATTCAGCGCGAAAATGCGCATCCGATTTTGACCGCCATAGGTCGTTTTGCAAATTTTTAGAGTCCTCAAATTCCAAAAGGAAAAAGAAAGTTATGCTCAAATTTCAATTTTTTTTGAATTTTGGTTAAATCTGGTCAAACTATGGTCAAACTACTTATTCAATAAGTATTAGTGTTACTAAATAATTATTCAAGAATATTAGTGTTACTAACTAATTATTTCAGTTGTTTTGAATTTTGGTCAAACTATGGTCAAACTACTTATTCAAGAAATATTAGTGTTACTAAATAATTATTGTTTTTTAGAATAATAGTTTCAAACTTAAACAGTGAAACGTGTGACTTCATGCTCAAGCTAAACTCCTGAGGGTTAATAGGATTGACATCTTACCATTGTCAAGAAAACAACAAGTGCAGACTTGGAAACGAGGGGGAAGAGAACCCGGAAGTTAAGCGTGGTCAGGCTAGAGTAGTGAGAGGATGGGTGACCGGTCGGAAAGTTAGATGATTTGAAATGATGAGGGGTGATTAGAAATTAGAGGTTAAATTGAGCAGTGATGAGGGCTGATTAGAGATTAAATTGTAAAATAATTCAGAAATTTGAAAATCAGGAAAAAAATCCAAAAAGAAAGTTCGTAAAAATTCCTAAGGTGGAGCTCCAGACAGCGGCCACGTGGAGGGCCTTTAGTCCCGGTTCGTAATAGAACCGGGACTAGGTGGGGGAGGGGGCTTTAGAGCATCTCGAGCCGCGCCCCCAAAACGGCCTCCCCAAGCAATTTTTTCGCGCCGGCGCCAAAAAAACGGCCCAGTCGCGTGATAACCCACAAGTGTAGGGGATCGCAACAGCTTTCGAGGGTAGAGTATTCAACTCAAATTTATTGATTCGACACAAGGGGAGCCAAAAAATATTCTTAAGCATTAGCAGTTGAGTTGTCAATTCAACCACACCTGGATAACTTAGTATCTGCAGCAAAGTATTTAGTAGCAAAGTAATATGATAGTAATGATAACAGTGGCAAAATTAAAGATAATAGTTTTGTTGTAGTTGTAACAATAGCAATGAAAAGTTAAATAAGCGAAGCACAAGATGTGAAAAGCTCGTAGGCATTGGATCGGTGATGGATAATTATGTCGGATGCGATTCCTCATGTAATAGCTATAACATAGGGTGACACAGAACTAGCTCCAGTTCATCAATGTAATATAGGCATGTATTCCGAATATAGTCATACGTGCTTATGGAAAAGAACTTGCATGACATCTTTTGTCCTACCCTCCCGTGGCAGCGGGGTCCTAGCGGAAACTAAGGGATATTAAGGCCTCCTTTTAAAAGAGAACCGGAACAAAGCATTAGCACATAGTGAATACATGAACTCCTCAAATTATGGTCATCACCAAGAAGTATCCCGATTATTGTCACTTCGGGGTTGTCGGATCATAACACATAATAGGTGACTATAGACTTGCAAGATAGGATCAAGAACACACATATATTCATGAAAACATAATAGGTTCAGATCTGAAATAATGGCACTTGGGCCCTAGTGACAAGCATTAAGCATAGCAAAGTCATAGCAACATCAATCTCAGAACATAGTGGATACTAGGAATCAAACCCTAACAAAACTAACTTGATTACATGGTAAATCTCATCCAACCCATCACCGTCTAGCAAGCCTATGATGGAATTACTCACGCATGGCGGTGAGTATCATGAAATTGGTGATGGAGGATGGTTGATGATGACGACGGCGATGAATCCCCTCTCCGGAGCCCCAAATGGACTCCAGATCAGCCCTCCCGAGAGAGATTAGGGCTTGGCGGCGGCTCCATATTGTAAAACGCGATGAAACTTTCTCTCTGATTTTTTTCTCCGCGAAACGGAATATATGGAGTTGGAGTTGAGGTCGGTGGAGCCTCAGGGGGCCCACGAGACAGGGGCGCGCGCCCAGGGGGAGGGCACGCCCTCCACCCTCGTGGACAGGGTGTGGGCCCCCTGGTCTTGATTCTTTCGCCAGTATTTTTTATATTTTCCAAAACTTATCTCCGTGGATTTTGAGGTCATTCTGAGAACTTTTGTTTTCTGCACAATAAACAACATCATGGCAGTTCTGCTGAAAACAGTTTCATTCAAATCATGCGAGTTAGAGTCCAGAACAAGGGCAAAAGTGTTTGGAAAAGTAGATACGTTGGAGACGTATCAACTCCCCTAAGCTTAAATCTTTGCTTGTCCTCAAGCAGTTTAGTTGATAAACTGAAAGTGATAAAGAAAAACTTTTACAAACTCTGTTTGCTCTTGTTGTTGTAAACATGTAAGGCCAGCATTTAGGTTTTCAGCAAGTATTATGAACTAACCATACTCATAATAACACTTAGGTCTCACAATTACTCATATCAATGGCATAATCAGCGAGCCATAATAATAAAACTCGGATGACAACACTTTCTCAAAACAATCATAATATGATATAACAAGATGGTATCTCGCTAGCCCTTTCTGAGACCGCAAAACATAAATGCAGAGCACCTTTAAAGATCAAGGATTGACTAAACATTGTAATTCATGGTAAAAGAGATCCAGTCAAGTCATACCCAATATAAACCAATAGTAATGAATCCAAATGACAGTGTGCTCTCCAGCGGGTGCTTTTTAATAAGAAGGTGATGACTCAACATAAAAGTAAATAGATAGGCCCTTCGCAGAGGGAAGCAGGGATTTGTAGAGGTGCCAGAGCTCGATTTTAAAATAGAGATGAATAACATTTTGAGCGGCATACTTTCACTGTCAACGCAACAACTATGAGATGGCTATATCTTCCATACTACATGCATTATAGGCAGTTCCCAAACAGAATGGTAAAAGTTTATACTCCCCCACCACCAACAAGCATCAATCCATGGCTTGCTCGAAACAACGACTGCCTCCAACTAACAACAGCCCTGGGGGAGTTTTGTTTAATTATTTTGATTTGCTTTGATCTTTTTGGATCATGGGACTGGGCATCTCGGTTACCGGCCCTTTCTCGTGATTGAGGAGCGGAGTCCACTCCTCTTGAGAATAACCCACCTAGCATGGAAGATATAGGCAGCCCTAGTTGAAACATGAGCTGCTCGAGCATACAGAACAGAATTTCATTTGAAGGTTTGGAGTTTGGCACATACAAATTTACTTGGAACGGCAGGTAGATACCGCATATAGGAAGGTATGGTGGACTCATATGGAACAACTTTGGGGTTTATGGAGTTTGGATGCACAAGCAGTATTCTTGCTTAGTACAGGTGAAGGCTAGGAAAAGAATGGGAAGCGACCAACTGAGAGAGCGACAACAGTCATGAACATGCATTAAAATTAATTCACACCAAATACAAGCATGAGTAGGATATAATCTACCATGAACATAAATATCGTGAAGACTATGTTGATTTGTTTCAACTACATGCGTGAACATGTGCCAAGTCGAGTCACTCAATTCATTCAAAGGAGGATACCATCCCATCATACCACATCACAATCATTTTAATAGCATGTTGGCATGCAAGGTAAACCATTATAACTCATAGCTAATCAATCATGGCACCAGCAACTATACTCTCAAAATGTCATTGCAAATATGTTTACTTCATAATAAGCTGAATCAGGAATGATGAACTCATCATATTTACAAAAACAAGAGAGGTCGAGTTCATACCAGCTTCTCTCATCTCAATCAGTCCATCATATTTCATCATTATTGCATTTCACTTGCACGACCGAACGATGTGTATAATAATAATAGTGCACGGGCATTGGACTAAGCTGGAATCTGCAAGTATTCAACTCAAGAGAGAAGACAAAGTAATATGGGCTCTAAGTTAAGTAAACAATCATTCATATGAGAGCCACTAAACATTTTCAATATGGTCTTCTACTCTCGACCCCCAAAGGAAAGAAAAGAAAATAAAACTATTTACATGGGAAAGCTCCCAACAAGCAAGAAGAAGAACGAGAAATCTTTTTGGGTTTTCATTTTAATTTCTACTACAAGCATGGAAATTAAACTAACTAATTTTTTTGGTTTTTCTTAAGGTTTATCAAACACACAAGAAGAAGACGAGAAAAAGAAAATTAAACTAGCATGGATAATACAGTGAAAGAGTATGAGCACCGATAACTAGAATAGTGTGTGAACATGAATGTAAAGTCGGTGAGAAATACGTACTCCCCCAAGCTTAGGCTTTTGGCCTAAGTTGGTCTATTGCCACTGACCGCGGCTACTCTCCCCGGTGTACTGAGGGGTGTAATCAAGATACCACTGGCTGGCCATCTCCTCCGGATCCCACTGGTAGGATGATGCACGATAAGGATCCAGTGAAGGTTCTGGCTCAGGCTCAGGCTCTGGAGTGGACGCTTGGCCTCGATGCGTGTACACCGCTTCCGGCGTGACAAGATAATTAACTGCAGTTAAATCAAACAATAGAGGTGCAGGCAGAATAATAGTCTCATTGTGTTTCTTATTAAATCTCAGGTTATACAGAAGCATCTTATCTTCGTTGTCAACAATAAACTCATGCGCTACCATGCTCCTGTAATCTAAAATGTAAGGAGGCACTATTGTCTCCTCTTTTTCATGGTGCCTAATGGGTATTTCAAAGTGTTTAGCAAGACGTGCAGCATAGATACCTCCAAAGATGGGGCCTTTTGTATGGTTCAGGCTTAGCCGTTTAGCAATGACGGCACCCATACTAAAACTATTATCGCCACACAAGGCATGGTGAAGAATAATAATTTCAGGAACACTGAAGTTTCCACTATTTCCACGACCAATTAAGCATCTACTAGCAAATATGGCAAAGTAGCATAAAACAGGAAAGTGTATGCTAGAGATTCTCGCATCAGAACCCTTCTTTGGATCCCCTACAGTGATAGTGTTAACAAATCCATCCACATCTTTACGATGTGGTTCATCTAATTTACCCTCAAAAGGTATTCTACTTACCACTCAAAAATCACGTAAATACATTTCCCTGAATTCATCATATAAATGAAATGATACTGAAGGCGGTGACTTCTTAGAATAATAATAAAAGTTTTGCACGAAAGTATTGGTGAGTAAAAGATACTGATCGATCCGGTCGTGGAGGAAATCGGTGAGGCCTGCATTTTCAACCAAAGAATAAAAGTCTTCATAAATTCCAGCTTCCCTCAAGAAATTATCGCATGGCCATTCACATGTCCGTACTTCCGCTATGCGAGGAAGATTATACTTGGCCTTTTCCTTCTCTTTAGCTTGTTTTTCCTGGGAGCCTTGCCTAGAAGAGCCCCTCAAAAATCTCCTTAACATTTTCTGAAAATTTCTGAAATTTTAGTAACTTCAAAATAAAAGTTAATAAAACTAAACAAGATTGGTAGCAACTACTCCTACAAGGACCTAGAGCCTATATCATGCATTAGAATTACTTGGGACCTCATAAATTTGACATGCAAGCTCAAGAACAAGGTCACCTATGCAGCAAAAATTTGCAATGAATAAAGCACTAGAACAAAAACTAATTGGACCAATGGAGGAGTCACATACCAAGCAACAATCTCCCAAAGCAGTTTTGTGAATGGAGCTTTGAGCAAGGAGATCGAAAATCGCAGCAAAATGAGCTAGAAATCATGCTTGAGCTGGATGGGGATTTTTTTGGGAAGAAGATGGAGTGTGTGGGTGCAGGAATAAGTGGAAGGGGGGCACCGTGGGCCCACGAGACAGGGGGGCGCGCCCAGGGGGTGTGGGCGCGCCCTGCACCCTCGTGGCTAGGTGCTTGCCCCCCCCCTCCTGCAGTGTTTTCAGTGCCTAAAATCCTCAAATATTCCATAAAAAATCATACTAAATTTGCAGGGCATTTAGAGCACTTTTATTTTCGGGATATTTTTATTGCACAGATAATTCAGAAAACAGACAGATAATACTATTTTTGCTTTATTTATTCTAAATAACAGAAAGTAAAAAGGCGTACACAAGGTTGTGCCTTCTAGTTTCATCCATCTCATGATCATCAAAATGAATCCACTAACAAGGTTGATCAAGTCTTGTTAACAAACTCATTCCGAATAACACGGAACCGGAGAAATTTCGAATAACACTAAGTTACCTCAACGGAGAGATGAACATCCCCAATAATAAGAATATCATACTTTTTCTTGACAGTAGGAAGAGGAAATTCAAAACCTCCAATAATTATAGTTGGAACTTTTCCAATAGAATTGATGCTATGAACTGGAGATTGTGTCCTCGGAAAGAGTACCATATGCTCATTACCATTAACATGAAAAGTGACATTGCCTTTGTTGCAATCAATAATAGCCCCTGCAGTATTCAAAAAGGGTCTACCAAGGATAATCGACATACTATCGTCGTCGGGAATATCAAGAATAACAAAGTCCGTTAAGATAGTGACATTTGCAACCACAACAGGCACATCCTCACAAATACCGACAGGTATAGCAGTTGATTTATCAGCCATTTGCAAAGATATTTCAGTAGGTGTCAACTTATTCAATTCAAGTCTACAATATAAAGAGAGAGGCATAACACTAACACTGGCTCCAAGATCACATAAAACAGTTTTAACATAGTTTCTTTTAATGGAGCATGGTATGGTTGGTACCCTCCACCCTTAAAAGTGTAATTAGCAAGCATGGTGGAAATTTCACCTTCCGGTATCTTTATTTTATTTGTAATGATATCCTTCATATACTTAGCATAAGGATTTACTTTGAGCATATCAGTTAAGCGCATATGTAAGAAGATAGGTCTAATCATTTCAGCAAAGCGCTCAAAATCCTCAGCATCCTTTGTCTTGGATGGTTTAGGAGGAAAGGGCATGGGTTTCTGAACCCATGGTTCTCTTTCTCTACTGTGCTTCCTAGCAACAAAATCTCTTTTATCATAACATTGATTCTTTGATTGTGGGTTATCAAGATCAACAGCAGGTTCAATCTCTACATCATTATTTTTGCTAGGTTGAGCATCAACATGAACATTATCATTAATATTATCACTAGGTTCATGTTCATCACCTGATTGCGTTTCAGCATCAGAGATAGAAGTATCATTGGGATTCTAAGGTGTGTCTACGACAGATTCATTAGAAGCATGCAAAGTCCTATTGTTTTTCTTTTTCTTCTTTTTGGAAGAACTAGGTGCCTCTAAATTATTTCTCTGAGAATCTTGCTCGATTCTCTTAGGGTGGCCTTCAGGATACAAAGGTTCCTGAGTAATTCTATGTCGGTGTACAAAAGTAGGGGCTCTGCTTTTGACCCCTTTACTTGTGCATGGGCAGTCAGAGCCTCCCGCCACGGCCACGCATAACAGGGGAGGAAAGGGAAGCCGGAGAGAAGCCGAAGCCACAGGGACAATCGAAGCAACAACAAGGACCAAGGCCACGAAGATCAGATAGGCGTAGCAGGTTTCCCCGGCAAGGACCCTTGCCGGGGCAGCCCCAGCAAGACCCTTGCCGGGGCAGCTCGCCAACGCCAACCGAAGTGATCCACTTTTGAGCCCACCAACGCTAGGCAAATGTGTTGGGACAGGGCTCGGGAGGCACCTCTGTGGTAGCATGCAGATCTTTGTGAAGAGAAAGAATGATCAAGATCAAGTAAGGATAGGAAGGCAACTATCCTCACCGAGTGAACCCACAAGACCCCCGGCAAGATCCTTGCCGGGTAAGCCAGCGCGCCATGGCAAGACCCTTTCCGGGCCAGCCGGCAAGACCCTTGACGGGCCACCCGGCAAGACCCTCGCCAAGCGCACCGGTAGGGCCACCTCCAGGCCCGCACAAGCCAAGTCACCGCCGCCATTCGCATGCAGCTGCCGGCCCAACCAGCTGGGCAGGCACCTGTGTGGCGACATGCAAACCTTCGTGGAGGCTCCACCACTGCGCCACCTCAGCTTCCTACCTGCCTACATGGCACCACATGCATCGCTGGCCAGGGGCGCGTGTCGAAGCGAGGAGGAGCGGCGACGGACGGGACGGGCCTCGCCCCCGTCCCCGATAAAGCAAAGGGACACCTAAGCCTCGCATTAAATGTGTCTTGTCCTGTAATACTAGCGATAAATTCGCAATGCTGTAGCACTTTCCACCTCCTGTGTGCCACTGTGGCAGCCCCTTTCGCCTATAAAAGGAGGCCCATGGCACACAGAGAAAGGATTCGGCTCCTTGGAATCTCGCAGCACCTAGAGCTAGTTCAGGAGCTCAAGAACACTAATACATCCACCAAAGCAGGATCGTAGGGTTTTACGCATCTTTGCGGCCCGAACCTGGGTAAATCCCTCTGTGTTGTCTGCTATAGTCCTGCTTTCCTCACGATCCCTGCGCCCCGCAACCGTAGAAGGGATTCCGGTGATCCCATAGGTGTCGTTTCCCATCGACATCTTTGGCGCGCCAGGTAGGGGGCGCTGTTGTGAGAATCTGGTCTAGAAGTTGACCTAGCTGTTCTTCATTGCCATGGCTCCTAAGAAGAAGGCGACCACGGCGATCGGTTCGTCCGGGACCGGGTTGGTACCGGCGTGGACCGGTAGCAAGCCAGTCGCGGAGAGAACCCGTGGCACGTTCCGCGAACATCTGCATCACCCCGATGGTCCCGGCCTGACGAGTGGCGTCGTTCGCACGCCGGGCGACGAGCCACCAGTCGTGGGCTCCGGAGGTGGAGTCGGCCCCCCCGCAGGCGGTGCAGGGCCCTCCAGGGGTGCCCCCGTCCCGCCAGGCGGCGGCATGGCGACCTCGAAGACGCCAACACCGGCGCCCACGGTGCAGTCCTCCCAGACTGTGCGTGACGAGCAGTGTCACCCTGTCGGTGGCCCTACGCGCCGCCCTGGGAAGAATCTCGTGCGTCCATCACGCAAAGAAGAGGGCCAGCATGCACGCTGAGGTGCTGATAAAGGTGGGGAACGACTGCGGAGCCATGACACAGCTCATTCTAACGTGGTTAGAAGTCGAGGCGCATCGCGGTCCACCCAGCTCTCGCCGCCACCCACGCCGGTGGAAGCCCTAGCACGCGCAGTTGCTCCTCGATTTTCCTCCCGCCGTGGAGAAGCTCGACGAGTGGAGGGCCACCATGTGGAGCCTCGTCGGCATCGCCAACAACGATGAGTTGCGGCCGGCGGGACCCATAGGCTGTTGCTCCACCGGGTCTCCGCGTGTCATCAAAGACCGCGCTGGAGGCAATGCAGCCACGGTGCACTCCCCTCCTCCGTCCCGGCCACTCCGGGCATCGGTTCGTCGCGATAACGCTCAGGACGATGTCTCCATCGCGTCCCGACCCACGAACCAACCGTGATCAGCGCCAAGTCCTTCAGGAGCGGGCTCATGAGGACGCTCGAACCACGATCAAGCGTCGACATGACGCGTGCCACCAGTCGGACAGGTAAGCAGGGCCCGCTACGAACCACCCAGCGCCAGGGGGCTACGGTGGCCTACCTTACGAGGTGGGTTGTTCAGCCTTCACCCGTGAGCTGCGGCAGTTCTAGTGGCCCTCCCACCGTACGTTCAAACCCGACGTTGGCGAGAAGTACAATGGAAAGACTCACCCGTCAGAGTTCCTCAGCATCTACACCATCGCGACGCAAGCTGCTGGGGCCCGCAACGACAAGGTGCTTGCCAACTACTTCCCATTGGCACTCAAGCCTAATGTTATGTCATGGTTGATGCACTTGCCGGTGGATTCCAGCTCTTCTTGGGCGAATCTGTGCCATGAGTTTGTTGGCGCTTTTACCGGAGGTCACCAAGCTCATGGCCAGGTGAGTGATTTACACATCATCCCCCAAAAGGAAGGAGAAAACCTGCGCAAGTACATCCAAAGGTTCAGCCGGGTGTAGTAAAACATCCCCGATCTTCATCCCACCGCTGTGATCAGTGCGTTCCATCAGAACGTGCACAATCACAAGATGCGTGAAGAAATGGCGATGAACAAGGTTAAGGATGTGGCCGAGCTCTATGTTCTGGCCGATCGGTGCGCTCGTGCCGAGGAGGGAAGGAAGTACCCCGGCGAAGATGCCGGTGCGAAAACCGACTCCACTGGCGATACCACCGCCCCAGCAAAGAAAGGCCGACACCATAACAGGAAGCGCTAGGGCAAGGCCGTGCTTGCCGTTGAGGGATCCGGCGACACCGGCACCACCAAGAAGACCAAGGTGAGCGACCCCGGCAAGGAGGCTGCCGGGTGTGACGCTTGCCGGACCTTGGCGGCTGCCGACAAGCCAGGAGGCTCTGACAAGCAGTACTGCAAGATCCACCGCACCAAGGGCCATGATCTCCAAATTGCCGGCAGGTAGAGCTACTCGCCGAGAAGCAGAAAGCTGAGTATGAGCGGCGGGACAAGGAGAAGGGCCCAGATGGTGCCGAGGGATCCGGCAAGAAATATGGCGGCCAAGGAGGTCGCCACGGCAAGGAGAATCGGCAAGAGAGGCCCGCCCGGGGCCGCGACAAGAAGTAGGAAGACGATGATCATGACGAGGACGACGAGTCCGGCGACCACGAGTTTCAGAAAGCCACAGAGGCCATGTGCGTCGATGGTGGCGCCTCGCTGCATACATCCCACTGCCAACTCAAGCAGTGGGCGCGTGAGATCACAGCGGTGGAGCCATCATTTGACGCACGGAAGCCGCTGAAATGGTCCAGCACGCCCATCATCTTCGACACCGAGGACCACCATGACCGCACCACTGCGGTCGGGTGCTTGCCGTTGTTGGTTTCGCCAACGATCCGCAACCTCAAGGTGACAAAGATGTTGGCGGGGCCGGCCTGAACTTGATCTCGCCCGTCATGATCCAAAGGCTGCAGATCCCTGATGGCGACCTCGAGGAGACGGGTACGTTCCGAGGGGTTAACCCGGGGAGGAGCCACCCGAAGGGAAAGATCACGTAGCCCGTGACATTCGGAGGTGAGCTGAACCATAGGACGAAGAGGATCGTTTTCGATGTAGCCGAGATCCCCTTGCCTTACAACGGGATCCTTGACCGCCCAGCGCTAGCCAAGTTCATGGCGGCTTCACACTACGCCTACAACAAGCTAAAGATGCCCAGGCCGATGAACATCATCACCATCCCCTCCGACAAGAGAGATGCTCTAATCTGCGCTGACCAACTCTACCGGGAAGAAGTCGCAGCAGCTGCCCCTAAGGCGCCTGCTTCTACCGACAAAGCCCCGGGAGAGAAGAAGACCGGAGACCCCTCGCACCCACTCCGGCAAGCGCACCTCTTCCGGGTGTTGTGCTTCCATTGAGAACGTGCCAGAGAGCTCCACCGGCAAGTGCAACAAGTCCAGGGCTACACCACCAGAGACCAAGAAGGTGCCCGTCAAGGAGGATGGCACGGGAGGAGCTTTTACCATAAGCTCCACCCTCGACGGCAAATAGGAAAGCGAGCTCGTCACCTTCCTGCGGGCGAATGTTGATGTGTTTGCATGGCAAGCCTCCGACATCCCCGGCGTTCCCAGGGAGGTGACTGAGCACCACCTTGCTGTCTGTCCTCATGCGCGACCCATCAAGCAGAAGGTCAGGAAGCAAGCTCTGGAGAGGCAAGAGTTCATCACGGAGGAAATCAGAAAGCTAGAGGCAGCAGGCTTGGTGAGGGGAGTACTCCATCCGACGTGGTTGGCCAATCCGGTAGTGGTGCGCAAAGCAAATGGGAAATGGAGGCTGTGTATTGACTGCACAGACATCAATAAGGCATGTCCAAAGGACCCTTTCCCGTTGCCGCAAATCGACCAGATTGTTGACTCCATGGCTGGGTGTGACCTCTTATCATTCCTCGACGCCTACTCGGGATACCACCAGATCTTCATGACAAAGGAAGACGAGGAAAAGACAGCATTCATCACCCCATGTGGTACGTATTGCTTCTTACGGATGCCTTTCGGGTTGAAGAGTGATGGCTCGACCTTTGCAAGAGCAATCCAAATTGGTTTTGAGCCCCAGCTACATAGAAATATGGAAGCTTATATGGATGACATAGTGGTCAAAACCAAGGACAAAGCAACGCTTGTGCAAGATCTGGAGGAAACATTCAAAAACCTGCACAAGATCGACCTCAAGTTGAACCCTGAGAAGTGTGTCTTCGGTGTCCCGTCCGGCAAGCTCCTCGGGTTCTTTGTGTCCTAGCGCGGGATTTAAGCAAACCCACATAAGATCAAGGGCATCGAGCAGATTGAGGAACCCAAGCGGATCAAGGACGTGCGTCGGCTCACTGGCTGTGTTGCTGCCATGAGCCGGTTCATCTCCAAGTCCGCAGAGCGTGCCCTTCCTTTCTTCAAGATCTTGAAGAACGCAGGGCCAGTGGAGTGGACCCCAGAGGCCGAGGCAGCGCTGCAGGATTTGAAGAAATACCTCTCCTCTACCCCAGTACTGGTTGCACCCAAACCACAAGAACCGTTGCTGCTTTACCTAGCGGCAACAAATCAAGTGGTTAGCGCCACACTAGTGGCGCAGAGAGAGGTCGACGAGAAGGCAGCAACAGCGATAGAGCCAACAGATAGCAAGCCGAGACCCTCTCCAGTAGGGCTCGATCCCGGCAAGATTGAGTCCCTGGCAGGGGTTGACACCAGCGCGACAGGACCCACATGACCAGGGGAAGAGGCACAGAAGAAGAAGATGGTGCAACACCCGGTGTACTTCGTCAGCTCCCTCTTGCAGGGGGCTAGATCAAGGTACTCAGGTGTGCAAAAGCTGCTCTTCGGCCTCCTTATGGCTTCGAGGAAGTTGCACCATTACTTCCAAGCGCACGAGATCACGGTGGTCACCCGCCTCCCGTTGCAACGGATACTGCACAACCCAGATGCGACGGGGAGGATCGTGGAATGGGCCCTGGAGCTGTCGAGTTTCGGCTTGAAATTTGTAAGTAACTCGACAATTTAGAGCAGAGTCTTGGCGGAGTTTATTGTTGAATGGACCTCGACGCCCGACAAAGAGGTACAGGAGACCGCTCTTCCCGGCAAGGAAACGAGCCGCAACTGGATCATGTACTTTGACGGTGCCTTCTCGCTGCAAGGCGCCGGCGCTGGTGTGCTGCTTGTCGCACCCACCAGAGAGCACCTCAAGTATGTTATCCAGATGCACTTTCCCCGGGAGATGTCAACCAACAACACCGCCGAGTACGAGGGTTTGCTTGCCGGTCTCAGGATCGCGGCAGACCTCGGAGTTAAGAAGCTCATCGTCAGGGGCGACTCACAGCTCGTCGTCGGGCAGATCAACAAAGATTATCAAAGCCCGTTGATGGAAGCTTACGTAGATGAGGTGAGGAAACTGGAGGAGCGCTTTGACGGTATACAAGCGGAGCATGTCCCTCGGGCGGACAACGACATCGCCGATTACCTGTCAAAGCGCGCCGCCCTCAAGCTACCTGTGGAACCAGGTACTTTTGTGCTTCAGTTAACCCAACCATCCGTTGAGCCGTCAACCGGGCAGAGCAAGCGGAGGAAGCTAGGTCCCGGCAAGTACTTCCCCACCGAGCTCCCCAGAGCCATCGGCGAAGATGTTGCCGTGGATGCCACTCCTGCCGCAAAGCAACCGACTCCGGCAGGACCTCAGGTCATGGCCGTGGAGGGCAGCCACTCCCGCGGCAGAAGAGATGCCTTTGGTCCTTGCCGTCGAGCCACAGGCTCCGGCATGGGCGCAGCACACCATCCGTTTCCTTCAAAAAGGAGAGCTTCCTGAGGAGCAAGAAGAGGCAGAAAGAGTAGCCCGCCGGTCTGCCCTGTACCAATTCGTTGATAACGTGTTGTACAGAAGAAGATCGAATGGGGTGAAATTGATGTGCATCTCCCGGGAGGAAGGACTAAAGCTGTTGGCAGAGATACATGGAGGCATATGTGGCTCCCACATAGGGGTCAAGGGCCCTTGCCGGCAAGGCTTTCCGGCAAGGTTTTTTCTGGCCCACTGCCCTCCAGGATGCGACGGCACTAGTAGCCAAGTGTGAAGCGTGCCAGTTCCATTCAAAGAAGCTTCATCAACCAGCCCAAGCCCTTCAGACTATCCCTCTCTCCTGTCCCTTCTCGGTATGGGGGCTCGACATACTAGGCCCTTTCCCCCATGCCGTCGGGGGCCTTGAGTACTTGTACGTCGCGATCGACAAGTTCACAAAGTGGCCAAAGGTGGAAGCAGTGAGGAAGGTGATAGCGCAGTCAGCCATCAAGTTCTTCAAGGGGCTAATGTGCCGTTTCGGGGTACCCAACAGAATCATCACCGACAATAGCACACAGTTCACGAGCCATGCCTTCATGCAATACATTGAGGACCTCGGCAGCAGGGTCTGTTTTGCTTCTGTGGCACATCCACGAAGCAACGGCCAAGCGGAGAGAGCAAATGCTGAAGTCTTGCGAGTCTTAAGGATGCATACTTTTGACAGGCTACGCAAGAGTGGAAGGCGCTGGATTGATGAGTTGCCGGCGGTTCTTTGGTCGATCAGAACGACGCCAAATCGAGCCATCGGCCAGACACCCTTTGCCCTAGTGTACGGGGCATAAGCAGTTATCCCCACGGAACTCATATACGGGTCACCTCGAGTGCTCGCTTATGATGAGCTTGAGCAAGAGCAATTGCGGCAAGATGACGCGACGCTCCTTGAGAAGATCGTCTCCCGGCGGCTGTGAGAGCAGCATGCTACCAGCAAGCCTTGCGCCGCTACCATAGCCGCAAGGTTCATGCCCGGAGCTTTGAGGAAGGTGACCTTGTTCTTCGGCACGTTCAGTCGGCCAAGAATTCCAACAAGTTGACGCCAAAGTGGGAAGGCCCTTATCGGGTAACGCGAGTCACCAGGCCCGGCGCAGTCCGGCTGGAGACCGAAGATGCCATTCCAGTGAGCAACTCGTGGAACATCGAGCATCTCCGCAAGTTTTACCCATAAGGTGCGGCTGCCGGGCCTCCCGGCAAGCCACCCTTTTGTACAAGCCTTGCCGGTAGGCATGTAACCCTTTGTACAAAGCCAGGCGCAGACCCTGAGCATAAATAAACGAAGCGCTAGCGCCCTAAGTTATAGCATGCATGCTAGATTGAGTCTCTTCCTTGGTTAGGGTTGATAGTGCTTAGCGGCGGCTAACCACCCTAGCTTAGAGGTCGAGTGCGAGTCTCTCTGTTCCTCTCTGTCTTCTTTGGTTCGCAGGCCACGTAAGTATTCTTGCCGAGCTACTTTGGAAGAAAGGGAACGGACCGGCACCCGGACCCCAGCAAGCCAGAGTTGTCGGGGGCTGCAAGAACAAGGGTCCCTTCGCGGCAAACCAAGGTCGTTGGGGGCTGCAGATCTAGATAAGTTTTTTATCCTCTATCATGCATTTCATTATGGACTGGGACACGTGAAAGCCCGTTCTATCTCTAAGTTGCCATGTTCCCCCTTTTCGGTACCCAAGGATTATCCCCTGGGTCCGAATTTGGTCGTAGCCGCGGCGACAAGGAAGGGGAACGGGGAGCCTAAGCCCACTTCATCCCCGCCTCCGCCAAGAGCATGAGAAAGGTTGAGCAAGGTGGGGAGACGGCAAGGCCTGTTGCCGGGCGAAAAAGTGTTTGTCTTAAAGATAACAAGGATTCACTCCTTGTCGTGGATCCCTCCCGCGAATGAAAATCCCGGCAAACATCCCTTTTTCATTAAAAAAACATCCCGTACAGGTATAGCTCATACGAAATGAAGAACATGAGCAAGGGGATTACAAGTTCTAAAGATAACAAAGGCCTGAAGGCTTACAAGATTAAAAATATATAAGGTGCCCATAATCCCTTTATTGTCCCTCTCCTCAGGAAATGGAACAAGAAAGCAGAAGGGCAAAAGGGGCGCCTAGGCGAGCTATGAGTGGCAGAAGACACCAAGAGAACATCTCGGTGGCCGTCCAAGGGCTGGATGGTGATGGCGGCGCCAGAGGCAGAGCTCGAAGACGAGCCAGCAGGACGTCAACACACGACGAAGGCGTCGGTGCCCGCGTACTCCAACTTGACGGCCTTGCCGCCCGTCCTCTTCCTCTTCCGCAGCCTCCCTACGCCGGTGCCGCTCGGAGCGGCGCCCAACACCTAGTCGGACCCATCATCCTGCCGCCCGCTGCCCTCATCGTCGCTGTCGTCGCTGTCGTTGTCTTCCTCGCCACTCTCGCTTGAGGAGGACTCTTCATCGTCGTGGGAGCTCTCCATGCAGTACCTCACGCGGGTCCCGAAGTGCCCGAAGATCTTGACGGAGAGGAGGCCACCCTCCATTAGTTTGAAATGGAGAGCGAGCCCATCCGTCAAGCTGTGGAGGCGAGCGAAGGTCTTCCACCCTCGGTGAAGATACATGACGTGAGGGGCGGGGAACTTGACATCGACCCATGTGCCACTGTTCCCACAACCCCTCATGTGCAGCCACAGCACCTGCAGCGGATCCAGCTCCATCTCCCGCGCAAATGGGGTCGGAAGGTGAAGGCGACGGCGCGCCGGATGGTGCAGCCTGACAAAGAATTCGCAGTGGTTGTCCCCGGCGTGGCCCTCCATCGGAGGAGGGGCTGCTGGAGGGGGCGAGGCGGATCTGTCGCCCCGTCCTTCTCTCCCTCGGGCACCGCGACGGCCTCGACCTCGCCCCCTCCCCCTTCCTCTAGCGGTCAGCTCCGCCGCTATGAGCTCCTGGGGAGGGGCGATGCGCTGTCTGGCCGAGACCCTCGCCGCCACCGATGATGCGTCGCCACGCCCCCTCGCCATGGCAGAAGAAGAAAGAAAGCAGGAATGGGAGAGGCAGATGGTGAGAGGCTGAGGGGCACTGTTCCTCCCGCTCCCCTCTTTATAAAGGGGCGGGGGCGAGGCCCGGCCGCCCCCTCTCGGCCAATCCGGCTTCTTGAAGTGACAGCAAGCGGGGCCGTCGACCGCCCTCCCCGCTCCATTGAAGACTCATGGGAGTCGACCCGCACGCGCGCGACTACCCACGTCCCGCGCGCCTGCCATTCGCTCTGCGTTATGCATGCGGCGAATGTGGAGCAAGGGGCGGGCGCAGTGGGACGCGTGGAACAACGGTTCCCGAGCGAGGGCAGTAAATGGGAGGCGGTCTTGCGGTCTCGAAGAGACACGCAAGCCGCCTCTTTACGATCCACCGCAAGGTGACGCCAGCACGCTAACGTCATGCACGCGCACGACCCCCACGTCGCGCGTTCAACGCGGGTCGTGGGCAAGCGCAGCGGACGAAACAGTGGCCGCGGTAAAAATCCGCCCCAACTACCCGCGCACCATTCTGGGCCTGGCCCAACAACGTGCTGCGCTTATGTGTGGCCCAGGCCCGGGGGCTCCTGTCCGTGTACAAAAGTAGGGGCTCTGCTTTTGACCCCTTTACTTGCGCACGGGCAGTCAGAGCCTCCCGCCACGGCCAAACATAACAGGGCAGGAAAGGGAAGCCGGAGAGAAGCCGAAGCCACAGGGACAATCGAAGCAACAACAAGGACCAAGGCCACGAAGATCGGATAGGCGTAGCAGGTTTCCCCGGCAAGACCCTTGCCGGGGCAGCTCGCCCACGCTAGCCGAAGTGAGCCACTTTCGAGCCCACCAACGCTAGACAAATGCGTTGGGACAGGGCTCGGGAGGCACCTCTGTGGTGGCATGCAGATCTTTGTGAAGACAAAGAATAATCAAGATCAAGTAAGGATAGGAAGGCAACTATCCTCACCGAGGGAACCCACAAGACCCCCGGCAAGATCCTTCCCAGGGAAGCCAGCGCGCCACGGTAAGACCCTTGCCGGGCCAACCGGCAAGACCCTTGCCGGGCCACCCGGAAAGACCCTTGTCGGGCCACCTGGCAAGACCCTTGCCAAGCGCACCAGCAGGGCCACCGCCAGGCCCACACAAGCCAAGTCACTGCCGCCGTTCTCATGCAGCTGCCGACCCAACCAGCTGGGTAGGCACATGTGTGGCGACATGCAAACCTTCATGGAGGCTCCACCACCGCGCCACCTCAGCTGCCTGCCTGCCTACATGGCACCACATGCATCGCTAGCCAGGGGCGCGTGTCGGAGCGAGGAGGAGCGGCGACGGATGGGACGGGCCTCGCCCCCGTCCCCGATAAAGCGAAGGGACTCCTAAGCCTCGCATTAAATATGTCTTGTCCTATAATATTAGCGATAAACTCGCAATGCTGTAGCACTTTCCACCTCCTGTGTGCCACTGTGGCAACCCCTTTCGCCTATAAAAGGAGGCCCATGGCACACAAAGAAAAGATTCGGCTCCTTGTAACCTCGCAGCACCTAGAGCTAGTTCAGGAGCTCAAGAACACTAATACATCCACCAAAGCAGGATCGTAGGGTTTTACGCATCTTTGCGGCCCGAACCTGGGTAAATCCCTCTGTGTTCTCTGCTAGTCCTTCTCTCCTCATGATCCCCGCGCCCCGCAACCATAGAAGGGATTCCAGTGATCCCATATGTGTCGTTTCCCACCGACATTCTACCAGTTCTAGTGGCCACTCTAACAGCAAGTCATGTTTATTATTTAATTCATCGAGTAAATCATTTTGAGCTTTAAGTACTTGCTCAGCTTGAGTGGTAACCATAGAAGCATATTTTCTAATGAGTTTAAGTTCACCTTTAACTCTAGCCATATAACTACTCAAGCGTCCTATCTCGAAAGCATTATTCCTTAATTCTCTAACAACATAAGCATTAAAACTTTCTTGTCTAGCCATAAAGTCATCAAATTCATCTAAGCATGGGCTATGAAATTTAGTAGACGGAATTTCAACTTTATCATATTTATAGAGAGAATTTACCTTTACTACCTGTGTCGGGTTATCAAGACAATGTGTTTCTTCAACAGGCGGTATATTAAGACCATGTATTTCTTCAATAGGTGGTAAATTCTTAACATCTTCAGCTTTAATACCTTTTTCTTTCATTGATTTCTTTGCCTCTTGCATATCTTCAGGACTAAGAAATAGAACGCCCCTCTTCTTCGGAGTGGGTTTAGGAATAGGCTCAGGAGTTGGCTCAATAGGTTCAGGAATTGCCTCAGGAATTGGCTCAGGGAGAGTCCAATTATTTTCATTAGTCAACATATTATTCAATAGTAATTCAGCTTGGTCAACTGTTCTTTCCCTGAAAACACAACCAGCACAACTATCCAAGTAGTCCTTGGAAGCATCGGTTAGTCCATTATAAAAGATATCAAGTATTTCATTTTTCTTAAGAGGATGATCAGGCAAAGCATTAAGTAATCGGAGAAGCCTCCCCCAAGCTTGTGGGAGACTCTCTTCTTTGATTTGCAGAAAATTGTATATTTCCCGCAAGGCAGCTTGTTTCTTATGAGCAGGGAAATATTTAGTAGAGAAGTAATAAATCATATCCTGGGGACTATGCACACAACCAGGATCAAGAGACTTAAACCAAGTCTTAGCATCACCCTTTAATGAGAACGGAAATATCTTAAGGATATAATAATAGTGAGACTTCTCATCATTAGTAAACAGTGTGGCTATATCATTTAGCTTGGTTAGATGTGCCACAACAGTTACAGATTCAAGGCCATAAAAAGGATCAAATTCAACCAAAGTAATAATCTCAGGATCAACAGAGAATTCATAATCCTTATCAGTAACACAGATAGGTGAGGTAGCAAAAGCAGGGTCAGGTTTCATTCTAGCATTAAGAGATTGCTGCTTCCATTTAGCTAATAACTTCTTAAGATCATATCTATCTTTGCAAGCAAAAATAGCTCTAGCAGCTTCCTCATCCATAACATAACCCTCAGGAACAACAGGTAATTCATGATCAGGAGGAGAGCTTTCATTATCACTATCATCAATAATATCATCATTAATAATTTCGTTCTCTCTAACCCTAGCAAGTTGTTCATCAATAAATTCACCTAATGGCAAAGTAGTATCACGCACAGAAGTAGTTTCAACATAAGTATCATGCATATCAGAAGTGGCATCATCAATAACATGCGACATATCAGAATTCATAGCAGTAGCAGGTTTAGGTGTCGCAAGCTTACTAATAACGGAAGGAGAATCTAGTGCAGAGCTAGATGGCAGTTCCTTACCTCCCCTCATAGTTGAGGGCAAAATCTTAGTTCTTTCGTCTTTCAAGTTCCTCATAGTGATCAACAGATATAAATCCCAAGTGACTCAAAGAATAGAGCTATGCTCCCTGGCAACGGTGCCAGAAATTAGTCTTGATAACCGACAAGTGTAGGGGATCGCAACAGCTTTCGAGGATAGAGTATTCAACCCAAATTTATTGATTCGACATAAGGGGAGCCAAAGAATATTCTTAAGTATTAGCAGTTGAGTTGTCAATTCAACCACACATGAATAACTTAGTATCTGTGGCAAAGTATTTAGTAGCAAAGTAATATGATAGTAATGGTAATATTGGAAAAAGTAAAGATAATAGTTTTGTAGTAGTCATAACAATAGCAACGGAAAAATAAATAAGCGAAGCACAAGATGTGAAAAGCTCGTAGGCATTGGATCAGTGATGGATAATTTTGTTGGATGCGATTCCTCATGTAATAGCTATAACATAGGGTGACACAGAACTAGCTCCAGTTCATCAATGTAATGTAGGCATGTATTCCGAATATAGTCATACGTGCTTATGGGAAAGAACTTGCATGACATCTTTTGTCCTACCCTCCCGTGGCAGCAGGGTCCTAGAGGAAACTAAGGGATATTAAGGCCTCCTTTTAATAGAGAACCGCAACAAAGCATTAGCACATAGTGAATACATGAACTCCTCAAACTATGGTCATCACCGAGAAGTATCCCGATTATTGTCACTTCGGGGTTGTCGGATCATAACACATAATAGGTGACTATATACTTGCAAGATAAGATCAAGAACACACATATATTCATGAAAACATAATAGGTTCAGATCTAAAATAATGGCACTCGGGTCCTAGTGACAAGCATTAAGCATAGCAAACTCATAGCAACATCAATCTCAGAACATAGTGGATACTAGGAATCAAACCCTAACAAAACTAACTTGATTAAATGGTAAATCTCATCCAATCCATCACCGTCCAGCAAGCCTACGATGGAATTACTCACGCACGGCGGTGAGCATCATGAAATTGGTGATGGAGGATGGTTGATGATGATGACGGCGACGAATCCCCCTCTCCGGAGCCCCGAACCTCCAGATCAGCCCTCCCGAGAGAGATTAGGGCTTGGCGGCAGCTCCGTATCGTAAAACGCGATGAAACACTCTCTCTGATTTTTTTCTCCACGAAACAGAATATATGGAGTTGGAGTTGAGGTCGGTGGAGCCTCAGGGGGCCCACGAGACAGGGGGCGCAACCAGGGGGACGGCGCGCCCCCCACCCTCGTGGACAGGGTGTGGGCCCCCTGGTCTTGATTCTTTCGCCAGTATTTTTTATATGGGATTTTTGCATTCGTGCCCCTAGTTGGATCATGCTCGACTTATTTGCCCCTAGTTTTTCAATAATTGCGGTTTTGCCCAGCTCACTTCACTCGCCTTGTGTTTTTGCCCTTCCGGGGCGGTTCCGACCAATCACGGTTTGCCACGTGGCGACTGCTCATTGGTCGGAACCGCCCCGGAAGGGCAAAAACACAAGGCGAGTGAAGTGAGCTGCGCCAAACCGCAATTATTGTAAAACTAGGGGCAAATCAGTCAAGCGTGACCCACTAGGGGCACCAATACAATTGTTCCTTTTTATATTTTCCAAAACTTATCTCCGTGGATTTTCAGGTCATTCCGAGAACTTCTGTTTTCTGCACAATAAACAACATCATGGCAGTTCTGCTGAAAACAGCGTTAGTCCGGGTTAGTTTCATTCAAATCATGCAAGTTATAGTCCAAAACAAGGGCAAAAGTGTTTGGAAAAGTAGATACGTTGGAGATGTATCATCGCGCCCCCAGGAGCCTGTTTTTCGCCGGCTTAGGCCGAAATCAGCGCCGGCGGACTCGGGTCGAACCCGGCGCGCTGGGGGCGCCGGGGCGAGTGGTTTTGGCGCGAAAGAGTCGTGGGCCCGCCAAGTCAGCTAGACGGGCGCTTCATCGCCCTCATCGCCTCGGTTCCCGCGAGAATCAATGCCAAGGCTGTCGTGCTGCCGCCGCCGGTCAGCCTTGCCATTGATTCGTCATGACGGGCGGCGCGTCGCGGGGCAATGCGGTGACGCCTCCCCTCCCGCCATGCGTACACACGGGTGTGGCTATATAAGTCGGTGGCCTCCCTCGCCTCTCGCCACACCAGCCCTAGCCGCCGAGCTCTCCCTCTCCCGTGCGCAGCCACCGACGCTTCTTCCCTCCCTCTCCCTCACTCCCAAGCCCGATGGCCGCGCGTTTCCCTGGCGACACGGCGGCGGCCAACGGCTTCAGTCGTCGTTCGCTTCACGAGTGGGAGGCGTGGCTCCTGTTCGAGGCCAACATCCCAGCGCCATCGGACATGTGCGCCGGGCCGACGGGGTGGAGACTCAGCAATGGGGGAGTGCCCATTCTCCCGTTGCCCGACGTAGAGGCGCGCCCCGCCTACTTCGCCGCCGAGATCGACCGCGTGCGAGCCTCCCTCATAGAGGAGCAGCTCACCCTCCCCCAGTACGCCTCCGACAACCACGAGGCATGGGCGCCGTACTTCCAGCGGCGCCAGGAGCAGAGGCTGGCGTCCACCAACGAGGCACCGGTGGTGGGCGGCGTGAAGAACAGCAAGGGGCGCCGCGTGTGGTGGGGCGCCCCCGTCCGCACGCTCGACGGCGTGTTGTCGTACCTCGAGGGTGGCAACGAACCGCCGCTGGCATACCCTACCACAGCGGACGCCCCGGCCGACCCCCGGCGCGTCGGGCAATGGATGCCCAGGAGGTTCGGTTCCTCCTCGTCTTCCTCCTCGCACTCCTCCTCCCGTTCTTCTTCCCACTCCTCTGGCTCGCCGGCGTTGCTCGGCGTCAAGGCCAAGCCAGTAGCGGAGACGCCGCTCGGCCGGCGCACTCGTAGCGTTGGCATCGTCATAAACGAAGGCGGCCGGCGTGCCTCCTCGTCGGCTCCTCCGCGCTTCGTCAAACCAAAGACGGAGCCGGGGCTCGCAGCCGTGAAAACGGAGCCGGGGCTTCCCGCCGTGAAGACGGAGCACGGCGGCGTGGACCTCGACGATGAGGCGGCCCTAAAATGGGCGCGCGACGACTATCTCAAGATAAATGAGCTCTGTTTCCAAATAGATTTGTTCATCTGTAATGGAGATCACATTGGTGGGGATATAGGCTGATACATCTCCAGCTTGTGTTTCAATCACAGGTAACACAGTTGAGCTACCTGATGAGTATCGCTACTAGGGAGGCTTCTTGAGGTGAGGTACAATTATATTGTCTTTGATTTAACTAAAATCATGCTATCGCTTGATATGTACATCAACTCCATGTCACATCTTATCTTGGGGATTGGAAGAAGTAAACAACCGTGTCCTATGGAGTCTACTGTCTAGGAAGTTCAGAGATGGAACGTTCACGGTCTGTTAACTACAGATATGATAATCCTAAAAGAGTAAGTCCATACTAGCATGATGAAAAGGTCCAATTTGTTTTAGCATTTTTGGGGAAATTGTTACAAATTAATATGACCATTTCGTCAATTTGCAGGATTCAGTTCATAAAGTTTCTCTTTTTGGAAGAAATATGTAAGTAGCTAAATCTTTGGAATCTATGTTTGTAGAGAACAGACAGCTTGATGCCCTGGTGAGTTCTTCTCTGGAAGATTTAAATAGAGAATTAGTGATCGGAGAATTAAGCGCCTGTCTGCAATGTTTTTATACAGAATGTTTTATATACCATGACGGTTAGATCCGTGCCACACATGGGAGTTGCCGTGGCAGGCTCGAGGCAGCATGGTGCCGAGGCGGGAATGAGGCAAGAGGCAATGCGTCAGCGCGCCATGGTGCACAACGCCGTGCTGGGTGAGCGGCGGAGGCCTCAGGTCCTTCACTTGGCCAGGTTAGAGTTAGTGTCGACCTCTTCTAGATAGATACATGCATATGCTTCAATCTGTTTTTAAGATGAACATGATCTTGGTGGCTGTTTCAGATCTTTAACATCCTAAAAGCAGCATCACCCTGGACTGGGTGTGCATCTTTCTAATCTCCTGGACAGCTGCTGCTGCATGGCACCCTAGGCTTTACATTCTGGTCATACAAATACCCATCCGACTCCTCTGTTCTGACTTATTTTTCTGGCACCATAAAGTTACAATAAGCTCCCCTTGTAATGATATATCAAGTATATTGTCTAAGTAGGTAAATTGTAGTCCCTCCTCTGTTCTGAGTAACTTTGTTCGCAAGGGGGCTTTGGTATGTCAAACTCTTTCCAGGAATCACAAAGATATCGCAGCTAAAGTGCACCAGTGTTGCTGGTGAATGTCATGAATACAGGGAGTAGAGTGTCACCAATGAATTCCTCTATGAGCTATGGGTTGTCAAGGCTACAGTAGTACTTATAAGCTAATACTAATATTATTTGGAACAATTGTATTTATTTCAAGTCATATAGATCATGGTTATGGAAAGAGAAAGAATATTTTCATGTAGCAGCTCTGTTCCTTTTGTTGTATTTCCAAATGCCTTCAGATCCTACTTGTATCGCCATATCATTGTACACTTGGCATGAAATGGTTCCAAAAGCCAAAATCCTGTTGTAAATTATACTCCCTCCGTTTCTTTTTAGTCTGCATATAAGGTTTGGTCAAAGTCAAGCTTTGTAAAGTTTGACTAACTTTATATTAAAAAATATTAACATTCACAATATGAAATTAATATTTTCAGATGCACCATGAAATGTATTTTCATACTATATAGTTTTAGTATTGTAGATGTTTATATTTTTTGATATAAATTTGGTCAAATTTTATGTAGTTTGTCTTTGACCAAATTTTATACGCGGAGTAAAAAGAAACGGAGGGAGTACCAGTTCTTTGTTTTATTTTTTGTAATGCCTAATGCCTTCAGGTCCTGTTTGAATCACAGTAAAACTGTAGTGGAAATAGAAGTATCAGATCACCAGGACATGAAAATGTTCACTGTTATGTTAAATGTACCCCACTGTACTATTTTGTACGCTTGAATGCTTACAACATAGGAGTAGATATTTGTTGTAACGTTTGAATGCTTTTGAATATTATATGTGTGCTTCCCTAGGGCTAACCGAACAAGTAAATGAGATTAGAAGGTAAGGGGATTATGGGGAGTGGGTGACAGCAGGGCATATGGTAACAGAATAAAGCCTGAAGGTGAAGGCAAGGTCTGACCCAAATTGAGCGAAGGCGGACACTTCGGGATATTGTGCCAATTCCAGTTTTGAAGTACCGCAGATTTGTTTCATAGGTTTCAACTGAGTGGCAGACCCGACACGACTGACGGATAAGTCAATGTTAATAGCTGGTCTAATTCCGCGATAAATGAGCTCTGTTTTCAAACAGATTTATTCATCTGTAATGGAGATCACATTGGTGGGGATATAGGCTGATACATCTCCAGCTTGTGTTTCAATCACAGGTAACACAGTTGAGCTACCTGTTGTAATCAGTTAGATATTCAATTATGTTTGGAAACAAGTAGATCCCATCAGCATTTGGTCTCTTCAGATTATTGCACATTTAGGATTGCAACACAAGTAGCTACATGTGAACTTAAATTATAAGATATGTATTCAAATTTAAAATTCTATTAAGACATGCATTGCACGTGCATACAAACTGGGGGACTCGCTCTGCAAACAAGTTGCTCTTCCATCACTGTCGGAAAGAAGTCATGAGGCACTCTCCTGCGAGCAACCCACATGACATGAGGTCCATGTTGTTGATGTTGCAAAGCTATCGGGGCCCCCGCCCCGACGTCCACAACGAGGAAAACAGGTGCCATAGGACAAGGTGCACTCCGGACTTGCATAGATACTGTGTGCACTTGCAACCTCCAGTCATATGTGTGAGCTGAATCTACTTCCTTTTCTTCGTGTTCAAATATAGGGTAAAAATAATGTTTATTTTTCTATTCAACCCGCTAGATTTTTTCTGGAATCAAGTGCCATACATGTCTTTTGCTGATTGCACCAACGGAGATGAGGGAGTGGTGGACATGCGGCACGGGAAGGTGAAAGAAGGGAGGTTCAGGAAGGAGAGTGAGATGACAAAACTGAGAGAAAGGAGGGAGACACCAAGGAAGGTGGCATGGCAAGAAAGCGAAGTTGTGCCCAAGGTTAGACCGTGATCGTGTACAACTGTTACCTTTCCATCAATGCTCAGGTTCATTGTCATTTTTAAAGTCCAACACTTGAAGCTCTACACAATTGTTGTCAGGGAAGATGGTAAACTTAATGAGGTTGGGGTTATTGTGAAGCTCGGTGTTTGGTGGAGTTGTCTCACGGTAAAGAGGACAAGGCATGCAAACATGAGTAACTGATAAATTTGAAAAATCACTTCCATTTTTTCTAGGAATATTGAATATAATTTATTTGGTAAAGAAAGTGGTAGAGAATACTGTGTTTTTGGACCTTCAGGTGAAGCGAAAATTATAACGTTGTGATATCAAATTATTGTTCATTGATTGTTTGATCAAGTTGCTGACACATGTTTGTTGTATGATAATTTTGCCATGTGAAGTATGTGCCTGAATCAAGTATCGCCCACTTATTCTTTGATTTTATCAGTTTTGCTAAATCTCATGTGTGATTCTTATTGTTGTTGTGTCACTAACTTTCTGCTTTGCACGAGGCCGAAGACGAGGATCACATGAGGAGAGATGCCTACAGCGAGGCCGAGCCATGTACAAGCGGGGGCAAGTCGGAGACTTAACCAGTGAGGGTGCATGGGGGTGCAGGTGGGGGAGGGGGACATCAGAGTTGTTCATCGAGGATGGTCGGGGCGAAAACTGACATGGCGGCGGGAGGAGGTCGAGGTGAGGGGAGGGTGGTGATAGCCGCCGGTTGTGGGGATGGAGTCAGGCAATTAGGCTTGGGTAGGGCACGATGGAATATGAGCAACCGTCATGGGAAAGGAGGGAGAAGATGAATAGGTGGTAGCGTGTTCCTATCCATTGGATATTGATTTATGGCCATAAATAGAAGTGAATGACGGGGGGAGTATTGTCAAGTACATGACGTATGGGTGCCCCCATAGTTATTTTTCAATCATTTGCCCGTAAAAACGCACGGGCATTCTACTAGTAAACAAATAAGGATTGGATTGACCGCATGTCCATTGCATACAAGAAAGGGCCATACAAGCCCAACTGGAATTATTGAACTTCTATTTTGTGCAGGCTCCCCTATGTCTCGCTTATAGTGAAACCTAGGGAACCCTCGCACGAAGAGGAGCACCAGATCGGGGATCATATTTGGAGTGCGGGTCGCTGGTTAGTGATCGTGCGTGCACCACACTTCCACGATGCGTACGTTTGGGCCGGCACTACATAGCTCATTTCTGGTTTTCAGATGGTTCTAGAAGAGCCATTTTTTCTTTTTTTCCATTCGGCTTTTTCTCCTTTTTCATTTTAGTTATATCTTTCCTTTTTATTTTCATTTCTTTTTAATTTCCTCTTTTGTTTTTCAATTTTTCTTTCATTTTCCCTTTTTAGTTTTTTTTATATTGTGACAATTTTCAATTTGTGACCATATTTTGAAATTGTGAAATGTTTTGCAAAGCATGAAGAAGTTTCAAAGCCGTGTTTGTTTTTAAAATGTCAACATTTCTACAATTAGTTTTACAATTCGCGAACATTTTCTGAAAATTGAACATTTTTTTGAATCAGTGAACCTATTTAAAATCAATGAAATTTTTATGAAGCTTTGGAATTTTTTTTAAATTTTGCGAGCATGTATTGAAACATCATGAACATTTTTTCAATTCACGAATACTTTTTCAAAATCATGAACATTTTCTGAACAAGTGAACATTTCTATTTCAAATTGTGGACATTTTCTAATATGCAGAATTTTTTTACAAATTCCAGAACATTATTAAAATTCGTGAAAATTTATTTTAGAAACTCGTGACATTGTTTGGAAACTCAAGAACAATTTTTAAATATATGAAAAACGAATTATTAAATCACAAACATATTTTTAATCTGTGAACATTTTGCCAAGATATAAACAATTTTTTCCAAATAAAGTATAATCAGACTTAATTTAAAGTATAATCCCGACTTAATTTAAAGTATAATCCCGACTTAACAATTTTTGGAAAACAAATTGGAACATGTTTATACTCCCGACTTAATTTAAAGTATAATCAGACGAAAACAGAAGATAAAAAATAAAAACGAAAAAAAGGGCGCGGCCAGGCCCGCAAATGGGACGGCCCAAAGTGGAGCGCCGGGTTAGTGCGGGTGCGCACTGGCTCGTTCGCCATCGTGCAGGGCGCTATGTAAAAGCTCCCGTCGCAGATGACCCGGCCCAGCCGCACGGGAGGCCACAACTTAGTGTTTTTCTTTCTTTTTTTATGTTTCCTGTTTTATTTTTATGTTTTTCAAAAATATTCTTTAAAATATTCTAAACATTTATATTACAAAAAAAACTCTACATAGAACATTGCAAAACGCTGCCCTAGCGTTTGAAAAATGTTAAATAATGGATAAAATATTTATCACATATACGAAAAATGTGTAAAAATGAATACGATGTGTATAGAAAATTTTGGTCATGTATTTTTTTAAATCAAGTAGTAATTTAAAATAATTAATCTAGGATTTGAAAAATGTTAACCAATAGAGGAAAGACGTTGACCGTGTATTAAAAAATAAAACAATAGCCAGAAAAAATAGAGAAAGAAACATAGAAAAATAAGAAAAGGACAAAACAAAACTCGAAAAGCCAGTGGAAACCTGGCTCTTCAAGTTTGTCGCGTCCTACTAGTATAACATGAATTCGATGATGAGTTAGTGGCTAGCAACACTACACTAGAACAAGGAGCAATTACTGGGACGAGGAGATCCTTGGATCGAACTCTGTGTGCTCCCTTTCCTCTACTCCATTTCTTTTATGTGTGCTAAAGGGTCAGTTGGTTACTATAGACGCTCGAGAAGCTACCGTCTCGCTTATAGCGAGACCTAGCTCTCGTGACTTTTGTGCTCTATGGTTACTGGAAAGACGAGCGTGGCAACGCCATTAACGATCTAGTAGTACATCATAAATGGACCGAGGAATAGGATCTTCGAATATGTATTTTCTTTAGCAAGGTAGGTAAGATCGTGCCTTTTTTTATAGTTGTTTAAATTTGAATACAACACACAATCAACCATACCAAACATTTTTCATCCTCCCCATCCCTTAGTGAGTCCCAAACTAGGGTTTCTCGGTCTCCCGTCAGCGACGTCGTTGATCTACCTCGTCTTGTGTGGTCTTAGGGCCATGAAGGCGTGGGTGTATCCCGACCCTTGCCGGTGCGAGGGCTCATGCTCCGTGTTTAGGTTATTTAGGGTTTGTATCCTTCTCCGAAAGATGAGGTGGCGACGGCTCCCTGAAGATGGAATAATGTTCTTCCTGCCTAGCCCGTCCCAGTGTTGCGTCTAGCGTCCTTTGAGGGTGTGTGGAGGTGTGTCTCCGATGGATCTCGTGTGGATTCGGTCGGTGTTTTTCTTCAGTAGATCTATTTGGACTCGTCCTTCGTTTGTGTGTGTTCGTGTGCCTTCGGGTTGGATCCTTCTGATATACACTTCTCTTCATAGACGATGGTTGTTGTTCCGTTGTGCTGGTCGTTTAGGGTCTTGCCATGGTGATTTCCCGACTGTCTACTACAATAAGGCTTGCCCGACTCTGGTGAGGGAGGGCCGATGATGGAAGCGTGCCTTCGCCTCGCTCCAGTGCTTGTAGTCATCGTTAGATGGTCTATTCTTGCGTTCTTTGTACATGATGTATTATAGAAATTGGAATTTTTTCTTGGAAAAAAAAGAAAGCAATTGTAGAAATTATTTTTTTAGAAACAAGTTTTTTAGTCTAATCCCACAAATTAATAATGATCAACTATGATATTAATTCTCGTTGAATAAGACCCAAGTTGTCCCAGTGGGCCACCCTTGCCCATTCCCCCTCTATGGTAACCGAAGAACTTAAAAACTACAACGACTATTTCTCGCTTTAAGGGACGCGAGAGGATAACTTTCCTTGAAGGTTTTCCTCCACCTGCGTCGTATTGGGCCAGCCCACTCGCCAGCGTGTATAGATTAAAAATTCAAGAGATAAAATCGGTGAACAACGATTCGATCCCTGGTCTACAAGCAGTTCGATCGGTGCTGTTACTTGAGGCTTTTTCAAGCTGTTTTTTTCTTCTGTTTTTTCTTCTGTTTCTTTTATTTTTATTCTTTCTTGCATTTTGTTTCTTCGTCTTTGATTTTTTGCCTTTTGTTTCTTCTCCATTTTTTCTATGATTTTCTCTTTTCTTCTTCATTTTTTGTTTTTCTTTTGATTTTTCTTATTTTTGTTTTTGTTTTCACTCTACATTTCCTTATTGTCAAAAAAAATTAGTAAGTGATCAACATTTTTTGTGTACACGTTCAACATTGTCCAAACGCTTGTTCAACATTTTTCAAATACTTGTTCAACATTTTAATACTTATTCAAAAAAATTCAAATACTTGTTCAACATTTTTAAAATGTTTTTCTGAAGAGTATTTTTTGTATGTATATGTAGAATATTTTAAAGTATAAAGAGAAGTACGAAAATAAAGGAAGAAACAAGAACAGAAAAATGAAAAAAAGGCTGCGGCCTCCTGCGATGCTGGGCCAGCCCATCTGGGCTCCCCACAACGCGAGGCTTGCCCCCTGTGCTCACTTAAAGCGAGACATAGGGGGCGCCCCTAAAAAACCCCAAACTCTCAGCCAGGTCCCAATCCCCACCTCACCGCCGATGTGCGCCTCGCCGGAGATTCCCAAGCCCCGGGCGCTTCCTGCCGCCGGATCGATTCCCTCGCAGGCGAGGCCATTAGGAGGGCCTCAGGAGTAAGCTGTAAGCCCTAGCTCCTCGGATCCTCCACCTGCTCGCCATTTCTAGTCAGGGGTTAGTTTGGTTGGTTGGGCGGATCGACGCTGTACCTGGCCAACGTTGTCTCTTCCAGTAGATCCGTGGTTGGAGATGCAAATTTTACCTGTTGTAGACCACAAATGCTTAGGAATATGTGCCTCCGATGAGCACCGCGTAAGTTTCGCCGTGCCCTGAAAACAAATGTCATCTCTTTCGCAGATTTCCACTTAATTTGCCTGACCAAATTACTATTTCCTTTGTTTTTTTGCGGGTGAAATTGCTATTTCTTCTCGTTTGGTAGATTTATTGCACCTGATAAATCATGTTTAGTGATATGTAGTACTTGTTTCAGCATGGCACCCCTCTTTTTCAAATTGCTATTTACCTGACCGACATTTGTTTTTCGGTTGATCTACACTTGCTAACGGTGTCTTGATCTGATGTAAAGTAAAATATATTCAGTGATCTAATTTGCTCCTAATGGAATGCGCAACCATTTCTTCAGTTTCAGCCTTTACTTGAATAAGATGGTAGTTCTTTTTCTCTACATATTTTACTTGACAGAATGCCCTCCTCTGCTTTTTCTTCTATTCACAAAACGGAAATGTAATGTGTGCTGTAACTGGGTCATTAACACTGGGACATTGCACTTAGCAATTGGGAACATGGGCTGCTGCTGTTGGCGTTTCTAGTTAGAGGAAAAGGAATCAGAGGATTATCTTTTGTGTCATAGTCATCCACCTCATTATCAAGAAAAATAGTGGTTAGTATACTGTCTAGTCTTAGTTGCAGACTTGCAGTTACGACTTACGATGACAAGTAAATGGTGCTTAGTGTACTCTCTACTGCAGCCATTATTACCAAGTGCAAGAAGCATAAGTGTGTAGTGCAAGGCTAGCATGGGGAATGTATTTTTGCTAGTTTATTTTTGTGTGATGGATTTATGGTTCCCCTGCATCTTCATATTTTCATAATAGCCTGAACTTCTTCAGCTTTCTAATAAAATTGAGCTGATGACCTTTGGTCTTAGAATGGTGCAAGAAGCATATGTATTGCTAGTTGTAGTTCTTACTCTGTTTAATCATGAACCCTATGTCTTCTCTTGCAGACTTGTATGATGGAGGCTGCAATGTATCGCTGTTGGTCAGATCTTCAGCCGGAACTCCTGGGCCTTGTTCTCAAGCACCTCCCCTCCCTATCTGACCGTGTTCGTCTAAGAGCAGTCTGTCGCACCTGGCGCTCTAATAGTATGTTGCAGCCCCTTCCTCTGCCATTTCCGTGGCTCACCCTCCCAGACGGTACTTTCCTCAGCATTCCAGGTAGTGAAATTCACCGCATACCTGTATCAGAAGGTGCTTGTTGCCAAGGCTCCATTGACAACTGGCTATTCCTCATTCACAATGGTAATGTGTGCTCATTGATGAATCCTTTCTCCAAGACCAGACTGGAGCTTCCTAATCTAGTTGCTATTTGGGAGCGTGAGATACGTTACCACTCTGACCGTAAACCAATTTTCTATAAGTTGGTGGTGCCCTCTCCCCTGGACTCATCACTGCATTCTCCTGTGGTTGCACTAATCATGGACGATGGTTGTTTCCATACACTTTGTATTAGCCAGCCACCGATCGCCACTGCCTCGCTCAGAGATAATAAGGATCCAAGACTGTTTCTTAGTGATGTCGTATTCTTTAACGGGAAGTTGTACGCATGGGGTCGCTTCGGCCAGCTTTTCATCATTGATTTGGACAATGGCCTTGGTATTTCATCCATCAGCTGCGTAATTGACTCTTTGGGTGATATAGGTGGAACACCGCAACATTTGTCCATAACAGAGGAGTATATGGTAAAACCGTATCTTGTTGAATGTGGTGGTAAACTGTTGCTGGTGGCAAGATGGTTTCACTGCACGCCACGCTCGACAAGCTATGATGTCTTTGAACATAAGCGTACCGCCGCATTTCAGGTCTTTGAGGCAGACCTGCACACGAGCCCCGGTCGATGGAGAAAGGCCAGTGAGTTGGGTGGCCATGCGCTCTTTCTTGGCCAACATGGCTCCAAGTGCCTGCCTGCTGTGGAATGCAGTGGATACAACGAGGATTGCATCTACTTCATGTGTGACTATGTCTGGCCGACCTCTTCTGCAAATTCTCTTTGCGACTCTGGTGTGTACAGCATGAGGGATGGCACAATCACGCCGTTGATGTCAGAGGCAGCAGCAGCACCGCTGCAGCGTGTTGGACGGTGGCGGCCCACATGGTTCTTCCCTCCTGAAGCTGTGTGATCAACCCACCAGGTTTTCTTCTGTGCTGTTGCGTTGGAGGTTCGGTTCTCGCATATATATATGCCTCACTTGTTCTTGCGTTGGAGGTTGTGATCCACCCAGCCTGGGTGTTCCTCACTTTTATTTATCATAGCAATTTGCTACTGCATTATCATTATTAGCATTATTGCTTACACCTGAAAGTCTTGTGTATGGCCTTAGATGGGATGTTATCGAATGTTGTGCAGTCTTCCTGATAGCAACTTGTGAGCTTGTGTCATGTACTTGAACATACTTTTTTTTTTGCCCTGAAGCTGAAACAAACTTGGGAGTCCCATTAGCCCTGAATCAGGATCACTGTGATACCAAGTTTTGCTCTGAACTATGATCATCCTGCAACTGAGATAAATAAATCAGGATCGTGCACACAAGTGGTCAAATTGTCTGCTTAAGAAGTGAAGGTTGAATTTTGGTCTCGGATAAGATAAATTATAATGTTGCAAATAATTCCATACAGATGTATTAAATATTATTTTCAACTTTCTGATCCTAATATTTCTTTTATAAATTTTATGAGTGAAGAGATTGTGAAGTTTGACTGCATACATTTTGGGAAAACATTTATGATTAGACGAAATATAGCAGTGTGTTTTTCTAGGGGTGCAAACTAGTTGAGTTTGGCTGAGCCTGTTGTATAAAACGAGCGAGTCCAATTTGACTCGAGCTGCAGAGTATGTTAAAATCTCGAGATGCTTTAGCTAGAAAAGAACTTAAACATCTCAATAGTGTTGACAATGTGATTGCCTAAAAATTTGGCGATTATTTGTGTTTCAATGTTAAACACTAAAAAAGTCTAATTTATGTTAATAGGTGATGATTTTTTATTCCAAACATAGGATGTAAAAAATATTGTAAACTTTGTTCTATTCATTATTACTCCATATAATATTTTTTTTAGTCCAATATTACTCCATATAATAACATGCTAAAGAGTACCCTAAAAAAACGTACTAATTTTTTCAGCTGGGCCGTATTGATGGAGGAGTTGAGGTCCCTTTTTCAGCTGGGCTATGAGGCTTCGTTGGTCTGGGTGGGCCAGTATAATTCGGCTAGGCTTCGGTGCATATAACCCGAAAACCAAAGGACCGAACCGAGTTAACCTGGACCGAACGCGAAGTGACCGAAACCGAATATTTCAGTGCACAGCTCGGTTAACGATCCTTATAAACCGAATATAGTTCGGTAGTTTCGGTCAGCAACCTCAGTCAACCGAACAGACGCCGAAGCACAGATACGGGGAGGCCCATTCCAGCCTGATCGGTAACTTGCTGTGACTTGCCTGAGACACCCCGAGCTTATCGCTAGCTTCTGTTGTTGTTTTTTTGACGGGAAGGCCATCATGGCTAGCTTTATTAAAACTCAAATGACATTTACATCATCAGCTAAAAATTTAAAGAGGAAATCCGGCGGAGCCTCCAACCAAAAGGTAGGAGTATTGGCACCACCCCACTGAGCTAGCTCATGTGCAACCATATTAGACTCTCTAATACAATGTTCTACCACAGCCTTCCCGAATTCTCTCAACATCACTCGACAATCTTGCAAAATAGGAGCCGCCACCATCGAGTGTCCTTCATTATTATATAGCGCCTGCACCACTATCGGGTTGTCCATACGTACTAAAAGGTTGTTGCATCCAGCGCACTGTGCTAGTTTTAGTCCCTCCAACAGCGCTGCTGCTTCTGCTGAAACCACGTCTGGGACGTGGTCAAGTCTCGCCGTAGCTGCCCTGATGAAGCCTCCTCTGTTATCGCAAAGCACAGCTCCACAAGCTCATGTGAAATCGTCTTCTGAGTAGGATTGCGTCGACATGCAGTATTTGTTGTCCCGTCATGCCAGGAGACCATCTGTTTGTACGTGGAACTTGGGTCAAAATCCCTCTTGCTCTAACAAAATTCAAGGTTAAAGCGTATATTGCTGGAGCAGTCCAAACTGGACACTAAACTTGTTCACCCCGGACCAATTGCCTGCGTTGCCACCATATGTACCAACATGCTGTTGCAAACAACTCTTGTAGTTCAACTGGGTCCATATACATGCGCCGAGAGGCTTGATCACATAGCATAAATTCAATCAATGTTGAACCAACACGATCCACTAGCGCTGCATCTGCTACTTCCTTTGCTATTCCAAAAGCTTCCCAAATTTGCATTACTCGGGGGCATTTAAAAAGGGCATGCATTATGTCTTCTGCTCCCGAAGAACATAATGGACATTGAAAGTTGCTGCCAATATGGCGGTTTGCAAGCAGTGGCGGAGCGTGACAATCAACCAAGGGGGGGTCAATTTCTAACAAGAAGTAAAATATGCATGACCGCAACAGAAATTACCAATTCCACCAACATCAGGAGTATTTTTTTAATGAAAAGAGCATCAGGAGCTGGTAGTTGTAAAAGGAAAACAGTATAATCAATATGAATTTGGTAGTTGACGTCAACGGATAAAGGTTAGGGACAGCAGCAGATGTCGACGGATCAGAAGAACGGCAACGATGGGGAAATAGTTGTGAAGAAGCTCCCTCCATCGCATTGGCGTGGGAGTGAGCCGCTAGGTTGCTTGCGGCCACGGAAGCTATCGTCCATCTGGATTTGGGTGCGGGCCAAAGGAGGAAGATACGTGAGCGGGGCGGGGTGAGGTTCCTCCGGCGATGGCGTTGTTGCCGCTTGCTTGCGGCCGTCGTGTGGCCGTGTGGGGCGCGTGGGAGGAGAGGTTCTGCCTGGGGTATGGCGGCAAAGCAGTGAGGGTATGGCGCCTTGGACGAGGCCGTGGACGCTGTGCACTGCTGGCCGTTGTGGCTTGGTTTGGTGCTGCTGCTACCTTGCGATGCACTGCTCCTATCTCCCTCTCTCTCAGTACTCCGTCCAATGGACTAGTTATCTTCTGGCCAGAACGATTAGTATACGTAGTAAATTTTCTGTTGCATTTTTGGAAGGGGGGGTCGTGGCCCCGTTTGGCCTCCACGAGGCTCCGCCAATGTTTGCAAGGACACAAAGACATGGGATAACATTGTGCAAACACCTCCATAGAAATTTTTTGATCTTCCCTGGTAGCTTGAGGTTCCATAATCTTTTTCACACCGGATGTGATGAAGATCCACCTGACTGAAGTGCACCCGGGGTTGCCGCATAACACACTTCCCACTGTTTATAATATGTTGATCGTAACATAAAAACGCCACTCTTCTTGAGGTGCCACGCGATGTAGTCTTCCATCTCCTGTTGATGGATTGGGATTTGAAGAATGCAGTCCGCATCAATAGGCCAGAAATTCTCACGAATAAGTAGTTCATCCCATTCCCCCGAGATTGGGTCTATTAATTCATGAACTCTAGTAAGCACTTGATTCGCCCGAACTGTCACTATTTTTCTTGAAGAGCTATTCGGTATCCAACAATCATCCCAAATATTTATTTGTGCTCCATCTCCAACTCTCCGTATACTACCCTTCTTGAAAGTTTGAATTCCCTAGCCCAATCAAAGTATCGTTTCCAGCCCAGACAAGCTAGGAGGTAGCAGCTTTCCCAGCAGGCCAGCCCAGCCCAGCCCAGCGTGGAAGTGCCCCAGGCAACAGCCCACTTCGGTCTGCTCTGTGCAAAACCGAGTACCAAACCGATGGATCCGAACACCGAACGCTCGGTTCCGTTAATTTTTGGAGACCGATCGGTGCACGTTTTTTAGGAACCGTAAAATCTAAAATACCGAAGTACCGAACTGTTCGGTTTGGGGCCCACGACTTAGTCAGGAAAGATTGATCGATCGTGCTTGCCTTAAAAAAAGAGTTTCTCAAAAAAAAGGAGGAAGACTAAGGAAAGCTTAAAAAAAGGAATGATCGATGGCGCGTGACGATTGTGGGAAGGGCTTGACGAAAAGAAGTTGCACGGGGCCGTGATAGGAGAGATTATTTACGCAAAAACGTCTTAAGAGAGAGAGAGAGAGAGTATTTATGCACAATCATTTTGTTATTGTGAATAAATACAAAAATGCCCGCCCAATCCAATTTAATCGCAGCTGTACTAGAGCTGTGTCAATTAATTTGGATTAGAGGGAGTAGTTCTTCTCTACTTTTGAGCATCATTATTCTCTTCCTACGCCGACTACTACCATGTGCGCAAAAATTTAGTGGTTATTAAAGCATCTCCAACAGGCGCCCAAGAAAAGCTCCGTGCGCTAAAATATTGTTTTTTTTGGGCGCCGAACAGCTCCAACAGATGCTGTAAAATATTACGGTCGCTAAAAAGTTTTGGGCACGCGCTGAAAAATGCTATCGCGCGCAGCATATTTTCGGCTCTGGATTGCGCGCGCTTCACAATTTGCACTGCGTGCTTTTTTGGGCGCGCGTTTTTGGGCTTCTGCTAAAGTAATGTTGGTCCCGATACATTAAAAGTGCTACAGTGATACGCTATAATTTTTGATGGGCACAACGTTTTCGTGAGGTTGTTGGAGATGCTCTTAATCGGTTATATGCAGCGCTATGCGTGAATCTCAAGGTGTACAAACCTGTGAAGGAATTGCAGCAGGGAGACGTCACGTACGTACGTATCCAGCCCTAGCGATCGCGATTTCCTTGCTATAAAAACAAAGAAAAGAAAGAAAGCCCTAATTAACGATCTCGATGGCCGCGTCTGGCTTTTGCCGCCGCCGCTCTCCATGGCAGGATCTCCCGGCAGAGCTGCTGGGCCTCGTGCTCCTGCGGCTGCCGTCGCACGCCGACCGCGTCCGCCTACCAGCCGTCTGCCGCGCGTGGCGCTCGGGCGTAAGGCTGCAGCACCCGCTGCCGCCGCCGCTCCCCTGGCTAGCCCTCCCCGACGGCACCTTCCTCAGCCTCCCCGACGGCGCCGTTCACCGCTTGCCCGTCGTCCCGGACGATGTCTACTACGGAGTCTCAACCGGAGGTGCGCTCTTCCTCGTGCACGACGACGGCAGGTTCTCCCTGACGAGCCCTTTCTCCGCGGCCACCGTCACTCTCCCTGAGCCACCGTTCTGGTTTTCAACAGATAAGATCAGCAAGGCCGTGGTGTCCGGTCACCTCGTCGCCGTTCTACGCGATTCAAGGGTCTCCGTCTATGCCCACGGCGGCGGCGACCTGCCAGCGGGGGCCAGCCCAACAGGCATGGAGTGGTGGCCGCCTGCACACAATTCCATCGCCGACATTGCACTCTTCAAAGGGAAGCTGTACGTCCTCACCCGAGAAGAGGAGCTGCATGTCCTGGACACCGGCGATCAGCAGATCACAAGCGTCTGCTGCATACGCAAAATCCCGACCCCGAGCCATGATTATTACGACCTCGACAATCTTTGGAACAACGATTATTATCATCATGGCACTGGCATGCGGGTCCATATATGGAACGATGATGATTATGTCAGTCGAGACTACCTCGTCGTGTCCGGCGATCAGCTACTGAGGGTGAAACGAATGATACGTACGCCATCAATATATAAGCCATGGACGGACGACACATCGTACGATTCCCTTTTACGTCCTTGGCCTTCCTGTTTGGATCCCTCAAGTGGCTGATGGGTCGGATGGTGTGTTACCCGGCGATGGCGGCTTCTGGTGTCATCTACATATTTTGCAGAGTTTATACAAAACCGCATGAGAAAAGATCCCATCAAGTAGTACTCACTACTCAGTCGGTTGTCTCTCTCCACTATAGAGTCAGCGGGATGGATGAGAGGAACTAACTAGCATCAACCAGGCAAAGGTACTCATGGAGGTGGAGAAGGAGCCAGGCCGGAGGCTCTCCGCTCACGTCTCTTCTCTCCGCTGTAGCACGCGCATGTCTCTTCTCTCTGCAGACCTCCTATTACATAGGCAGTACCAGATCTGAATTGTTTGCTGTTTCAGATGGTTTATTCACAAGTTTGGATGTTTCTCTATTCTTCAGGTCTCCGGCTGGCCGTCTGCACAATCGCGGAATCCTGATTCTTTCTTTCCTTTTGTGTGAAACTGAGAGTTTCAATTCCCATAATGTAACTAGGAAATTTCGTATGATTTCTGCAGATCATATGGATTTTAGGTGGCTAATTTTTTTAGGTCTAAGTCTCTGCTTGGAACTGAGAGTTGTACTGGTTTCTGAAGCTTATGTTGTACTGGTCTTTTCCGCTCTTTTAGGATCACTACATTTTTTTGTGAGAGATTCACATGGCTAAATGTTAACCATATCTATTGCAGCATTTGAGGACAAATTCTGCATCGTACTTTACCGATTGCTATGACCAGTTCAGATATCAACATGAATTTTCTTTATTTCTGTAGTCTCAAATTCTGAAGGCCTTTTAAGGCACTGGCTCCTTTAATCTTATATGATGTCTATTAATCTTTTTGGACACACTCAATCGGTCTTGTTTCTTCCTGGTGTCTTTTGTGTCTATGGTTAACACTGAAGCAGGCTAAATTTAAGGGTTGGTTAACAAGTTTATTAAGTGAGGGTGTATCTTCACCTTTTGAGATGCAGAATAGAGATATTTCTGCTTGAACAGGAGCGTCGTTGGTAATGAAAATTACGTCTTCGCTCTGCTCTTTCAATACGTACAAATGAACTCAGCTATGCAACACATATACTTCAGTTATGAATTATATTATCATAAACATGTATTTAATATCTCAATGTCCCTGGTTGTTTCAGAATAAAATAGGTGTTGTTCATCGTGGTCCTGAAATACACAGTTTATCTATATAATTATTGTGATGGGCTGAAATATTTGATTGTGGATATATAGCTAAACTCATGTTGATCTCTATTTTTTTTCTTTCGAATCATGTTGTTTTGACATGTCTATTTTGGTGTTCATTTTAGATCTTACAGTGTGCTACCCATACGAAAAATATATCTAATGATATTATCATCATCGTGCTTATATATATATATATATATATATAGTTCATACGGGACAGGCGTGTTTCCATCTATTATTTTGGATTTATTTTGCCTCCTAAGTGGGTTATCAATCGTTTTCTATAATACAATATGGGAACACTTCTTCTACATGCTTTAGTCATTTTCATGAAAGATACGACGAAAGTATTGAAATAAAACAATGTTTCTTTCTTTATGCAAGTGGGAAGTGCAGTTTAGTGGATCAACGAACCCATAAATCTGTTGGGGAATATGTACATATATTTTGTCAACACATACCTCATTTCCACACCTTTGTGGAACAATGGTTCTTATAAATAGAATATGTTAATATATATATACCTTTTTTGTTCCCATAGATGTCCCACAGCAACGCGTGGGTTATCATCTAGTTTTTAATATTTGAGGAGCTTTAAGTCCAGGTTATACACGTCTACACTACATTTGACAAGTGGAAGTTCGCAACTAAGTGCCTCGGAGTTCTTCAAGATTGGTGCAAACAAATATTAAAAGAGCATAGAAGCGCTCATCTGGGCTAATTTAAAAAAAAATACTTCTCTTACATTATCCGGTTAACATTGTAACATGAATTCTTGAATATATCCCAACGAAATGCGAAAAGAATGTAATGCCTCTTTCACTACCTTTGTAGTTAAGCATTTTTCATACAAAGGGCCGGTGACTGCATATGCAACAATAAAGGAAGCATGCGCATATTATATCCTACTCTCCGATCTCCTCGCGGATGCAGTCAGCACACTTGAATTCTTTGAGATGTTTTGCTTCAGAGGCAGTTATGTTCACATATTTGCCATGGAACCACTGGTCACATATGTCACAGCATATCCTAAAGGCGTTGGCATGGCACTGAGCACTAGAGGTTTCACAAAAGTATGTAACTTCATGATCATTTTCTTTGTCTTCAGCAGTCTTCCTAGAGTCCTTGTTTGGAGCAGATAGATCTTGCATCGACTCTTGAGATGGTGGCACGTTCTCTTCAGCAGGTGTGATAGAGTCAAGCAAGTCTATTGTAAAAAAAATGACGGAGATTGGATTATTAGTTTGTGTGTTGGTTTTAGATTTGGGCACACTAGTAGAAAACAGGGCTTTGGTCACAGCTCAATATACACATTAGTCCCGGTTGCATTACGAACCAGGACTAATGTGAGCATTAGTCCCGGTTCGAGTGGCTAAAGGCATTAGTCCCGGTTCAAATGAGACCTTTAGTCCCGGTTTGAGACACGAACCGAGACTAAAGGGTGCGATGCCCTTTAGTCCCGGTTCATGTCTCAAACCGGGACTAAAGATTAGACCTTTAGTCCCGGTTTGAGACACGAACCGGGACTAAAGGGTGCGATGCCCTTTAGTCTCGGTTCGTGTCTCAAACCGCGACTAAAGGGGTTCGTGTCTCAAACTCTACCCCCCCCCCCCCCCCCGGTGTATCGCCATTTTAGTTTTGAAAAGAAAACAAAAGAAAATAATAAAAAACTTCAAAAAAATAAAATCCTTCGAGATATAGTTATATTACACATCTACTAGTTAGGAAAATTAAAAAATTTAAATTTGGACATGTTTTGCAAAAAAGTGTTATGAAAAAGTAAAACGGCTATAACTTTTGCATACGATGTCGGAAAAAAAACGTATAATATATAAAAATATTCAGCGCGAAAATGCGCATCCGATTTTGACCGCCATAGGTCGTTTTGCAAATTTTTAGAGTCCTCAAATTCCAAAAGGAAAAAGAAAGTTATGCTCAAATTTCAATTTTTTTTTGAATTTTGGTTAAATCTGGTCAAACTATGGTCAAACTACTTATTCAATAAGTATTAGTGTTACTAAATAATTATTCAAGAATATTAGTGTTACTAACTAATTATTTCAGTTGTTTTGAATTTTGGTCAAACTATGGTCAAACTACTTATTCAAGAAATATTAGTGTTACTAAATAATTATTGTTTTTTAGAATAATAGTTTCAAACTTAAACAGTGAAACGTGTGACTTCATGCTCAAGCTAAACTCCTGAGGGTTAATAGGATTGACATCTTACCATTGTCAAGAAAACAACAAGTGCAGACTTGGAAACGAGGGGGAAGAGAACCCGGAAGTTAAGCGTGGTCAGGCTAGAGTAGTGAGAGGATGGGTGACCGGTCGGAAAGTTAGATGATTTGAAATGATGAGGGGTGATTAGAAATTAGAGGTTAAATTGAGCAGTGATGAGGGCTGATTAGAGATTAAATTGTAAAATAATTCAGAAATTTGAAAATCAGGAAAAAAATCCAAAAAGAAAGTTCGTAAAAATTCCTAAGGTGGAGCTCCAGACAGCGGCCACGTGGAGGGCCTTTAGTCCCGGTTCGTAATAGAACCGGGACTAGGTGGGGGAGGGGGCTTTAGAGCATCTCGAGCCGCGCCCCCAAAACGGCCTCCCCAAGCAATTTTTTCGCGCCGGCGCCAAAAAAACGGCCCAGTCGCGTGATAACCCACAAGTGTAGGGGATCGCAACAGCTTTCGAGGGTAGAGTATTCAACTCAAATTTATTGATTCGACACAAGGGGAGCCAAAAAATATTCTTAAGCATTAGCAGTTGAGTTGTCAATTCAACCACACCTGGATAACTTAGTATCTGCAGCAAAGTATTTAGTAGCAAAGTAATATGATAGTAATGATAACAGTGGCAAAATTAAAGATAATAGTTTTGTTGTAGTTGTAACAATAGCAATGAAAAGTTAAATAAGCGAAGCACAAGATGTGAAAAGCTCGTAGGCATTGGATCGGTGATGGATAATTATGTCGGATGCGATTCCTCATGTAATAGCTATAACATAGGGTGACACAGAACTAGCTCCAGTTCATCAATGTAATATAGGCATGTATTCCGAATATAGTCATACGTGCTTATGGAAAAGAACTTGCATGACATCTTTTGTCCTACCCTCCCGTGGCAGCGGGGTCCTAGCGGAAACTAAGGGATATTAAGGCCTCCTTTTAAAAGAGAACCGGAACAAAGCATTAGCACATAGTGAATACATGAACTCCTCAAATTATGGTCATCACCAAGAAGTATCCCGATTATTGTCACTTCGGGGTTGTCGGATCATAACACATAATAGGTGACTATAGACTTGCAAGATAGGATCAAGAACACACATATATTCATGAAAACATAATAGGTTCAGATCTGAAATAATGGCACTTGGGCCCTAGTGACAAGCATTAAGCATAGCAAAGTCATAGCAACATCAATCTCAGAACATAGTGGATACTAGGAATCAAACCCTAACAAAACTAACTTGATTACATGGTAAATCTCATCCAACCCATCACCGTCTAGCAAGCCTATGATGGAATTACTCACGCATGGCGGTGAGTATCATGAAATTGGTGATGGAGGATGGTTGATGATGACGACGGCGATGAATCCCCTCTCCGGAGCCCCAAATGGACTCCAGATCAGCCCTCCCGAGAGAGATTAGGGCTTGGCGGCGGCTCCATATTGTAAAACGCGATGAAACTTTCTCTCTGATTTTTTTCTCCGCGAAACGGAATATATGGAGTTGGAGTTGAGGTCGGTGGAGCCTCAGGGGGCCCACGAGACAGGGGCGCGCGCCCAGGGGGAGGGCACGCCCTCCACCCTCGTGGACAGGGTGTGGGCCCCCTGGTCTTGATTCTTTCGCCAGTATTTTTTATATTTTCCAAAACTTATCTCCGTGGATTTTGAGGTCATTCTGAGAACTTTTGTTTTCTGCACAATAAACAACATCATGGCAGTTCTGCTGAAAACAGTTTCATTCAAATCATGCGAGTTAGAGTCCAGAACAAGGGCAAAAGTGTTTGGAAAAGTAGATACGTTGGAGACGTATCAACTCCCCTAAGCTTAAATCTTTGCTTGTCCTCAAGCAGTTCAGTTGATAAACTGAAAGTGATAAAGAAAAACTTTTACAAACTCTGTTTGCTCTTGTTGTTGTAAACATGTAAGGCCAGCATTTAGGTTTTCAGCAAGTATTATGAACTAACCATACTCATAATAACACTTAGGTCTCACAATTACTCATATCAATGGCATAATCAGCGAGCCATAATAATAAAACTCGGATGACAACACTTTCTCAAAACAATCATAATATGATATAACAAGATGGTATCTCGCTAGCCCTTTCTGAGACCGCAAAACATAAATGCAGAGCACCTTTAAAGATCAAGGATTGACTAAACATTGTAATTCATGGTAAAAGAGATCCAGTCAAGTCATACCCAATATAAACCAATAGTAATGAATCCAAATGACAGTGTGCTCTCCAGCGGGTGCTTTTTAATAAGAAGGTGATGACTCAACATAAAAGTAAATAGATAGGCCCTTCGCAGAGGGAAGCAGGGATTTGTAGAGGTGCCAGAGCTCGATTTTAAAATAGAGATGAATAACATTTTGAGCGGCATACTTTCACTGTCAACGCAACAACTATGAGATGGCTATATCTTCCATACTACATGCATTATAGGCAGTTCCCAAACAGAATGGTAAAAGTTTATACTCCCCCACCACCAACAAGCATCAATCCATGGCTTGCTCGAAACAACGACTGCCTCCAACTAACAACAGCCCTGGGGGAGTTTTGTTTAATTATTTTGATTTGCTTTGATCTTTTTGGATCATGGGACTGGGCATCTCGGTTACCGGCCCTTTCTCGTGATTGAGGAGCGGAGTCCACTCCTCTTGAGAATAACCCACCTAGCATGGAAGATATAGGCAGCCCTAGTTGAAACATGAGCTGCTCGAGCATACAGAACAGAATTTCATTTGAAGGTTTGGAGTTTGGCACATACAAATTTACTTGGAACGGCAGGTAGATACCGCATATAGGAAGGTATGGTGGACTCATATGGAACAACTTTGGGGTTTATGGAGTTTGGATGCACAAGCAGTATTCTTGCTTAGTACAGGTGAAGGCTAGGAAAAGAATGGGAAGCGACCAACTGAGAGAGCGACAACAGTCATGAACATGCATTAAAATTAATTCACACCAAATACAAGCATGAGTAGGATATAATCTACCATGAACATAAATATCGTGAAGACTATGTTGATTTGTTTCAACTACATGCGTGAACATGTGCCAAGTCGAGTCACTCAATTCATTCAAAGGAGGATACCATCCCATCATACCACATCACAATCATTTTAATAGCATGTTGGCATGCAAGGTAAACCATTATAACTCATAGCTAATCAATCATGGCACCAGCAACTATACTCTCAAAATGTCATTGCAAATATGTTTACTTCATAATAAGCTGAATCAGGAATGATGAACTCATCATATTTACAAAAACAAGAGAGGTCGAGTTCATACCAGCTTCTCTCATCTCAATCAGTCCATCATATTTCATCATTATTGCATTTCACTTGCACGACCGAACGATGTGTATAATAATAATAGTGCACGGGCATTGGACTAAGCTGGAATCTGCAAGTATTCAACTCAAGAGAGAAGACAAAGTAATATGGGCTCTAAGTTAAGTAAACAATCATTCATATGAGAGCCACTAAACATTTTCAATATGGTCTTCTACTCTCGACCCCCAAAGGAAAGAAAAGAAAATAAAACTATTTACATGGGAAAGCTCCCAACAAGCAAGAAGAAGAACGAGAAATCTTTTTGGGTTTTCATTTTAATTTCTACTACAAGCATGGAAATTAAACTAACTAATTTTTTTGGTTTTTCTTAAGGTTTATCAAACACACAAGAAGAAGACGAGAAAAAGAAAATTAAACTAGCATGGATAATACAGTGAAAGAGTATGAGCACCGATAACTAGAATAGTGTGTGAACATGAATGTAAAGTCGGTGAGAAATACGTACTCCCCCAAGCTTAGGCTTTTGGCCTAAGTTGGTCTATTGCCACTGACCGCGGCTACTCTCCCCGGTGTACTGAGGGGTGTAATCAAGATACCACTGGCTGGCCATCTCCTCCGGATCCCACTGGTAGGATGATGCACGATAAGGATCCAGTGAAGGTTCTGGCTCAGGCTCAGGCTCTGGAGTGGACGCTTGGCCTCGATGCGTGTACACCGCTTCCGGCGTGACAAGATAATTAACTGCAGTTAAATCAAACAATAGAGGTGCAGGCAGAATAATAGTCTCATTGTGTTTCTTATTAAATCTCAGGTTATACAGAAGCATCTTATCTTCGTTGTCAACAATAAACTCATGCGCTACCATGCTCCTGTAATCTAAAATGTAAGGAGGCACTATTGTCTCCTCTTTTTCATGGTGCCTAATGGGTATTTCAAAGTGTTTAGCAAGACGTGCAGCATAGATACCTCCAAAGATGGGGCCTTTTGTATGGTTCAGGCTTAGCCGTTTAGCAATGACGGCACCCATACTAAAACTATTATCGCCACACAAGGCATGGTGAAGAATAATAATTTCAGGAACACTGAAGTTTCCACTATTTCCACGACCAATTAAGCATCTACTAGCAAATATGGCAAAGTAGCATAAAACAGGAAAGTGTATGCTAGAGATTCTCGCATCAGAACCCTTCTTTGGATCCCCTACAGTGATAGTGTTAACAAATCCATCCACATCTTTACGATGTGGTTCATCTAATTTACCCTCAAAAGGTATTCTACTTACCACTCAAAAATCACGTAAATACATTTCCCTGAATTCATCATATAAATGAAATGATACTGAAGGCGGTGACTTCTTAGAATAATAATAAAAGTTTTGCACGAAAGTATTGGTGAGTAAAAGATACTGATCGATCCGGTCGTGGAGGAAATCGGTGAGGCCTGCATTTTCAACCAAAGAATAAAAGTCTTCATAAATTCCAGCTTCCCTCAAGAAATTATCGCATGGCCATTCACATGTCCGTACTTCCGCTATGCGAGGAAGATTATACTTGGCCTTTTCCTTCTCTTTAGCTTGTTTTTCCTGGGAGCCTTGCCTAGAAGAGCCCCTCAAAAATCTCCTTAACATTTTCTGAAAATTTCTGAAATTTTAGTAACTTCAAAATAAAAGTTAATAAAACTAAACAAGATTGGTAGCAACTACTCCTACAAGGACCTAGAGCCTATATCATGCATTAGAATTACTTGGGACCTCATAAATTTGACATGCAAGCTCAAGAACAAGGTCACCTATGCAGCAAAAATTTGCAATGAATAAAGCACTAGAACAAAAACTAATTGGACCAATGGAGGAGTCACATACCAAGCAACAATCTCCCAAAGCAGTTTTGTGAATGGAGCTTTGAGCAAGGAGATCGAAAATCGCAGCAAAATGAGCTAGAAATCATGCTTGAGCTGGATGGGGATTTTTTTGGGAAGAAGATGGAGTGTGTGGGTGCAGGAATAAGTGGAAGGGGGGCACCGTGGGCCCACGAGACAGGGGGGCGCGCCCAGGGGGTGTGGGCGCGCCCTGCACCCTCGTGGCTAGGTGCTTGCCCCCCCCCTCCTGCAGTGTTTTCAGTGCCTAAAATCCTCAAATATTCCATAAAAAATCATACTAAATTTGCAGGGCATTTAGAGCACTTTTATTTTCGGGATATTTTTATTGCACAGATAATTCAGAAAACAGACAGATAATACTATTTTTGCTTTATTTATTCTAAATAACAGAAAGTAAAAAGGCGTACACAAGGTTGTGCCTTCTAGTTTCATCCATCTCATGATCATCAAAATGAATCCACTAACAAGGTTGATCAAGTCTTGTTAACAAACTCATTCCGAATAACACGGAACCGGAGAAATTTCGAATAACACTAAGTTACCTCAACGGAGAGATGAACATCCCCAATAATAAGAATATCATACTTTTTCTTGACAGTAGGAAGAGGAAATTCAAAACCTCCAATAATTATAGTTGGAACTTTTCCAATAGAATTGATGCTATGAACTGGAGATTGTGTCCTCGGAAAGAGTACCATATGCTCATTACCATTAACATGAAAAGTGACATTGCCTTTGTTGCAATCAATAATAGCCCCTGCAGTATTCAAAAAGGGTCTACCAAGGATAATCGACATACTATCGTCGTCGGGAATATCAAGAATAACAAAGTCCGTTAAGATAGTGACATTTGCAACCACAACAGGCACATCCTCACAAATACCGACAGGTATAGCAGTTGATTTATCAGCCATTTGCAAAGATATTTCAGTAGGTGTCAACTTATTCAATTCAAGTCTACAATATAAAGAGAGAGGCATAACACTAACACTGGCTCCAAGATCACATAAAACAGTTTTAACATAGTTTCTTTTAATGGAGCATGGTATGGTTGGTACCCTCCACCCTTAAAAGTGTAATTAGCAAGCATGGTGGAAATTTCACCTTCCGGTATCTTTATTTTATTTGTAATGATATCCTTCATATACTTAGCATAAGGATTTACTTTGAGCATATCAGTTAAGTGCATATGTAAGAAGATAGGTCTAATCATTTCAGCAAAGCGCTCAAAATCCTCAGCATCCTTTGTCTTGGATGGTTTAGGAGGAAAGGGCATGGGTTTCTGAACCCATGGTTCTCTTTCTCTACTGTGCTTCCTAGCAACAAAATCTCTTTTATCATAACATTGATTCTTTGATTGTGGGTTATCAAGATCAACAGCAGGTTCAATCTCTACATCATTATTTTTGCTAGGTTGAGCATCAACATGAACATTATCATTAATATTATCACTAGGTTCATGTTCATCACCTGATTGCGTTTCAGCATCAGAGATAGAAGTATCATTGGGATTCTAAGGTGTGTCTACGACAGATTCATTAGAAGCATGCAAAGTCCTATTGTTTTTCTTTTTCTTCTTTTTGGAAGAACTAGGTGCCTCTAAATTATTTCTCTGAGAATCTTGCTCGATTCTCTTAGGGTGGCCTTCAGGATACAAAGGTTCCTGAGTAATTCTATGTCGGTGTACAAAAGTAGGGGCTCTGCTTTTGACCCCTTTACTTGTGCATGGGCAGTCAGAGCCTCCCGCCACGGCCACGCATAACAGGGGAGGAAAGGGAAGCCGGAGAGAAGCCGAAGCCACAGGGACAATCGAAGCAACAACAAGGACCAAGGCCACGAAGATCAGATAGGCGTAGCAGGTTTCCCCGGCAAGGACCCTTGCCGGGGCAGCCCCGGCAAGACCCTTGCCGGGGCAGCTCGCCAACGCCAACCGAAGTGATCCACTTTTGAGCCCACCAACGCTAGGCAAATGTGTTGGGACAGGGCTCGGGAGGCACCTCTGTGGTGGCATGCAGATCTTTGTGAAGAGAAAGAATGATCAAGATCAAGTAAGGATAGGAAGGCAACTATCCTCACCGAGTGAACCCACAAGACCCCCGGCAAGATCCTTGCCGGGGAAGCCAGCGCGCCATGGCAAGACCCTTTCCGGGCCAGCCGGCAAGACCCTTGCCGGGCCACCCGGCAAGACCCTCGCCAAGCGCACCGGTAGGGCCACCTCCAGGCCCGCACAAGCCAAGTCACCGCCGCCATTCGCATGCAGCTGCCGGCCCAACCAGCTGGGCAGGCACCTGTGTGGCGACATGCAAACCTTCGTGGAGGCTCCACCACTGCGCCACCTCAGCTTCCTACCTGCCTACATGGCACCACATGCATCGCTGGCCAGGGGCGCGTGTCGAAGCGAGGAGGAGTGGCGACGGACGGGACGGGCCTCGCCCCCGTCCCCGATAAAGCAAAGGGACACCTAAGCCTCGCATTAAATGTGTCTTGTCCTGTAATACTAGCGATAAATTCGCAATGCTGTAGCACTTTCCACCTCCTGTGTGCCACTGTGGCAGCCCCTTTCGCCTATAAAAGGAGGCCCATGGCACACAGAGAAAGGATTCGGCTCCTTGGAATCTCGCAGCACCTAGAGCTAGTTCAGGAGCTCAAGAACACTAATACATCCACCAAAGCAGGATCGTAGGGTTTTACGCATCTTTGCGGCCCGAACCTGGGTAAATCCCTCTGTGTTGTCTGCTATAGTCCTGCTTTCCTCACGATCCCTGCGCCCCGCAACCGTAGAAGGGATTCCGGTGATCCCATAGGTGTCGTTTCCCATCGACATCTTTGGCGCGCCAGGTAGGGGGCGCTGTTGTGAGAATCTGGTCTAGAAGTTGACCTAGCTGTTCTTCATTGCCATGGCTCCTAAGAAGAAGGCGACCACGGCGATCGGTTCGTCCGGGACCGGGTTGGTACCGGCGTGGACCGGTAGCAAGCCAGTCGCGGAGAGAACCCGTGGCACGTTCCGCGAACATCTGCATCACCCCGATGGTCCCGGCCTGACGAGTGGCGTCGTTCGCACGCCGGGCGACGAGCCACCAGTCGTGGGCTCCGGAGGTGGAGTCGGCCCCCCCGCAGGCGGTGCAGGGCCCTCCAGGGGTGCCCCCGTCCCGCCAGGCGGCGGCATGGCGACCTCGAAGACGCCAACACCGGCGCCCACGGTGCAGTCCTCCCAGACTGTGCGTGACGAGCAGTGTCACCCTGTCGGTGGCCCTACGCGCCGCCCTGGGAAGAATCTCGTGCGTCCATCACGCAAAGAAGAGGGCCAGCATGCACGCTGAGGTGCTGATAAAGGTGGGGAACGACTGCGGAGCCATGACACAGCTCATTCTAACGTGGTTAGAAGTCGAGGCGCATCGCGGTCCACCCAGCTCTCGCCGCCACCCACGCCGGTGGAAGCCCTAGCACGCGCAGTTGCTCCTCGATTTTCCTCCCGCCGTGGAGAAGCTCGACGAGTGGAGGGCCACCATGTGGAGCCTCGTCGGCATCGCCAACAACGATGAGTTGCGGCCGGCGGGACCCATAGGCTGTTGCTCCACCGGGTCTCCGCGTGTCATCAAAGACCGCGCTGGAGGCAATGCAGCCACGGTGCACTCCCCTCCTCCGTCCCGGCCACTCCGGGCATCGGTTCGTCGCGATAACGCTCAGGACGATGTCTCCATCGCGTCCCGACCCACGAACCAACCGTGATCAGCGCCAAGTCCTTCAGGAGCGGGCTCATGAGGACGCTCGAACCACGATCAAGCGTCGACATGACGCGTGCCACCAGTCGGACAGGTAAGCAGGGCCCGCTACGAACCACCCAGCGCCAGGGGGCTACGGTGGCCTACCTTACGAGGTGGGTTGTTCAGCCTTCACCCGTGAGCTGCGGCAGTTCTAGTGGCCCTCCCACCGTACGTTCAAACCCGACGTTGGCGAGAAGTACAATGGAAAGACTCACCCGTCAGAGTTCCTCAGCATCTACACCATCGCGACGCAAGCTGCTGGGGCCCGCAACGACAAGGTGCTTGCCAACTACTTCCCATTGGCACTCAAGCCTAATGTTATGTCATGGTTGATGCACTTGCCGGTGGATTCCAGCTCTTCTTGGGCGAATCTGTGCCATGAGTTTGTTGGCGCTTTTACCGGAGGTCACCAAGCTCATGGCCAGGTGAGTGATTTACACATCATCCCCCAAAAGGAAGGAGAAAACCTGCGCAAGTACATCCAAAGGTTCAGCCGGGTGTAGTAAAACATCCCCGATCTTCATCCCACCGCTGTGATCAGTGCGTTCCATCAGAACGTGCACAATCACAAGATGCGTGAAGAAATGGCGATGAACAAGGTTAAGGATGTGGCCGAGCTCTATGTTCTGGCCGATCGGTGCGCTCGTGCCGAGGAGGGAAGGAAGTACCCCGGCGAAGATGCCGGTGCGAAAACCGACTCCACTGGCGATACCACCGCCCCAGCAAAGAAAGGCCGACACCATAACAGGAAGCGCTAGGGCAAGGCCGTGCTTGCCGTTGAGGGATCCGGCGACACCGGCACCACCAAGAAGACCAAGGTGAGCGACCCCGGCAAGGAGGCTGCCGGGTGTGACGCTTGCCGGACCTTGGCGGCTGCCGACAAGCCAGGAGGCTCTGACAAGCAGTACTGCAAGATCCACCGCACCAAGGGCCATGATCTCCAAATTGCCGGCAGGTAGAGCTACTCGCCGAGAAGCAGAAAGCTGAGTATGAGCGGCGGGACAAGGAGAAGGGCCCAGATGGTGCCGAGGGATCCGGCAAGAAATATGGCGGCCAAGGAGGTCGCCACGGCAAGGAGAATCAGCAAGAGAGGCCCGCCCGGGGCCGCGACAAGAAGTAGGAAGACGATGATCATGACGAGGACGACGAGTCCGGCGACCACGAGTTTCAGAAAGCCACAGAGGCCATGTGCGTCGATGGTGGCGCCTCGCTGCATACATCCCACTGCCAACTCAAGCAGTGGGCGCGTGAGATCACAGCGGTGGAGCCATCATTTGACGCACGGAAGCCGCTGAAATGGTCCAGCACGCCCATCATCTTCGACACCGAGGACCACCATGACCGCACCACTGCGGTCGGGTGCTTGCCGTTGTTGGTTTCGCCAACGATCCGCAACCTCAAGGTGACAAAGATGTTGGCGGGGCCGGCCTGAACTTGATCTCGCCCGTCATGATCCAAAGGCTGCAGATCCCTGATGGCGACCTCGAGGAGACGGGTACGTTCCGAGGGGTTAACCCGGGGAGGAGCCACCCGAAGGGAAAGATCACGTAGCCCGTGACATTCGGAGGTGAGCTGAACCATAGGACGAAGAGGATCGTTTTCGATGTAGCCGAGATCCCCTTGCCTTACAACGGGATCCTCGACCGCCCAGCGCTAGCCAAGTTCATGGCGGCTTCACACTACGCCTACAACAAGCTAAAGATGCCCAGGCCGATGAACATCATCACCATCCCCTCCGACAAGAGAGATGCTCTAATCTGCGCTGACCAACTCTACCGGGAAGAAGTCGCAGCAGCTGCCCCTAAGGCGCCTGCTTCTACCGACAAAGCCCCGGGAGAGAAGAAGACCGGAGACCCCTCGCACCCACTCCGGCAAGCGCACCTCTTCCGGGTGTTGTGCTTCCATTGAGAACGTGCCAGAGAGCTCCACCGGCAAGTGCAACAAGTCCAGGGCTACACCACCAGAGACCAAGAAGGTGCCCGTCAAGGAGGATGGCACGGGAGGAGCTTTTACCATAAGCTCCACCCTCGACGGCAAATAGGAAAGCGAGCTCGTCACCTTCCTGCGGGCGAATGTTGATGTGTTTGCATGGCAAGCCTCCGACATCCCCGGCGTTCCCAGGGAGGTGACTGAGCACCACCTTGCTGTCTGTCCTCATGCGCGACCCATCAAGCAGAAGGTCAGGAAGCAAGCTCTGGAGAGGCAAGAGTTCATCACGGAGGAAATCAGAAAGCTAGAGGCAGCAGGCTTGGTGAGGGGAGTACTCCATCCGACGTGGTTGGCCAATCCGGTAGTGGTGCGCAAAGCAAATGGGAAATGGAGGCTGTGTATTGACTGCACAGACATCAATAAGGCATGTCCAAAGGACCCTTTCCCGTTGCCGCAAATCGACCAGATTGTTGACTCCATGGCTGGGTGTGACCTCTTATCATTCCTCGACGCCTACTCGGGATACCACCAGATCTTCATGACAAAGGAAGACGAGGAAAAGACAGCATTCATCACCCCATGTGGTACGTATTGCTTCTTACGGATGCCTTTCGGGTTGAAGAGTGATGGCTCGACCTTTGCAAGAGCAATCCAAATTGGTTTTGAGCCCCAGCTACATAGAAATATGGAAGCTTATATGGATGACATAGTGGTCAAAACCAAGGACAAAGCAACGCTTGTGCAAGATCTGGAGGAAACATTCAAAAACCTGCACAAGATCGACCTCAAGTTGAACCCTGAGAAGTGTGTCTTCGGTGTCCCGTCCGGCAAGCTCCTCGGGTTCTTTGTGTCCTAGCGCGGGATTTAAGCAAACCCATATAAGATCAAGGGCATCGAGCAGATTGAGGAACCCAAGCGGATCAAGGACGTGCGTCGGCTCACTGGCTGTGTTGCTGCCATGAGCCGGTTCATCTCCAAGTCCGCAGAGCGTGCCCTTCCTTTCTTCAAGATCTTGAAGAACGCAGGGCCAGTGGAGTGGACCCCAGAGGCCGAGGCAGCGCTGCAGGATTTGAAGAAATACCTCTCCTCTACCCCAGTACTGGTTGCACCCAAACCACAAGAACCGTTGCTGCTTTACCTAGCGGCAACAAATCAAGTGGTTAGCGCCACACTAGTGGCGCAGAGAGAGGTCGACGAGAAGGCAGCAACAGCGATAGAGCCAACAGATAGCAAGCCGAGACCCTCTCCAGTAGGGCTCGATCCCGGCAAGATTGAGTCCCTGGCAGGGGTTGACACCAGCGCGACAGGACCCACATGACCAGGGGAAGAGGCACAGAAGAAGAAGATGGTGCAACACCCGGTGTACTTCGTCAGCTCCCTCTTGCAGGGGGCTAGATCAAGGTACTCAGGTGTGCAAAAGCTGCTCTTCGGCCTCCTTATGGCTTCGAGGAAGTTGCACCATTACTTCCAAGCGCACGAGATCACGGTGGTCACCCGCCTCCCGTTGCAACGGATACTGCACAACCCAGATGCGACGGGGAGGATCGTGGAATGGGCCCTGGAGCTGTCGAGTTTCGGCTTGAAATTTGTAAGTAACTCGACAATTTAGAGCAGAGTCTTGGCGGAGTTTATTGTTGAATGGACCTCGACGCCCGACAAAGAGGTACAGGAGACCGCTCTTCCCGGCAAGGAAACGAGCCGCAACTGGATCATGTACTTTGACGGTGCCTTCTCGCTGCAAGGCGCCGGCGCTGGTGTGCTGCTTGTCGCACCCACCAGAGAGCACCTCAAGTATGTTATCCAGATGCACTTTCCCCGGGAGATGTCAACCAACAACACCGCCGAGTACGAGGGTTTTCTTGCCGGTCTCAGGATCGCGGCAGACCTCGGAGTTAAGAAGCTCATCGTCAGGGGCGACTCACAGCTCGTCGTCGGGCAGATCAACAAAGATTATCAAAGCCCGTTGATGGAAGCTTACGTAGATGAGGTGAGGAAACTGGAGGAGCGCTTTGACGGTATACAAGCGGAGCATGTCCCTCGGGCGGACAACGACATCGCCGATTACCTGTCAAAGCGCGCCGCCCTCAAGCTACCTGTGGAACCAGGTACTTTTGTGCTTCAGTTAACCCAACCATCCGTTGAGCCGTCAACCGGGCAGAGCAAGCGGAGGAAGCTAGGTCCCGGCAAGTACTTCCCCACCGAGCTCCCCAGAGCCATCGGCGAAGATGTTGCCGTGGATGCCACTCCTGCCGCAAAGCAACCGACTCCGGCAGGACCTCAGGTCATGGCCGTGGAGGGCAGCCACTCCCACGGCAGAAGAGATGCCTTTGGTCCTTGCCGTCGAGCCACAGGCTCCGGCATGGGCGCAGCACACCATCCGTTTCCTTCAAAAAGGAGAGCTTCCTGAGGAGCAAGAAGAGGCAGAAAGAGTAGCCCGCCGGTCTGCCCTGTACCAATTCGTTGATAACGTGTTGTACAGAAGAAGATCGAATGGGGTGAAATTGATGTGCATCTCCCGGGAGGAAGGACTAAAGCTGTTGGCAGAGATACATGGAGGCATATGTGGCTCCCACATAGGGGTCAAGGGCCCTTGCCGGCAAGGCTTTCCGGCAAGGTTTTTTCTGGCCCACTGCCCTCCAGGATGCGACGGCACTAGTAGCCAAGTGTGAAGCGTGCCAGTTCCATTCAAAGAAGCTTCATCAACCAGCCCAAGCCCTTCAGACTATCCCTCTCTCCTGGCCCTTCTCGGTATGGGGGCTCGACATACTAGGCCCTTTCCCCCATGCCGTCGGGGGCCTTGAGTACTTGTACGTCGCGATCGACAAGTTCACAAAGTGGCCAAAGGTGGAAGCAGTGAGGAAGGTGATAGCGCAGTCAGCCATCAAGTTCTTCAAGGGGCTAATGTGCCGTTTCGGGGTACCCAACAGAATCATCACCGACAATAGCACACAGTTCACGAGCCATGCCTTCATGCAATACATTGAGGACCTCGGCAGCAGGGTCTGTTTTGCTTCTGTGGCACATCCACGAAGCAACGGCCAAGCGGAGAGAGCAAATGCTGAAGTCTTGCGAGTCTTAAGGATGCATACTTTTGACAGGCTACGCAAGAGTGGAAGGCGCTGGATTGATGAGTTGCCGGCGGTTCTTTGGTCGATCAGAACGACGCCAAATCGAGCCATCGGCCAGACACCCTTTGCCCTAGTGTACGGGGCATAAGCAGTTATCCCCACGGAACTCATATACGGGTCACCTCGAGTGCTCGCTTATGATGAGCTTGAGCAAGAGCAATTGCGGCAAGATGACGCGACGCTCCTTGAGAAGATCGTCTCCCGGCGGCTGTGAGAGCAGCATGCTACCAGCAAGCCTTGCGCCGCTACCATAGCCGCAAGGTTCATGCCCGGAGCTTTGAGGAAGGTGACCTTGTTCTTCGGCACGTTCAGTCGGCCAAGAATTCCAACAAGTTGACGCCAAAGTGGGAAGGCCCTTATCGGGTAACGCGAGTCACCAGGCCCGGCGCAGTCCGGCTGGAGACCGAAGATGCCATTCCAGTGAGCAACTCGTGGAACATCGAGCATCTCCGCAAGTTTTACCCATAAGGTGCGGCTGCCGGGCCTCCCGGCAAGCCACCCTTTTGTACAAGCCTTGCCGGTAGGCATGTAACCCTTTGTACAAAGCCAGGCGCAGACCCTGAGCATAAATAAACGAAGCGCTAGCGCCCTAAGTTATAGCATGCATGCTAGATTGAGTCTCTTCCTTGGTTAGGGTTGATAGTGCTTAGCGGCGGCTAACCACCCTAGCTTAGAGGTCGAGTGCGAGTCTCTCTGTTCCTCTCTGTCTTCTTTGGTTCGCAGGCCACGTAAGTATTCTTGCCGAGCTACTTTGGAAGAAAGGGAACGGACCGGCACCCGGACCCCAGCAAGCCAGAGTTGTCGGGGGCTGCAAGAACAAGGGTCCCTTCGCGGCAAACCAAGGTCGTTGGGGGCTGCAGATCTAGATAAGTTTTTTATCCTCTATCATGCATTTCATTATGGACTGGGACACGTGAAAGCCCGTTCTATCTCTAAGTTGCCATGTTCCCCCTTTTCGGTACCCAAGGATTATCCCCTGGGTCCGAATTTGGTCGTAGCCGCGGCGACAAGGAAGGGGAACGGGGAGCCTAAGCCCACTTCATCCCCGCCTCCGCCAAGAGCATGAGAAAGGTTGAGCAAGGTGGGGAGACGGCAAGGCCTGTTGCCGGGCGAAAAAGTGTTTGTCTTAAAGATAACAAGGATTCACTCCTTGTCGTGGATCCCTCCCGCGAATGAAAATCCCGGCAAACATCCCTTTTTCATTAAAAAAACATCCCGTACAGGTATAGCTCATACGAAATGAAGAACATGAGCAAGGGGATTACAAGTTCTAAAGATAACAAAGGCCTGAAGGCTTACAAGATTAAAAATATATAAGGTGCCCATAATCCCTTTATTGTCCCTCTCCTCAGGAAATGGAACAAGAAAGCAGAAGGGCAAAAGGGGCGCCTAGGCGAGCTATGAGTGGCAGAAGACACCAAGAGAACATCTCGGTGGCCGTCCAAGGGCTGGATGGTGATGGCGGCGCCAGAGGCAGAGCTCGAAGACGAGCCAGCAGGACGTCAACACACGACGAAGGCGTCGGTGCCCGCGTACTCCAACTTGACGGCCTTGCCGCCCGTCCTCTTCCTCTTCCGCAGCCTCCCTACGCCGGTGCCGCTCGGAGCGGCGCCCAACACCTAGTCGGACCCATCATCCTGCCGCCCGCTGCCCTCATCGTCGCTGTCGTCGCTGTCGTTGTCTTCCTCGCCACTCTCGCTTGAGGAGGACTCTTCATCGTCGTGGGAGCTCTCCATGCAGTACCTCACGCGGGTCCCGAAGTGCCCGAAGATCTTGACGGAGAGGAGGCCACCCTCCATTAGTTTGAAATGGAGAGCGAGCCCATCCGTCAAGCTGTGGAGGCGAGCGAAGGTCTTCCACCCTCGGTGAAGATACATGACGTGAGGGGCGGGGAACTTGACATCGACCCATGTGCCACTGTTCCCACAACCCCTCATGTGCAGCCACAGCACCTGCAGCGGATCCAGCTCCATCTCCCGCGCAAATGGGGTCGGAAGGTGAAGGCGACGGCGCGCCGGATGGTGCAGCCTGACAAAGAATTCGCAGTGGTTGTCCCCGGCGTGGCCCTCCATCGGAGGAGGGGCTGCTGGAGGGGGCGAGGCGGATCTGTCGCCCCGTCCTTCTCTCCCTCGGGCACCGCGACGGCCTCGACCTCGCCCCCTCCCCCTTCCTCTAGCGGTCAGCTCCGCCGCTATGAGCTCCTGGGGAGGGGCGATGCGCTGTCTGGCCGAGACCCTCGCCGCCACCGATGATGCGTCGCCACGCCCCCTCGCCATGGCAGAAGAAGAAAGAAAGCAGGAATGGGAGAGGCAGATGGTGAGAGGCTGAGGGGCACTGTTCCTCCCGCTCCCCTCTTTATAAAGGGGCGGGGGCGAGGCCCGGCCGCCCCCTCTCGGCCAATCCGGCTTCTTGAAGTGACAGCAAGCGGGGCCGTCGACCGCCCTCCCCGCTCCATTGAAGGCTCATGGGAGTCGACCCGCACGCGCGCGACTACCCACGTCCCGCGCGCCTGCCATTCGCTCTGCGTTATGCATGCGGCGAATGTGGAGCAAGGGGCGGGCGCAGTGGGACGCGTGGAACAACGGTTCCCGAGCGAGGGCAGTAAATGGGAGGCGGTCTTGCGGTCTCGAAGAGACACGCAAGCCGCCTCTTTACGATCCACCGCAAGGTGACGCCAGCACGCTAACGTCATGCACGCGCACGACCCCCACGTCGCGCGTTCAACGCGGGTCGTGGGCAAGCGCAGCGGACGAAACAGTGGCCGCGGTAAAAATCCGCCCCAACTACCCGCGCACCATTCTGGGCCTGGCCCAACAACGTGCTGCGCTTATGTGTGGCCCAGGCCCGGGGGCTCCTGTCCGTGTACAAAAGTAGGGGCTCTGCTTTTGACCCCTTTACTTGCGCACGGGCAGTCAGAGCATCCCGCCACGGCCAAACATAACAGGGCAGGAAAGGGAAGCCGGAGAGAAGCCGAAGCCACAGGGACAATCGAAGCAACAACAAGGACCAAGGCCACGAAGATCGGATAGGCGTAGCAGGTTTCCCCGGCAAGACCCTTGCCGGGGCAGCTCGCCCACGCTAGCCGAAGTGAGCCACTTTCGAGCCCACCAACGCTAGACAAATGCGTTGGGACAGGGCTCGGGAGGCACCTCTGTGGTGGCATGCAGATCTTTGTGAAGACAAAGAATAATCAAGATCAAGTAAGGATAGGAAGGCAACTATCCTCACCGAGGGAACCCACAAGACCCCCGGCAAGATCCTTCCCAGGGAAGCCAGCGCGCCACGGTAAGACCCTTGCCGGGCCAACCGGCAAGACCCTTGCCGGGCCACCCGGAAAGACCCTTGTCGGGCCACCTGGCAAGACCCTTGCCAAGCGCACCAGCAGGGCCACCGCCAGGCCCACACAAGCCAAGTCACTGCCGCCGTTCTCATGCAGCTGCCGACCCAACCAGCTGGGTAGGCACATGTGTGGCGACATGCAAACCTTCATGGAGGCTCCACCACCGCGCCACCTCAGCTGCCTGCCTGCCTACATGGCACCACATGCATCGCTAGCCAGGGGCGCGTGTCGGAGCGAGGAGGAGCGGCGACGGATGGGACGGGCCTCGCCCCCGTCCCCGATAAAGCGAAGGGACTCCTAAGCCTCGCATTAAATATGTCTTGTCCTATAATATTAGCGATAAACTCGCAATGCTGTAGCACTTTCCACCTCCTGTGTGCCACTGTGGCAACCCCTTTCGCCTATAAAAGGAGGCCCATGGCACACAAAGAAAAGATTCGGCTCCTTGTAACCTCGCAGCACCTAGAGCTAGTTCAGGAGCTCAAGAACACTAATACATCCACCAAAGCAGGATCGTAGGGTTTTACGCATCTTTGCGGCCCGAACCTGGGTAAATCCCTCTGTGTTCTCTGCTAGTCCTTCTCTCCTCATGATCCCCGCGCCCCGCAACCATAGAAGGGATTCCAGTGATCCCATATGTGTCGTTTCCCACCGACATTCTACCAGTTCTAGTGGCCACTCTAACAGCAAGTCATGTTTATTATTTAATTCATCGAGTAAATCATTTTGAGCTTTAAGTACTTGCTCAGCTTGAGTGGTAACCATAGAAGCATATTTTCTAATGAGTTTAAGTTCACCTTTAACTCTAGCCATATAACTACTCAAGCGTCCTATCTCGAAAGCATTATTCCTTAATTCTCTAACAACATAAGCATTAAAACTTTCTTGTCTAGCCATAAAGTCATCAAATTCATCTAAGCATGGGCTATGAAATTTAGTAGACGGAATTTCAACTTTATCATATTTATAGAGAGAATTTACCTTTACTACCTGTGTCGGGTTATCAAGACAATGTGTTTCTTCAACAGGCGGTATATTAAGACCATGTATTTCTTCAATAGGTGGTAAATTCTTAACATCTTCAGCTTTAATACCTTTTTCTTTCATTGATTTCTTTGCCTCTTGCATATCTTCAGGACTAAGAAATAGAACGCCCCTCTTCTTCGGAGTGGGTTTAGGAATAGGCTCAGGAGTTGGCTCAATAGGTTCAGGAATTGCCTCAGGAATTGGCTCAGGGAGAGTCCAATTATTTTCATTAGTCAACATATTATTCAATAGTAATTCAGCTTGGTCGACTGTTCTTTCCCTGAAAACACAACCAGCACAACTATCCAAGTAGTCCTTGGAAGCATCGGTTAGTCCATTATAAAAGATATCAAGTATTTCATTTTTCTTAAGAGGATGATCAGGCAAAGCATTAAGTAATCGGAGAAGCCTCCCCCAAGCTTGTGGGAGACTCTCTTCTTTGATTTGCAGAAAATTGTATATTTCCCGCAAGGCAGCTTGTTTCTTATGAGCAGGGAAATATTTAGTAGAGAAGTAATAAATCATATCCTGGGGACTATGCACACAACCAGGATCAAGAGACTTAAACCAAGTCTTAGCATCACCCTTTAATGAGAACGGAAATATCTTAAGGATATAATAATAGTGAGACTTCTCATCATTAGTAAACAGTGTGGCTATATCATTTAGCTTGGTTAGATGTGCCACAACAGTTACAGATTCAAGGCCATAAAAAGGATCAGATTCAACCAAAGTAATAATCTCAGGATCAACAGAGAATTCATAATCCTTATCAGTAACACAGATAGGTGAGGTAGCAAAAGCAGGGTCAGGTTTCATTCTAGCATTAAGAGATTGCTGCTTCCATTTAGCTAATAACTTCTTAAGATCATATCTATCTTTGCAAGCAAAAATAGCTCTAGCAGCTTCCTCATCCATAACATAACCCTCAGGAACAACAGGTAATTCATGATCAGGAGGAGAGCTTTCATTATCACTATCATCAATAATATCATCATTAATAATTTCGTTCTCTCTAACCCTAGCAAGTTGTTCATCAATAAATTCACCTAATGGCAAAGTAGTATCACGCACAGAAGTAGTTTCAACATAAGTATCATGCATATCAGAAGTGGCATCATCAATAACATGCGACATATCAGAATTCATAGCAGTAGCAGGTTTAGGTGTCGCAAGCTTACTAATAACGGAAGGAGAATCTAGTGCAGAGCTAGATGGCAGTTCCTTACCTCCCCTCATAGTTGAGGGCAAAATCTTAGTTCTTTCGTCTTTCAAGTTCCTCATAGTGATCAACAGATATAAATCCCAAGTGACTCAAAGAATAGAGCTATGCTCCCTGGCAACGGTGCCAGAAATTAGTCTTGATAACCGACAAGTGTAGGGGATCGCAACAGCTTTCGAGGATAGAGTATTCAACCCAAATTTATTGATTCGACATAAGGGGAGCCAAAGAATATTCTTAAGTATTAGCAGTTGAGTTGTCAATTCAACCACACATGAATAACTTAGTATCTGTGGCAAAGTATTTAGTAGCAAAGTAATATGATAGTAATGGTAATATTGGAAAAAGTAAAGATAATAGTTTTGTAGTAGTCATAACAATAGCAACGGAAAAATAAATAAGCGAAGCACAAGATGTGAAAAGCTCGTAGGCATTGGATCAGTGATGGATAATTTTGTTGGATGCGATTCCTCATGTAATAGCTATAACATAGGGTGACACAGAACTAGCTCCAGTTCATCAATGTAATGTAGGCATGTATTCCGAATATAGTCATACGTGCTTATGGGAAAGAACTTGCATGACATCTTTTGTCCTACCCTCCCGTGGCAGCAGGGTCCTAGAGGAAACTAAGGGATATTAAGGCCTCCTTTTAATAGAGAACCGCAACAAAGCATTAGCACATAGTGAATACATGAACTCCTCAAACTATGGTCATCACCGAGAAGTATCCCGATTATTGTCACTTCGGGGTTGTCGGATCATAACACATAATAGGTGACTATATACTTGCAAGATAAGATCAAGAACACACATATATTCATGAAAACATAATAGGTTCAGATCTAAAATAATGGCACTCGGGTCCTAGTGACAAGCATTAAGCATAGCAAACTCATAGCAACATCAATCTCAGAACATAGTGGATACTAGGAATCAAACCCTAACAAAACTAACTTGATTAAATGGTAAATCTCATCCAATCCATCACCGTCCAGCAAGCCTACGATGGAATTACTCACGCACGGCGGTGAGCATCATGAAATTGGTGATGGAGGATGGTTGATGATGATGACGGCGACGAATCCCCCTCTCCGGAGCCCCGAACCTCCAGATCAGCCCTCCCGAGAGAGATTAGGGCTTGGCGGCAGCTCCGTATCGTAAAACGCGATGAAACACTCTCTCTGATTTTTTTCTCCACGAAACAGAATATATGGAGTTGGAGTTGAGGTCGGTGGAGCCTCAGGGGGCCCACGAGACAGGGGGCGCAACCAGGGGGACGGCGCGCCCCCCACCCTCGTGGACAGGGTGTGGGCCCCCTGGTCTTGATTCTTTCGCCAGTATTTTTTATATGGGATTTTTGCATTCGTGCCCCTAGTTGGATCATGCTCGACTTATTTGCCCCTAGTTTTTCAATAATTGCGGTTTTGCCCAGCTCACTTCACTCGCCTTGTGTTTTTGCCCTTCCGGGGCGGTTCCGACCAATCACGGTTTGCCACGTGGCGACTGCTCATTGGTCGGAACCGCCCCGGAAGGGCAAAAACACAAGGCGAGTGAAGTGAGCTGCGCCAAACCGCAATTATTGTAAAACTAGGGGCAAATCAGTCAAGCGTGACCCACTAGGGGCACCAATACAATTGTTCCTTTTTATATTTTCCAAAACTTATCTCCGTGGATTTTCAGGTCATTCCGAGAACTTCTGTTTTCTGCACAATAAACAACATCATGGCAGTTCTGCTGAAAACAGCGTTAGTCCGGGTTAGTTTCATTCAAATCATGCAAGTTATAGTCCAAAACAAGGGCAAAAGTGTTTGGAAAAGTAGATACGTTGGAGATGTATCATCGCGCCCCCAGGAGCCTGTTTTTCGCCGGCTTAGGCCGAAATCAGCGCCGGCGGACTCGGGTCGAACCCGGCGCGCTGGGGGCGCCGGGGCGAGTGGTTTTGGCGCGAAAGAGTCGTGGGCCCGCCAAGTCAGCTAGACGGGCGCTTCATCGCCCTCATCGCCTCGGTTCCCGCGAGAATCAATGCCAAGGCTGTCGTGCTGCCGCCGCCGGTCAGCCTTGCCATTGATTCGTCATGACGGGCGGCGCGTCGCGGGGCAATGCGGTGACGCCTCCCCTCCCGCCATGCGTACACACGGGTGTGGCTATATAAGTCGGTGGCCTCCCTCGCCTCTCGCCACACCAGCCCTAGCCGCCGAGCTCTCCCTCTCCCGTGCGCAGCCACCGACGCTTCTTCCCTCCCTCTCCCTCACTCCCAAGCCCGATGGCCGCGCGTTTCCCTGGCGACGCGGCGGCGGCCAACGGCTTCAGTCGTCGTTCGCTTCACGAGTGGGAGGCGTGGCTCCTGTTCGAGGCCAACATCCCAGCGCCATCGGACATGTGCGCCGGGCCGACGGGGTGGAGACTCAGCAATGGGGGAGTGCCCATTCTCCCGTTGCCCGACGTAGAGGCGCGCCCCGCCTACTTCGCCGCCGAGATCGACCGCGTGCGAGCCTCCCTCATAGAGGAGCAGCTCACCCTCCCCCAGTACGCCTCCGACAACCACGAGGCATGGGCGCCGTACTTCCAGCGGCGCCAGGAGCAGAGGCTGGCGTCCACCAACGAGGCACCGGTGGTGGGCGGCGTGAAGAACAGCAAGGGGCGCCGCGTGTGGTGGGGCGCCCCCGTCCGCACGCTCGACGGCGTGTTGTCGTACCTCGAGGGCGGCAACGAACCGCCGCTGGCATACCCTACCACAGCGGACGCCCCGGCCGACCCCCGGCGCGTCGGGCAATGGATGCCCAGGAGGTTCGGTTCCTCCTCGTCTTCCTCCTCGCACTCCTCCTCCCGTTCTTCTTCCCACTCCTCTGGCTCGCCGGCGTTGCTCGGCGTCAAGGCCAAGCCAGTAGCGGAGACGCCGCTCGGCCGGCGCACTCGTAGCGTTGGCATCGTCATAAACGAAGGCGGCCGGCGTGCCTCCTCGTCGGCTCCTCCGCGCTTCGTCAAACCAAAGACGGAGCCGGGGCTCGCAGCCGTGAAAACGGAGCCGGGGCTTCCCGCCGTGAAGACGGAGCACGGCGGCGTGGACCTCGACGATGAGGCGGCCCTAAAATGGGCGCGCGACGACTATCTCAAGATAAATGAGCTCTGTTTCCAAATAGATTTGTTCATCTGTAATGGAGATCACATTGGTGGGGATATAGGCTGATACATCTCCAGCTTGTGTTTCAATCACAGGTAACACAGTTGAGCTACCTGATGAGTATCGCTACTAGGGAGGCTTCTTGAGGTGAGGTACAATTATATTGTCTTTGATTTAACTAAAATCATGCTATCGCTTGATATGTACATCAACTCCATGTCACATCTTATCTTGGGGATTGGAAGAAGTAAACAACCGTGTCCTATGGAGTCTACTGTCTAGGAAGTTCAGAGATGGAACGTTCACGGTCTGTTAACTACAGATATGATAATCCTAAAAGAGTAAGTCCATACTAGCATGATGAAAAGGTCCAATTTGTTTTAGCATTTTTGGGGAAATTGTTACAAATTAATATGACCATTTCGTCAATTTGCAGGATTCAGTTCATAAAGTTTCTCTTTTTGGAAGAAATATGTAAGTAGCTAAATCTTTGGAATCTATGTTTGTAGAGAACAGACAGCTTGATGCCCTGGTGAGTTCTTCTCTGGAAGATTTAAATAGAGAATTAGTGATCGGAGAATTAAGCGCCTGTCTGCAATGTTTTTATACAGAATGTTTTATATACCATGACGGTTAGATCCGTGCCACACATGGGAGTTGCCGTGGCAGGCTCGAGGCAGCATGGTGCCGAGGCGGGAATGAGGCAAGAGGCAATGCGTCAGCGCGCCATGGTGCACAACGCCGTGCTGGGTGAGCGGCGGAGGCCTCAGGTCCTTCACTTGGCCAGGTTAGAGTTAGTGTCGACCTCTTCTAGATAGATACATGCATATGCTTCAATCTGTTTTTAAGATGAACATGATCTTGGTGGCTGTTTCAGATCTTTAACATCCTAAAAGCAGCATCACCCTGGACTGGGTGTGCATCTTTCTAATCTCCTGGACAGCTGCTGCTGCATGGCACCCTAGGCTTTACATTCTGGTCATACAAATACCCATCCGACTCCTCTGTTCTGACTTATTTTTCTGGCACCATAAAGTTACAATAAGCTCCCCTTGTAATGATATATCAAGTATATTGTCTAAGTAGGTAAATTGTAGTCCCTCCTCTGTTCTGAGTAACTTTGTTCGCAAGGGGGCTTTGGTATGTCAAACTCTTTCCAGGAATCACAAAGATATCGCAGCTAAAGTGCACCAGTGTTGCTGGTGAATGTCATGAATACAGGGAGTAGAGTGTCACCAATGAATTCCTCTATGAGCTATGGGTTGTCAAGGCTACAGTAGTACTTATAAGCTAATACTAATATTATTTGGAACAATTGTATTTATTTCAAGTCATATAGATCATGGTTATGGAAAGAGAAAGAATATTTTCATGTAGCAGCTCTGTTCCTTTTGTTGTATTTCCAAATGCCTTCAGATCCTACTTGTATCGCCATATCATTGTACACTTGGCATGAAATGGTTCCAAAAGCCAAAATCCTGTTGTAAATTATACTCCCTCCGTTTCTTTTTAGTCTGCATATAAGGTTTGGTCAAAGTCAAGCTTTGTAAAGTTTGACTAACTTTATATTAAAAAATATTAACATTCACAATATGAAATTAATATTTTCAGATGCACCATGAAATGTATTTTCATACTATATAGTTTTAGTATTGTAGATGTTTATATTTTTTGATATAAATTTGGTCAAATTTAATGTAGTTTGTCTTTGACCAAATTTTATACGCGGAGTAAAAAGAAACGGAGGGACTACCAGTTCTTTGTTTTATTTTTTGTAATGCCTAATGCCTTCAGGTCCTGTTTGAATCACAGTAAAACTGTAGTGGAAATAGAAGTATCAGATCACCAGGACATGAAAATGTTCACTGTTATGTTAAATGTACCCCACTGTACTATTTTGTACGCTTGAATGCTTACAACATAGGAGTAGATATTTGTTGTAACGTTTGAATGCTTTTGAATATTATATGTGTGCTTCCCTAGGGCTAACCGAACAAGTAAATGAGATTAGAAGGTAAGGGGATTATGGGGAGTGGGTGACAGCAGGGCATATGGTAACAGAATAAAGCCTGAAGGTGAAGGCAAGGTCTGACCCAAATTGAGCGAAGGCGGACACTTCGGGATATTGTGCCAATTCCAGTTTTGAAGTACCGCAGATTTGTTTCATAGGTTTCAACTGAGTGGCAGACCCGACACGACTGACGGATAAGTCAATGTTAATAGCTGGTCTAATTCCGCGATAAATGAGCTCTGTTTTCAAACAGATTTATTCATCTGTAATGGAGATCACATTGGTGGGGATATAGGCTGATACATCTCCAGCTTGTGTTTCAATCACAGGTAACACAGTTGAGCTACCTGTTGTAATCAGTTAGATATTCAATTATGTTTGGAAACAAGTAGATCCCATCAGCATTTGGTCTCTTCAGATTATTGCACATTTAGGATTGCAACACAAGTAGCTACATGTGAACTTAAATTATAAGATATGTATTCAAATTTAAAATTCTATTAAGACATGCATTGCACGTGCATACAAACTGGGGGACTCGCTCTGCAAACAAGTTGCTCTTCCATCACTGTCGGAAAGAAGTCATGAGGCACTCTCCTGCGAGCAACCCACATGACATGAGGTCCATGTTGTTGATGTTGCAAAGCTATCGGGGCCCCCGCCCCGACGTCCACAACGAGGAAAACAGGTGCCATAGGACAAGGTGCACTCCGGACTTGCATAGATACTGTGTGCACTTGCAACCTCCAGTCATATGTGTGAGCTGAATCTACTTCCTTTTCTTCGTGTTCAAATATAGGGTAAAAATAATGTTTATTTTTCTATTCAACCCGCTAGATTTTTTCTGGAATCAAGTGCCATACATGTCTTTTGCTGATTGCACCAACGGAGATGAGGGAGTGGTGGACATGCGGCACGGGAAGGTGAAAGAAGGGAGGTTCAGGAAGGAGAGTGAGATGACAAAACTGAGAGAAAGGAGGGAGACACCAAGGAAGGTGGCATGGCAAGAAAGCGAAGTTGTGCCCAAGGTTAGACCGTGATCGTGTACAACTGTTACCTTTCCATCAATGCTCAGGTTCATTGTCATTTTTAAAGTCCAACACTTGAAGCTCTACACAATTGTTGTCAGGGAAGATGGTAAACTTAATGAGGTTGGGGTTATTGTGAAGCTCGGTGTTTGGTGGAGTTGTCTCACGGTAAAGAGGACAAGGCATGCAAACATGAGTAACTGATAAATTTGAAAAATCACTTCCATTTTTTCTAGGAATATTGAATATAATTTATTTGGTAAAGAAAGTGGTAGAGAATACTGTGTTTTTGGACCTTCAGGTGAAGCGAAAATTATAACGTTGTGATATCAAATTATTGTTCATTGATTGTTTGATCAAGTTGCTGACACATGTTTGTTGTATGATAATTTTGCCATGTGAAGTATGTGCCTGAATCAAGTATCGCCCACTTATTCTTTGATTTTATCAGTTTTGCTAAATCTCATGTGTGATTCTTATTGTTGTTGTGTCACTAACTTTCTGCTTTGCACGAGGCCGAAGACGAGGATCACATGAGGAGAGATGCCTACAGCGAGGCCGAGCCATGTACAAGCGGGGGCAAGTCGGAGACTTAACCAGTGAGGGTTCATGGGGGTGCAGGTGGGGGAGGGGGACATCAGAGTTGTTCATCGAGGATGGTCGGGGCGAAAACTGACATGGCGGCGGGAGGAGGTCGAGGTGAGGGGAGGGTGGTGATAGCCGCCGGTTGTGGGGATGGAGTCAGGCAATTAGGCTTGGGTAGGGCACGATGGAATATGAGCAACCGTCATGGGAAAGGAGGGAGAAGATGAATAGGTGGTAGCGTGTTCCTATCCATTGGATATTGATTTATGGCCATAAATAGAAGTGAATGACGGGGGGAGTATTGTCAAGTACATGACGTATGGGTGCCCCCATAGTTATTTTTCAATCATTTGCCCGTAAAAACGCACGGGCATTCTACTAGTAAACAAATAAGGATTGGATTGACCGCATGTCCATTGCATACAAGAAAGGGCCATACAAGCCCAACTGGAATTATTGAACTTCTATTTTGTGCAGGCTCCCCTATGTCTCGCTTATAGTGAAACCTAGGGAACCCTCGCACGAAGAGGAGCACCAGATCGGGGATCATATTTGGAGTGCGGGTCGCTGGTTAGTGATCGTGCGTGCACCACACTTCCACGATGCGTACGTTTGGGCCGGCACTACATAGCTCATTTCTGGTTTTCAGATGGTTCTAGAAGAGCCATTTTTTCTTTTTTTCCATTCGGCTTTTTCTCCTTTTTCATTTTAGTTATATCTTTCCTTTTTATTTTCATTTCTTTTTAATTTCCTCTTTTGTTTTTCAATTTTTCTTTCATTTTCCCTTTTTAGTTTTTTTTATATTGTGACAATTTTCAATTTGTGACCATATTTTGAAATTGTGAAATGTTTTGCAAAGCATGAAGAAGTTTCAAAGCCGTGTTTGTTTTTAAAATGTCAACATTTCTACAATTAGTTTTACAATTCGCGAACATTTTCTGAAAATTGAACCTTTTTTTGAATCAGTGAACCTATTTAAAATCAATGAAATTTTTATGAAGCTTTGGAATTTTTTTTAAATTTTGCGAGCATGTATTGAAACATCATGAACATTTTTTCAATTCACGAATACTTTTTCAAAATCATGAACATTTTCTGAACAAGTGAACATTTCTATTTCAAATTGTGGACATTTTCTAATATGCAGAATTTTTTTACAAATTCCAGAACATTATTAAAATTCGTGAAAATTTATTTTAGAAACTCGTGACATTGTTTGGAAACTCAAGAACAATTTTTAAATATATGAAAAACGAATTATTAAATCACAAACATATTTTTAATCTGTGAACATTTTGCCAAGATATAAACAATTTTTTCCAAATAAAGTATAATCAGACTTAATTTAAAGTATAATCCCGACTTAATTTAAAGTATAATCCCGACTTAACAATTTTTGGAAAACAAATTGGAACATGTTTATACTCCCGACTTAATTTAAAGTATAATCAGACGAAAACAGAAGATAAAAAATAAAAACGAAAAAAAGGGCGCGGCCAGGCCCGCAAATGGGACGGCCCAAAGTGGAGCGCCGGGTTAGTGCGGGTGCGCACTGGCTCGTTCGCCATCGTGCAGGGCGCTATGTAAAAGCTCCCGTCGCAGATGACCCGGCCCAGCCGCACGGGAGGCCACAACTTAGTGTTTTTCTTTCTTTTTTTATGTTTCCTGTTTTATTTTTATGTTTTTCAAAAATATTCTTTAAAATATTCTAAACATTTATATTACAAAAAAAACTCTACATAGAACATTGCAAAACGCTGCCCTAGCGTTTGAAAAATGTTAAATAATGGATAAAATATTTATCACATATACGAAAAATGTGTAAAAATGAATACGATGTGTATAGAAAATTTTGGTCATGTATTTTTTTAAATCAAGTAGTAATTTAAAATAATTAATCTAGGATTTGAAAAATGTTAACCAATAGAGGAAAGACGTTGACCGTGTATTAAAAAATAAAACAATAGCCAGAAAAAATAGAGAAAGAAACATAGAAAAATAAGAAAAGGACAAAACAAAACTCGAAAAGCCAGTGGAAACCTGGCTCTTCAAGTTTGTCGCGTCCTACTAGTATAACATGAATTCGATGATGAGTTAGTGGCTAGCAACACTACACTAGAACAAGGAGCAATTACTGGGACGAGGAGATCCTTGGATCGAACTCTGTGTGCTCCCTTTCCTCTACTCCATTTCTTTTATGTGTGCTAAAGGGTCAGTTGGTTACTATAGACGCTCGAGAAGCTACCGTCTCGCTTATAGCGAGACCTAGCTCTCGTGACTTTTGTGCTCTATGGTTACTGGAAAGACGAGCGTGGCAACGCCATTAACGATCTAGTAGTACATCATAAATGGACCGAGGAATAGGATCTTCGAATATGTATTTTCTTTAGCAAGGTAGGTAAGATCGTGCCTTTTTTTATAGTTGTTTAAATTTGAATACAACACACAATCAACCATACCAAACATTTTTCATCCTCCCCATCCCTTAGTGAGTCCCAAACTAGGGTTTCTCGGTCTCCCGTCAGCGACGTCGTTGATCTACCTCGTCTTGTGTGGTCTTAGGGCCATGAAGGCGTGGGTGTATCCCGACCCTTGCCGGTGCGAGGGCTCATGCTCCGTGTTTAGGTTATTTAGGGTTTGTATCCTTCTCCGAAAGATGAGGTGGCGACGGCTCCCTGAAGATGGAATAATGTTCTTCCTGCCTAGCCCGTCCCAGTGTTGCGTCTAGCGTCCTTTGAGGGTGTGTGGAGGTGTGTCTCCGATGGATCTCGTGTGGATTCGGTCGGTGTTTTTCTTCAGTAGATCTATTTGGACTCGTCCTTCGTTTGTGTGTGTTCGTGTGCCTTCGGGTTGGATCCTTCTGATATACACTTCTCTTCATAGACGATGGTTGTTGTTCCGTTGTGCTGGTCGTTTAGGGTCTTGCCATGGTGATTTCCCGACTGTCTACTACAATAAGGCTTGCCCGACTCTGGTGAGGGAGGGCCGATGATGGAAGCGTGCCTTCGCCTCGCTCCAGTGCTTGTAGTCATCGTTAGATGGTCTATTCTTGCGTTCTTTGTACATGATGTATTATAGAAATTGGAATTTTTTCTTGGAAAAAAAAGAAAGCAATTGTAGAAATTATTTTTTTAGAAACAAGTTTTTTAGTCTAATCCCACAAATTAATAATGATCAACTATGATATTAATTCTCGTTGAATAAGACCCAAGTTGTCCCAGTGGGCCACCCTTGCCCATTCCCCCTCTATGGTAACCGAAGAACTTAAAAACTACAACGACTATTTCTCGCTTTAAGGGACGCGAGAGGATAACTTTCCTTGAAGGTTTTCCTCCACCTGCGTCGTATTGGGCCAGCCCACTCGCCAGCGTGTATAGATTAAAAATTCAAGAGATAAAATCGGTGAACAACGATTCGATCCCTGGTCTACAAGCAGTTCGATCGGTGCTGTTACTTGAGGCTTTTTCAAGCTGTTTTTTTCTTCTGTTTTTTCTTCTGTTTCTTTTATTTTTATTCTTTCTTGCATTTTGTTTCTTCGTCTTTGATTTTTTGCCTTTTGTTTCTTCTCCATTTTTTCTATGATTTTCTCTTTTCTTCTTCATTTTTTGTTTTTCTTTTGATTTTTCTTATTTTTGTTTTTGTTTTCACTCTACATTTCCTTATTGTCAAAAAAAATTAGTAAGTGATCAACATTTTTTGTGTACACGTTCAACATTGTCCAAACGCTTGTTCAACATTTTTCAAATACTTGTTCAACATTTTAATACTTATTCAAAAAAATTCAAATACTTGTTCAACATTTTTAAAATGTTTTTCTGAAGAGTATTTTTTGTATGTATATGTAGAATATTTTAAAGTATAAAGAGAAGTACGAAAATAAAGGAAGAAACAAGAACAGAAAAATGAAAAAAAGGCTGCGGCCTCCTGCGATGCTGGGCCAGCCCATCTGGGCTCCCCACAACGCGAGGCTTGCCCCCTGTGCTCACTTAAAGCGAGACATAGGGGGCGCCCCTAAAAAACCCCAAACTCTCAGCCAGGTCCCAATCCCCACCTCACCGCCGATGTGCGCCTCGCCGGAGATTCCCAAGCCCCGGGCGCTTCCTGCCGCCGGATCGATTCCCTCGCAGGCGAGGCCATTAGGAGGGCCTCAGGAGTAAGCTGTAAGCCCTAGCTCCTCGGATCCTCCACCTGCTCGCCATTTCTAGTCAGGGGTTAGTTTGGTTGGTTGGGCGGATCGACGCTGTACCTGGCCAACGTTGTCTCTTCCAGTAGATCCGTGGTTGGAGATGCAAATTTTACCTGTTGTAGACCACAAATGCTTAGGAATATGTGCCTCCGATGAGCACCGCGTAAGTTTCGCCGTGCCCTGAAAACAAATGTCATCTCTTTCGCAGATTTCCACTTAATTTGCCTGACCAAATTACTATTTCCTTTGTTTTTTTGCGGGTGAAATTGCTATTTCTTCTCGTTTGGTAGATTTATTGCACCTGATAAATCATGTTTAGTGATATGTAGTACTTGTTTCAGCATGGCACCCCTCTTTTTCAAATTGCTATTTACCTGACCGACATTTGTTTTTCGGTTGATCTACACTTGCTAACGGTGTCTTGATCTGATGTAAAGTAAAATATATTCAGTGATCTAATTTGCTCCTAATGGAATGCGCAACCATTTCTTCAGTTTCAGCCTTTACTTGAATAAGATGGTAGTTCTTTTTCTCTACATATTTTACTTGACAGAATGCCCTCCTCTGCTTTTTCTTCTATTCACAAAACGGAAATGTAATGTGTGCTGTAACTGGGTCATTAACACTGGGACATTGCACTTAGCAATTGGGAACATGGGCTGCTGCTGTTGGCGTTTCTAGTTAGAGGAAAAGGAATCAGAGGATTATCTTTTGTGTCATAGTCATCCACCTCATTATCAAGAAAAATAGTGGTTAGTATACTGTCTAGTCTTAGTTGCAGACTTGCAGTTACGACTTACGATGACAAGTAAATGGTGCTTAGTGTACTCTCTACTGCAGCCATTATTACCAAGTGCAAGAAGCATAAGTGTGTAGTGCAAGGCTAGCATGGGGAATGTATTTTTGCTAGTTTATTTTTGTGTGATGGATTTATGGTTCCCCTGCATCTTCATATTTTCATAATAGCCTGAACTTCTTCAGCTTTCTAATAAAATTGAGCTGATGACCTTTGGTCTTAGAATGGTGCAAGAAGCATATGTATTGCTAGTTGTAGTTCTTACTCTGTTTAATCATGAACCCTATGTCTTCTCTTGCAGACTTGTATGATGGAGGCTGCAATGTATCGCTGTTGGTCAGATCTTCAGCCGGAACTCCTGGGCCTTGTTCTCAAGCACCTCCCCTCCCTATCTGACCGTGTTCGTCTAAGAGCAGTCTGTCGCACCTGGCGCTCTAATAGTATGTTGCAGCCCCTTCCTCTGCCATTTCCGTGGCTCACCCTCCCAGACGGTACTTTCCTCAGCATTCCAGGTAGTGAAATTCACCGCATACCTGTATCAGAAGGTGCTTGTTGCCAAGGCTCCATTGACAACTGGCTATTCCTCATTCACAATGGTAATGTGTGCTCATTGATGAATCCTTTCTCCAAGACCAGACTGGAGCTTCCTAATCTAGTTGCTATTTGGGAGCGTGAGATACGTTACCACTCTGACCGTAAACCAATTTTCTATAAGTTGGTGGTGCCCTCTCCCCTGGACTCATCACTGCATTCTCCTGTGGTTGCACTAATCATGGACGATGGTTGTTTCCATACACTTTGTATTAGCCAGCCACCGATCGCCACTGCCTCGCTCAGAGATAATAAGGATCCAAGACTGTTTCTTAGTGATGTCGTATTCTTTAACGGGAAGTTGTACGCATGGGGTCGCTTCGGCCAGCTTTTCATCATTGATTTGGACAATGGCCTTGGTATTTCATCCATCAGCTGCGTAATTGACTCTTTGGGTGATATAGGTGGAACACCGCAACATTTGTCCATAACAGAGGAGTATATGGTAAAACCGTATCTTGTTGAATGTGGTGGTAAACTGTTGCTGGTGGCAAGATGGTTTCACTGCACGCCACGCTCGACAAGCTATGATGTCTTTGAACATAAGCGTACCGCCGCATTTCAGGTCTTTGAGGCAGACCTGCACACGAGCCCCGGTCGATGGAGAAAGGCCAGTGAGTTGGGTGGCCATGCGCTCTTTCTTGGCCAACATGGCTCCAAGTGCCTGCCTGCTGTGGAATGCAGTGGATACAACGAGGATTGCATCTACTTCATGTGTGACTATGTCTGGCCGACCTCTTCTGCAAATTCTCTTTGCGACTCTGGTGTGTACAGCATGAGGGATGGCACAATCACGCCGTTGATGTCAGAGGCAGCAGCAGCACCGCTGCAGCGTGTTGGACGGTGGCGGCCCACATGGTTCTTCCCTCCTGAAGCTGTGTGATCAACCCACCAGGTTTTCTTCTGTGCTGTTGCGTTGGAGGTTCGGTTCTCGCATATATATATGCCTCACTTGTTCTTGCGTTGGAGGTTGTGATCCACCCAGCCTGGGTGTTCCTCACTTTTATTTATCATAGCAATTTGCTACTGCATTATCATTATTAGCATTATTGCTTACACCTGAAAGTCTTGTGTATGGCCTTAGATGGGATGTTATCGAATGTTGTGCAGTCTTCCTGATAGCAACTTGTGAGCTTGTGTCATGTACTTGAACATACTTTTTTTTTTGCCCTGAAGCTGAAACAAACTTGGGAGTCCCATTAGCCCTGAATCAGGATCACTGTGATACCAAGTTTTGCTCTGAACTATGATCATCCTGCAACTGAGATAAATAAATCAGGATCGTGCACACAAGTGGTCAAATTGTCTGCTTAAGAAGTGAAGGTTGAATTTTGGTCTCGGATAAGATAAATTATAATGTTGCAAATAATTCCATACAGATGTATTAAATATTATTTTCAACTTTCTGATCCTAATATTTCTTTTATAAATTTTATGAGTGAAGAGATTGTGAAGTTTGACTGCATACATTTTGGGAAAACATTTATGATTAGACGAAATATAGCAGTGTGTTTTTCTAGGGGTGCAAACTAGTTGAGTTTGGCTGAGCCTGTTGTATAAAACGAGCGAGTCCAATTTGACTCGAGCTGCAGAGTATGTTAAAATCTCGAGATGCTTTAGCTAGAAAAGAACTTAAACATCTCAATAGTGTTGACAATGTGATTGCCTAAAAATTTGGCGATTATTTGTGTTTCAATGTTAAACACTAAAAAAGTCTAATTTATGTTAATAGGTGATGATTTTTTATTCCAAACATAGGATGTAAAAAATATTGTAAACTTTGTTCTATTCATTATTACTCCATATAATATTTTTTTTAGTCCAATATTACTCCATATAATAACATGCTAAAGAGTACCCTAAAAAAACGTACTAATTTTTTCAGCTGGGCCGTATTGATGGAGGAGTTGAGGTCCCTTTTTCAGCTGGGCTATGAGGCTTCGTTGGTCTGGGTGGGCCAGTATAATTCGGCTAGGCTTCGGTGCATATAACCCGAAAACCAAAGGACCGAACCGAGTTAACCTGGACCGAACGCGAAGTGACCGAAACCGAATATTTCAGTGCACAGCTCGGTTAACGATCCTTATAAACCGAATATAGTTCGGTAGTTTCGGTCAGCAACCTCAGTCAACCGAACAGACGCCGAAGCACAGATACGGGGAGGCCCATTCCAGCCTGATCGGTAACTTGCTGTGACTTGCCTGAGACACCCCGAGCTTATCGCTAGCTTCTGTTGTTGTTTTTTTGACGGGAAGGCCATCATGGCTAGCTTTATTAAAACTCAAATGACATTTACATCATCAGCTAAAAATTTAAAGAGGAAATCCGGCGGAGCCTCCAACCAAAAGGTAGGAGTATTGGCACCACCCCACTGAGCTAGCTCATGTGCAACCATATTAGACTCTCTAATACAATGTTCTACCACAGCCTTCCCGAATTCTCTCAACATCACTCGACAATCTTGCAAAATAGGAGCCGCCACCATCGAGTGTCCTTCATTATTATATAGCGCCTGCACCACTATCGGGTTGTCCATACGTACTAAAAGGTTGTTGCATCCAGCGCACTGTGCTAGTTTTAGTCCCTCCAACAGCGCTGCTGCTTCTGCTGAAACCACGTCTGGGACGTGGTCAAGTCTCGCCGTAGCTGCCCTGATGAAGCCTCCTCTGTTATCGCAAAGCACAGCTCCACAAGCTCATGTGAAATCGTCTTCTGAGTAGGATTGCGTCGACATGCAGTATTTGTTGTCCCGTCATGCCAGGAGACCATCTGTTTGTACGTGGAACTTGGGTCAAAATCCCTCTTGCTCTAACAAAATTCAAGGTTAAAGCGTATATTGCTGGAGCAGTCCAAACTGGACACTAAACTTGTTCACCCCGGACCAATTGCCTGCGTTGCCACCATATGTACCAACATGCTGTTGCAAACAACTCTTGTAGTTCAACTGGGTCCATATACATGCGCCGAGAGGCTTGATCACATAGCATAAATTCAATCAATGTTGAACCAACACGATCCACTAGCGCTGCATCTGCTACTTCCTTTGCTATTCCAAAAGCTTCCCAAATTTGCATTACTCGGGGGCATTTAAAAAGGGCATGCATTATGTCTTCTGCTCCCGAAGAACATAATGGACATTGAAAGTTGCTGCCAATATGGCGGTTTGCAAGCAGTGGCGGAGCGTGACAATCAACCAAGGGGGGGTCAATTTCTAACAAGAAGTAAAATATGCATGACCGCAACAGAAATTACCAATTCCACCAACATCAGGAGTATTTTTTTAATGAAAAGAGCATCAGGAGCTGGTAGTTGTAAAAGGAAAACAGTATAATCAATATGAATTTGGTAGTTGACGTCAACGGATAAAGGTTAGGGACAGCAGCAGATGTCGACGGATCAGAAGAACGGCAACGATGGGGAAATAGTTGTGAAGAAGCTCCCTCCATCGCATTGGCGTGGGAGTGAGCCGCTAGGTTGCTTGCGGCCACGGAAGCTATCATCCATCTGGATTTGGGTGCGGGCCAAAGGAGGAAGATACGTGAGCGGGGCGGGGTGAGGTTCCTCCGGCGATGGCGTTGTCGCCGCTTGCTTGCGGCCGTCGTGTGGCCGTGTGGGGCGCGTGGGAGGAGAGGTTCTGCCTGGGGTATGGCGGCAAAGCAGTGAGGGTATGGCGCCTTGGACGAGGCCGTGGACGCTGTGCACTGCTGGCCGTTGTGGCTTGGTTTGGTGCTGCTGCTACCTCGCGATGCACTGCTCCTATCTCCCTCTCTCTCAGTACTCCGTCCAATGGACTAGTTATCTTCTGGCCAGAACGATTAGTATACGTAGTAAATTTTCTGTTGCATTTTTGGAAGGGGGGGTCGTGGCCCCGTTTGGCCTCCACGAGGCTCCGCCAATGTTTGCAAGGACACAAAGACATGGGATAACATTGTGCAAACACCTCCATAGAAATTTTTTGATCTTCCCTGGTAGCTTGAGGTTCCATAATCTTTTTCACACCGGATGTGATGAAGATCCACCTGACTGAAGTGCACCCGGGGTTGCCGCATAACACACTTCCCACTGTTTATAATATGTTGATCGTAACGTAAAAACGCCACTCTTCTTGAGGTGCCACGCGATGTAGTCTTCCATCTCCTGTTGATGGATTGGGATTTGAAGAATGCAGTCCGCATCAATAGGCCAGAAATTCTCACGAATAAGTAGTTCATCCCATTCCCCCGAGATTGGGTCTATTAATTCATGAACTCTAGTAAGCACTTGATTCGCCCGAACTGTCACTATTTTTCTTGAAGAGCTATTCGGTATCCAACAATCATCCCAAATATTTATTTGTGCTCCATCTCCAACTCTCCGTATACTACCCTTCTTGAAAGTTTGAATTCCCTAGCCCAATCAAAGTATCGTTTCCAGCCCAGACAAGCTAGGAGGTAGCAGCTTTCCCAGCAGGCCAGCCCAGCCCAGCCCAGCGTGGAAGTGCCCCAGGCAACAGCCCACTTCGGTCTGCTCTGTGCAAAACCGAGTACCAAACCGATGGATCCGAACACCGAACGCTCGGTTCCGTTAATTTTTGGAGACCGATCGGTGCACGTTTTTTAGGAACCGTAAAATCTAAAATACCGAAGTACCGAACTGTTCGGTTTGGGGCCCACGACTTAGTCAGGAAAGATCGATCGATCGTGCTTGCCTTAAAAAAAGAGTTTCTCAAAAAAAAGGAGGAAGACTAAGGAAAGCTTAAAAAAAGGAATGATCGATGGCGCGTGACGATTGTGGGAAGGGCTTGATGAAAAGAAGTTGCACGGGGCCGTGATAGGAGAGATTATTTACGCAAAAACGTCTTAAGAGAGAGAGAGAGAGAGTATTTATGCACAATCATTTTGTTATTGTGAATAAATACAAAAATGCCCGCCCAATCCAATTTAATCGCAGCTGTACTAGAGCTGTGTCAATTAATTTGGATTAGAGGGAGTAGTTCTTCTCTACTTTTGAGCATCATTATTCTCTTCCTACGCCGACTACTACCATGTGCGCAAAAATTTAGTGGTTATTAAAGCATCTCCAACAGGCGCCCAAGAAAAGCTCCGTGCGCTAAAATATTGTTTTTTTTGGGCGCCGAACAGCTCCAACAGATGCTGTAAAATATTACGGTCGCTAAAAAGTTTTGGGCACGCGCTGAAAAATGCTATCGCGCGCAGCATATTTTCGGCTCTGGATTGCGCGCGCTTCACAATTTGCACTGCGTGCTTTTTTGGGCGCGCGTTTTTGGGCTTCTGCTAAAGTAATGTTGGTCCCGATACATTAAAAGTGCTACAGTGATACGCTATAATTTTTGATGGGCACAACGTTTTCGTGAGGTTGTTGGAGATGCTCTTAATCGGTTATATGCAGCGCTATGCGTGAATCTCAAGGTGTACAAACCTGTGAAGGAATTGCAGCAGGGAGACGTCACGTACGTACGTATCCAGCCCTAGCGATCGCGATTTCCTTGCTATAAAAACAAAGAAAAGAAAGAAAGCCCTAATTAACGATCTCGATGGCCGCGTCTGGCTTTTGCCGCCGCCGCTCTCCATGGCAGGATCTCCCGGCAGAGCTGCTGGGCCTCGTGCTCCTGCGGCTGCCGTCGCACGCCGACCGCGTCCGCCTACCAGCCGTCTGCCGCGCGTGGCGCTCGGGCGTAAGGCTGCAGCACCCGCTGCCGCCGCCGCTCCCCTGGCTAGCCCTCCCCGACGGCACCTTCCTCAGCCTCCCCGACGGCGCCGTTCACCGCTTGCCCGTCGTCCCGGACGATGTCTACTACGGAGTCTCAACCGGAGGTGCGCTCTTCCTCGTGCACGACGACGGCAGGTTCTCCCTGACGAGCCCTTTCTCCGCGGCCACCGTCACTCTCCCTGAGCCACCGTTCTGGTTTTCAACAGATAAGATCAGCAAGGCCGTGGTGTCCGGTCACCTCGTCGCCGTTCTACGCGATTCAAGGGTCTCCGTCTATGCCCACGGCGGCGGCGACCTGCCAGCGGGGGCCAGCCCAACAGGCATGGAGTGGTGGTCGCCTGCACACAATTCCATCGCCGACATTGCACTCTTCAAAGGGAAGCTGTACGTCCTCACCCGAGAAGAGGAGCTGCATGTCCTGGACACCGGCGATCAGCAGATCACAAGCGTCTGCTGCATACGCAAAATCCCGACCCCGAGCCATGATTATTACGACCTCGACAATCTTTGGAACAACGATTATTATCATCATGGCACTGGCATGCGGGTCCATATATGGAACGATGATGATTATGTCAGTCGAGACTACCTCGTCGTGTCCGGCGATCAGCTACTGAGGGTGAAACGAATGATACGTACGCCATCAATATATAAGCCATGGACGGACGACACGGGGACAGATCTGCAAGGGACTTACCAGTTCGATGTCTTCGAGGCCTCAGACCTGAGCTGCGGCCGTGGACGGTGGAGGGACGTCAATACGTTGATGGGGCATGCGCTCTTTGTCAGCCAAGGCTGCTCCCAGTCGGTCCCTGCCGCTGCCGGCACCGGGATTCTACAAGATTGCATTTACTTTGTGAACAAAGGTAGCATTATCACCATATCCAACCGGGACTGGCTTATGAAGTGGACTCGTGAGAATCCCTTTCTCGACTCTGGTGTCTACAACATGAGAGACAAGACAGTAGCACCGCTGCCACTGGAGACATCATCAGCGGTGTCCACGCTGGGGACGCGTCATGGTATGTGGCCCCCAGCTTGGCTTTTTCCAAAAACTTGAGTTAGTTAGCTAGGTGCTTATGATTGTGTCAGGCTACTTAAATAGTACTCCCTCTGTAAAAAATATAAGAGCGTTTAGTGATATAAACGCTCTTATATTTCTTTACGAAGAGAGTACTAGGAGTATTATACAGGATTTTCGGCCTGTCAGTTGGAATGATTTGAGATGAACTTGTTGTCTACCCATGCTACTTACACGCTTTTATTACTTAGTTTTCTAGTTTACGAGTCTGTTAGATGAATGGCATCCGGTTGCATCCACTCCAATTGCACATGAACACGCACACGAGCTCTCTCGCATTGCTCAACTTACTCTTATGCACACTATCATAATAGATATGATAAATTTGTTTGGGGTGTGTATCCAGTAATTAGTTATTTTTCCAGTTTGCCAACACTCATATTTTCAGACCATTGTTAGATCTTGAGCTAATCACTACGTACTATAGAATGTACTCCCTCCGTTCCCAAATAATTTGTTAGAACTAAACACGGACGTGTATGTCCTATTAGTCTAACTAGTAACCGAGTAGGTTTAGTAGTAGTATACCAAGTCGGTTAGCTACTAGGCAACCGTACGCATATATATATATATATATATATATATATATATATATATATATATATATATATATATATATATATGCGTCTACCCCTGCCCTTGTAACATAACAACGAAAAGTTCAGAGCAATAAAAGGCAAGAGCAAGGCTCGATACGAGCCTTTGGCCATCATATCGATCTGTGTTTTTCCATCGCCACGTTGAGTACGAGTTCCGCCGACGGCGCCGAAGTGAATCGATCGCTAGCTCGCTCACGTACGGAAGCTACGGCAAGTCGTACGTAGATAAGCAAGTCGCTGGCTAGGCACGATCCAGCAGCTTGCCTGCTTGGTTGCTAGCTAGTTAGCTTTGCACGTACGTACGTGTAGTTCCTGGGTGATTTGATCTTGGATCAAAAGCTAACATAATTGTTTTTCTAGCCATCTCAAATGAAGTACAACATACGAATGTATGTAGACATGTTTTAGAGTGTAGATTCACTCATTTTGCTCCGTATGTAGTCATTTGGTGAAATCTCTAGAAAGACAATTATTTAGGAACGGAAGGAGTATCAGCATTGACGGGCAGATAAACCAATGGCACCGGTGATTTTGCCGCACATCCATGGTGTGTCGTCAGTGATAACAAAAATTACCACTGAAGGATGGGCATGTATAGATGGGTCAGGCCGTGCGTCAAGGAGGTCGCCCATTCACGACGGCATGCCGAGGAGCTCGTGTTCGTCCATGGATGTAAAGCCCTACCGCAACGGTCATCCGCTCTAGCGGCGCCATGATGTGCAACTACAACGGACACATGTTACACACACGCTGATCACTAGAACCTTACATCCTTAGCTTTCTCTTAATCGCTAGCTTTAGTAGAAGCTTGTTTGTTGTCCATGGCATAGAGAAGTTGATGCTCCTCGCCATGATAACGAGCAATTCTGAGTGCATATTGGGCCTCTGCTTTAGCGGCTCCGTGGAACAAATGTTAAACACTTAGCGAGACTGGATCTTTAGCACCCGGGTGCCTAGACACCCTGTTATCCATACCGTCCGCACAGGATATGGTGTCTGGAGATCTGCACCATGCGCTGTAGCGTTGGATTCCAACTAGCAGATCTACCGCGTCGTTAAGGCCCTGTTTGGTTCAAATAAGTCATCTGACTTATAAGTCAGGTTACTTAAAACCAGTGACTTATAAGTCACTCCTGTTTGGTTCTCACCTGGCTTATAAGTCACCTGACACACCTTCCCACACCAATCAATATCATGCAGGTGGTGGGACCCACGTAAAAGGGAGTGACTTATAAGTTTTAAGTTGGGGTGGAGCAACTTATGACTTATAAGTTGGGGTGACTTATAAGTCGGGTCTGTTTGGCAAAATAAGTCACTTTTTTCACTTTTCGACTTATAAGTTGGTGACTTATTTGGAACCAAACAGGCCCTAAGTGCGGGAGAGTTCACAATATTTGAATGAATCTGGGCCTACTCTAGGCCTGTTCCTCCTGACCACCTACCAAAAAAGATGAATAGACATCGGAGATGACATGTCGGCCTGCTACCTTTCTTCTCTCTCCGTTCACAGCCTCTCTATCGATGGAAAATAGTTCTTTGCTCTTTTTTTGAACCAAAAACCGTAGAGCAATCGTTCTACGGTAAATTTCATGTACAGAAAATAAAATAAAAAAACAAGCTCCACCATCTAACCAATGCCAGCTCTAGGAATATCCATGGTAAACTTATGTTAGATTATCTGTAATCAATCCTCTGAACGCAGTTCTGTCTTTTTCTTTGGTTCTGTAGAGCAACAACTTTAGATCATCTCTGAGAAGCTTTCTCCATGCTTGAACTGATGGGTTTTGAGCTTTGAAAATTTTGAAGTTTCTCTGCATCCAAATGTGCCAGCAACCCATTGTGATGATGCTCATTGCAAATTGTTTGGGTAACAGGCTTAACAACAAGCTGATTTCGTCGAAAGCATTGATGCCTCTGACTTTTGAAGGGACAATAGAACCCCAGCATTGAAGAGCAAAAGGGCAGTCCCAGAGTAAATGAAGGCTGGTTTCCTCATAGGAACAATTACAGAGTTCACAATTGTAGCTTGGCAAATGAAACTGCTTTCTAAAGAGGAGATTCCTGACATTTACTCTATCATGCAATAGTAGCCAAAGGAAGATCTTGTATCTTAACATAGCAGCACTTTTCCAAATATTCTTGAACAGAGGAGAGGCTACCCCTTTTCCTTGCAAATGAGCATACATTTGAATAGCAGAGAATCTATCAATTTGTTTGTTCCATGGGAGGCACCATTTGTCCAGAGAATCATTCAGATGGGTGGCTTGCAAGATGGCAGATATCTCTTCAAATTGCTGGTGTGCTTGTATGGACAATGGGGTAAAGAAATGTTCGGATATGTCCTCTAATCCTTTGATTTGCTGCACTGAAATTTCCTCATGCCTGCTGAAAGAAAACAGTTGTGGAAATTTGTCTTTCAACCTTGATTCCAATTGTTCATCCAAAATCTAACAGTGTTCCCAGATCCCAGCTTGGGGACAGCAATCTGCCTAAATTCAGGTACCAGCTTGAGAATAGATTTCCACCAAAAAGATCCTTGTGGAGCAGTAGAGATCATTCTATCTGGATAGTAAGCCTCCCAAATCAATTTGACCCATGGAATGTCCTGTTGATTTAAGAATTTATGGACATGTTTCATTAGTAAGCATTTGTTATGACTGGCAATATCCAAAACTCCCAGACCTCCTTTGTCTTTGGGCTGGCAAACTTTGTCCCAAGCAATCAGAGCAGTGCCTCTGTCTTCCATACCATATTTCCTCCAAAAGAAATGCTTGAGGTATTTCTTAATTTGTTCCATGACACCAGAAGGTAGAGCTAGAGTACACATGAAGAAAATGGGCAAGCTGTAAAAAACAGACTTAACCAGAACTAGTTTGTCCCCATATGATAAAAGGGAGGAACAGCCAGCCAGCCTTCTTTCTATTCTTTGCATAATGGGCATGAAATCCTCAATCTTTGGTTTGGAGGGACAGAGAGGTAATCCCAAATATGTGAAGGGGAGAGACCCAATTTTGCAACCCATAATATTAGCCAAATCCAGCATTTTGTCATTTGCAGTGTTGATAGGAACAATTACTGATTTTTCATAATTAACCCTCAATCCAGTGAATGTGCTGAAGTACATAAGAAGATTTTTGAGCTGATGTAATTGGGCAGCATTAGCATGCATAACAAGGATTGTATCATCTGCATATTGAATTATAGGGAAATCCTGATCAACATTAGCATGCAGAGGGGCAGAGATCAGACCATTCTTCATTGCCTCATTGAGAATAGTTTGGAGCAGGTCAGCAGCTATGACAAACAATAAAGGTGAGAGAGGATCACCTTGCCTGACTCCTCTTTTACATAAAAACTGTTTTCCAGGGACACCATTGAGCAGCACAGAAGAAAGCCCAGAAGAGAAAATCATATCCATCCACATAATCCATTTAGGTCCAAAGCCTCTAGCAATTAGCAGTTGCCTGATAGCTTCATGCTCAATCATATCGAAAGCTTTCTCAAAGTCCAATTTCAGAATAATTAAATCCTGTCCTGATTGATGACATTGGTGAATGAACTCATATGACCAGGCCAAACAATCCAGGATTGATCTCTTTTTAAGAAATCCATATTGATTCTGATGGACCAACTTAAGTATGGCAGCCTGCAATCTATTAGCCAGAAGCTTTGTAATGATTTTGATGGAGCAGTTGAGCAAAGAAATTGGTCTGAAATCATTAGCATGCACAGGGGCTTCTTTTTTGGGCAACAGAGTAATAAAAGAAGAATTGATGCTTTGCAAGTTTAAATTGCCATTATAGAAATCTTTAATAAGCATGTAAAAATCTGGAGCAATGATATCCCATCAATGCTTGATGAAGTCAGTGTTGAAGCCATCTGGCCCTGGTGCCTTATCTGAAGGCAGCTCTTTCACTACTGCATCAATTTCCTCTTTGGTGAATGGTCTGTCAAGCTCAACTAGCTCAGGCACCTTTTCAATAAGGGAGTCCAGGCTGAGAAGGTTAAAAGTGGGTACAGAAGTATTGAGACTTTGTTTGAAAGCTCTCCAAAGAATTGCAGCTTTAACTTGATGATCATCCTGCATGGTGCCAGCCTCGTCCTGTAAACTAGCAATGTAGTTCCTCCTGTAATTGATAGTGGCCTTAACTTTCAGATATTTGGTATTCGCTTCCCCTTTCAAAATCCATCTAATTGTTGCTCTTTGTTTCCAGTAAACTCTCTGCATTTCCAGAAGATTTAGAAGGTGCTGCTTAATGATTTCTCTGCCATTCCATTCAACAGTTGATAGAGATCTAAAATCCTCAATAGTATCATAAAGCAGAATGAGATCATTAGAGGCTTGAATAAGTTTTGAAAGCTGAAACAGGTCTTTGGCCCAAATCTTCAATCCTTTCCTCAATCTTTTAAACCTTGCAGTGATTCTCTTAGCACTATCATTTTCATTAACATCCTGCTGCCAAATATTTTTGACAGTGTCCTTGAAACTGTCAACCCGCATCCAGTAATTTTCAAACCTGAAATTTTTTGATTTTGGGATCATGGTGCCAATCTTGATGATGCATGGAACATGGTCAGAAATAGGCTTTGAGAGTGGTAAGACCATAGTGTCTAGGAAGTTGGAAGTCCAAGCTTCAGAAGAAAAAACCCAGTCAAGCTTCTCAAGTAGAGGGGCTTCTTGCATATTGCTCCATGTAAAATCTCTGCCTTTCAAAGGAATTTCAAGAAGGCCCAAGTTGCTGATTGCTTCATTAAACAAGAGCATATCATTAATATTACCTCCCCCTCTATTTCTGTTGGAAGGATACCGAATGTAGTTAAAGTCCCCAAGCATCAACCAATTACAATCATCAGGTATATGAATATTAGAGAACCAGTCCATGAAAATGGCCCTGTCAGCAGAAAGACAAGGACCATAGATATTTGAAAGAGTCCAGGTGTCAGAGGAGAGTTTGGAAGTGAATCGAATGGAAATGGAGGAGTTTTTGGAAATAGTTTCACCAGAGAAAAGAGCATCATTCCAGACCACTAACAGCCCTCCTGAAGCACCAACAGAAGGTTGGTAATCGAACTTATTCAGATGTTTTGGACAGAACTGCTTAATATATCTGTTGTCAAACAACTCTCTCTTTGTTTCTTGGATACAGAGCAGGTCATAGTTGGTCTCATCTATTTTATTTCTGATGGCTAACCACTTATCTTTATCATTGATTCCTCTGATATTCCAGTTCAAAATTTTCCACTGCTTATTCATGAGAGAAAAGTACTGATAACTAAATGTGATACAACTGAACAGCCTTACATAACTTAAAGAACTTAGTCTGCAACAGAGCTAAAAGTGCCAGAGTAACATCTCCCCAGAGCATAGGGTTACATAAATTCACTTGATAAGACATGATCATTACACACAAAGCTTAAAAGGAAACTAGAGAGGGAAGATCATGCAGGGCTGGACACTCCTCCCTTCTGCTGGCCCTTCTTGCTCTGCTCCTTCTCCTCTTTGCTCTTGCCTCCTTTTTTCTTCTTGGGCTGGTGAAGAGCATCATCTGAGCATTCTTTCTCAGGAACCTTGCAAAAAGCAGTAGAGAGATTTTTAACCACTTTGGAGGACAAAGATGAAGGATTAATGTTGCAAGATAAACAGTTTCTGTCCATGCAAGTTTTCTTCCTGTAACCATGATTCAGTTGCTGAATTCGACAGCTCCTTCTCACCTGTGTTTCAATGAGAGGGGCTTTATCCTTTCTCTTCCTGTATACTTGGACGGCAGAAGTGGTAAAAGACATTCCAACAGATGAGGCCTTGGATGGTGGAGTGACAGCAGCGCTTGGGAGAAGAGCATCCTCAACATTCTGAGTCTGACAAGAGGGCTGCAGGGCAGAGTCACATTTTTCAGGCAGCACAAAAGGTTTTAAGTTGGAACTATCAGATTGTTCAGAAATAAACTTCCATAACTGAGAAGTGAGTAACTGTTTATCCCACTCAAATTTGTCTGGCGAAAGCAGAGCTAGAGCAATAAAATTGGCCCATTCATTAGGTACCTGAATTATCTCCTTGGACTGCCCAACTGGAGCAAAGCGCTTCTTCCAGAGCTCAGCTACCTCTGTATTTGTGCAGTCCTTGTGCATATCCTCCTGAGCTTGAGATAGGAACATCTTCTGCATGACTGGGTCTGCAGCATCAGGCAACAGTTGACAGGCTCCAACATGAATAGTGTCTTTATAGATGGGAATTGAAAATCCAAGAGGAGGGTCAGAACTACCAGAATCTGGGCTAGGTAGGTCTGAAGCTTTGCTCTTTTCAGTATGGCAGGCAGCAGCATCAGCATCTCCAAGTTGAGAAATGGCTAGAGTTACTCCCTGAAGCTCAGCAGCAGCACCAACAGCCTCTTGCTCAAGAATGTTGTCATCTTGCGTGACCCCAGCAGCCAAAAACACTTGATCTTCAGGCATGGTACTATCAGGAATGTGGTCAGTTGAAGTTTGCAGGCGTGGCAATTCAATGGAAGGCTGAAGCAAAGGCAGCTGATCAACACTTGCAGCAACAGGTACCAAATCCTGTTGCATAAGGACTGCAACATCAGGCAGCTCTTGCTGCACATCTACAACAAGTTGAAGAGCAAGGGGGGCCACGGACTGCTGCAGACCTTCCTCAACTGGCAAGTTAAGATCTGGAATCTGAGGCTCAGGCAACAACACTGGCGGATCCTGTGGAACAATTAAATTACCAAACAACTGAAGATTAACGGTGCCCTGCACTGAATTTGCAGTCCCCACACTGTTGGAGTCAATACCGAGGGAGAGCGTGAGGCCACTGTGATCCATCTCTATAGCTTGTTGCATCACAACTTGATTATCCTGGACCAGCACATTGTCAATGTTTGGGGGCATTGCCCAATGGTCCCAGCCAAGATCATCTCCATTTTGTGCCTCTTCATTTTGACCTTGCTGAGCATTGTCAGGTTGCTCATTGTTCTCATGCTGCGGAATGGGCCCAAAGAAAAGATTGTGCTGGTTAGGATGGTGGTGCTGCTCTGGTGGCCGTGGGTGGGGGTTGCCATCCCCAGGAACCGGATCCTCATCAGGGGGCCCCCTCCCAGCAACTCATCCTGAAAGATAATGACAGGGCAGGTCCATGATTCTCCTTGAAAGTGCTTATCCCCCGTAACTGCCAAACTGACTGGAATATCGGAAAAAGCGTCTATCCTAACTTTCACTGCAACAGCTGCATCTGTGGTCTTTACTCTGTCCCAAGAAAGCAACTTGCCAAAACTAGAGACAACATTGTTTAGTTCAGACATGCAACGAAGATCTGCTAGGAAACCAACTAATAGCAACCAACAGTCTCTGGCCAGATTGAATTTCCTCCAATTCATACCCTGATCATGCTTCTCAAAAACGATATGGATGTCGTCAAAAGGGTGTGGGCTCCTATTGACTAAAGAATCCCTGTCTGCTTTACTATTACATCTGACAAAAGCTTGACCAAATGGGCATTTGGAAATAGAGGAGAACACAACCCTTTCGGAAACCAAGAAATCACTGAGGACCTCCCGGATATTGGCAAAAGCAACTTCACCTTGGGGCATTGGCACCAGAGTGGCGATGGCGAGATTTCCATTGGCCAGCTGCATTTCTCCATGGATGACCCGCGCGCGAGCTGGCCGCCCCTCTACTTCTATAGCTTGAGTGCCAGGAAGAAGGAAAGGTGTAGGATCAAAGGGGAAGTTTGCCATGGATGACGACCTCGCCGGAGCAGTGTTAGGTGGATGGAGCAAAGAAGAGATTGAAGATGGAGGATGTGATTGATGAGACTGAACAAGGCGGCGAGACAGAGGAGGGAAATTAGAATTGGCAGAGTCCCGAGTAGGGGGCAGTAAATTTTCTGTGGGACCAGCATTACGGGAAGATGGAAGGATAGAGGCACTGACTAGCGGGTCCGAACGACCATTGTTACTAGATTCCCGATAATTCACCGAATTGGGGGGATTTGCCATGTCAGAAGAGGAATGCGGAAGCGCAATCTCGGCCCGAAATCTACAGTTGACTGCAATGTGCCCCCATCTCTTGCAATCCTTACAACGGATCTTGTTCTGGCATTTGGGCCTCAAGTGGCCCGTCATGAGGCAGCGAACACAAAAATGGCCAGAGGTACTATGGGCCGCAGTGGCCAGAGATTTAAAACGCGCAGATCCCGCCCCACCCAGCGCTGTGTTATTGGGCGAAGTTAAAACCGAATTAAGAGGGCCACTTGAAGGCATCAAGGCACGATCACGGGAATTATGTGAATTTTGCAAGGAAAAGAATTGAGGCTATTGAACAACTTGAACATATGATCGGCGAGATTTGTCGTTAGACACAATTGTCCAACTTTTGCTAACCGCATCATGATATCGCCGGTAAAGATCCATAAGATCATCATCCCCCTCTCCCCACAGGAGAAAATTCATGGAAAAAAGATTCGAAGACATGTTGCCACCTCTAACAATTTCAAAACCCACTATCGGAGCAGAAATGCAGAACTTATAAGACCAGTTGCGTAGGTGGGATACCTTAAACAGCTTGGCAGAGCCGCCAAAGCAAGCTTGAATGATGAGGCCCACAGACTCCGGATTTAGCTTGATTGAAGAACGAGAAAATTCCACCACAAGGAAGAACTTTGGAGATCGAGGCCCATCTTGGGCATTGACAACTGCCTTGCACTGTTTCTTGATGTAATCCTCGAAAGCTTTTCCAAGGGAAAAGTTAAGATCGGACAGAGCCATAGCATGAATTGGCCGACGGGATCGGAGTGATCACCGGCGGGAAGTGATCACCGGGGTCGGAATGACCACCAGTGAGGCAGGTTTGGTGGCCGCCGGGGCCGGAGTGGCCTCCGGCGGTGGCGGAGCGGGGGCTAGAGCGGGGGGCTAATACCATCCCGTGTGGCACACAGCTTGATTAGCACTTAGATTGCTAGATTAGTGGGATCCGGTAGCTAGGCACAATGCCCACAATCACGGCAGCAGCGACACAGCCTCTCTCTCCTTCCATTACTCCTCTCTCTCTCACGGCTCATAAAAAAATGCTCTCTCTCCTCACCTTTCTCCTCCCTCTTCAATCAAAAAAATAACAGAAGAAAAGACGAATCACATGCATGCGCTGCGTGAACGAGTTAGACAAAACATCTCGCCTTTACTACAGTAGCCATTGACCAACTCTATCTGCTGCAGCCTAGGACTGGCCCTGTTGGACTCTGTAAATTGCCTGCTTAATTAACTGAAGTGGAGCAGCCATTGGGGTCTGAGGAGTAAGCATTGGCTGTATGTGGTGGATGTCGATTTTTTTTACATATTGCATTGCATGCAAAGCTAAAGAGGCAACCAGATGTTACAGGATCTGACACACACTGCTCGTACCTGCTCCATCGCGGTCACTTCAACCATCGCGTGGACGGCATACACCTTCTGCCAGGGCTACTCCTGCCAAACCTATTTCTACATGCTACACCTCCTCCCGTCGCTGTTTGCACGAATCGTAATATAGCTGGACGGAGAAGATTAGAGGGTGCCAGGACACCCGGGTGCTGTGGCACCTTTTCGTAAACACTTAACCGGAGAGGAAGGGGAGTGGGCGGTGTTGTCGGGCATGGATGACTTGTTTCATAGTAGTGAATGGCTATTATTTCACCATTCTTGATTATAGAAATCCTATCTCTGACATTATCTAGGGGTGTCGTTCACCTCGTCGCCATTTTGCGCGATTCAAGGGTCTCCGTCTATACTCGCGGCAGCAGCGACCTGCCATCATGCATGGAGTCGGCGCCGCCTGCATACAATTCCATCGTCGACATTGCACTCTTCCAAGGGAAGCTCTACGTCCTCACCCGAGAAGAGGAGCTGCATGTCCTGGACACCGGCGATCAGCAGATCACAAATGTCTGCTGCATACGCAAAATCCTGACCCCCAGCCATGATTATTACGACCTCGACAATCTATGGAACGATGATGATTATGTCAGTCGGGACTACCTCGTCGTGTCCGGCGATCAGCTACTGAGGGTAAAACGAATAATATAAGCTATGGACTGGTGACACGGGGATAGATCTGCAACGGACCTACTGGTTCGTTGTCTTCGAGGCCTCAGACCTCAGCAGCGGCCATGGACGGTGGAGGGCTGTCAGTACGTTGATGGGGTGTGCGCTCTTTGTCAGCCAAGGCAGCTCCCAGTCGGTCCCTGCCGCTGCCGGCACCGGAATTCTACAAGATTGCATTTACTTTGTGAACAAAGATAGCATTATCACCATATCCAACCGGGACTTGCTTATGAAGTGGACTCGGCAGAATCCCTTTCTCGACTCTGGTGTCTACAACATGAGAGACCAGACAGTAGCACCGCTGCCATTGGAGACATCATCAGCGGTGTCCACGCTGGGGACGCGTCATGGTATGTGGCCTGCAGCTTGGCTTTTTCCAAAAACTTGAGTTAGTTAGGCTGCTAGCTTATGATTGTGTCAAGCTACTTAAATAGTACTCTATCTGTCAAATACAGTACTATTTTATACCCCCTCCTTCCCATAATGTAAAAACGTTTTTCAAGGTAACATGGAGTATAAGATTTGAGATGAACTTTCTGTTTAGCCATGCTACTTATACACGCTTTTATTACTTAGTTTTCTGGTTTACAAATCTGTCAGACGAATGGCATCCGGTTGCATCCACTCCAATTGCACATGGGCGAAAATCACTGTTTTAACCTTGCCAGAAAATTTTAGCACAAAATGAAGTCCTTCAGATTATATTTCATGATATGACCCTTTTCACAAACGCCACGAACCATGGTGTTTCAGCCCTAAGTAGAAACGCCAAACCTTCTCACGCTGCTGGCCTGCCGACGTGGCAGTCCGAAACGCCAAATTCTGTTGCGTTTGCACAAACGCCATGGCTGATGGCGTTACTAGCCGACGTCAGGGCCGGTCCTGTTGGGGGGGGGGGGGGGGGGGGGGGGCGGACCCCCAGTGTCCAGGGCCCCCCATCTAGGTACTAGGTAGGCCTACGACGAGCGGATGTCGCAGTCAGCTAGCTAGCCCACGCCCGGAGCCGTCGAAGCTGCGCCATAGCCCTATGCTACGCTGGGCAGGCAGTCACCGTACGCAGCTTGGTAATCCACGCACGAGCACATCCACTCCTTCGGTGAGGGCCCCTGTAGTCATAGGCTCGTACGAGATTTTTTTTTTGCGAAACGATTGATTGCGTGACGCCCGTCCAGTTTCCTAATTCCCGTCTAAAAAGAAATTCCGAGATCCGATTGTGAGTTCACGTCTTCGAGTATCCCCCAGCCACGATCATCATCTCTGGACGCGAACGCGAGTCGATGTTTCATGGATGAACTCTGTTCTTCCATCTCGACTCCAGGCCAGCGCCAGATTGCGCCATCACCCAGCACGCACACGCTCATGCACATCGCAGAGCGCATGCCGCAGACGCATATACAGATCGCGTCATCGCCAAGCGTTGGATCGGACAATAACCAGCAGCGATTAAACCGATCCAAGGTATTATCATATATTAGACGTAGGATTTGTGGGAACTGGCTCAACCCTTTGGGGGTGGCCTATCACATATATTTATAATGATACATGATGTACATATTACACAGGTGGACTACGTTACAAAGTCTAACACCCTTCCTCAATCTCAACTCACTCCTGATGCATCTAGGATGTTGAGATTGCGCTTACAGACCTCAAACATGGGAGAAGGTAGAGGCTTGGTGAAGATGTCGGCAAGTTGATCCTTTGAGGAGATAAACTTGATCTGTAGTAGCTTCTGTGCAACACGTTCCCTCACAAAATGATAGTCAATCTCAATGTGCTTAGTTCATGCATGGAACACCGTATTTTTCGAAAGAAACGTAGCACCGATGTTGTCACACCAGAGAACCGAAGGATGTGACTGGGAGATCCCCAGCTCTCGAAGCAAAGACTCAATCCAGATAAGCTCAGCAGTCGCATTGGCAACTGCTTTGTACTCAGCCTCTGTGCTACTGCGAGAAACAGTGGCTTGCTTGCGCGCACTCCAGGCGATCAAATTAGGACCTAGAAACACAGCATGTCCCTCCGTGGATCGCCTGTCATCTGGACACCCAGCCCAATCAGCATCTGAGAATGCAGAAAGAACAGTAGAGGAACTAGGTCGCAGATGAAGACCATAGGAGACAGTAAGACGCACATAACGAAGAATGCGCTTCACTGCAGACCAATGCACATCCGTAGGAGCATGAAGATACTGACATACCCGGTTAACCGCAAATGAAAGATCAGGTCGGGTGATAGTCAGATACTGCAAGCCACCAACAATACTCCGATATTCCGTAGCATCCTGAGAGGAAAGAGGAGAACCAACAGTGGCCGAGAGCTTATCCGTAGAGGACATGGGTGTGGATGAGGGCTTACACTTGAGCATACCGGCACGGCGCAAGAGATCAAGGGAGTACTTTTTCTGAGTGAGAGCCAAGCTGCCACGGGACTGATGTGCAACCTCAATGCCCAGAAAGAAGTGTAGCTGTCCCAAGTCCTTGACCGCAAAATCTCTGCCAAGAGCAGTGACAAGAGCATCGGCAGATGTGGCAGAAGAACTGACCAGAATGATATCATCCACGTATACAAGCAAATACACTGTCAGACTAGGGCGCTAAAATAAGAACAGCGAACTGTCAGCTGTCGACGGAACAAATCCATGAGTACGAAGGACCGAAGCAAGACGAGCATGCCAGGCGCGGGGTGCCTGTTTCAGTCCGTAGAGCGCCTTCGTCAGACGACAGAGATGATGAGGCTGATCTGGATCAACAAACCCTGGTGGCTACCGCATATAAACCTCTTCAAGCAACCCATGGAGAAAGGCATTCTGCACATCTAGTTGTCGAAGAGACCAACCACGAGAAACTGCAAGAGACAAAAGAAGCCGGATGGTAGTAGGTTTAACAACCGGGATGAATGTGTCTTCATAGTCCAAACCCTGTAGCGCTCAATAGACCCATCCGCATGTCTCTTGACTTTGAAAACCCACTTCGAGTCAATGACGTTGACACGAGGCGGAGGAGGAACCAACGTCCAAGTCTCGTTAGTCAGAAGAGCGGCATACTCTTGCTCCATAGCTGCCCGCCAGTGAGGAATACTCATAGCAACCTCAAAGTGGCGTGGCTCATCAGTGGGATCTGCAACAGAATGAGCAAGACAGGCAGCCAAATATGTGACAGTACCATCATGACGCTGCTTGGGTTGGACAATACCGCTGCGGCTACGAGTATGCGGGCGTCGAGGTGCAACGAGAACCGGAGCCGGCGGCGCCAACTCGGGAGAGGATGACGGCAGGTCGGGCGACGAGAGCCCAGGCGAGTGTTCAAGCGAGGCAACAGCAGGCCCAGCCGACCCAGGCGAGTCCATGCATGAAGGCGGGGACGTAGACCGCTCGAGCCGCCCAGGGGAAGGTGGCGGGGTCGGGGGCCGCGCCTCGGCTGTCGGGGTGCGCCGCCCAGGGGAAGGTGGCGGGGTTGTGGGCCGCGCCTCAACTGTCGGGGACCGGGCCTCAGATGACACCGGCCCAGTATCGGAGGCCAACGCCGGTCCAGTTGCATGGACAGGCACAGCTCCAGAGGCGGGGTTGACGACGGGTGCATGCTCATGCACTAACCGGTCAACATGCGCGGCAGGAGGTGTATCCGAAAGAAGTTCCAAGCGAGCACCACGTCCAACACCTGCACCATGGTTAGGTAACAACACAGGCAAATATGCAACATCTTCAAATTGGCCAAGCATAATAGGAGATGAATGCATAGATGGTGGTGTGGAAGGTGGCTGCGGCATGGAGGAAAAGGGGAAGACGTTCTCATCAAAGACAACATCACGATTCACGAGATATATAGACACGATTTGTTGGCACATGAAGACACTTGTAGCCCTTATGAAGAGAACTATAACCTAGAAACACACATTTCTTAGACCGAAATTCAAGCTTTCTAGAATTATATGGACGAAGATGGGGCCAACAAGCACACCCGAAAACCTTGAAGAAGGTATAATCAGGAATCTCATGTAAAAGGAGCTCAATAGGAGTTTTCATATTAATGACACGCGTAGGTAGACGATTAATAAGAAAACATGCTGTAGCAAAAGCATCACTCCAAAAACGTAAAGGTACAGACGCATGAGCCAAGAGTGCGAGCCCAGTCTCAACTATATGTCGATGCTTGCGCTCAACAGCGCCGTTCTGCTGATGTGTATGAGGACATGATAAACGATGAGAGATCCCAAGCTTATTAAAGAAAGTATTGAGGTTGCGATATTCGCCCCCCCCCCCCCAATCATACTGAACATGAATAATCTTATGCTTGAGGAGACGTTCTACATGCACTTGAAACTGAATGAATATATCAAACACATCAGACTTACGCTTAAGAAGATAAAGCCAGGTAAAGCGACTATAAGCATCAATAAAGCTGACATAATAGTTGTGACCACTCACAAAAGTTTGAGCGGGACCCCACACATCAGAAAACACAAGTTCAAGAGGACTCGTTACTTAACGAGTAGAAGAAACAAATGGTAACTGATGACTTTTGCCTTGTTGACAGGCATCACACACGGACATCTCCTTATTACTAGACTCAATAGGCAGCTCATGACGATGAAGTATATGACGAACTATGGGAGTGGCAGGATGGCCAAGGCGAGAGTGCCACTGGGATGGTGACACACGCACACCACTGAAGACGCGCAGGGCGGATGGATCCTCCAAGCGGTATAAGCCATGGCTGAGACGACCACTAAGCAGAATTTCCCGGGTGGCTCGGTCCTTAACAAAAAGATCAAACGGGTGAAATTCACATAGGACATTGTTATCAAGAGTGAGTTGTGGAACAGATAACAAGTTAAGAGTCACTGAGGGGACCCGTAAAATATTACGAAGATGAAGCTGCCTAGATGGATGACTAGTTAAAAGAGATGCTTGACCAACGTGAGAGATGGGCATACCTACACCGTTGGCGGTGTGAACCTTGTCGGGACCATAATATGGCTCATGAGTGGACAGCTTAGCGAGCTCGTTCGTCATATGATTCGTGGCGCCAGTGTCCATATACCACGCAGGATCAACCGGATATGAGGGTGTATAGCCGGGGTCAGCGCGTGTATCCTTGCTCTTGGCAGCAACGTGAGCAGCAGGAGGGCCGAAGTCTGCCATGGCGAACTGTCGCTCATTGCCTTTCCCATCGTTGCCAATACCCAGGAAGCTCCGCTAAAACCTTTTATGGCACCTGGAGGCGACATGCCTCTCACGCCCGCAAAGCTGGCAGCGTACGGGGCCTCCTCCTGAGGTCGGCGCTGGCGAGTTGGTGGTGCGGGCAGGCGGCGAAGGTGCAGGCGGGCGCTGGCCACGCGAGGCCCAGAAGGCCGCGGGCTGGTCGGCGATGGTGTGGACGGAGCGCCGAGCTTCGATGCGCTGCTCAGTGAAGAGCAACCGGGAGAAGAGCTCGTGCGGCGGAAGTGGCGGCTTGGCGTTGTGGACGGCTTCGGCAAGGTTGTCGTAGTCAGCATCAAGGCCCTTAATCACATAGCCGGCAAACTCCTCATCACTCAATGGGCGGCCGATAGAGGTTAGTGTATCCGCCAAGACCTTGAGTTTGTTGAAGTATGTTGTGGCCGAGGAGTCCAGTTTCTTGACATCATCAAGCTTGCTGCGAAGAGCCATTGCGTGAGCAGTGGAGGTCTGGGCAAACGCATGTTCCAGAGTCGTCCACGCATCCAACGAGGAGGCAGCGAAGAGACAAAGGCCAGCGACCCCGTCTCCAAGGGAACCCTGGATGGCGGAGAGGATCGCTTGATCCTGTTGCACCCACAGACGATGCGCCGGGTTGATGACCGGACCGTGGACGGTGTGAAGAACCTGCGGTGGGCACGGCAGAGAGCCATCGACATAGCCAAGGAGAGAGCGACTGCGGAGCAGCGGTAGAACCTTGGCGCGCCAAAACATGTAATTGTCCGGCGTGAGACGAGTCGTGATGAGATTGTCGAAGTGGAACGGCCCGGAGAGCGGGGCTGCGTCGGGGGCAACTACCGCGGAGGTCACCGGGGCTCGGGGTGTTACACCCGCATGCGGACCCCGGGGCTGAGCGTCGGAGCCCCCCGCGTGCTGATCGACGGAGCCCCCCGAGGCCGCCTGCGTGATGGCGAGTGTCGGGGACGAACCAGCGGTGGCCGCCGGTGGCACGAGCATCGCGGCGGTGGAGGCCGCGACGATCGACGGCGCAGGAGACGGCTGGATCGGGGCGGAAAACAGGGAGCCCACCGCCGTGGTGCCGAAGAATTGCGGCGTCGGCGGAGCACCAGCGTGGGCAGGGAGATTCAGCAGGGCGGCCAGCGTGGCGGGTATGGTCCCGGAGCTGGCAGAGCTAGAGGCGGAAGCAGACATGGCAGCGGCGACGACGGCGGCGGCCTAGGGTTTAGGGCACGGCGGCGGCGGCGGCGGCTGAGTCGGAGGTGGAGTAGGTCCTAGGGTTTTAGGCTGATACCATATTAGACGTAGGATTTGTGGGAACTGGCTCAACACGATCTCACACATCGATATCTCTATGTAACAACTAGCCCGAGTCTCACGTTGCATGGCTGTATGTGCTTAGCTAGAGGAGTCACGTTCAGAGGTACTTCCTCCGTTTCAAATTAATTGACTTGAATTTGTGTAAATACGGATGTATCTATATGTGTTTAGTGTCTAGATACATCCATATCTAAATAAATATGGGTCCAGTAATTTGAAACGGAGGGAGTAGTTGAGTAGTGACTGCTCCTGGTGTACACACACTATGTATAATTGTACAGCTACAGAGTAGTCAACATAGTAGTACCAGTTTGCTTGGCCTGTAACGCCATGGGCTATGGCGTTTGTGAAACGCAGCACCGTTTGGCGTTTCGGACTGCCACGTCGGCAGGCCAGAAGCGCGAGATGGTTCGGCGTTTCTATGAAGGGGCAGAAACGCCACGGTTCGCGACGTTTTTGAAAAGGATCAGATTGTGAAATAATATGTTTCTGACAAGATCAAAACAGTGATTTTGGCCTTGCACATGAACACGCACATGAGCTCTCTCGCATTGCTCAACTTACTCTTATGCACACTACTATAATCGATATGATCGATTTGTTTGGGGTGTGTATCCAGTAATCAGTTATTTTTCCAGTTTGCCAACTCTCATATTTTCAGATCATTTTTAGATCTTTATCTAATCACTACGTACTGTAGAATATATCAACATTGAGAGGCGGAAAAACCAATAGCACCGGTGGTTTTGCCACACATCAATGGTGTATCGTCAGCTATAACAAAAATTACCACTGAAGGACGGGCATGTCGATGGGTTAGGCCGTGCGTTAAGGAGGTCGCCCCATCCCAAAGGGATGCCTAGCTAGGAGCTCGTCTTCCACCATGGACGTAAAGCCCTACCGCAACGGTCAACCACTCTAGCAGCGCCATGATGTGCAAGTGCAATGGACACACGCTCCACTGCATCGCCACGCTCACTAGAACCTTGCATCTTTCTCCTACATGATATAGAGAAGTTGTCGTCCATGGCATAGAGAAGTTGATGCTCCTCAAGATAACAAGCAGTTCCAAGTGCATATTGGCCCTCTGCTTTAGCGACTCCGTAACAAAATGTTGAACACTTGCCCAGAGGAAGGAGAGTGGGCGGTGTTGTCCTGCATGGATGACATGTTTCATAGTAGTGAATGGCTATCATTTCACCGTTCTTGATTATAGAAATCCTATCTCTAACAGTATCTAGGGCTGTCGTTTCCTCCATCTTCCTCCCAGACGTCTTCAATGAAAACCTAGCACTTTAACTCATAATTGGTCATCCCACCTTCATAGATGCCGTCCTCTATGGCTCGAAGTGAATCGTTCCTCTTTGATGCCCGTGGCCTCAATTTGACGTGAGGCTTGTCTGTGATGTGTTTGGCTCCCTTCCATTGAACATGAAGAACAGCCAAGGGAAATAATTTAAGTTAGAAATTCATTTTTCTGAAAGAAATAACCCATTAATTATATTAATAGTCAAACAGGGTTTGCCCTCTCCAAATGCCAACTGTTATTCAGTCCCGTCACGTCACATGGTGCTAGGCATGACACCGAGAGTGAGTGATTGGGAAGGGTGGGCTCCTTTTTAATAAAAAAATGCGTCTAAATTATGAATAATATTCACATTTTGTATTTCTCAGGGAGATCTTCAGAAATGAACCCTATTTTGATGCTTCAATAAGTTTTTTTTGGTTATTTTTCTAGTGGGTCTATTTCATACACTGGCAATGGCCCGATCCAACGCATGTGGTAGCTATTGTTACATTGAATATTGTCTATGACGAACATGAGCTTTTACCAATGTCTCCTTGTTATCATCGATACTAGAAATAGGCATGTGGACAACGATGTAACCAAACATCGCCGGTCTTGCACTATGTTGGATGTTTTAATTCAGTTTATTGAGATTTATGGTCCTTTCAGAAGTTCTCCACACTCTTGAAATCTTCAACTCTAACTCTACACTCTACAAAACTTGTTCTGCCCGCAAAAAAGATGATCTCGTTCCACTTCGATCTGTGGATATCGGGGGTTGTGTGTTGCATTGAATTTTAGGTGTTTTTTTTGTCATGGATTGAAGTAGACCAATGGCGACATCGTGAACGGTTGGGTGAGGGAAGCAGTGATACTGTGAGTGGCTAGGTGAGAAGACTAGCGGTGGCACAAGGAATGGAACATGCGTTATGACCGTGCGAAGGCAATAGGAGTAGCTGCAAGCATGAGAGGAACTGCGGTGTTGCATAAATGATGATAGGGTTAGCTTTCCGAGGGCAGAGAACTCAATAGTGAGTCAAGGTGAGATGTCATCACCCCTCATGATAACAAGCAGTTCCAAGTGCATATTGGCCCTCTGCTTTAGCGACTCCGTAACAAAATGTTGAACACTTGCCCAGAGGAAGGAGAGTGGGCGGTGTTGTCGTGCATGGATGACATGTTTCATAGTAGTGAATGGCTATCATTTCACCGTTCTTGATTATAGAAATCCTATCTCTAACAGTATCTAGGGCTGTCGTTTCCTCCATCTTCCTCCCAGACGTCTTCAATGAAACCCTAGCACTTTAACTCATAATTGGTCATCCCACCTTCATAGATGCCGCCCTCTATGGCTCGAAGTGAATCGTTCCTCTTTGATGCCCGCGGCCTCAATTTGACGTGAGGCTTGTCTGTGATGTGTTTGGCTCCCTTCCATTGAACATGAAGAACAGCCAAGGAAATAATTTAAGTTAGAAATTCATTTTTCTGAAAGAAATAACCCATTAATTATGTTAATAGTCAAACAGGGTTTGCCCTCTCCAAATGCCAACTGTTATTCAGTCCCGACACGTCATATGGTGCTAGTCATGACACCGAGAGTGAGTGATTGGGAAGGGTGGGCTCCTTTTTAATACAAAAACGCGTCTAAATTATGAATTGTATTCACATTTTGTATTTCTCAACGAGATCTTCACAAATGAACCCCATTTTGATCCTTTCAATAGGTTTTTCTTGGTTATTTTTCTAGTGGGTCTATTTCATACACTGGCTATGGCCCGATCCAACACATGCGGTAGCTATTGTTACATTGAATATTGTCTATGACGAACATGAGCTTTAACCCATGTCTCCTTGTTATCATCGATACTAGAAATAGGCGTGTGGACAACGATGTAAGCAAACATTGCCGGTCCTGCGCTATGTTGGATGCTACTTTTCAATTCAGTTTATTGAGATTTAGGATCCTTTCAGAAGTCCTCCACACTCTTGAAATCTTCAACTCTAACTCTGCACTCTACAAAACTTGTTCTGCCCGCAAAAAAGATGATCTCGTTCCACTTCGATCTGTGGATATCGGGGTTGTGTGTTGCATTGAATTTGTAGGTGTTGTAGACCGATGGCGACATCGTGAACGGTTGGGTGAGGGCAGCAGTGATACTGCGAGTGGCTAGGTGAGAAGACTAGCGGTGGCACAAGGAATGGAACATGCGTTATGACCGTGCGAAGGCAATAGGAGTAGCTGCAAGCATGAGAGGAACTGCGGTGTTGCAGAAACGAAGATAGGGTTAGCTTTCCGAGGGCAGAGAACGCAATAGTGAGTCAAGGCGAGATGGTAATGCTGAGCTTTTTTTAGCAGTAATGGTGATACCGAATTGTGGCGAGGTGATGACAAAATGTTATCACTGGGTGATGGGTTTGTTGCAACACCGTGATTCAAAAGAAAACAAAGATCCTAGGTTGTGCAGCTCGAGAAAGTTGTGCAGCAAGATCTTTTTGGTGTCACTCCATGCGCGGAATCCACAAATTTCGAAGCTAAAGGGCGCCCCAAAGTTCCCTTACCCAAAAAGGATTATCCCCGCTTTATATATAAAGCAAAACGGTCGAACCGATACAAGGCGATGAGGAAATCGTCTTGCAAAGTGGATCAAGATAACAAGAATATAAGAGTGACCACATTCTAACGAGAAGCACCCTGGGCTGCTGACAAGAAAATAACTCGCGCCTCCGGGAGAGACCAAGTTACTTCGATGGAATGCACACACCAAGCTGTTGCTCGAGAGGACCCCATGTTGTCTCACTCGGGTCGTGGAGCGGCAACCCCGCCTGTAGACACCCAGGACTGAGAGATCGTGTCCTACCAGAGCCGAGGAGGCATAAAAAAAAGGCTCTGAGCATGCCCGTCAATGTCGAAGAGACACAACCGCATTGAACTTGAAATCCACGGCGACGCCCCCAAGGGGGTGATGACGCCCCTGCGATCAAAATATACGGTCAAGGGTTTTCACCTGTCAATGCCAAAGGGCCTTTAGAAGTGATTTTTAGTTGATTTTGTTTCAACAAAAAAGGAATTAAAGTGAAGAAAAATGCATATAGTGGTTCCGACACACCAAGTGTGGGAGTATACCTTCTATCCACAGGTTGCTTCTTGAATCCATTAAATAAGACAAGGGTGCGAGTGTGATTTTATACATGGCTCGCGGATGGTATACCTCCCCCCAGTAGGGTGTGTTGCTCCATGGCGTGTTCCTCCCTGTTGGCCATTTTATAGGAGTCTAGTTTTTTGCTTTTCTTTTTTATGTTATGGGCTTTATTCTTTTTTTATGTTTTGTTTACTGACTTTGCATGTATATTTGAATGGTTTTGAACAATGTGAACCTGGAACATTTGGTGTTTCACAAACTACCATCTTTCTCTGGTCGTGCCTTTTTGCGGACATTTAAGTTTACATTTATCAAAGAAAACATTCGCATAATGTCCGTTACTCACAGTGAAGACACAATCTTTGGTGCACAATCACGATGGCTACGACGTAAAATAAAGGTACATTGAATACTCACGGAAATCTAAGAACATGAGTACAGTTTTAAATATAATGACACGAGAAATGTGAACGTGGAAATGATTCATAATTTATATGTTCGACCCAAAAATTATTTCAGTTTCATTTAGAACAACCCCTCTATTTTTAGATGTTTCTTTGATCTTTGTTATGGTTCGTGTCCTCCTTAGGAAAGCGAGACGGCGGCGGCTTCCTGAAGATGGAATAAGGTTCTCCTCGCCTAGCCCCCGTTTCGGTGGTGCGTTTAGCATCGTCGGTGGGCGTGTGGAGATGTGTCTCTGGTGGATTTGTCTTTGGTGGATCTGTTCGGATCTGGTGGTCGTTTGCCTATGTTCGTGTGTGTTTAACTGGAATCCTTTCAATCTACGCTACTCTTCATCAGCGGTGGTTGTTGTTCTGGTGCGCTAGTCCTGTTGGGCCTTAGCACACAACTTCCCGGCTGTCTACTACAACAAGTTTTGTCCAGCTCCGGCGAGGGAGGGACAATGACGGCGGCGCGCCTTCGGCTCATTTCAGTGCTTGTAGTCGTCGCTAGGTGGTCTATGAATCTGGATGCGATTTTTATTATTTCTAGTGTTCGTTACACTGCCATGATTGAAGATGAATAGATTGAAAGTTTTCTCGCAAAATCGGATACAACCTTGTTGCCAAACAAAAAAATGATATAAGATTAACCAACATACCGTCTTACCATACTTGTCGTCTGAAACAGGATTACACTTACTGACTAGAACCATACTTGTTGCGCTGATCAGCATTCTCCTATTTGGCAGCCATTACTGACTGATGGTGGACGCCTTTGCAGAAGTATGTGGTTCGAGATTTAGTCACTGGGAAGTGGTCAAAAGAAGGCAAAGTCTAAATTAGTTATGGGAAATGATAGTGATGGGACATAAAATAGCGATTTGGACATTTTTGGAATCACTTGCAACAGGCACAGGGCAATCGCACAGCAAGACCAAAGACCTTTGCTACTTAGGCTGGTCATAGTGGGGGGTAACTTATACTAGTGTCATGCATATGACACTAGTCTAAGTTACTACCTTCATAGCGCAAAGTAATATAGTACTAATGTCATAGATTACTTTATTTATTATCTTGTAGACTCATCTTGTCTTGGAAAGCGCTATGTTACAGTAACATATTATGTTATCACTTCTCATTAACTACATGACACGTAAGCAAAAAAATTTTGAAGTGCGCTATGTTACTAACTAAGTTACTCCCACTATGACTAGCCTTACCTGCCAACTAAACAAGACCAAAAACCAAGAGGGACATCGATCGGAATTAACGGGGCTCACGAGTTTGATGTGGTCTTTTCTATGCACACGTTGGACTTCCAATGAAGCAGTTAGTCGAACTGAGATATATTTTTTTTTGGCGGGAAGTCAAACTGAGAGATACCCTGTAGTCGCAACAGAACACAAAGTCGGTGCTAGACAATAATACCACGCCATCTCAACATGAATCTTGACCGATTGAGGCAGATAATCACCAGCTCTGCAGGTTGGGCATTTGATCAAGTCAAAAGACGAGTAAAAGTCAACATCGGCCAGCTATTGAAAGTGAACCAAGCGATGAAGACAGACAGTACGTGTTGAAATTTTCGCACCGGGGCTTCCAACAAAACACAATATAACTGCAGCTGGGATGCACGCGTGACCAGAATATAACTGAAGCAACGAATTGCTATTATTGCCAACAAAACCTGGAGCCAGGGCATGGCAACGGGGGACATGAGCTTGCCATTGCCACTTATCGTTGTCCTCATGATCATCGCCGTGGTGGTGAGCGCCGGCGACGAGGTTGCGCTACTCGCTTTCAGAGCCAAGGTCGGTAACGGTGGTTCCCTTGCCTCCTGGAACAGCAGCGCCGACTTCTGTAGCTGGGAGGGCGTGACGTGCAGCCACGGGAGGCCCGCGCGGGTGGTGGAGCTGAGCTTGCCTGCCAGGGCCCTCACCGGAGCACTATCCCCAGCCATCGGGAACCTCTCGTTCCTGCAGAAGCTCGACCTGAGCTCTAACGGGCTCCACGGGGAGATTCCGGGGAGCCTCGGGCACTTACGCCACCTGCAGCACCTCGATCTCTCTGATAACCAGCTTGTGGGCTCGATCCCACCGGAGCTCGGCAGCATCCAGAGCATGCAGATACTCGGACTGTCCAGTAACAACCTCTCTGGTATGCTTCCACTCGCTCTCTACAACTTATCGGCACTGAAAAGATTTGGGGTGGGAAGCAATATGTTGTACGGAAGTATTCCGGCTGATATCGGCAACAAGTTGCCCAACATGCAAGTTCTCGTTTTGGGTCCTAACCAGTTCACTGGAACCATCCCTTCATCATTAGCCAATCTATCTGATCTCATGATGCTCAGCCTCAATTACAATGGATTTAGCGGGTATGTGCCTCCCACTTTGGGGAGACTCGGAGCTCTCCAAGATCTGTACTTGACTGAAAATAGGCTTGAGGCGAATGACGAGGAGGGTTGGGAATTCATCACTTCTTTAGCAAACTGTAGCCAACTGCGACGTTTGATACTCAGCAGCAACCCTTTCGGGGGACAACTACCAGGTTCAATTGTGAACCTCTCAACCACTCTCCAGAACTTACGCTTAGATGACACTAAAATATCTGGGAGTATCCCTGCAGACATCGGCAATCTAGTTGGTCTGGAGGTACTATTGATAGTGAATACTTCTATGTCAGGAGTGATCCCAGAGAGCATTGGAAAGCTAAAAAACTTGATTGACCTTGGCCTGTATAGCAGTGGCCTGAGAGGCCTCATACCACCATCTGTAGGAAATCTCACAATGTTAACTAGGTTGCTTGCATACTACAACAACCTGGAAGGACCAATACCAGAAAGTCTCGGGAAACTGAAGAACCTATTCCTTCTAGATTTGTCCACAAATTACCAACTGAATGGTTCGATACCCGTGGAAATTTTTCAGCTGCCTTCACTTTCATGGTACTTGGATTTATCATACAATTCTCTTTCTGGACCCCTCCCACCAGAAGCTGGTACCATGACTAACCTCAACGAACTGATCTTGTCAGGAAACCAGTTGACCGGCCAAATACCTAGCAGTTTAGGAAATTGCATAGTTCTACAAAAACTCTTATTGGATAAGAATTTATTTGAAGGAAGCATACCCCAATCTCTAGAAAATATAAAAGGGCTCAATATATTGAATCTTACCATGAATAATTTGTCTGGTACGATCCCTGACGCCATTGGCAGCATTCGAGCCCTACACGAACTGTACCTAGCACACAACAACTTGTCGGGTCTAATCCCGACAGTTCTACAGAATTTGACATCGTTGTCCAAATTGGATGTATCCTTCAATAATTTCCAAGGCGAGGTGCCACATGGAGGTGTTTTCAGAAACATCACTTACAAAGCAATTGATGGGAATAGCAATTTGTGTGGTGGTACACCTCAACTTCACTTGGTTGCATGCTCAACAAACCCCTTAAGCAAGAGTGGCAAAAGGATGTCGAAGTCTGTAATAATTTCTCTGGCAACAACAGGAACAATCTTGTTCTCACTTTCAGTTATTCTTCTTGTTCGGATGCTTTACAAGAAGCTCAGAGAAAGGCAGAAGGGAATAGTGGAATCTTCAACTGGCGAGGAGCAATATGAACGAATCTCATATAATGCATTATTTGGAGGAACTAATGGATTTTCAGATGCAAACTTGCTTGGGAGAGGAAGTTATGGTGTGGTTTATAAGTGTGTTTTGGACTCGGAAGAAAGAACATTGGCTGTCAAGGTGTTCAATCTTGGTCCATCTAGGTATTCCAAGAGTTTTGAGGCTGAATGTGAGGCCATGAGAAGGATACGACACCGTTGTCTCATCAAGATCATTACTTCTTGTTCGAGTGTCAACCACCAAGGTCAAGAGTTCAAGGCATTGGTTTTTGAGTTCATGCCCAATGGTAACTTGGATGGTTGGCTTCATCCAAAATCTCAAGAGCCCACTGCAAACAACACACTCAGCCTTGCCCAGAGGCTTGATATTGCTGTCGATATCATGGATGCGGTAGAATATCTGCACAACTACTGTCAACCATTGGTAATCCATTGTGATCTTAAGCCAAGCAACATTCTTCTAACTGAAGACATGAGCGCCCGAATTGGAGACTTTGGCATATCAAGTATTCTTCAAGAAAATACAAGCAAGGGGATGCAAACTTCATATGGCTCAACTGGAATTAGAGGTTCCATAGGCTATGTTGCTCCAGGTGACTGAAACTCTTCTAAATTTAAATTTTATTTTTCACTTGAATATGGCATGCTTACCATAAAACCTTGCATAATTACAGAGTACGGAGAAGGCTCTGCAGTCTCAACAGCTGGTGATATTTATAGCCTTGGCATATTGCTACTTGAGATGTTTACGGGAAGGAGCCCAACAGAAGGCACGTTCAGAGATTCGCTAGATCTACATAAGTTTGTCGAGGATGCTCTTCCAAATAGGACCTTGGCGATAGCTGACCCAACAATGTGGCTACAAAACGGACAACAGGATAACACTACAAGTATTAGAATCCAGGAGTGCTTGATTTCAGTCTTGAGGCTTGGCATATCCTGCTCGAAGCAACAACCACGAGACCGAGCACTGGGGAGAGATGCAGCGGCAGACATGCATGCAATCAGAGATGAGTACCTTGTGTTTGCTGCTAATCATACAGGGGGGCATGGAGCAAAAGAGGAGCCTCGGCTCGAGACATTCGATCTGGAATGATATGAGCCTGCAACACCAGTGGTTGTGTATGAATGTCGCTTCAGTTCGCTTTGTTATCTAGTAGACCTGAAGTTCTAAATAATTTCAGAAGTTCTTTCTTTTTTTCTAAGCAATAACAGAGGCTGTGTATGCCTGCAATAACAGTATCAGATAAATGTAATATAAAATGTATAACCATCCTAGTGTTGTGCAATAGCCCTATAGCAACAGCAGTTGTCAGCATATTGCCTGGCTTGATTGACGAATTGAACTTTTCCTTTCCCTCTCCCTCCCGAGGCGCTCCCGCGAGCGCCGTTGGGAGGCAACCCTCGCGCGCCCCCCTCCGGCCCTCCACCCCGTCTCCCCCTCCCTCGCCGCCGCCGGGGGCGCCGCCGGCCAAAGGCCGCGTGGCTGAGGCGGCGGCGGGGCAGTTTCTTCCTGCGCGCGGACGGATGGCGTCGCAGGCCGCCTTCCTCCTGCCCGCGGCGTCGGGTCCCGGCCGGCTCTTGCTCCGGCGCTCCGCCCCGCGCCCTTGTGGCCCGCCGGCGACTCCTCCTCCCCTCCCCACCTGCGGCCCGTGGGATCTGGTGGGCACGGTCGTGCTGGCGGCGGATCTGGGCATCTCGGCCCAAATCCGGTGGATGTGCGGGTCATCGATGGCGGGGGTGGCCGGCGACCCCGTGGAGGTGGTGGTGTGGCAGCCGGTGTCCGTGCTGCCCCGCTGCTGGGTGGCTGGGCGTTGGGTGGTGCTGACCAGGGCGTGGAGGCGCAGGTGATGTGGTGGTGGCAGGTTGACTGCGGCGGCGGCCAGACTGTTCTGGCGTCGGCTCGTTTGTAGGCTGCCTGTATCGGCCGTTGAATCCTCTCCTTGGCGTCCGTCCGCTTCTCTCGCCGGACAGCTGGCCTTCTCCCGGCTGCGGTCCATCGACCGTCTCGCACCCGGTGCCGTTGGACCGAGCTGGTCTCGCGCCCGGCAGCAGGACCGGCCCGTCTCACGCCTGGCAGCAGGACTGCGCTCGTCTCGTGCCCGGCAGTAAGACCGGCCCGTCTCGCGCCCGGCGGCAAGACTGCGCTCATCTCACGCCCGGTGTAGCAGGACGGCTCGATGGAGGCTTGGTGGCTGCCTATTCGGTCTCGGCGCTGGGACCGGCCATGGGTGCGAAAGGCGGATCCTTTCCGCTCGTTTCTGCGGTTGGGGTAGCGGTGGGGCTCGGGGGTCTTGGTGTCCGGGCGGCGGCCCTTGGTGGTGGTGGCGCGGTGCTCATGGGCAGAGCTCGTGCCTCGGTGCTGCCCAGCTGCCATGGCCGTGTGGGTGGCGTGGTAGCCGGGGTGTGGCGTTCGGTGGCGGTGAGTATTGGCCGGGGTGAAAACCTACTCTATCTTCGGACGGACTGGCGACGGCGAAGATCGCTCCCTTCTTGAAGGCGTCGTTGCGACTATCATTGCCCGTCGTGTTGCTCCAGGGGAAACTCTGATCCTCGGATCGGGCGGTGGCGGCGCTCCAGTTCGTTTCCTTCTTGAAGGCGCCGCCTTGGAGCCTACGGTTCGTCATATGCGGCTTCACTTCTTCGCGGTGCTCACGGCTGAAGCCCTCGGCGGCTCTTGTAGTGCTAGGGAGTGTGTTGCTGCGCTCAGCGCCTATGTATCCTGCCTTGGGTGTGTGTGTGCGTTTGTGGTGGGTGAGTGCGGTTGTATCGGACACTGTTGTCTATGCTTTCTATATAAAGCGGGGCGAAAGCCTTTTTCTGTATTACCTGGCTTGCATTCTCAAACCAGTATGCTAGCAACATGAAAGAATTTGTCGGTCCAAGCAAATCGGCAGTCATTCAGGCTGTTTGTTAACAGAGTATATATTGTCCATGTGTACAAATAAACAGAGGGGGCAGTAGACCTAGTAAATATTTCACATACTCAGTAACAAATTAATGCACTACTATAGCTTTCCTTTGTAAGTGTATGTGCGTGTGTACACTATATATAAACAGCAGCTCATCTATTAGTTGTTCTTACATCCTTTTCGGTTGATTCCAGGAAGAGTTATCTAGTTTACAGTTTGGGCTAAGAATGATGCGGGAATGGAAGTGATTGGGAAGGTGGGATCCTTTTTAAGGAAAAAATGTGTCTAAATTGTGAATTGTATTCACTATTGTATTTCTCAGTGAGATATTCAAAACATACCCCGTTTTGATATGGTTTACTCAGCTTTTTTTGTTATTTTACTAGTGAGTCTATTTGGCGATGCTGTGATCTGACACATGCGGTAGCTACTGTTAGCTAGAACTAATCTTGTTATTAGTGCTAGATTTAGATTTTGGTACATGCATGCAGGTAGGCAGGGTGTGCCATAGCATTAGCAAGTACTGTAGGCTGCATGGATAGATTAATCAGCTACTGTTACATTGAATGTTGTGTATCACGAACATGAGCTTTAACCCATGTCTCCTTGTTATCACCTATATAGAAATAGGAGTGTGGAAAACATTGTGACCAGACATTGCTGGACCTGTGCTATGTTGGATGATACTCTTTTACATTTTAATTCAATTTATTGAGATTTAGGGCCCTTTCAGGAGTTCTTCACACTCTTGAAATCTTCAAATCTAAGTCTGCACTCTGCAAAACTTGTTCTGCCTGCAAAAAACATGGCTATGTGGATGTTGTGAGTTGTGTGTTGGGTTGAATTTGGGGGTTGGCTTTTTGTGAGGATTGAACGAGACCAATGGCGACATCATGAGCAGCTGGGTGAGTGCAGCGGTGATACTACGAGTGGCTAGGTGAGAAGGCTAGTGTCGGCACAAGGAAGGAACGAGAACATGTGTTAGGACAGTGAGGATGCGACAGGAGGAGCTGGACGCATGAGAGGAACCGAGGTGCTGTAGAAACGATGCTAGGATTAGGTTTCCGAGAGCATATAACACAATAGTGAATCAAGGCAAGATGATGGTGATTCCAAGTTGGCTACTCGGTTGCGATCAACCCATGATTCCCGAATTACAATTGCAGAGGACTTCCGCTAATTGACATTCAGACTGGAGCCTTCTCCAAATATTTCCAACACTGCGCGCAAAAATGCCAGAGGATTCTCCAAAGACCGGAGGCTTCTTTAATTCACCTTTAATGGAATGAATAACCATTCCAACTAAGCGTGTCATTCACCTCACACATCAGTTATCTCCCTGGCTCTCCGCTTGGCCTCCGGACCCCCCCAGCTGAGATGATATCAAAAGGAGAGGCTGAGAGGAACCACATACCGAAAAAGGGTTTCCCCCCGCTTTGTATACAAAGCAACCAACCAAACCATACAGAAAAAGGTGCTGGGGCGGAAGCAGCACAGACACGCCCAAAAGAAACGACAGAGAAAGATCAAAAGAAACAAATGCCGACAACGGCGGATCAACAAAAACGAAGAGGCCTCGCGATCGCTGCGCCCACCGGAATCTACCCCTAGGCTCCAAGACTCCGAAGCGCCAGCACCTATCAACACCTCCAAGAAGGATCGCGACGATGACGACGCTGCTCCAAGGGTTTCCCCCGGTACATGACGAGGCGAGAGGCAGGGTAGCCCCCGACGCCCTCCCGGAAGGTCAGGTGGCACCCTCAAGCGCCACCGCGCCGGTGTCGGCCACGCCGACAGGGGTTTCCCCCGATCCCAACCCGCACCTCGGGCGCTCCGGATCCATCCACCAAACCAACCACCACCCTGCGCCAACGCGATCATGAGGCCCCCACGCCGTCTCACCACGGCACCACGAAATGAGGGCAGTGCGGCGAAGGATCAGAGCCGGGACTAGGGCATCAGCACCGTCGGCACGCGGGAGGACCCCACCTCCACCGTCAGCGACGGTAGCCGTCCGGACGCAATAGCAGGAGCACACCAGGCCCGTGGGCCCACAGGCCCGGCCACGCCCTCGTGGGACCGTAAAGCTCCCGCCTTCGCGCTGCTACCGGCACGCCATCGGCGCTGACGCCCCATATCTGAGCCGCTCCTCCTCCTCACCGCGCCGCAGACAACGAGGCCACGCTGGGGGCCGGCCCGCTAGGACCCAGATGGGGCCCGCCGGGCCTAGATCTGGGCCGGGGGCGCGACGCCGGTCACCCAGCACCACCACGCCGCCCCGCCGCCAAGGAGCAGCGCCGCCACCACGTCTGCCGCCGGCCACCCCGCCGGGTCACCGGACCACCGCCAAGCCGAGCGACACCGCCGCCGCCCCCTGCCCCGGGCCAGGAGGACGCGCGCGCGGGGGAGGGAGATCCTGCCGCCGCCGGCACCCCCCGGGCCGGAGCCGGGGGCGCCCGCCGGCGACGGCAGGGGAGAGGAAGAACGGAGCGAGGCCGAGAGCAGCGGCGCGGGGGCCGCCTAGGCTGCCTCCCAGGGAGGCAGGGAGAGGGCGGAAGGAGGGGAGGGGGAGGAAGGGCGGGGGGAGGGAGGGCCGGCTCCGGGCCGCGCGCCGGCGAGGGCGGCCGGATCCCGCCGGCGACGGGCAGGGGGAGGCGGCGGCGGCTAGGGTTGCGGGAGCGGGTCGCAGTCGCGGGAGCTGCTCGAGGAACCACATAGAGGTGTTGCTACTCCCTCCTCTCTCTCTCTAGCGCACACACACACATCACCCAAGTCATGTTGCACTGCTTGAAGGCTAACTCATCTCGTCGACCGCCTTTTTTTTAGAAATGGAGGATGTACCCCCGGCCTCTGCATCTGAACGATGCATGCAGCCATATTATTAATTATTCACAGAAATCATACAAGGTGATACATCAATAAGCCTAAAACCACCATCTTGGCAACACCGTTGCTACTCCTATCCCCTTGATGAAGGCGTGCCGAATGTCCAGGCCTAATACCAAACAGACATCGCACCAAAGCCTAACATCTAAAGCCGGGTGTCCCATCCAAGCCACTACCTGGATTGGGTCCCACACCGGTCTGGCACACTCCCAGTGAGCACCGCACGCTGCAAGGGCCGTCACCTCCATCATCCCTCGGTCCATCTTCAGAGCATAGTTGATGCACCAACCTTGCCAGGCCTCTCTGCCATCAACGCCACCATGACGCCAGACAGCTTCCTCCTCCTGCGCGAGTCCATCTCCGCGCATCAGACACCGAGTCTCCACAGTGCCACACCGTCGAGAACCGCCACCATCAATGTGGAAGATGAAGCACCGCTCCACCAAAGACGCCGTCCTCCGGTCCCACGAGCCCGTGTGCATCTCCAAGAATGATGCCCCCAAGGGGGAAACGACACCATAGAGCCGTCGTCATCCGATCTACTAATCTAGGGTTTCCCCCGGAGATAGTAGAGAGTGGCCTTGAACTTCTCCACGGCGATGCCTTCAGAAAGGAAACGACGCAGACAGCGTCGCCGTCGCCGGCCTTGGCCATAGCCAAAAGCAGGTTTTCACCCAGATCTGATCGAAGACCTCCATCTCTCGTGCACGGGCCACCGCCATTCCTGCTGGGATCTCAACGAAGACTCCAAGGAGTGGATCGGCGCCGCGGCGTCGTCATTGTTGTGGCCGCCGTCACCGGCCAAGGGTCTCCCCCGATCCCAAGAGCCCCACCATCCAGTCACTGCCCACCACCCGGATCCGGCGAGCAAGGCCACACCGAAGCCCAGATCGAGCGGGAGAAGGTGAAGGAAATGAAGCTAGCGTAGGTCGATCCAGATCTGGCGGCCGGCCGACGGATCACGGCCGCCATGAGATCCCACCACCAGGTCCTCGCCTCCCACGCGCCGGCAAGACGAGCAGCTCCAGGAGTGGTTGTCGATCAGAGGCGCCGTGACCGCTGCACCGGCCACCGCCACGGAGGCCGCACGTCCATTACCAAGGCCGCGAGAGGAAGATCCCGCCGCCGCTGGCCGCCGGCAGGCTTTGCCCGGCGACGTAAGCCAGCGGCGGCGAGGGGGAGACGCCAAGAAGGAAGCGCCGGCGGCGGAGATTAGTTTCCGCCCGTGCCGCCCGTGAGGAGCGACGCGGGCGTTTGTTAGCGTCTTTTTTCTCACTCGTCGACCGCCTGAATGAACTTAGAAAATGCAGGTTGTTGAACTTAGAAAATGCTGGTTAGTAGCTTTCCATCACTTGGCCTTTTAAGACCCATTGATATTAAATTAAATATAAAAGCCTCCTAACAATTACTAGATCATTGAGTATCTACTCCCGAGCTCAAATGCACCATGGTAAACTTTGATAAATGTTTTGTATGCTTGCAAAATTTCAGGATGAAATGGCATTCATGGAAATCGTGGCGAGAAAAACAAAAACGATACTCCAAAAAGGCTTGGACTTGGACGGCGGCTTCGACCGATAGCTTGTAGCTGGAACCTCAAGTTTTCCTCAAGCTTCAGCCCTATGCTCATCTCTCTTTATATTCCAGGACTAATCACAAGTTGGTGTTAAGTATTATGGGCCGTTCCAAATTGTGGACAAGATTGGTTACATGGCTTACAAATTGGCTCTTCACAGTTGTCGTATCCACCCAGTTTTCCACGTTTCTCAACCAAAGTGTTTCTTGCCTCGAGATACTGTACTTCATCAAGTTCTTCCTCCGGTTCATTCAGCTCTGCAAGTTTCACTGAAAGTGTTGCAATAGCGTGTGCGCCAGGTGGGTAAACACACAATTGCTTAAGGTCTCGTTGAGTGGTCTGATTCTTCTCTTGCTGAAGCCACTTGGGAGGACCTGGAGTTCTTGAGGAAGTAGTTTCCACGTGCAACGGCTTGGGGTCAAGCCGGTTCTCAAGGAGGGAGGAATGTCAGCAGCTCAGATGCACCAGAGGTGTTGACTGAAGAACAGAGTACTCTTGCGACAACAGATGAAGGCCATGTAGCGATCTAGGAGAAGACGCACCAAGTTTCAAAGATGCTCATGGGCCTGGCACTCGGCCCACTCGCAAGAAAACTCATCCCACATGGCTCTCGGACCCTGACTGGACCAGTAGCCATTGAGGAGCTCCTCCTGTTTAAATACAAACTTGTAACTCTCGTTGTATTCATTTCTCAAAAATAAAACTCTCGTTGTATTCGGCTTGGACTTGGATCGCGGCTTCGGTTGATAGCTTATAGCTGGAACCCGTAGCTGTATAGGTGGTTGGGCGAATTGGTATAGTGTTTCTCGATTCCCCATTCTAATTTGCATGAACCCTAGCTGAGAAACCGTAGATCGAGAGCGGCCCTTACACTGATAAATCGCCTGATTAATTGATTTACTTGCCAATTAACTTACAATTAGCTTATTAATTCCCGACTTGCCAGCCAACCGAGCAAGTATGAGTTAATGATTACATCGACAATGGATCTAATAATGGTCGGAAAATATGAGCATTGGTAAGCTGGAAAAATAACTGATTACTAGATACACACCCCAAACAAATCAATCGTATCTATTATGCTAGTGCATAAGAGTAAGTTGAGCAATGTGAGAGAGCTCATGTGCAATTGGAGTGGACGCAACTGGATGCCATTCGTGTGACAGAGTCGTAAACTGGAAAACTAATTACTAAACAGTAAAACTGAGCTAGCTATGCCTCCTCACAGCGATTTGGACTGCTAAACCGTCCGATTAAGTATATGAATGCTTCAGATTAGTTCACCGCCCCGCAACATTCCCTCGGGCCTCGTTCGCCTCTTCTGCTCGCTGAACCGGCCGAGCCAACGTCTAATGGGCCGCTGCTCCATAGACCTATTTTTGGGCGTTTACATGAACCGGGCTGCCATGGGCCGTGTGACCGTGAGGTGAGTTACAGCCAATTATTGGTGATTGTGCAGGAGGTGGGCCGCTTGTTGCCTTTCCTAATTCTGTCAGTCCGTCACCTTTCACACACAGTGGATCTCAGTTTTTGGCTGCTTACGGTTCAATTTTTTTTGCGAGTACTTACGGTTCAATTGCATCATTATTTGTTCATTTTCTTTCTCTGTGCACCATATACTATGGCAAGGCCACAACGGACCATGACGCGTGACACACAGAGAATCTCCCCCACTTATTCAAATACCTTAGCAAATGTGATGCTTAGACAAACTTTTTTGTACATTGACGTTCCAATGCTGATTTAGATGGCATTGTCACCTGTATCAATTTTGCAACTTATACCTAAAGCTTCAACAATGCCCCACCATCTAAATGTTCTTCTTTTGTCCAGGTTTTTTTGATATACTTATATTATTATTCCAATAAGATGTACGGGCGCAACAACGTGCGCCTTTATGTTCTAGTAAGTAATAAAAGTGTGTAAGTAGCATGGGTAGACAACAAGTTCATCTCAAATCATTCCAACTGAGAGGCCGAAAATCCTGTATAATACTCCTAGCTACTACTCGTATTTAAGTAGCCTGACACGAATCATAAGCAGCCTAATTAACTCAGGTTTTTGGAAAAAGCCAAGCTGGAGGCCACATATCGTCACGCGTCCCCAGCGTGGACGCCGCTGATGTCTCCAACGGCAGCGGTGCTACTGTCTGGTTTCTCATGTTGTAGACACCAGAGTCGAGAAAGGGATTCTCACGAGTCCACTTCACAAGCCAGTCCCGGTTGCATATGGTGGTAATGTCACCTTTGGTCACAAAGTAAATGCAATCTTGTAGAATTCCGGTGCCGGCAGCGGCAGAGACCAACTGGGAGTAGGCGAGTAGCCTTCGCTGACAAAGAGCGCATGCCCCATCAACGTACTGACATCCCTCCACCGTCCACTGCCGCAGCTTAGGTCTGAGGCCTCGAAGACATCGAACTGGTAAGTCCCTTGCAGATCTATCCCCGTGTCATCCATCCTTGCGATTCGATGCACAAGGCGCCAAATAGGACCTCTTACATAGTTACCCATCACTGAGAGACCTTCTCTGATCTGAAGAAATAACATAATGGCGCGGGAAGGAAAAACTCGGGATGGGAGACATTCAAAACGAAATTACTAGTTAAGGGTTACCTCTTGCAAAAGTTACTTCCCACCTTCTTAAGTGCTGACAAGTGACACATTACATGTTCGGCACTTGTCACAACCTGAGATTTTTTTAATAGATTCGTTTATTAGAAACATTTTATTTAATGAACCATGCATTCAAATACCGAATCATTTTCATCATTGAATTTTTTTATGTCGAAATCTTCGAAACTAGATCTCATACACCATTCATGGTTAATTAGGTTGGTTTTCATGGTTGATGCTTCTGTTGTTAACTCAACAAATGCTTACTCCCAATACCTGTGCCAACTCTTTGGCTCGGACCTCCACATTATCCACGGTTACTTACTCGCCTCTTCTGTTTGTTGAATTTATCAATCCATTTATTCCTCGTCCTGTTTGTTGCTTTTTTACTGGTCCAGTGCCACAACTTGCAATTTTTAGATTGACAAATTTCTCGCCTTAAGAATCAGTCCTTGAGTTCTTTGTTTCCTGACAGCAGTTTCATTTAAATTCGGTCTCCATGGTATGGGAGCTTATTGTTGGGGAACGTAGTAATTTCAAAAAATTTCCTACGCACACGCAAGATCATGGTGATGGCATAGCAACGAGAGGGGTGAGTGTTCGTCCACGTACCCTCGTAGACCGTAAGCGGAAGCGTTAGCACAACGCGGTTGATGTAGTCGTACGTCTTCACGATCCGACCGATCCAAGCATCGAACGTACGGAGCCTCCGAGTTCAGCACACGTTCAGCTCGATGATGATCTCCGGCCTCCGATCCAGCCGAGCTCCGGAGATGAGTTCCGTCAGCACGATGGCGTGGTGACGATGATGATGTTCTACCGGCGCAGGGCTTCGCCTAAACTCCGCGACGATATGACCGAGGTGAAATATGGTGGAGGGGGACACCGCACACGGCTAAGGAACGATCCGTAGATCAACTTGTGTGTCCATGGGGTGCCCCCTACCCCCGTATATAAAGGAGTGGAGGAGGGGAGGGCCGGCCCTCTTCTATGGCGCGCCCTAGGGGAGTCCTACTCCCACCGGGAGTAGGATTCCCCCTTTCCTAGTCCAACTAGGAGTCCTTCCATGTATTAGGAGTAGGAGACAAGGAAGGGGAAGAGAGAAGGGAAGGAAGGAGGGGGTGCGGCCCCTCCCCTTAGTCCAATTCGGACTAGGCCATGGGGGGGCGTGCGGCCTGCCCTAGGCAGCCCCTCTCTCTTTCCCGCAGGGCCCAATAAGGCCCAATACTTCTCCCCGGCGAATTCCCGTAACTCTCCGGTACTCCGAAAAATACCCGAATCACTCGGAACCTTTCTGAACTCCGAATATAGTCGTCCAATATATCGATCTTTACGTCTCGACCATTTCGAGACTCCTCGTCATGTCCCCGATCTCATCCGGGACTCCGAACTCCTTCGGTACATCAAAACTCATAAACTCATAATATAACTGTCATCGAAACCTTAAGCGTGCGGACCCTACGGGTTCGAGAACTATGTAGACATGACCTAGAACTATTCTCGGTCAATAACCAATAGCGGGACCTGGATGCCCATATTGGCTCCTACATATTCTACGAAGATCTTTATCGGTCAAACCGCATAACAACATACGTTGTTCCCTTTGTCATCGGTATGTTACTTGCCCGAGATTCGGTCGTCGGTATCCAATACCTAGTTCAATCTCGTCACCGGCAAGTCTCTTTACTCGTTCTGTAATACATCATCCCGTAACCAACTCATTGGTCACATTGCTTGCAAGGCTTATAATGATGTGCATTACCGAGAGGGCCCAGAGATACCTCTCCGACAATCGGAGTGACAAAACCAAATCTTGAAATACGCCAACTCAACATGTACCTTCGGAGACACCTGTAGTACTCCTTTATAATCACCCAGTTACGTTGTGACGTTTGGTAGTACCCAAAGTGTTCCTCCGGTAAACGGGAGTTGCATAATCTCATAGTTACATGAACATGTATAAGTCATGAAGAAAGCAATAGCAACATACTAAACGATCAAGTGCTAAGCTAACGGAATGGGTCAAGTCAATCACATCATTCTCCTAATGATGTGATCCCGTTAATCAAATGACAACTCTTTTGTCCATGGCTAGGAAACATAACCATCTCTGATAAACGAGCTAGTCAAGTAGAGGCATACTAGTGACACTATGTTTGTCTATGTATTCACACATGTATTATGTTTCCGGTTAATACAATTCTAGCATGAATAATAAACATTTATCATGAAATAAGGAAATAAATAATAACTTTATTATTGCCTCTAGGGCATATTTCCTTCAGTCTCCCACTTGCACTAGAGTCAATAATCTAGTTCACATCGCCATGTGATTTAACACCAATATTCATATCTGTATATGATTAACACCCATAGTTCACATCATCATGTGACCAACATCCAAAGGGTTTACTAGGTGTGATCATGTTTTGCTCGTGAGAGAAGCTTAGTCAACGGGTCTGTCACATTCAGAGCCGTATGTATTTTGCAAATATTCTATGTCTACAGTGCTCTGCATGGAGCTACTATAGCTAATTGCTCCCACTTTCAATATGTATCCAGATTGAGACTTAGAGTCATCTGGATCGGTGTGAAAACTTGCACCGAGGTAACTTTTACAACGGGCTCTTTTATCACCTCCATAATCGAGAAATATTTCCTTAGTCCTCACTAAGGATATTCTTGACCAATGTCCAGTGATCTACTCCTTGATCACTATTGTACTCCCTTGTCAAATACAGAGCAAGGTATACAATAGGTCTGGTACATAGCATAGCATACTTTATAGAACCTATGACTGAGGCATAGGGAATGACTTTTCATTTTCTTTCTATTTTCTGCTGTGGTCGGGATTTGAGTCTTACTCAATTTCATACCTTTGCAACACAGGCAAGAACTCTTTCTTTGACTGTTCTATTTTGAACTACTTCAAAATCTTGTCAAGGTATGTACTCATTGAAAAACTTATCAAGCGTCTTGATCTATCTCAATAGATCTTGATGCTCAATATGTAAGCAGCTTCACCGAGGTCTTTCTTTGAAAAACTCTTACTCAAGTATCCTTTCATGCTTTGCAGAACAATTCTACATTATTTCCGATCAACAATATGTCATTCACATATACTTATCAGAAATGTTGTAGTGCTCCCACTCACTTTCTTGTAAATACAGGCTTCATCGTAAGTCTGTACAAAACTATATGCTTTGATCAACTTATCAAAGTGTATATTCCAACTCTGAGATGCTTGCACCAGTCCATAGATGGATCGCTGGAGCTTGCACATTTTGTTAGCACCTTTAGGATTGACAAAACCTTCTGGTTGTATCATATACAACTCTTTTTTAATAAATCCATTAAGGAATGCAGTTTTGTTTATCCATTTGCCAGATTTCATAAAATGCGGCAATTGCTAACATGATTCGGACAGACTTAAGCATAGATACGAGTGAGAAACTCTCATCGTAGTCAACACCTTGAACTTGTCGAAAACCTTTTGCGACAATTCTAGCTTTGTAGATAGTAACAATACTATCAGCGTCCGTCTTCCTCTTAAAAATCCATTTAATTAACATGGCTTGCTGATCATAAAGCAAGTCAATCAAAGTCCACACTTTGTTCTCATACATGGATCCCATCTCAGATTTTATGGCCTCAAGCCATTTCGCGGAATCTGGGCTCATCATCGCTTCCTCGTAGGTTCATCATGGTCTAATAACATGACTTCCAGAACATGATTACTACACCATTCTGGTGCGGATCTTACTCTGGAAGACCTACGAGATTCTGTAGTAACTTGATCTGAAGTTTCATGATCATCATCATTAGCTTCCTCACTAATTGGTGTAGCAATCACTGGAACAGATTTCTGTGATGAACTACTTTCCAATTCGGGAGAAGGTACAATTACCTTATCAAGCTCTACTTTCCTCCCACTCACTTCTTTCGAGAGAAACTTCTTCTCTTAGAAAGGATCCATCTTAGCAACGAATAACTTGCCTTCGGATCTGTGATAGAAGGTGTACCCAATAGTTACCTTTGGGTATTCTATGAAGACGCACTTCTCCGATTTGGGTTCGAGCTTATCAGGTTGAAACTTTTTCACATAAGCATCGTAGACCCAAACTTTAAGAAACGACAACTTTTGGTTTCCCGCCAAACCACAGTTCATAAGGCGTCATCTCAACGGATTTTGATGGTGCCCTATTTAAAGTGAATGCAGCTGTCTCTAATGCATAACCCCAAAATGATAGTGGTAAATCGGTAAGAGACATCATAGATCGCACCATATCAAATAAAGTGCGGTTACGACGTTCGGACACACCATAACATTGTGGTGTTCCAGGTGGCGTGAGCTGTGAAACTATTCCACATTGTTTTAATTGAAGACCAAACTCGTAACTCAAATATTCATCTCCATGATCAGATCGCAGAAACTTTATTTTCTTGTTACGATGATTTTCCACTTCACTCTGAAATTCTTTGAACCTTTTAACTATTTCAGACTTATGTTTCATCAAGTAGATATACCAATATCTGCTCAAATCATCTGTGAAGGTCAGAAAATAACGATACCCACCGCGAGCCTCAACACTCATCGGATCGCATACATCAGTATGTATTATTTCCAATAAGTCAGTTGCTCGTTCCATTGTTTCGGAGAACGGAGTCTTAGTCATCTTGCCCATGAGGCATGGTTCGCAAGCATCAAGTGATTCATAATCAAGTGATTCCAAAATCCCATCAGCATGGAGTTTCTTCGTGCGCTTTACACCAATATGACCTAAACGGCAGTGCCACAAATAAGTTGCACTATCATTATTAACTTTGCATCTTTTGGTTTCAATATTATGAATATGTGTATCACTACGATCGAGATCCAATGAACCATTTTCATTGGGTGTGTAACCATATAAGGTTTTATTCATGTAAACAGAACAACGGTTTATTCTCTTACTTAAATGAATAACCGTTTTGCAATAAACACGATCAAATCATATTCATGCTCAACGCAAACACCAAATAACACTTACTTAGGTTCAACACTAATCCCGAAAGTATAGGGAGTGTGCGATGATGATCATATCAATCTTGAAACTACTTTCAACACACATCGTCACTTCACCCTTAACTAGTTTCTGTTTATTCTGCAACTCCCGTTTCGAGTTACTACTCTTAGCAACTGAACCAGTACCAAATACCGAGGGGTTGCTATAAACACTAGTAATGTACACATCAATAACATGTATATCAAATATACCTTTGTTCACTTTGCAATCCTTCTTATCCGCCAAATACTTGGGGTAGTTCTGCTTCCAGTGACCAGTCCCTTTGCAGTATAAGCACTTAGTCTCAGGCTTAGGTCAATGGCTTGTTTCATAGTAGTGAATGGCTATTATTTCACCATTCTTGATTATAGAAATCCTATCTCTGACATTATCTAGGGGTGTCGTTCACCTCGTCGCCATTTTGCGCGATTCAAGGGTCTCCGTCTATACTCGCGGCAGCAGCGACCTGCCATCATGCATGGAGTCGGCGCCGCCTGCATACAATTCCATCGTCGACATTGCACTCTTCCAAGGGAAGCTCTACGTCCTCACCCGAGAAGAGGAGCTGCATGTCCTGGACACCGGCGATCAGCAGATCACAAATGTCTGCTGCATACGCAAAATCCTGACCCCCAGCCATGATTATTACGACCTCGACAATCTATGGAACGATGATGATTATGTCAGTCGGGACTACCTCGTCGTGTCCGGCGATCAGCTACTGAGGGTAAAACGAATAATATAAGCTATGGACTGGTGACACGGGGATAGATCTGCAACGGACCTACTGGTTCGTTGTCTTCGAGGCCTCAGACCTCAGCAGCGGCCATGGACGGTGGAGGGCTGTCAGTACGTTGATGGGGTGTGCGCTCTTTGTCAGCCAAGGCAGCTCCCAGTCGGTCCCTGCCGCTGCCGGCACCGGAATTCTACAAGATTGCATTTACTTTGTGAACAAAGATAGCATTATCACCATATCCAACCGGGACTTGCTTATGAAGTGGACTCGGCAGAATCCCTTTCTCGACTCTGGTGTCTACAACATGAGAGACCAGACAGTAGCACCGCTGCCATTGGAGACATCATCAGCGGTGTCCACGCTGGGGACGCGTCATGGTATGTGGCCTGCAGCTTGGCTTTTTCCAAAAACTTGAGTTAGTTAGGCTGCTAGCTTATGATTGTGTCAAGCTACTTAAATAGTACTCTATCTGTCAAATACAGTACTATTTTATACCCCCTCCTTCCCATAATGTAAAAACGTTTTTCAAGGTAACATGGAGTATAAGATTTGAGATGAACTTTCTGTTTAGCCATGCTACTTATACACGCTTTTATTACTTAGTTTTCTGGTTTACAAATCTGTCAGACGAATGGCATCCGGTTGCATCCACTCCAATTGCACATGGGCGAAAATCACTGTTTTAACCTTGCCAGAAAATTTTAGCACAAAATGAAGTCCTTCAGATTATATTTCATGATATGACCCTTTTCACAAACGCCACGAACCATGGTGTTTCAGCCCTAAGTAGAAACGCCAAACCTTCTCACGCTGCTGGCCTGCCGACGTGGCAGTCCGAAACGCCAAATTCTGTTGCGTTTGCACAAACGCCATGGCTGATGGCGTTACTAGCCGACGTCAGGGCCGGTCCTGTTGGGGGGGGGGGGGGGGGGGCGGACCCCCAGTGTCCAGGGCCCCCCATCTAGGTACTAGGTAGGCCTACGACGAGCGGATGTCGCAGTCAGCTAGCTAGCCCACGCCCGGAGCCGTCGAAGCTGCGCCATAGCCCTATGCTACGCTGGGCAGGCAGTCACCGTACGCAGCTTGGTAATCCACGCACGAGCACATCCACTCCTTCGGTGAGGGCCCCTGTAGTCATAGGCTCGTACGAGATTTTTTTTTTGCGAAACGATTGATTGCGTGACGCCCGTCCAGTTTCCTAATTCCCGTCTAAAAAGAAATTCCGAGATCCGATTGTGAGTTCACGTCTTCGAGTATCCCCCAGCCACGATCATCATCTCTGGACGCGAACGCGAGTCGATGTTTCATGGATGAACTCTGTTCTTCCATCTCGACTCCAGGCCAGCGCCAGATTGCGCCATCACCCAGCACGCACACGCTCATGCACATCGCAGAGCGCATGCCGCAGACGCATATACAGATCGCGTCATCGCCAAGCGTTGGATCGGACAATAACCAGCAGCGATTAAACCGATCCAAGGTATTATCATATATTAGACGTAGGATTTGTGGGAACTGGCTCAACCCTTTGGGGGTGGCCTATCACATATATTTATAATGATACATGATGTACATATTACACAGGTGGACTACGTTACAAAGTCTAACACCCTTCCTCAATCTCAACTCACTCCTGATGCATCTAGGATGTTGAGATTGCGCTTACAGACCTCAAACATGGGAGAAGGTAGAGGCTTGGTGAAGATGTCGGCAAGTTGATCCTTTGAGGAGATAAACTTGATCTGTAGTAGCTTCTGTGCAACACGTTCCCTCACAAAATGATAGTCAATCTCAATGTGCTTAGTTCATGCATGGAACACCGTATTTTTCGAAAGAAACGTAGCACCGATGTTGTCACACCAGAGAACCGAAGGATGTGACTGGGAGATCCCCAGCTCTCGAAGCAAAGACTCAATCCAGATAAGCTCAGCAGTCGCATTGGCAACTGCTTTGTACTCAGCCTCTGTGCTACTGCGAGAAACAGTGGCTTGCTTGCGCGCACTCCAGGCGATCAAATTAGGACCTAGAAACACAGCATGTCCCTCCGTGGATCGCCTGTCATCTGGACACCCAGCCCAATCAGCATCTGAGAATGCAGAAAGAACAGTAGAGGAACTAGGTCGCAGATGAAGACCATAGGAGACAGTAAGACGCACATAACGAAGAATGCGCTTCACTGCAGACCAATGCACATCCGTAGGAGCATGAAGATACTGACATACCCGGTTAACCGCAAATGAAAGATCAGGTCGGGTGATAGTCAGATACTGCAAGCCACCAACAATACTCCGATATTCCGTAGCATCCTGAGAGGAAAGAGGAGAACCAACAGTGGCCGAGAGCTTATCCGTAGAGGACATGGGTGTGGATGAGGGCTTACACTTGAGCATACCGGCACGGCGCAAGAGATCAAGGGAGTACTTTTTCTGAGTGAGAGCCAAGCTGCCACGGGACTGATGTGCAACCTCAATGCCCAGAAAGAAGTGTAGCTGTCCCAAGTCCTTGACCGCAAAATCTCTGCCAAGAGCAGTGACAAGAGCATCGGCAGATGTGGCAGAAGAACTGACCAGAATGATATCATCCACGTATACAAGCAAATACACTGTCAGACTAGGGCGCTAAAATAAGAACAGCGAACTGTCAGCTGTCGACGGAACAAATCCATGAGTACGAAGGACCGAAGCAAGACGAGCATGCCAGGCGCGGGGTGCCTGTTTCAGTCCGTAGAGCGCCTTCGTCAGACGACAGAGATGATGAGGCTGATCTGGATCAACAAACCCTGGTGGCTACCGCATATAAACCTCTTCAAGCAACCCATGGAGAAAGGCATTCTGCACATCTAGTTGTCGAAGAGACCAACCACGAGAAACTGCAAGAGACAAAAGAAGCCGGATGGTAGTAGGTTTAACAACCGGGATGAATGTGTCTTCATAGTCCAAACCCTGTAGCGCTCAATAGACCCATCCGCATGTCTCTTGACTTTGAAAACCCACTTCGAGTCAATGACGTTGACACGAGGCGGAGGAGGAACCAACGTCCAAGTCTCGTTAGTCAGAAGAGCGGCATACTCTTGCTCCATAGCTGCCCGCCAGTGAGGAATACTCATAGCAACCTCAAAGTGGCGTGGCTCATCAGTGGGATCTGCAACAGAATGAGCAAGACAGGCAGCCAAATATGTGACAGTACCATCATGACGCTGCTTGGGTTGGACAATACCGCTGCGGCTACGAGTATGCGGGCGTCGAGGTGCAACGAGAACCGGAGCCGGCGGCGCCAACTCGGGAGAGGATGACGGCAGGTCGGGCGACGAGAGCCCAGGCGAGTGTTCAAGCGAGGCAACAGCAGGCCCAGCCGACCCAGGCGAGTCCATGCATGAAGGCGGGGACGTAGACCGCTCGAGCCGCCCAGGGGAAGGTGGCGGGGTCGGGGGCTGCGCCTCGGCTGTCGGGGTGCGCCGCCCAGGGGAAGGTGGCGGGGTTGTGGGCCGCGCCTCAACTGTCGGGGACCGGGCCTCAGATGACACCGGCCCAGTATCGGAGGCCAACGCCGGTCCAGTTGCATGGACAGGCACAGCTCCAGAGGCGGGGTTGACGACGGGTGCATGCTCATGCACTAACCGGTCAACATGCGCGGCAGGAGGTGTATCCGAAAGAAGTTCCAAGCGAGCACCACGTCCAACACCTGCACCATGGTTAGGTAACAACACAGGCAAATATGCAACATCTTCAAATTGGCCAAGCATAATAGGAGATGAATGCATAGATGGTGGTGTGGAAGGTGGCTGCGGCATGGAGGAAAAGGGGAAGACGTTCTCATCAAAGACAACATCACGATTCACGAGATATATAGACACGATTTGTTGGCACATGAAGACACTTGTAGCCCTTATGAAGAGAACTATAACCTAGAAACACACATTTCTTAGACCGAAATTCAAGCTTTCTAGAATTATATGGACGAAGATGGGGCCAACAAGCACACCCGAAAACCTTGAAGAAGGTATAATCAGGAATCTCATGTAAAAGGAGCTCAATAGGAGTTTTCATATTAATGACACGCGTAGGTAGACGATTAATAAGAAAACATGCTGTAGCAAAAGCATCACTCCAAAAACGTAAAGGTACAGACGCATGAGCCAAGAGTGCGAGCCCAGTCTCAACTATATGTCGATGCTTGCGCTCAACAGCGCCGTTCTGCTGATGTGTATGAGGACATGATAAACGATGAGAGATCCCAAGCTTATTAAAGAAAGTATTGAGGTTGCGATATTCGCCCCCCCCCCCCAATCATACTGAACATGAATAATCTTATGCTTGAGGAGACGTTCTACATGCACTTGAAACTGAATGAATATATCAAACACATCAGACTTACGCTTAAGAAGATAAAGCCAGGTAAAGCGACTATAAGCATCAATAAAGCTGACATAATAGTTGTGACCACTCACAAAAGTTTGAGCGGGACCCCACACATCAGAAAACACAAGTTCAAGAGGACTCGTTACTTAACGAGTAGAAGAAACAAATGGTAACTGATGACTTTTGCCTTGTTGACAGGCATCACACACGGACATCTCCTTATTACTAGACTCAATAGGCAGCTCATGACGATGAAGTATATGACGAACTATGGGAGTGGCAGGATGGCCAAGGCGAGAGTGCCACTGGGATGGTGACACACGCACACCACTGAAGACGCGCAGGGCGGATGGATCCTCCAAGCGGTATAAGCCATGGCTGAGACGACCACTAAGCAGAATTTCCCGGGTGGCTCGGTCCTTAACAAAAAGATCAAACGGGTGAAATTCACATAGGACATTGTTATCAAGAGTGAGTTGTGGAACAGATAACAAGTTAAGAGTCACTGAGGGGACCCGTAAAATATTACGAAGATGAAGCTGCCTAGATGGATGACTAGTTAAAAGAGATGCTTGACCAACGTGAGAGATGGGCATACCTACACCGTTGGCGGTGTGAACCTTGTCGGGACCATAATATGGCTCATGAGTGGACAGCTTAGCGAGCTCGTTCGTCATATGATTCGTGGCGCCAGTGTCCATATACCACGCAGGATCAACCGGATATGAGGGTGTATAGCCGGGGTCAGCGCGTGTATCCTTGCTCTTGGCAGCAACGTGAGCAGCAGGAGGGCCGAAGTCTGCCATGGCGAACTGTCGCTCATTGCCTTTCCCATCGTTGCCAATACCCAGGAAGCTCCGCTAAAACCTTTTATGGCACCTGGAGGCGACATGCCTCTCACGCCCGCAAAGCTGGCAGCGTACGGGGCCTCCTCCTGAGGTCGGCGCTGGCGAGTTGGTGGTGCGGGCAGGCGGCGAAGGTGCAGGCGGGCGCTGGCCACGCGAGGCCCAGAAGGCCGCGGGCTGGTCGGCGATGGTGTGGACGGAGCGCCGAGCTTCGATGCGCTGCTCAGTGAAGAGCAACCGGGAGAAGAGCTCGTGCGGCGGAAGTGGCGGCTTGGCGTTGTGGACGGCTTCGGCAAGGTTGTCGTAGTCAGCATCAAGGCCCTTAATCACATAGCCGGCAAACTCCTCATCACTCAATGGGCGGCCGATAGAGGTTAGTGTATCCGCCAAGACCTTGAGTTTGTTGAAGTATGTTGTGGCCGAGGAGTCCAGTTTCTTGACATCATCAAGCTTGCTGCGAAGAGCCATTGCGTGAGCAGTGGAGGTCTGGGCAAACGCATGTTCCAGAGTCGTCCACGCATCCAACGAGGAGGCAGCGAAGAGACAAAGGCCAGCGACCCCGTCTCCAAGGGAACCCTGGATGGCGGAGAGGATCGCTTGATCCTGTTGCACCCACAGACGATGCGCCGGGTTGATGACCGGACCGTGGACGGTGTGAAGAACCTGCGGTGGGCACGGCAGAGAGCCATCGACATAGCCAAGGAGAGAGCGACTGCGGAGCAGCGGTAGAACCTTGGCGCGCCAAAACATGTAATTGTCCGGCGTGAGACGAGTCGTGATGAGATTGTCGAAGTGGAACGGCCCGGAGAGCGGGGCTGCGTCGGGGGCAACTACCGCGGAGGTCACCGGGGCTCGGGGTGTTACACCCGCATGCGGACCCCGGGGCTGAGCGTCGGAGCCCCCCGCGTGCTGATCGACGGAGCCCCCCGAGGCCGCCTGCGTGATGGCGAGTGTCGGGGACGAACCAGCGGTGGCCGCCGGTGGCACGAGCATCGCGGCGGTGGAGGCCGCGACGATCGACGGCGCAGGAGACGGCTGGATCGGGGCGGAAAACAGGGAGCCCACCGCCGTGGTGCCGAAGAATTGCGGCGTCGGCGGAGCACCAGCGTGGGCAGGGAGATTCAGCAGGGCGGCCAGCGTGGCGGGTATGGTCCCGGAGCTGGCAGAGCTAGAGGCGGAAGCAGACATGGCAGCGGCGACGACGGCGGCGGCCTAGGGTTTAGGGCACGGCGGCGGCGGCGGCGGCTGAGTCGGAGGTGGAGTAGGTCCTAGGGTTTTAGGCTGATACCATATTAGACGTAGGATTTGTGGGAACTGGCTCAACACGATCTCACACATCGATATCTCTATGTAACAACTAGCCCGAGTCTCACGTTGCATGGCTGTATGTGCTTAGCTAGAGGAGTCACGTTCAGAGGTACTTCCTCCGTTTCAAATTAATTGACTTGAATTTGTGTAAATACGGATGTATCTATATGTGTTTAGTGTCTAGATACATCCATATCTAAATAAATATGGGTCCAGTAATTTGAAACGGAGGGAGTAGTTGAGTAGTGACTGCTCCTGGTGTACACACACTATGTATAATTGTACAGCTACAGAGTAGTCAACATAGTAGTACCAGTTTGCTTGGCCTGTAACGCCATGGGCTATGGCGTTTGTGAAACGCAGCACCGTTTGGCGTTTCGGACTGCCACGTCGGCAGGCCAGAAGCGCGAGATGGTTCGGCGTTTCTATGAAGGGGCAGAAACGCCACGGTTCGCGACGTTTTTGAAAAGGATCAGATTGTGAAATAATATGTTTCTGACAAGATCAAAACAGTGATTTTGGCCTTGCACATGAACACGCACATGAGCTCTCTCGCATTGCTCAACTTACTCTTATGCACACTACTATAATCGATATGATCGATTTGTTTGGGGTGTGTATCCAGTAATCAGTTATTTTTCCAGTTTGCCAACTCTCATATTTTCAGATCATTTTTAGATCTTTATCTAATCACTACGTACTGTAGAATATATCAACATTGAGAGGCGGAAAAACCAATAGCACCGGTGGTTTTGCCACACATCAATGGTGTATCGTCAGCTATAACAAAAATTACCACTGAAGGACGGGCATGTCGATGGGTTAGGCCGTGCGTTAAGGAGGTCGCCCCATCCCAAAGGGATGCCTAGCTAGGAGCTCGTCTTCCACCATGGACGTAAAGCCCTACCGCAACGGTCAACCACTCTAGCAGCGCCATGATGTGCAAGTGCAATGGACACACGCTCCACTGCATCGCCACGCTCACTAGAACCTTGCATCTTTCTCCTACATGATATAGAGAAGTTGTCGTCCATGGCATAGAGAAGTTGATGCTCCTCAAGATAACAAGCAGTTCCAAGTGCATATTGGCCCTCTGCTTTAGCGACTCCGTAACAAAATGTTGAACACTTGCCCAGAGGAAGGAGAGTGGGCGGTGTTGTCCTGCATGGATGACATGTTTCATAGTAGTGAATGGCTATCATTTCACCGTTCTTGATTATAGAAATCCTATCTCTAACAGTATCTAGGGCTGTCGTTTCCTCCATCTTCCTCCCAGACGTCTTCAATGAAAACCTAGCACTTTAACTCATAATTGGTCATCCCACCTTCATAGATGCCGTCCTCTATGGCTCGAAGTGAATCGTTCCTCTTTGATGCCCGTGGCCTCAATTTGACGTGAGGCTTGTCTGTGATGTGTTTGGCTCCCTTCCATTGAACATGAAGAACAGCCAAGGGAAATAATTTAAGTTAGAAATTCATTTTTCTGAAAGAAATAACCCATTAATTATATTAATAGTCAAACAGGGTTTGCCCTCTCCAAATGCCAACTGTTATTCAGTCCCGTCACGTCACATGGTGCTAGGCATGACACCGAGAGTGAGTGATTGGGAAGGGTGGGCTCCTTTTTAATAAAAAAATGCGTCTAAATTATGAATAATATTCACATTTTGTATTTCTCAGGGAGATCTTCAGAAATGAACCCTATTTTGATGCTTCAATAAGTTTTTTTTGGTTATTTTTCTAGTGGGTCTATTTCATACACTGGCAATGGCCCGATCCAACGCATGTGGTAGCTATTGTTACATTGAATATTGTCTATGACGAACATGAGCTTTTACCAATGTCTCCTTGTTATCATCGATACTAGAAATAGGCATGTGGACAACGATGTAACCAAACATCGCCGGTCTTGCACTATGTTGGATGTTTTAATTCAGTTTATTGAGATTTATGGTCCTTTCAGAAGTTCTCCACACTCTTGAAATCTTCAACTCTAACTCTACACTCTACAAAACTTGTTCTGCCCGCAAAAAAGATGATCTCGTTCCACTTCGATCTGTGGATATCGGGGGTTGTGTGTTGCATTGAATTTTAGGTGTTTTTTTTGTCATGGATTGAAGTAGACCAATGGCGACATCGTGAACGGTTGGGTGAGGGAAGCAGTGATACTGTGAGTGGCTAGGTGAGAAGACTAGCGGTGGCACAAGGAATGGAACATGCGTTATGACCGTGCGAAGGCAATAGGAGTAGCTGCAAGCATGAGAGGAACTGCGGTGTTGCATAAATGATGATAGGGTTAGCTTTCCGAGGGCAGAGAACTCAATAGTGAGTCAAGGTGAGATGTCATCACCCCTCATGATAACAAGCAGTTCCAAGTGCATATTGGCCCTCTGCTTTAGCGACTCCGTAACAAAATGTTGAACACTTGCCCAGAGGAAGGAGAGTGGGCGGTGTTGTCGTGCATGGATGACATGTTTCATAGTAGTGAATGGCTATCATTTCACCGTTCTTGATTATAGAAATCCTATCTCTAACAGTATCTAGGGCTGTCGTTTCCTCCATCTTCCTCCCAGACGTCTTCAATGAAACCCTAGCACTTTAACTCATAATTGGTCATCCCACCTTCATAGATGCCGCCCTCTATGGCTCGAAGTGAATCGTTCCTCTTTGATGCCCGCGGCCTCAATTTGACGTGAGGCTTGTCTGTGATGTGTTTGGCTCCCTTCCATTGAACATGAAGAACAGCCAAGGAAATAATTTAAGTTAGAAATTCATTTTTCTGAAAGAAATAACCCATTAATTATGTTAATAGTCAAACAGGGTTTGCCCTCTCCAAATGCCAACTGTTATTCAGTCCCGACACGTCATATGGTGCTAGTCATGACACCGAGAGTGAGTGATTGGGAAGGGTGGGCTCCTTTTTAATACAAAAACGCGTCTAAATTATGAATTGTATTCACATTTTGTATTTCTCAACGAGATCTTCACAAATGAACCCCATTTTGATCCTTTCAATAGGTTTTTCTTGGTTATTTTTCTAGTGGGTCTATTTCATACACTGGCTATGGCCCGATCCAACACATGCGGTAGCTATTGTTACATTGAATATTGTCTATGACGAACATGAGCTTTAACCCATGTCTCCTTGTTATCATCGATACTAGAAATAGGCGTGTGGACAACGATGTAAGCAAACATTGCCGGTCCTGCGCTATGTTGGATGCTACTTTTCAATTCAGTTTATTGAGATTTAGGATCCTTTCAGAAGTCCTCCACACTCTTGAAATCTTCAACTCTAACTCTGCACTCTACAAAACTTGTTCTGCCCGCAAAAAAGATGATCTCGTTCCACTTCGATCTGTGGATATCGGGGTTGTGTGTTGCATTGAATTTGTAGGTGTTGTAGACCGATGGCGACATCGTGAACGGTTGGGTGAGGGCAGCAGTGATACTGCGAGTGGCTAGGTGAGAAGACTAGCGGTGGCACAAGGAATGGAACATGCGTTATGACCGTGCGAAGGCAATAGGAGTAGCTGCAAGCATGAGAGGAACTGCGGTGTTGCAGAAACGAAGATAGGGTTAGCTTTCCGAGGGCAGAGAACGCAATAGTGAGTCAAGGCGAGATGGTAATGCTGAGCTTTTTTTAGCAGTAATGGTGATACCGAATTGTGGCGAGGTGATGACAAAATGTTATCACTGGGTGATGGGTTTGTTGCAACACCGTGATTCAAAAGAAAACAAAGATCCTAGGTTGTGCAGCTCGAGAAAGTTGTGCAGCAAGATCTTTTTGGTGTCACTCCATGCGCGGAATCCACAAATTTCGAAGCTAAAGGGCGCCCCAAAGTTCCCTTACCCAAAAAGGATTATCCCCGCTTTATATATAAAGCAAAACGGTCGAACCGATACAAGGCGATGAGGAAATCGTCTTGCAAAGTGGATCAAGATAACAAGAATATAAGAGTGACCACATTCTAACGAGAAGCACCCTGGGCTGCTGACAAGAAAATAACTCGCGCCTCCGGGAGAGACCAAGTTACTTCGATGGAATGCACACACCAAGCTGTTGCTCGAGAGGACCCCATGTTGTCTCACTCGGGTCGTGGAGCGGCAACCCCGCCTGTAGACACCCAGGACTGAGAGATCGTGTCCTACCAGAGCCGAGGAGGCATAAAAAAAAGGCTCTGAGCATGCCCGTCAATGTCGAAGAGACACAACCGCATTGAACTTGAAATCCACGGCGACGCCCCCAAGGGGGTGATGACGCCCCTGCGATCAAAATATACGGTCAAGGGTTTTCACCTGTCAATGCCAAAGGGCCTTTAGAAGTGATTTTTAGTTGATTTTGTTTCAACAAAAAAGGAATTAAAGTGAAGAAAAATGCATATAGTGGTTCCGACACACCAAGTGTGGGAGTATACCTTCTATCCACAGGTTGCTTCTTGAATCCATTAAATAAGACAAGGGTGCGAGTGTGATTTTATACATGGCTCGCGGATGGTATACCTCCCCCCAGTAGGGTGTGTTGCTCCATGGCGTGTTCCTCCCTGTTGGCCATTTTATAGGAGTCTAGTTTTTTGCTTTTCTTTTTTATGTTATGGGCTTTATTCTTTTTTTATGTTTTGTTTACTGACTTTGCATGTATATTTGAATGGTTTTGAACAATGTGAACCTGGAACATTTGGTGTTTCACAAACTACCATCTTTCTCTGGTCGTGCCTTTTTGCGGACATTTAAGTTTACATTTATCAAAGAAAACATTCGCATAATGTCCGTTACTCACAGTGAAGACACAATCTTTGGTGCACAATCACGATGGCTACGACGTAAAATAAAGGTACATTGAATACTCACGGAAATCTAAGAACATGAGTACAGTTTTAAATATAATGACACGAGAAATGTGAACGTGGAAATGATTCATAATTTATATGTTCGACCCAAAAATTATTTCAGTTTCATTTAGAACAACCCCTCTATTTTTAGATGTTTCTTTGATCTTTGTTATGGTTCGTGTCCTCCTTAGGAAAGCGAGACGGCGGCGGCTTCCTGAAGATGGAATAAGGTTCTCCTCGCCTAGCCCCCGTTTCGGTGGTGCGTTTAGCATCGTCGGTGGGCGTGTGGAGATGTGTCTCTGGTGGATTTGTCTTTGGTGGATCTGTTCGGATCTGGTGGTCGTTTGCCTATGTTCGTGTGTGTTTAACTGGAATCCTTTCAATCTACGCTACTCTTCATCAGCGGTGGTTGTTGTTCTGGTGCGCTAGTCCTGTTGGGCCTTAGCACACAACTTCCCGGCTGTCTACTACAACAAGTTTTGTCCAGCTCCGGCGAGGGAGGGACAATGACGGCGGCGCGCCTTCGGCTCATTTCAGTGCTTGTAGTCGTCGCTAGGTGGTCTATGAATCTGGATGCGATTTTTATTATTTCTAGTGTTCGTTACACTGCCATGATTGAAGATGAATAGATTGAAAGTTTTCTCGCAAAATCGGATACAACCTTGTTGCCAAACAAAAAAATGATATAAGATTAACCAACATACCGTCTTACCATACTTGTCGTCTGAAACAGGATTACACTTACTGACTAGAACCATACTTGTTGCGCTGATCAGCATTCTCCTATTTGGCAGCCATTACTGACTGATGGTGGACGCCTTTGCAGAAGTATGTGGTTCGAGATTTAGTCACTGGGAAGTGGTCAAAAGAAGGCAAAGTCTAAATTAGTTATGGGAAATGATAGTGATGGGACATAAAATAGCGATTTGGACATTTTTGGAATCACTTGCAACAGGCACAGGGCAATCGCACAGCAAGACCAAAGACCTTTGCTACTTAGGCTGGTCATAGTGGGGGGTAACTTATACTAGTGTCATGCATATGACACTAGTCTAAGTTACTACCTTCATAGCGCAAAGTAATATAGTACTAATGTCATAGATTACTTTATTTATTATCTTGTAGACTCATCTTGTCTTGGAAAGCGCTATGTTACAGTAACATATTATGTTATCACTTCTCATTAACTACATGACACGTAAGCAAAAAAATTTTGAAGTGCGCTATGTTACTAACTAAGTTACTCCCACTATGACTAGCCTTACCTGCCAACTAAACAAGACCAAAAACCAAGAGGGACATCGATCGGAATTAACGGGGCTCACGAGTTTGATGTGGTCTTTTCTATGCACACGTTGGACTTCCAATGAAGCAGTTAGTCGAACTGAGATATATTTTTTTTTGGCGGGAAGTCAAACTGAGAGATACCCTGTAGTCGCAACAGAACACAAAGTCGGTGCTAGACAATAATACCACGCCATCTCAACATGAATCTTGACCGATTGAGGCAGATAATCACCAGCTCTGCAGGTTGGGCATTTGATCAAGTCAAAAGACGAGTAAAAGTCAACATCGGCCAGCTATTGAAAGTGAACCAAGCGATGAAGACAGACAGTACGTGTTGAAATTTTCGCACCGGGGCTTCCAACAAAACACAATATAACTGCAGCTGGGATGCACGCGTGACCAGAATATAACTGAAGCAACGAATTGCTATTATTGCCAACAAAACCTGGAGCCAGGGCATGGCAACGGGGGACATGAGCTTGCCATTGCCACTTATCGTTGTCCTCATGATCATCGCCGTGGTGGTGAGCGCCGGCGACGAGGTTGCGCTACTCGCTTTCAGAGCCAAGGTCGGTAACGGTGGTTCCCTTGCCTCCTGGAACAGCAGCGCCGACTTCTGTAGCTGGGAGGGCGTGACGTGCAGCCACGGGAGGCCCGCGCGGGTGGTGGAGCTGAGCTTGCCTGCCAGGGCCCTCACCGGAGCACTATCCCCAGCCATCGGGAACCTCTCGTTCCTGCAGAAGCTCGACCTGAGCTCTAACGGGCTCCACGGGGAGATTCCGGGGAGCCTCGGGCACTTACGCCACCTGCAGCACCTCGATCTCTCTGATAACCAGCTTGTGGGCTCGATCCCACCGGAGCTCGGCAGCATCCAGAGCATGCAGATACTCGGACTGTCCAGTAACAACCTCTCTGGTATGCTTCCACTCGCTCTCTACAACTTATCGGCACTGAAAAGATTTGGGGTGGGAAGCAATATGTTGTACGGAAGTATTCCGGCTGATATCGGCAACAAGTTGCCCAACATGCAAGTTCTCGTTTTGGGTCCTAACCAGTTCACTGGAACCATCCCTTCATCATTAGCCAATCTATCTGATCTCATGATGCTCAGCCTCAATTACAATGGATTTAGCGGGTATGTGCCTCCCACTTTGGGGAGACTCGGAGCTCTCCAAGATCTGTACTTGACTGAAAATAGGCTTGAGGCGAATGACGAGGAGGGTTGGGAATTCATCACTTCTTTAGCAAACTGTAGCCAACTGCGACGTTTGATACTCAGCAGCAACCCTTTCGGGGGACAACTACCAGGTTCAATTGTGAACCTCTCAACCACTCTCCAGAACTTACGCTTAGATGACACTAAAATATCTGGGAGTATCCCTGCAGACATCGGCAATCTAGTTGGTCTGGAGGTACTATTGATAGTGAATACTTCTATGTCAGGAGTGATCCCAGAGAGCATTGGAAAGCTAAAAAACTTGATTGACCTTGGCCTGTATAGCAGTGGCCTGAGAGGCCTCATACCACCATCTGTAGGAAATCTCACAATGTTAACTAGGTTGCTTGCATACTACAACAACCTGGAAGGACCAATACCAGAAAGTCTCGGGAAACTGAAGAACCTATTCCTTCTAGATTTGTCCACAAATTACCAACTGAATGGTTCGATACCCGTGGAAATTTTTCAGCTGCCTTCACTTTCATGGTACTTGGATTTATCATACAATTCTCTTTCTGGACCCCTCCCACCAGAAGCTGGTACCATGACTAACCTCAACGAACTGATCTTGTCAGGAAACCAGTTGACCGGCCAAATACCTAGCAGTTTAGGAAATTGCATAGTTCTACAAAAACTCTTATTGGATAAGAATTTATTTGAAGGAAGCATACCCCAATCTCTAGAAAATATAAAAGGGCTCAATATATTGAATCTTACCATGAATAATTTGTCTGGTACGATCCCTGACGCCATTGGCAGCATTCGAGCCCTACACGAACTGTACCTAGCACACAACAACTTGTCGGGTCTAATCCCGACAGTTCTACAGAATTTGACATCGTTGTCCAAATTGGATGTATCCTTCAATAATTTCCAAGGCGAGGTGCCACATGGAGGTGTTTTCAGAAACATCACTTACAAAGCAATTGATGGGAATAGCAATTTGTGTGGTGGTACACCTCAACTTCACTTGGTTGCATGCTCAACAAACCCCTTAAGCAAGAGTGGCAAAAGGATGTCGAAGTCTGTAATAATTTCTCTGGCAACAACAGGAACAATCTTGTTCTCACTTTCAGTTATTCTTCTTGTTCGGATGCTTTACAAGAAGCTCAGAGAAAGGCAGAAGGGAATAGTGGAATCTTCAACTGGCGAGGAGCAATATGAACGAATCTCATATAATGCATTATTTGGAGGAACTAATGGATTTTCAGATGCAAACTTGCTTGGGAGAGGAAGTTATGGTGTGGTTTATAAGTGTGTTTTGGACTCGGAAGAAAGAACATTGGCTGTCAAGGTGTTCAATCTTGGTCCATCTAGGTATTCCAAGAGTTTTGAGGCTGAATGTGAGGCCATGAGAAGGATACGACACCGTTGTCTCATCAAGATCATTACTTCTTGTTCGAGTGTCAACCACCAAGGTCAAGAGTTCAAGGCATTGGTTTTTGAGTTCATGCCCAATGGTAACTTGGATGGTTGGCTTCATCCAAAATCTCAAGAGCCCACTGCAAACAACACACTCAGCCTTGCCCAGAGGCTTGATATTGCTGTCGATATCATGGATGCGGTAGAATATCTGCACAACTACTGTCAACCATTGGTAATCCATTGTGATCTTAAGCCAAGCAACATTCTTCTAACTGAAGACATGAGCGCCCGAATTGGAGACTTTGGCATATCAAGTATTCTTCAAGAAAATACAAGCAAGGGGATGCAAACTTCATATGGCTCAACTGGAATTAGAGGTTCCATAGGCTATGTTGCTCCAGGTGACTGAAACTCTTCTAAATTTAAATTTTATTTTTCACTTGAATATGGCATGCTTACCATAAAACCTTGCATAATTACAGAGTACGGAGAAGGCTCTGCAGTCTCAACAGCTGGTGATATTTATAGCCTTGGCATATTGCTACTTGAGATGTTTACGGGAAGGAGCCCAACAGAAGGCACGTTCAGAGATTCGCTAGATCTACATAAGTTTGTCGAGGATGCTCTTCCAAATAGGACCTTGGCGATAGCTGACCCAACAATGTGGCTACAAAACGGACAACAGGATAACACTACAAGTATTAGAATCCAGGAGTGCTTGATTTCAGTCTTGAGGCTTGGCATATCCTGCTCGAAGCAACAACCACGAGACCGAGCACTGGGGAGAGATGCAGCGGCAGACATGCATGCAATCAGAGATGAGTACCTTGTGTTTGCTGCTAATCATACAGGGGGGCATGGAGCAAAAGAGGAGCCTCGGCTCGAGACATTCGATCTGGAATGATATGAGCCTGCAACACCAGTGGTTGTGTATGAATGTCGCTTCAGTTCGCTTTGTTATCTAGTAGACCTGAAGTTCTAAATAATTTCAGAAGTTCTTTCTTTTTTTCTAAGCAATAACAGAGGCTGTGTATGCCTGCAATAACAGTATCAGATAAATGTAATATAAAATGTATAACCATCCTAGTGTTGTGCAATAGCCCTATAGCAACAGCAGTTGTCAGCATATTGCCTGGCTTGATTGACGAATTGAACTTTTCCTTTCCCTCTCCCTCCCGAGGCGCTCCCGCGAGCGCCGTTGGGAGGCAACCCTCGCGCGCCCCCCTCCGGCCCTCCACCCCGTCTCCCCCTCCCTCGCCGCCGCCGGGGGCGCCGCCGGCCAAAGGCCGCGTGGCTGAGGCGGCGGCGGGGCAGTTTCTTCCTGCGCGCGGACGGATGGCGTCGCAGGCCGCCTTCCTCCTGCCCGCGGCGTCGGGTCCCGGCCGGCTCTTGCTCCGGCGCTCCGCCCCGCGCCCTTGTGGCCCGCCGGCGACTCCTCCTCCCCTCCCCACCTGCGGCCCGTGGGATCTGGTGGGCACGGTCGTGCTGGCGGCGGATCTGGGCATCTCGGCCCAAATCCGGTGGATGTGCGGGTCATCGATGGCGGGGGTGGCCGGCGACCCCGTGGAGGTGGTGGTGTGGCAGCCGGTGTCCGTGCTGCCCCGCTGCTGGGTGGCTGGGCGTTGGGTGGTGCTGACCAGGGCGTGGAGGCGCAGGTGATGTGGTGGTGGCAGGTTGACTGCGGCGGCGGCCAGACTGTTCTGGCGTCGGCTCGTTTGTAGGCTGCCTGTATCGGCCGTTGAATCCTCTCCTTGGCGTCCGTCCGCTTCTCTCGCCGGACAGCTGGCCTTCTCCCGGCTGCGGTCCATCGACCGTCTCGCACCCGGTGCCGTTGGACCGAGCTGGTCTCGCGCCCGGCAGCAGGACCGGCCCGTCTCACGCCTGGCAGCAGGACTGCGCTCGTCTCGTGCCCGGCAGTAAGACCGGCCCGTCTCGCGCCCGGCGGCAAGACTGCGCTCATCTCACGCCCGGTGTAGCAGGACGGCTCGATGGAGGCTTGGTGGCTGCCTATTCGGTCTCGGCGCTGGGACCGGCCATGGGTGCGAAAGGCGGATCCTTTCCGCTCGTTTCTGCGGTTGGGGTAGCGGTGGGGCTCGGGGGTCTTGGTGTCCGGGCGGCGGCCCTTGGTGGTGGTGGCGCGGTGCTCATGGGCAGAGCTCGTGCCTCGGTGCTGCCCAGCTGCCATGGCCGTGTGGGTGGCGTGGTAGCCGGGGTGTGGCGTTCGGTGGCGGTGAGTATTGGCCGGGGTGAAAACCTACTCTATCTTCGGACGGACTGGCGACGGCGAAGATCGCTCCCTTCTTGAAGGCGTCGTTGCGACTATCATTGCCCGTCGTGTTGCTCCAGGGGAAACTCTGATCCTCGGATCGGGCGGTGGCGGCGCTCCAGTTCGTTTCCTTCTTGAAGGCGCCGCCTTGGAGCCTACGGTTCGTCATATGCGGCTTCACTTCTTCGCGGTGCTCACGGCTGAAGCCCTCGGCGGCTCTTGTAGTGCTAGGGAGTGTGTTGCTGCGCTCAGCGCCTATGTATCCTGCCTTGGGTGTGTGTGTGCGTTTGTGGTGGGTGAGTGCGGTTGTATCGGACACTGTTGTCTATGCTTTCTATATAAAGCGGGGCGAAAGCCTTTTTCTGTATTACCTGGCTTGCATTCTCAAACCAGTATGCTAGCAACATGAAAGAATTTGTCGGTCCAAGCAAATCGGCAGTCATTCAGGCTGTTTGTTAACAGAGTATATATTGTCCATGTGTACAAATAAACAGAGGGGGCAGTAGACCTAGTAAATATTTCACATACTCAGTAACAAATTAATGCACTACTATAGCTTTCCTTTGTAAGTGTATGTGCGTGTGTACACTATATATAAACAGCAGCTCATCTATTAGTTGTTCTTACATCCTTTTCGGTTGATTCCAGGAAGAGTTATCTAGTTTACAGTTTGGGCTAAGAATGATGCGGGAATGGAAGTGATTGGGAAGGTGGGATCCTTTTTAAGGAAAAAATGTGTCTAAATTGTGAATTGTATTCACTATTGTATTTCTCAGTGAGATATTCAAAACATACCCCGTTTTGATATGGTTTACTCAGCTTTTTTTGTTATTTTACTAGTGAGTCTATTTGGCGATGCTGTGATCTGACACATGCGGTAGCTACTGTTAGCTAGAACTAATCTTGTTATTAGTGCTAGATTTAGATTTTGGTACATGCATGCAGGTAGGCAGGGTGTGCCATAGCATTAGCAAGTACTGTAGGCTGCATGGATAGATTAATCAGCTACTGTTACATTGAATGTTGTGTATCACGAACATGAGCTTTAACCCATGTCTCCTTGTTATCACCTATATAGAAATAGGAGTGTGGAAAACATTGTGACCAGACATTGCTGGACCTGTGCTATGTTGGATGATACTCTTTTACATTTTAATTCAATTTATTGAGATTTAGGGCCCTTTCAGGAGTTCTTCACACTCTTGAAATCTTCAAATCTAAGTCTGCACTCTGCAAAACTTGTTCTGCCTGCAAAAAACATGGCTATGTGGATGTTGTGAGTTGTGTGTTGGGTTGAATTTGGGGGTTGGCTTTTTGTGAGGATTGAACGAGACCAATGGCGACATCATGAGCAGCTGGGTGAGTGCAGCGGTGATACTACGAGTGGCTAGGTGAGAAGGCTAGTGTCGGCACAAGGAAGGAACGAGAACATGTGTTAGGACAGTGAGGATGCGACAGGAGGAGCTGGACGCATGAGAGGAACCGAGGTGCTGTAGAAACGATGCTAGGATTAGGTTTCCGAGAGCATATAACACAATAGTGAATCAAGGCAAGATGATGGTGATTCCAAGTTGGCTACTCGGTTGCGATCAACCCATGATTCCCGAATTACAATTGCAGAGGACTTCCGCTAATTGACATTCAGACTGGAGCCTTCTCCAAATATTTCCAACACTGCGCGCAAAAATGCCAGAGGATTCTCCAAAGACCGGAGGCTTCTTTAATTCACCTTTAATGGAATGAATAACCATTCCAACTAAGCGTGTCATTCACCTCACACATCAGTTATCTCCCTGGCTCTCCGCTTGGCCTCCGGACCCCCCCAGCTGAGATGATATCAAAAGGAGAGGCTGAGAGGAACCACATACCGAAAAAGGGTTTCCCCCCGCTTTGTATACAAAGCAACCAACCAAACCATACAGAAAAAGGTGCTGGGGCGGAAGCAGCACAGACACGCCCAAAAGAAACGACAGAGAAAGATCAAAAGAAACAAATGCCGACAACGGCGGATCAACAAAAACGAAGAGGCCTCGCGATCGCTGCGCCCACCGGAATCTACCCCTAGGCTCCAAGACTCCGAAGCGCCAGCACCTATCAACACCTCCAAGAAGGATCGCGACGATGACGACGCTGCTCCAAGGGTTTCCCCCGGTACATGACGAGGCGAGAGGCAGGGTAGCCCCCGACGCCCTCCCGGAAGGTCAGGTGGCACCCTCAAGCGCCACCGCGCCGGTGTCGGCCACGCCGACAGGGGTTTCCCCCGATCCCAACCCGCACCTCGGGCGCTCCGGATCCATCCACCAAACCAACCACCACCCTGCGCCAACGCGATCATGAGGCCCCCACGCCGTCTCACCACGGCACCACGAAATGAGGGCAGTGCGGCGAAGGATCAGAGCCGGGACTAGGGCATCAGCACCGTCGGCACGCGGGAGGACCCCACCTCCACCGTCAGCGACGGTAGCCGTCCGGACGCAATAGCAGGAGCACACCAGGCCCGTGGGCCCACAGGCCCGGCCACGCCCTCGTGGGACCGTAAAGCTCCCGCCTTCGCGCTGCTACCGGCACGCCATCGGCGCTGACGCCCCATATCTGAGCCGCTCCTCCTCCTCACCGCGCCGCAGACAACGAGGCCACGCTGGGGGCCGGCCCGCTAGGACCCAGATGGGGCCCGCCGGGCCTAGATCTGGGCCGGGGGCGCGACGCCGGTCACCCAGCACCACCACGCCGCCCCGCCGCCAAGGAGCAGCGCCGCCACCACGTCTGCCGCCGGCCACCCCGCCGGGTCACCGGACCACCGCCAAGCCGAGCGACACCGCCGCCGCCCCCTGCCCCGGGCCAGGAGGACGCGCGCGCGGGGGAGGGAGATCCTGCCGCCGCCGGCACCCCCCGGGCCGGAGCCGGGGGCGCCCGCCGGCGACGGCAGGGGAGAGGAAGAACGGAGCGAGGCCGAGAGCAGCGGCGCGGGGGCCGCCTAGGCTGCCTCCCAGGGAGGCAGGGAGAGGGCGGAAGGAGGGGAGGGGGAGGAAGGGCGGGGGGAGGGAGGGCCGGCTCCGGGCCGCGCGCCGGCGAGGGCGGCCGGATCCCGCCGGCGACGGGCAGGGGGAGGCGGCGGCGGCTAGGGTTGCGGGAGCGGGTCGCAGTCGCGGGAGCTGCTCGAGGAACCACATAGAGGTGTTGCTACTCCCTCCTCTCTCTCTCTAGCGCACACACACACATCACCCAAGTCATGTTGCACTGCTTGAAGGCTAACTCATCTCGTCGACCGCCTTTTTTTTAGAAATGGAGGATGTACCCCCGGCCTCTGCATCTGAACGATGCATGCAGCCATATTATTAATTATTCACAGAAATCATACAAGGTGATACATCAATAAGCCTAAAACCACCATCTTGGCAACACCGTTGCTACTCCTATCCCCTTGATGAAGGCGTGCCGAATGTCCAGGCCTAATACCAAACAGACATCGCACCAAAGCCTAACATCTAAAGCCGGGTGTCCCATCCAAGCCACTACCTGGATTGGGTCCCACACCGGTCTGGCACACTCCCAGTGAGCACCGCACGCTGCAAGGGCCGTCACCTCCATCATCCCTCGGTCCATCTTCAGAGCATAGTTGATGCACCAACCTTGCCAGGCCTCTCTGCCATCAACGCCACCATGACGCCAGACAGCTTCCTCCTCCTGCGCGAGTCCATCTCCGCGCATCAGACACCGAGTCTCCACAGTGCCACACCGTCGAGAACCGCCACCATCAATGTGGAAGATGAAGCACCGCTCCACCAAAGACGCCGTCCTCCGGTCCCACGAGCCCGTGTGCATCTCCAAGAATGATGCCCCCAAGGGGGAAACGACACCATAGAGCCGTCGTCATCCGATCTACTAATCTAGGGTTTCCCCCGGAGATAGTAGAGAGTGGCCTTGAACTTCTCCACGGCGATGCCTTCAGAAAGGAAACGACGCAGACAGCGTCGCCGTCGCCGGCCTTGGCCATAGCCAAAAGCAGGTTTTCACCCAGATCTGATCGAAGACCTCCATCTCTCGTGCACGGGCCACCGCCATTCCTGCTGGGATCTCAACGAAGACTCCAAGGAGTGGATCGGCGCCGCGGCGTCGTCATTGTTGTGGCCGCCGTCACCGGCCAAGGGTCTCCCCCGATCCCAAGAGCCCCACCATCCAGTCACTGCCCACCACCCGGATCCGGCGAGCAAGGCCACACCGAAGCCCAGATCGAGCGGGAGAAGGTGAAGGAAATGAAGCTAGCGTAGGTCGATCCAGATCTGGCGGCCGGCCGACGGATCACGGCCGCCATGAGATCCCACCACCAGGTCCTCGCCTCCCACGCGCCGGCAAGACGAGCAGCTCCAGGAGTGGTTGTCGATCAGAGGCGCCGTGACCGCTGCACCGGCCACCGCCACGGAGGCCGCACGTCCATTACCAAGGCCGCGAGAGGAAGATCCCGCCGCCGCTGGCCGCCGGCAGGCTTTGCCCGGCGACGTAAGCCAGCGGCGGCGAGGGGGAGACGCCAAGAAGGAAGCGCCGGCGGCGGAGATTAGTTTCCGCCCGTGCCGCCCGTGAGGAGCGACGCGGGCGTTTGTTAGCGTCTTTTTTCTCACTCGTCGACCGCCTGAATGAACTTAGAAAATGCAGGTTGTTGAACTTAGAAAATGCTGGTTAGTAGCTTTCCATCACTTGGCCTTTTAAGACCCATTGATATTAAATTAAATATAAAAGCCTCCTAACAATTACTAGATCATTGAGTATCTACTCCCGAGCTCAAATGCACCATGGTAAACTTTGATAAATGTTTTGTATGCTTGCAAAATTTCAGGATGAAATGGCATTCATGGAAATCGTGGCGAGAAAAACAAAAACGATACTCCAAAAAGGCTTGGACTTGGACGGCGGCTTCGACCGATAGCTTGTAGCTGGAACCTCAAGTTTTCCTCAAGCTTCAGCCCTATGCTCATCTCTCTTTATATTCCAGGACTAATCACAAGTTGGTGTTAAGTATTATGGGCCGTTCCAAATTGTGGACAAGATTGGTTACATGGCTTACAAATTGGCTCTTCACAGTTGTCGTATCCACCCAGTTTTCCACGTTTCTCAACCAAAGTGTTTCTTGCCTCGAGATACTGTACTTCATCAAGTTCTTCCTCCGGTTCATTCAGCTCTGCAAGTTTCACTGAAAGTGTTGCAATAGCGTGTGCGCCAGGTGGGTAAACACACAATTGCTTAAGGTCTCGTTGAGTGGTCTGATTCTTCTCTTGCTGAAGCCACTTGGGAGGACCTGGAGTTCTTGAGGAAGTAGTTTCCACGTGCAACGGCTTGGGGTCAAGCCGGTTCTCAAGGAGGGAGGAATGTCAGCAGCTCAGATGCACCAGAGGTGTTGACTGAAGAACAGAGTACTCTTGCGACAACAGATGAAGGCCATGTAGCGATCTAGGAGAAGACGCACCAAGTTTCAAAGATGCTCATGGGCCTGGCACTCGGCCCACTCGCAAGAAAACTCATCCCACATGGCTCTCGGACCCTGACTGGACCAGTAGCCATTGAGGAGCTCCTCCTGTTTAAATACAAACTTGTAACTCTCGTTGTATTCATTTCTCAAAAATAAAACTCTCGTTGTATTCGGCTTGGACTTGGATCGCGGCTTCGGTTGATAGCTTATAGCTGGAACCCGTAGCTGTATAGGTGGTTGGGCGAATTGGTATAGTGTTTCTCGATTCCCCATTCTAATTTGCATGAACCCTAGCTGAGAAACCGTAGATCGAGAGCGGCCCTTACACTGATAAATCGCCTGATTAATTGATTTACTTGCCAATTAACTTACAATTAGCTTATTAATTCCCGACTTGCCAGCCAACCGAGCAAGTATGAGTTAATGATTACATCGACAATGGATCTAATAATGGTCGGAAAATATGAGCATTGGTAAGCTGGAAAAATAACTGATTACTAGATACACACCCCAAACAAATCAATCGTATCTATTATGCTAGTGCATAAGAGTAAGTTGAGCAATGTGAGAGAGCTCATGTGCAATTGGAGTGGACGCAACTGGATGCCATTCGTGTGACAGAGTCGTAAACTGGAAAACTAATTACTAAACAGTAAAACTGAGCTAGCTATGCCTCCTCACAGCGATTTGGACTGCTAAACCGTCCGATTAAGTATATGAATGCTTCAGATTAGTTCACCGCCCCGCAACATTCCCTCGGGCCTCGTTCGCCTCTTCTGCTCGCTGAACCGGCCGAGCCAACGTCTAATGGGCCGCTGCTCCATAGACCTATTTTTGGGCGTTTACATGAACCGGGCTGCCATGGGCCGTGTGACCGTGAGGTGAGTTACAGCCAATTATTGGTGATTGTGCAGGAGGTGGGCCGCTTGTTGCCTTTCCTAATTCTGTCAGTCCGTCACCTTTCACACACAGTGGATCTCAGTTTTTGGCTGCTTACGGTTCAATTTTTTTTGCGAGTACTTACGGTTCAATTGCATCATTATTTGTTCATTTTCTTTCTCTGTGCACCATATACTATGGCAAGGCCACAACGGACCATGACGCGTGACACACAGAGAATCTCCCCCACTTATTCAAATACCTTAGCAAATGTGATGCTTAGACAAACTTTTTTGTACATTGACGTTCCAATGCTGATTTAGATGGCATTGTCACCTGTATCAATTTTGCAACTTATACCTAAAGCTTCAACAATGCCCCACCATCTAAATGTTCTTCTTTTGTCCAGGTTTTTTTGATATACTTATATTATTATTCCAATAAGATGTACGGGCGCAACAACGTGCGCCTTTATGTTCTAGTAAGTAATAAAAGTGTGTAAGTAGCATGGGTAGACAACAAGTTCATCTCAAATCATTCCAACTGAGAGGCCGAAAATCCTGTATAATACTCCTAGCTACTACTCGTATTTAAGTAGCCTGACACGAATCATAAGCAGCCTAATTAACTCAGGTTTTTGGAAAAAGCCAAGCTGGAGGCCACATATCGTCACGCGTCCCCAGCGTGGACGCCGCTGATGTCTCCAACGGCAGCGGTGCTACTGTCTGGTTTCTCATGTTGTAGACACCAGAGTCGAGAAAGGGATTCTCACGAGTCCACTTCACAAGCCAGTCCCGGTTGCATATGGTGGTAATGTCACCTTTGGTCACAAAGTAAATGCAATCTTGTAGAATTCCGGTGCCGGCAGCGGCAGAGACCAACTGGGAGTAGGCGAGTAGCCTTCGCTGACAAAGAGCGCATGCCCCATCAACGTACTGACATCCCTCCACCGTCCACTGCCGCAGCTTAGGTCTGAGGCCTCGAAGACATCGAACTGGTAAGTCCCTTGCAGATCTATCCCCGTGTCATCCATCCTTGCGATTCGATGCACAAGGCGCCAAATAGGACCTCTTACATAGTTACCCATCACTGAGAGACCTTCTCTGATCTGAAGAAATAACATAATGGCGCGGGAAGGAAAAACTCGGGATGGGAGACATTCAAAACGAAATTACTAGTTAAGGGTTACCTCTTGCAAAAGTTACTTCCCACCTTCTTAAGTGCTGACAAGTGACACATTACATGTTCGGCACTTGTCACAACCTGAGATTTTTTTAATAGATTCGTTTATTAGAAACATTTTATTTAATGAACCATGCATTCAAATACCGAATCATTTTCATCATTGAATTTTTTTATGTCGAAATCTTCGAAACTAGATCTCATACACCATTCATGGTTAATTAGGTTGGTTTTCATGGTTGATGCTTCTGTTGTTAACTCAACAAATGCTTACTCCCAATACCTGTGCCAACTCTTTGGCTCGGACCTCCACATTATCCACGGTTACTTACTCGCCTCTTCTGTTTGTTGAATTTATCAATCCATTTATTCCTCGTCCTGTTTGTTGCTTTTTTACTGGTCCAGTGCCACAACTTGCAATTTTTAGATTGACAAATTTCTCGCCTTAAGAATCAGTCCTTGAGTTCTTTGTTTCCTGACAGCAGTTTCATTTAAATTCGGTCTCCATGGTATGGGAGCTTATTGTTGGGGAACGTAGTAATTTCAAAAAATTTCCTACGCACACGCAAGATCATGGTGATGGCATAGCAACGAGAGGGGTGAGTGTTCGTCCACGTACCCTCGTAGACCGTAAGCGGAAGCGTTAGCACAACGCGGTTGATGTAGTCGTACGTCTTCACGATCCGACCGATCCAAGCATCGAACGTACGGAGCCTCCGAGTTCAGCACACGTTCAGCTCGATGATGATCTCCGGCCTCCGATCCAGCCGAGCTCCGGAGATGAGTTCCGTCAGCACGATGGCGTGGTGACGATGATGATGTTCTACCGGCGCAGGGCTTCGCCTAAACTCCGCGACGATATGACCGAGGTGAAATATGGTGGAGGGGGACACCGCACACGGCTAAGGAACGATCCGTAGATCAACTTGTGTGTCCATGGGGTGCCCCCTACCCCCGTATATAAAGGAGTGGAGGAGGGGAGGGCCGGCCCTCTTCTATGGCGCGCCCTAGGGGAGTCCTACTCCCACCGGGAGTAGGATTCCCCCTTTCCTAGTCCAACTAGGAGTCCTTCCATGTATTAGGAGTAGGAGACAAGGAAGGGGAAGAGAGAAGGGAAGGAAGGAGGGGGTGCGGCCCCTCCCCTTAGTCCAATTCGGACTAGGCCATGGGGGGGCGTGCGGCCTGCCCTAGGCAGCCCCTCTCTCTTTCCCGCAGGGCCCAATAAGGCCCAATACTTCTCCCCGGCGAATTCCCGTAACTCTCCGGTACTCCGAAAAATACCCGAATCACTCGGAACCTTTCTGAACTCCGAATATAGTCGTCCAATATATCGATCTTTACGTCTCGACCATTTCGAGACTCCTCGTCATGTCCCCGATCTCATCCGGGACTCCGAACTCCTTCGGTACATCAAAACTCATAAACTCATAATATAACTGTCATCGAAACCTTAAGCGTGCGGACCCTACGGGTTCGAGAACTATGTAGACATGACCTAGAACTATTCTCGGTCAATAACCAATAGCGGGACCTGGATGCCCATATTGGCTCCTACATATTCTACGAAGATCTTTATCGGTCAAACCGCATAACAACATACGTTGTTCCCTTTGTCATCGGTATGTTACTTGCCCGAGATTCGGTCGTCGGTATCCAATACCTAGTTCAATCTCGTCACCGGCAAGTCTCTTTACTCGTTCTGTAATACATCATCCCGTAACCAACTCATTGGTCACATTGCTTGCAAGGCTTATAATGATGTGCATTACCGAGAGGGCCCAGAGATACCTCTCCGACAATCGGAGTGACAAAACCAAATCTTGAAATACGCCAACTCAACATGTACCTTCGGAGACACCTGTAGTACTCCTTTATAATCACCCAGTTACGTTGTGACGTTTGGTAGTACCCAAAGTGTTCCTCCGGTAAACGGGAGTTGCATAATCTCATAGTTACATGAACATGTATAAGTCATGAAGAAAGCAATAGCAACATACTAAACGATCAAGTGCTAAGCTAACGGAATGGGTCAAGTCAATCACATCATTCTCCTAATGATGTGATCCCGTTAATCAAATGACAACTCTTTTGTCCATGGCTAGGAAACATAACCATCTCTGATAAACGAGCTAGTCAAGTAGAGGCATACTAGTGACACTATGTTTGTCTATGTATTCACACATGTATTATGTTTCCGGTTAATACAATTCTAGCATGAATAATAAACATTTATCATGAAATAAGGAAATAAATAATAACTTTATTATTGCCTCTAGGGCATATTTCCTTCAGTCTCCCACTTGCACTAGAGTCAATAATCTAGTTCACATCGCCATGTGATTTAACACCAATATTCATATCTGTATATGATTAACACCCATAGTTCACATCATCATGTGACCAACATCCAAAGGGTTTACTAGGTGTGATCATGTTTTGCTCGTGAGAGAAGCTTAGTCAACGGGTCTGTCACATTCAGAGCCGTATGTATTTTGCAAATATTCTATGTCTACAGTGCTCTGCATGGAGCTACTATAGCTAATTGCTCCCACTTTCAATATGTATCCAGATTGAGACTTAGAGTCATCTGGATCGGTGTGAAAACTTGCACCGAGGTAACTTTTACAACGGGCTCTTTTATCACCTCCATAATCGAGAAATATTTCCTTAGTCCTCACTAAGGATATTCTTGACCAATGTCCAGTGATCTACTCCTTGATCACTATTGTACTCCCTTGTCAAATACAGAGCAAGGTATACAATAGGTCTGGTACATAGCATAGCATACTTTATAGAACCTATGACTGAGGCATAGGGAATGACTTTTCATTTTCTTTCTATTTTCTGCTGTGGTCGGGATTTGAGTCTTACTCAATTTCATACCTTTGCAACACAGGCAAGAACTCTTTCTTTGACTGTTCTATTTTGAACTACTTCAAAATCTTGTCAAGGTATGTACTCATTGAAAAACTTATCAAGCGTCTTGATCTATCTCAATAGATCTTGATGCTCAATATGTAAGCAGCTTCACCGAGGTCTTTCTTTGAAAAACTCTTACTCAAGTATCCTTTCATGCTTTGCAGAACAATTCTACATTATTTCCGATCAACAATATGTCATTCACATATACTTATCAGAAATGTTGTAGTGCTCCCACTCACTTTCTTGTAAATACAGGCTTCATCGTAAGTCTGTACAAAACTATATGCTTTGATCAACTTATCAAAGTGTATATTCCAACTCTGAGATGCTTGCACCAGTCCATAGATGGATCGCTGGAGCTTGCACATTTTGTTAGCACCTTTAGGATTGACAAAACCTTCTGGTTGTATCATATACAACTCTTTTTTAATAAATCCATTAAGGAATGCAGTTTTGTTTATCCATTTGCCAGATTTCATAAAATGCGGCAATTGCTAACATGATTCGGACAGACTTAAGCATAGATACGAGTGAGAAACTCTCATCGTAGTCAACACCTTGAACTTGTCGAAAACCTTTTGCGACAATTCTAGCTTTGTAGATAGTAACAATACTATCAGCGTCCGTCTTCCTCTTAAAAATCCATTTAATTAACATGGCTTGCTGATCATAAAGCAAGTCAATCAAAGTCCACACTTTGTTCTCATACATGGATCCCATCTCAGATTTTATGGCCTCAAGCCATTTCGCGGAATCTGGGCTCATCATCGCTTCCTCGTAGGTTCATCATGGTCTAATAACATGACTTCCAGAACATGATTACTACACCATTCTGGTGCGGATCTTACTCTGGAAGACCTACGAGATTCTGTAGTAACTTGATCTGAAGTTTCATGATCATCATCATTAGCTTCCTCACTAATTGGTGTAGCAATCACTGGAACAGATTTCTGTGATGAACTACTTTCCAATTCGGGAGAAGGTACAATTACCTTATCAAGCTCTACTTTCCTCCCACTCACTTCTTTCGAGAGAAACTTCTTCTCTTAGAAAGGATCCATCTTAGCAACGAATAACTTGCCTTCGGATCTGTGATAGAAGGTGTACCCAATAGTTACCTTTGGGTATTCTATGAAGACGCACTTCTCCGATTTGGGTTCGAGCTTATCAGGTTGAAACTTTTTCACATAAGCATCGTAGACCCAAACTTTAAGAAACGACAACTTTTGGTTTCCCGCCAAACCACAGTTCATAAGGCGTCATCTCAACGGATTTTGATGGTGCCCTATTTAAAGTGAATGCAGCTGTCTCTAATGCATAACCCCAAAATGATAGTGGTAAATCGGTAAGAGACATCATAGATCGCACCATATCAAATAAAGTGCGGTTACGACGTTCGGACACACCATAACATTGTGGTGTTCCAGGTGGCGTGAGCTGTGAAACTATTCCACATTGTTTTAATTGAAGACCAAACTCGTAACTCAAATATTCATCTCCATGATCAGATCGCAGAAACTTTATTTTCTTGTTACGATGATTTTCCACTTCACTCTGAAATTCTTTGAACCTTTTAACTATTTCAGACTTATGTTTCATCAAGTAGATATACCAATATCTGCTCAAATCATCTGTGAAGGTCAGAAAATAACGATACCCACCGCGAGCCTCAACACTCATCGGATCGCATACATCAGTATGTATTATTTCCAATAAGTCAGTTGCTCGCTCCATTGTTTCGGAGAACGGAGTCTTAGTCATCTTGCCCATGAGGCATGGTTCGCAAGCATCAAGTGATTCATAATCAAGTGATTCCAAAATCCCATCAGCATGGAGTTTCTTCGTGCGCTTTACACCAATATGACCTAAACGGCAGTGCCACAAATAAGTTGCACTATCATTATTAACTTTGCATCTTTTGGTTTCAATATTATGAATATGTGTATCACTACGATCGAGATCCAATGAACCATTTTCATTGGGTGTGTAACCATATAAGGTTTTATTCATGTAAACAGAACAACGGTTTATTCTCTTACTTAAATGAATAACCGTTTTGCAATAAACACGATCAAATCATATTCATGCTCAACGCAAACACCAAATAACACTTACTTAGGTTCAACACTAATCCCGAAAGTATAGGGAGTGTGCGATGATGATCATATCAATCTTGAAACTACTTTCAACACACATCGTCACTTCACCCTTAACTAGTTTCTGTTTATTCTGCAACTCCCGTTTCGAGTTACTACTCTTAGCAACTGAACCAGTACCAAATACCGAGGGGTTGCTATAAACACTAGTAATGTACACATCAATAACATGTATATCAAATATACCTTTGTTCACTTTGCAATCCTTCTTATCCGCCAAATACTTGGGGTAGTTCTGCTTCCAGTGACCAGTCCCTTTGCAGTATAAGCACTTAGTCTCAGGCTTAGGTCCAGGCTGTGGGCTTCTTCACTTGAGCAGCAACTTGCTTGCCGTTCTTCTTGAAGTTCCCTTCTATCCCTTTGCCCTTTTCTTGAAACTAGTGGTCTTGTTAACCATCAACACTTGATGTTCTTTCTTGATTTCTACCTTCATCGATTTCATCATCATGAAAAACTCGGGAATCATTTTCATCATCCCTTGCATACTATAGTTCATCACGAAGTTCTACTAACTTGGTGATGGTGACTAGAGAATTCTGTCAATCACTATCTTATCTGGAAGATCAACTCCCACTTGATTCAAGCGATTGAAGTATCCAGACAATCTGAGCACATGCTCACTAGTTGAGCGATTCTCCTCCATCTTTTAGCTATAGAACTTGTTGGAGACTTCATATCTCTCAACTCGGGTATTTGCTTGAAATATTAACTTCAATTCCTGGAACATCTCATATGGTCCATGATGTTTAAAACATCTTTGAAGTCCCGATTCTAAGCCATAAAGCATGGTGCACAAAACTATCAAGTAGTCATCATATTGAGCTAGTCAAACGTTCATAATGTTTGCATCTGCTCCTGCAACAGGTCTGTCACCTAGCGGTGCATTAAGGACATAATTCTTCTGTGCAGCAATGAGGATAAACCTCAGATCACGGATCCAATCTGCATCATTGCTACTAACATTTTCAACACAATTTTCTCTAGGAACATATCAAAATAAACATATGAAAGCAACAATGCGAGCTATTGATCTACAACATAATTTGTAAAATACTACTAGGACTAAGTTCATGATAAATTAAAGTTCAATTAATCATATTACTTAAGAACTCCCACTTAGACAGACATCTCTCTAGTCATCTAAGTGATCACGTGATCCAAATCAACTAAACCATGACCGATCATCACGTGAGATGGAGTAGTTTTCAATGGTGAACATCACTATGTTGATCATATCTACTATATGATTCACGCTCGACCTTTCGGTCTCCGTGCTCCGAGGCCATATCTGCATATGCTAGGCTCGTCAAGTTTAACCTGAGTATTCCGCGTGTGCAAAACTGGCTTGCACCCGTTGTAGATGGACGTAGAGCTTATCACACCCGATCATCACGTGGTGTCTGGGCACGACGAACTTTGGCAACGGTGCATACTCAGGGAGAACACTTCTTGATAATTAGTGAGAGATCATCTTAAAATGCTACCGTCAATCAAAGCAAGAATAAGATGTATAACAGATAAACATCATATGCAATCAAAATATGTGACATGATATGGCCATGATCATCTTGCACCTTTGATCTCCATCTCCAAAGTACTGTCATGATCTTTATCGTCACCGGCACGACACCATGATCTTCATCATCTTGATCTATATCAATGTGTCGTTACATGGTCGTCTCGCCAACAATTGCTCTTGCAACTATTGCTATCGCATAGCGATAAAGTAAAGCAATTATTCGGCGCTTGCATCTTATGCAATAGAGAGACAACCATAAGGCTTTTGCCAGTTGCCGATAACTTCAACAAAACATGATCATCTTATACAACAACTTATATCTCATCACGTCTTGACCATATCACATCACAACATGCCCTGCAAAAACAAGTTAGACGTCCTCTACTTTGTTGTTTCAAGTTTTACGTGGCTGCTACGGGTTGAGCAAGAACCGTTCTTACCTACGCATCAAAACCACAACGATAGTTTGTCAAATAGACTCCATTTTAACCTTCGCAAGGACTGGGCGTAGCCATACTTAGTTCAACTAAAGTTGGAGAAACTGACACCCGCCAGCCACCTGTGTGCAAAGCACGGCGGTAGAACCAGTCTCGCGTAAGCGTACGCGTAATGTCGGTTCGGGCCGCTTCATCCAACAGTACCGCCGAACCAAAGTATGACATGCTGGTAGGCAGTATGACTTATATCGTCCACAACTCACTTGTGTTCTACTCGCATATAACATCAACGCATAAAACTTAGGCTCGGATGCCACTGTTGGGGAACGTAGTAATTTCAAAAAATTTCCTACGCACACGCAAGATCATGGTGATGGCATAGCAACGAGAGGGGAGAGTGTTCGTCCACGTACCCTCGTAGACTGTAAGCGGAAGCGTTAGCACACACTACAAGAAATGTGTTAATCCATGACGGAACCAAGCTGTCACATATGTGCACAAAACCGTCGTGGTAGGTTGTCCATGACGGACCTGAAATTCGTCATGTATATCGCGTCATAATTTGACCACCATGCACTCCTTGACGGATCGCCAAAACTGTCATGGATCCATGACAGTTCTTGACTGTCATAGATTCTTGTTAGATAACGGCGTTAATCATACATTCCACGTCATCATGTGACATGGCAACCAACATGGATCTGACATGGCAGCCCATGTAATAGTCAGCCCAATTCAAACTTTGGCCCACTAAGTTTCAGCTTTGTCCAAGACTATTGGCCCATGTTGTGATCAGCCCCAGATAAGAATTTTTGCCCATTAAATTCCAAGTTGGGCCAAGCCCCAGTAGTTAGATCCATGAAATTAGCCCATAAGTAATTTCTCTTGTCCATGGAAATTTGGAGTCAATAAGAAAATTTTACTGGTAATTTTATTATTGAATAAAAAAGGAAATTGCATAAACATGTCAGGAAATAAAAAAATTAAGAAAAAAGGAAAAAAGACCCAGTACAGACTTATCACAATACCACAAAAGGAAAAAAAGACCCAGAGCTATACTACACTGCAACCACCACGGTTCATCTCAACACTTTGCTGGCCGGATAACTGCCTGTATCCGCTCAAATCTTCAGAGGGAGACGCTGTATCCACTATCCACCATGGCCTTGACTCGACCAATGCTCCTGTTCAGTGACCGTCTCCACCCATAGTGACGCCATGGAACAGCCGTTGCCTGCAAATAAGAGGTCTTGCATAATCAGAAGCAAAAGCGAGGGGATAATCCGAAGCAAAAATGAAAGGGGCAAATCTGAATCGACAAACGGCTCACAGTGTCGAGCTAGACGAATTATGTAACGGCGAGGACAGCAAAGGAGATGAACACGGGCCTTGCGCCGACGGGTGGGCAGCAGCAGCCCAGCACGAGGTAGCCCCCAGCCGCCGCTGCTCAAATTGACCAGGCGCTTCGCTGGCTCAGTGCGGCACCACTGGACAGAACGGCGGAAGCCTCGACGTCGCCGGCCTTGTTCCCATTGTCTTGGCAACCACCACGACACGGCACCCCGGCGACGGGTCGGCGCAGCGTCCTCAGTGACGGGTCGGCTGAGCTCCTCGGCGACGGATCAGGGAAGCTCCACGGTGACGGGAAGAGGAGAGTGGCGCGCAGGCTGCAGCTACTACGGCGAACCGGCACAAAGTTCGCCAGCCGCCTTCTATTGCAATCAGAGGGGTGGAGAGAAGGAGCACGGAGATCGGGAAGGCAGTCCATGGAAAACGAGCCGGCGGCGGGGGTGGGGCGAGAAAGAAGATAGCGAGGGGGATGAGTGTGTGCCGTTGGATCTTGGAGGGATCAACGGTGGATACACTACGATCCGTGGGAGGGTCCAATGGACCAATCAGAACGCAGGATTTGTACTACGCTGGATACAAATGTCTAGGAACCCTAGTGGACTTTCGTTGCCTTCAGCCCAGTACCGAAGTTCGCATGGTCCAAAAGGTTTTTTATTTTCTTTTATTTTCTGTTGTTGTTTTCTTACAGTAGTACTACTCAGTACTAATTTTCATATTTCTTTTCTATTTCTTTGTTTGACATTTTAATTATGAGTAGATCTCAAAAATTATTATGACAAATCCGAATACGGGTTTTAACTAGTAAACACGTCCGTGTTCAGAATGGGAGATAAAAATTGCATGCTCCAAATACAGTAAATGCCACGCAAGTCCCTTTCACATATCCATGCTATCTATTTGAACATTTTTGTTTGACAAAGATCTATTTGAACATAGCGCCTCATCCTTGTTGTCATGGTCACCATGTTCACCTGACCGTAATGCGCTCGAACGTGTTCAATGCCAAGGTGAGGAGGACCTCGGCCACAACACACAACTGCCACTCAACCATGCCATTGCAAGTCATTGCCTATTAGTTTTATAACTTACTAGCAAATATGCTCATGCATTACAACGGGAGACAAAAAATTATGGCTCGCCAAATAAGTATGACTCAATATCTTGATGTATGAGCATACTCTATTTTAACATAGTGGCTCACCATATTGCCATTTATTAAATTTTCTCACCCTAGCTGATGATAGTCCCGATGTCCACGTGATCACAATGCATTCCGCGGTAAATTCCAAGGCTATGAATTTGCTAGTGCATGCCACACTTATCATTATGTTGCGCAAAGGAACGTTTAAAACTTTAAACCAAATCTCATTGACCACGAACTACTTCCAATGCCAACATATATAAAGACTTTCGTCCTGGACATAAAATAATTTGAATCAGTGAACAATTTTTTGAATCGACAATTTTGTTTTGAAATTTTTGATTTTCTCAAAAGAAAAATCATGAACATTAGTTTTGTTTACAATTTTTTAAATGTATGAATTGGTTTTGAATTCATTAACATTTTTTGACTCAACAAACATTTTTTGAATCGACGAACTTTTTTAAAAAAATTGGGGAACAAATTTTGTAAAACATTTTTTTAAAAAAAAATTGAGGTATCTCCAAGCCATCAACCAAACAATCTCCAGGCACACACCAAACCAGGCAATAAATTGCCAGGAAGCGATCCAAACACACCCAAAAATTGTGGAAGCTGGGATTCAAACCCTAGTCTCATCCCTACGGGAGGGATCGGCCAACCACTCTGCTGCTCATCGTTTTGTGACTTATTCTCGTCGCGCCCCTATATGACCACAAAGAAGGCGGTGATTTTTGGTCCGAAAACTTGAATCGTTTTCCCATTTATGGGTGGCATTGGTGGGTAATTTTTACCAACTTAGTGGGTAATTTTAATGACGGATGACTAGAAGCGATAGCCGCTTTATTAGTAGGTAAAGATCTCTTGGAGCTGGACGTGACATCCGCCCTTCCCTAGCTATGGCCTACACCTAGCAAATGTGTATGTGTGTTGCAATGGCTGAAAAAAAATCCTCGCACGCCCGGAACGATCCATCCATATTGAGAAGTGCAACTTCTATCCTTCAGTGCCATCGCTGATGGTTGTTATGTTTTTTTCAAACGATAGTAGGAGAGCTGTTATGTTCATTGATCAGAGAGAAATGGTACAAAGAGACCTCTCTGTTAATTAAAGGAAAACTAAGCTAAAATCCTAACAAATGGGCAAAACACTAGCTAAACTAGGTCATGAGCACCACAAGTCGCAACCACTGGCCAATGGCCAGCTACGAGCTACTCCCCTGATAACCACACAAACCCAAGCTCCACCTATAGCCAGGCGCACCCTCGAAGGCAGTCGTCGAGGTCTCCAAAGTGACGCCTCCAAGGAGGAAGCGATGTCGCAGACACCACCATCACCCGATTTGTCATAGCCAAATATTAGGTTTTCACCCAAAGACCATGAGACCCGAGAAGCCGAGGTATAGCAAGATCCACAACAGCTCCTTCAAGAAGGATAACGACATCCACAGACGCCATTGTTGCTAGCATCGACAAGGTTGATGCGAGATTTTCATCCAGAGTTGAGCCTTCCAACAGACTTTCTCAACCCATTATGCTCTATGTGGGGGGTCCAGTCTTGGCACCATGGTGTTTGGAATTCCTCTTGTTTTCTTACATAATACCTAAACATATACTCATTGGCACAAGTAGGATATGAACTCATTTTGCCAACTTTTCCATGTAGTTGTTGTTCAAATTTGAATTATATCCGTTAAATACATAGAAATGCACTTAATGACTTAAATATAGCAAACAAACCCCCCCCAGATGCCAAATTTTGACATGGAACATGTGATGGTTTCTGTTGAGTGCATAAAAGGTTTCAAGGTCAAATAATGGCAACTCACACTTCATCTTCAAACCCGACTTGTTCCCTCTTGCAACCATGATTCCTACTCACAGATGTTCCATTTTCCAAGCAATGTACACCAAAAAATTGCAAAATCTTCTCAAATTTTTACCACAATAACTAGGGGCCATATCATGAAACCATACCAATTTTCATATTTTTCGGACTCAATTTGGATTTTGTACAAATAAAAACAATTATGCTCCATGTATGGGTTGAATCTTGGCACCCTGGTGCTTGGACTTCTTCTTATTTGCTCAGATAATTCCTGAACATAGACTCATCGGCACAAGTAGGAATTTTGAACACATTTCTGCCAAAATTTTCATGCACTTAAAGTTTAATATTTATGAATCAAATCACAAGAATACGTAGAGAACATTCTTCTAAATATTTTTTTATTTTTTATTCATTTTTCGGTGAAAAGATGGATTATTTATTATTTGGATGGGCTATTAATTCAAACACTTATTTTAATTAAAGCAAAAACCACTAAATATTTTCCAAAAAATCCAGAAAGCCTTTCTAAAACACTAAGAATAAGGCATGGGCCCATATAAACTATTGCAGGTCCCAGCCTAGTTTTCTGGAACTTTTAAAGGAAATTCTTTGGACTCTACAATTAATCCATAATGTATTTGGATTGGATTATATACATAGTATAAATAATATAAGTTTAAAATTCATGAAAATAAGATGTAACCTTGGAAAGCATTTAATATGCTACATTTAAATACTCAGAAGAATTAGAACTTGTTTGAATCACTTTGGAATTTCAAATTGGTGTGAATTAAATTAAACAGAAAACGTAAAAGAGAAAGAGAAATAGAAATAACTGCTCACCTAGCCTAGTAGTTTAGGCCCAGCCCGACCTGCTTGGGGTCGTCTTCAACCTCTGGCAGAGATAAAGTCACACGCGCATGCGGAGGTTGCCAGCTCCTGCTTCGACGTGGCCGACCCCCCCCCCCCCACCCGCCCCACCCGCGCTGGATCCCTCTCGGCCCTTTCTTCCTTTCCCCTCACATTCTCGACCTCATCTCGCTCTCCATCTTGTGTTCCTGAGCGTGTCCGCGAGTGGTCGCCACCATCCTCCACCTGCGTCGACAAAGACCTCAAATCGCCGCCCTGTGTTTTCTTCGAGCACCGCTGCTGCGCGCTGAACCTCCAGGAAGATTGAATCGACCTCTGTTGCCCTGAACAGAGCGCTTCAACGGTGTCTTGCCCGGCCTCTACCACAGCTTGCCATGTCACTGCCATTGCTAGGGACGGTGGCTGTCGAAACCGAGCACGAATTCGAGTTCCTAGTCCTCCCAGGGTTCCTCTGAGCCCATTAGCTAGCCTTCCCATGCCTTGTAGCCTCCTCTGCATCCTGGTCGCGAGAGCGCTGCCGCAAATCTCATCACCGGCGTTCTTCCGGAACAACCCCAAGTGCCCCGCTTGGTTTCCTAGGCTCGCGCGAGTGACGGCTTCCTCCTAGTAGACTTAATCGTCGCCCCGTGGCCTGCCGATGCATCTCTGCCGCTGAATAAGGTCCATCGCGACCAAACCCCGGCGGGCTGACGTGGTCTAATTACTTTTTTTGAGAGAAACGTGGCCTAATTACCTTGTTAATTACGTAGTTTTGACAGATTTCTTTTTAATTCACCTGCAAAAAAGATTTCTTTTTAATTTAGCTTAGCACGAGCCGAGCCAAGCAAACAAGGGCACCCAAGCCACATCAGCACAAACCATCCATGACGGCCCGAATAAAATGTACAAAGAAAGAAGGCTAGGCCCAACCCGATCCATGACAGTTTTCGTGACGGTCTCTCTATGCTACTGTTTTGGAGTGAATTCTCATCATGACATTTTTCATGACAAACCGAAAGAAACCGTCATCAATGGTGATGGATTCTGGGAATGTCATGAGAAATCCGTCATGTATTAACAGATTTCTTGTAGTGACAACGCGGTTGATGTAGTCGTACGTCTTCACGATCCGACCGATCCAAGCACCGAACGTACGGAGCCTCCGAGTTCAGCACACGTTCAGCTCGATGACGATCTCCGGCCTCCGATCCAGCCGAGCTCCGGAGATGAGTTCCGTCAGCACGACGGCGTGGTGACGATGATGATGTTCTACCGGCGCAGGGCTTCGCCTAAACTCCGTGACGATATGACCGAGGTGGAATATGGTGGAGGGGGGCACCGCACACGGCTAAGGAACGATCCGTAGATCAACTTGTGTGTCCATGGGGTGCCCCCTACCCCCGTATATAAAGGAGTGGAGGAGGGAAGGGCCGGCCCTCTTCTATGGCGTGCCCTAGGGGAGTCCTACTCCCACCGGGAGTAGGATTCCCCCTTTCCTAGTCCAACTAGGAGTCCTTCCATGTATTAGGAGTAGGAGACAAGGAAGGGGAAGAGAGAAGGGAAGGAAGGAGGGGGTGCGGCCCCTCCCCTTAGTCCAATTCGGACTAGGCCATGGGGATCCGGCTTGCCTGCTCCCTTCCCATGCTCCCATCCGTGCTCCCACTTCATCCTACGGCTGTCATTTTTTCTTTTTCTTTTTTAATTTAATCATCTCCTCCCCTGATTTTCAGGGGGTGGGGCCGGGCCTTATTTTCTTCCAATCAAATCAAGCCACGTACGCGAGAGCACGGATGGGAGCACGGGAAGGGAGCACGGGAAGGGAGCACGGATGAGCACGGATGGGGGCGCGCGGCCTGCCCTAGGCAGCCCCTCTCTCTTTCCCGCAGGGCCCAATAAGGCCCAATACTTCTCCCCGGCGAATTCCCGTAACTCTCCGGTACTCCGAAAAATACCCGAATCACTCGGAGCCTTTCCGAACTCCGAATATAGTCGTCCAATATATCGATCTTTACGTCTCAACCATTTCGAGACTCCTCGTCATGTCCCCGATCTCATCCGGGACTTCGAACTCCTTCGGTACATCAAAACTCATAAACTCATAATATAACTGTCATCGAAACCTTAAGCGTGCGGACCCTACGGGTTCGAGAACTATGTAGACATGACCTAGAACTATTCTCGGTCAATAACCAATAGCGGGACCTGGATGCCCATATTGGCTCCTACATATTCTACGAAGATCTTTATCGGTCAAACCGCATAACAACATACGTTGTTCCCTTTGTCATCGGTATGTTACTTGCCCGAGATTCGATCGTCGGTATCCAATACCTAGTTCAATCTCGTCACCGGCAAGTCTCTTTACTCGTTCTGTAATGCATCATCCCGTAACCAACTCATTGGTCACATTGCTTGCAAGGCTTATAATGATGTGCATTACCGAGAGGGCCCAGAGATACCTCTCCGACAATCGGAGTGACAAAACCTAATCTCGAAATACGCCAACTCAACATGTACCTTCGGAGACACCTGTAGTACTCCTTTATAATCACCCAGTTACGTTGTGACGTTTGGTAGTACCCAAAGTGTTCCTCCGGTAAACGGGAGTTGCATAATCTCATAGTTACAGAAACATGTATAAGTCATGAAGAAAGCAATAGCAACATACTAAACGATCAAGTGCTAAACTAACGGAATGGGTCAAGTCAATCACATCATTCTCCTAATGATGTGATCCCGTTAATCAAATGACAACTCTTTTGTCCATGGCTAGGAAACATAACCATCTCTGATAAACGAGCTAGTCAAGTAGAGGCATACTAGTGACACTATGTTTGTCTATGTATTCACACATGTATTATGTTTCCGGTTAATATAATTCTAGCATGAATAATAAACATTTATCATGAAATAAGGAAATAAATAATAACTTTATTATTGCCTCTAGGGCATATTTCCTTCACTTATCGAGGTCGCCGGCAACCTAACTCCCCACCCACATTCTAATGGTACCTCATTTAATTACTAATTTATTACTATAGTTGTTTTTGTTGCTATTCTATTATCATATTCTATCTATTTTTTTTCCTTTCGTTCCCAGTTGATGTTGTGGTTGCAAAGATTGAATCCAAGGTAGCCAATATTGTCATTAGGTACATGAATTTACTCCTATTCATTGTTTATTCAGCTGGCATTTTTGGTTAGGATTTATCGGTAGAGGATTGTAACTAACAAGGTTATTTTGTGGACAGTATTACTGACTATTCCTTCCTTTTTTTTTGTCAAACTAATTGATGGCAAGAACAAATTAATATTTAAGGATTGCTTTTATTCAATGGTGTACCTTTGGAATGACTTTTTTTTTAATGCTCATTTTGAGTAAAAATAGTTGTCGTGTTCGACCGATTACAGTATAAAGAGGAGTTCAATTTCAATTCATATTTGCTTAATACACCTTCGTAACCTTTTGGATTCAAGTTTTAGATCACAACTTGTGGATACAAATTTCAAAAGTAAATAAAATAATTTTATTGGTTAAGAGGCACTTTTGTTCATAAAAGTGGAATTGTGGATTAGTAAATTTATCAACATAGAAAACTGACATAAAATTTGAATCCAACTTTTTGTTTAATCTGTAATTGTATTTTGTTTCACAATTATTTTTCTTTAATTTGTAATTGTATTTGGTTTCACAATTCCATGCTTAAGTGCTATTATGTGAATGTTGTTGGCTTGTGTGGACACAAACTTTAAAAGTAATTTTGGTAATATTCCAGGCAGTGACTTGTTAGTGTGAGTGACATTTCAGGCAACTTAATCAGGTGTGCCCACGGGAGAATCTGCGGCATGTTAAGCGGGTGCATCGTCATATCGAGTGTGGTAGTATATACACTTTTATCTAGTTCTCAACCGAACAGTCACCATGATCGTTAGCTGTGCAGTGTTGCCAGTGGAGAGTAGAGGCCATTGAGTGGATGCGATTGGCTGGGTATATCTGCAGGCTCGGTTACATTTGACAGCCATTGCTGCTCTGAAATGCAGGGATGGAACTGAACATGCCTTGCTTCCTCTGCTAACCAAACATTTAACCTGTAGAGAGGTTTCTGATTTGGCAAAGTTTGGCACCGTAACTCTGAAGTAACAACAATGTATAAACAAACGAGTTGACTCTCCTGTTGATAATCAAGTTGAGATGTTGAGATAGCTTATCACGGTGCTCTTTTAAATATACAGTTGGGGAGGATGGTATTCCTTTTTTTTCGCGAATACGCTCGAGGGCGTACCCTTCCATTGATAGAAGAGAGAATACAAGGTTGTAACCTCAAGGCAGCATACACTAGGAGCCGCCGATGAGGTTACCGATGAGCAAAAGGGGGTGAGGTTGCTCAACCCCAATACATAGTGGTCAGGTTACAGGGAGGATTTGCCGGGCTTCATTCTTGATCTTGGATGGTATTCCATATGGATCAACTTGGAAATGAAATGGTTGCACCGTAGGCCACCTCTAAATGATGGCACCAACAAGAATGATACTCCATACAGTTTGTGTAATATGGTCTTCAGTGCCTGTTATAAAAGGAAGATGTTGCTTTCTACAACAATGGTATGCACTTCTGCTAAACAACCTAATTGTTTTTGGTTGTTTATTTTCCTGCTGCTGCTTGTCGGATAAAGGAGAACCTTACTGAAAGTATCTTGAAGTAATTGTACAGAAGACATTATAAGGGAAGAGAATAATTGTACAAAAGACATTTCAATTTCAGTGGGTGGGGCTACACGTCTTCAACTATGCCCACTTTAATTTCCTTCAATACAATTCTTTTCTCTTAGCATGTCCAACTCGAACAATTTTCTCCATCTAAATTGTTTGCACGTGTTGTTTACTACTTCATCAAAACCACCAAACTAGCCGGAGGTCGCGCAGTAGGACGCTCTAGGAGCAATGTCTAGAATTACCGGAACGAAGGGATGTGGTGTTTCTGTGCTCGAGCTCAAATGAGCTTGATAATTGTTTGCATGCGTTGAACTTTTGTGAACAATTTTCCCCATCTAAATTGTTTGCACGTGCTGAACTTTTGTTTGAGGCAAATTATAATTTTTGTTTTGAGGGAAAATAGCCTTTATTCATTCATAGACCACATTCAGTGGGATACAAGTTGTGTCATGAGGCTGGCCAAGCCAAACATGACGACCAAAAGCTAAACTTAAAGAAAATCTAGCTAACTTATGAGCTTCTAAATTAACATGACGATCTTCAAAAGAGAAATTACAATGGAAAGGTAATGACCTGGACTTAATTTCAGAAATGATCGGCCCATAGGAGCCCTTGTGTCCTCTTGTTATATCTTCAATAACCTGCTTGCAATCTGAAGCAACCACCATTCGCTGAATATGAAGATCTTCCGCTAGGGCCATAGCCTCCCGGCATGCAATAGCTTCTAGTGTCGCTGGGTCCCATATCCCCGCAATGACCAAAGCTGAGCTCCCCAAGAAGACACCATTGCTGTCCCTGCAAATAGCTACCGCCGTTCCCCCTCTATGTGACCGTACAGCTGCATCGACATGGATCTTAGCATAATTTGCTGGAGGCGCCTTCGGTCTCTGCCTGACCATTCTAGTGCTGGCTGTAATTTGGCGGGTCGGCTTTTGAACTCTCACTGCTTGCAAATCTGATACGAAGCGGGTAATGAAAGCATGAGTTGCATGGGGGGTTTGGAAAATTGCCTCATGTATAGCCTTTCGTCTCGATGTCCAGATTGCCCAGAGTGTGACGGAGAGAAGAACAAACTTTTCGTGAGAAAGCGCAGCAAGAAGACTAAACAGCCAGCTCTTTGCCCTCATTTCTGTTGTGGCAACCAGTGTGCTCCCTAGATCCTCATCCACAAGGGCCCATATGCATCTCGAGACGGTACACTCCAAAAGTGAATGCCGCCACGAGTCCACCACACCACAGAAACTGCACGTGCTTGAGTCTGTCATATGACGATGCGCTCTGACATCCTCCATCGGTAGAGACTGTTTCGACAATCTCCACAAGAACATGCGTACCTTTGCCGGGACCTCTGTCTTCCATAACGATTTCCAGGATCCCTCCTCAGCTCCAGCTGATGACGAACCAGCCGATCCCTCCAACCATGCTTCCCATCGATTCCTCGTCGTGACGAGCATGTTATAGGCCGACCGAACTGAAAATTGACCACTCCTGTCATGAGCCCAGCTCCAGAAATCCGGCATGTTCATAGTGAATATTGGTATGTTTGTTATCACACTAACATCAAAAGGCATGAAGGTGGCATCTAGCAACTATTTATTCCATGTGGCATTAGTGGCGTCAATGAGATCGGAGACCCGCACAGGCGGGTTAGCTGAGATACACCCGTAAGGTCGCATCATTTCCTCGCGGGGTAACCAATTGTCCTCCCAAATGTATGTGCTCTCTCCATTGCCTATTCTCTTAATCATGCCCTGTTTCAAGATATCCCGGCCCTCAACAATGGCCCTCCATATCTGACTTGGCTGACTTCCCAACGTTGCATGTAGGATCGACGTGTGGGGGTAGTAGATGCTCTTAAGCACTTGGGCACTAAGAGACTCTGGGTCCTGTAGCAAGCGCCATGCTTGTCTTGCCAGCATTGCTAGGTTAAACAATTCAAAATCTTTGAAACCCAGTCCTCCAATACTCTTAGGTTGCGTCATTGCCTTCCATGATACCCAATGAGGTTTTCGCTGCCCATTAGTGCTTCCCCACCAAAACTTCCTAACCAACATGTTCAAATGCTCACAAAGTCCTCTTGGAAGCTTAAAGCATGACATTGAGAAGACAGGTACTGCTTGCGCAACTGCTTTGACTAACACTTCCTTCCCTGCCATGGACATTGTCCGCTCAATCCAGCCTTAAATTTTATTCCACAGCCTATCTTTGAGATATTTGAAAGCACCATTCTTTGAGGTCCCAACATCCGACGGCATACCTAAATATTTCTCGTTCAACGTTTCATTTGGGACGTTCAAAAGCCCTTTTATCTCATTACGGACACTCTCCGGGACACCCTTGCTAAAGAATATCGATGATTTAGTATAATTTACTCTCTGACCTGTTGCTTGACAATAGGTTTCTAGCACTTGGTTCACCTTGGTAGAACTCACAACATTTGCTTTGAAGAACAGCAGGCTGTCATCAGCGAAAAGAAGATGGTTAACTGGTGGTGCTGTAGCTGCCACCTGCACCCCTCTCAAATTGGATGACTCCCCTCTTGATTTTAAAAGGCACGACAGGCCCTCTGCTGCAATCAAGAACAAATATGGAGATATCGGGTCACCTTGCCGGATCCCTCTAGATGGTTTGAACTCCTCGAGCTTCTTCCCATTAAACATGACTGAGAAATTTACTGAAGTAACAAGACTCATAACAATCTCAACCCAGTTACTTGTAAACTCCAACTTGAGCATTATGGCACGTAGATAGTCCCATTCTACCCTGTCATATGCCTTCATCATATCCAACTTCAGAGCACAAGACTGGTTTTTCTTTGCCTTGTTTCTCTTCATGGAGTGCAAGCATTCATATGCAGTTATTATATTATCCGTGATTAACCTGCCTAGGACAAATGCTGATCGCTCATCTGAAATTATATCTGGGAGGATTTGCTTGAGTCTATTGGATATAACCTTGGAGGCGATCTTATACAGCACGTTGCAAAGGCTAACTGGGCGAAATTGTGAGAGTAAAGTGGGGCTTTTTACCTTTGGTATGAGGACCAACACAGTATCATTAATGCATGCAGTCGATTCGGTTCCATCGACAATCTTGAGCACTACCTTCGTCACATCTTCCCCACAGACCTCCCAGTGCCTCTGGAAGAAATGTGCAGGGAATCCGTCCGGGGCCGGCGCCTTGATGGGGAACATTTGGAAAAGTGCTTGTTTGACCCCCTGCTGAGTGTATGGTGCATTAAGGATCTCGTTCATCGCTGGAGTGACCTTAGTTGGGACCGTGTCAAGGACTCTGTCCATGTTTTGTACCCCTTCCGAAGTGTACAAGTTTTTGTAAAACTCCGTGGTCAGCGCTTCCATCTCTGCACTGTCCTCCGTCAAGGTACCATCGGCACGTTGAAGCGATTTTATCTGGTTTTTTCGGCGCCGTCTGCTTGCTCTCAAGTGGAAAAAATAAGTATTTTTGTCCCCATGAGTTAACCAATCGAGACGAGCCCTCTGGCGCCATAGCATTTCTTCGCCGTGAAACAGTTCAATCAGCCTGTCTGCAACCTTTGTCTGATCGTGTGATGGGCCAGATCTTCCTGGGGAAGATTGCAGGTACTCCAGGTGTGCCTTTAATTGGTTGATTTCTTTTTTGACCGAGCCAAAGTGGGTGCGATCCCAAGCCGACAAGTCTCCTGCCAGATTCCTGAGCTTCTCGTGCAACGAGACCGCGGTTTCCGTTGGCTGCATGTTCCATCGGTGGCTGACAGTGGTGAATAAAGAATCCTCCCTCTCCCACATTGTTTCGTACTTAAAAGGTTTGGGACCCACAGTGCATGCATGCAACTCACGTAACGTGAGAAGTATTGGGATATGGTCTGATCCAGCTGCATTTTTATGTATTAGGGCCATAGATGGTAATGCCAAGATCCACTCAGTGTTTACCAGGCACCTATCAAGCCTCACCCGTGTAAACGTGCCTCCCACGACCTTCTTTTCGAACGTCCAATCCGTTCCAGTATACCCAATGTCCGTCAGGCCGCACAGATCCACCACTTCTCGGAATGCTTCCACTTGAGCTTGATTCTGGGTGCCAACACCGTCGTGTTCACGTATATGTAAAACTTCATTAAAGTCACCTATCACCGCCCATGGCCTATTCTGTGTTTCAGCTATCCCCGGTAGGGTATTCCACGTATGATATAGTTCCGGAACTTGGGCTTCCCCGTACACAAAGGTCGTCTTGACCTGTAAATCCGCCAAACCATCAACGAGTGTATCAATATGGTACTTTGAGTAACCAATAATTTCAACTTTTATTTCATCATTCCAAAAAATTCCAAGACCACCACTTCATCCAGAGCTACTAACAGCAAAGCTTTTATTGTAACCTAAAGTTTCAGCTAATCTCTCAACTCTTGATCCCTCTATTTGTGTTTCTACAATGCAAAGAATAGAGGGGGCAAATTGCCTCGCTAAGTCGCGAAGCTCACGGACTGTCGCAGCTTTGCCAATTCCGCGTCAGTTCCAACTTAGCACACTCATTGCGCTGGGCGCGACCCCACTGGGAGGCCCGCCAATCGCGCATCGGTGGTTTTGTTGAGAGCTGGAGCCTTACTCACATCAACTTCACTAGTAGATGAACTAGGTTTGTTTCTCTTCGGTTCCTACTTGGACGAGGGACTAGCTGGAACAGTTGGTGCAGGTAGCGAGAGCATTGTTTTAGGCAGTACCACTTGACTTTGAGGATGTTGATCATTCATTAGAGCGGCCCCAGAAGCTCCTCTTTTCCTGTTCCTATCTGCCTCCTCCATAGATACATCTCTCTCTGACTCATTCTCTGAGCTTTCACGGTCCTGGCTGTAAAGAGGATTATTTTGCATGGCCGGGCGGCCTCCCCCTCTACCAGTGCGGCCCCTACCTCGTCCACCCCTTGATCCACTGCCTTCTCCCGGACCATTGCCCGGTCCCCTGAACCAGTTCGCCTTGAGATCCTTGAACACCAATGCCTTCGCAGGATGAATCCCGTCACCACATTCCTTAAACAAATGCCCCAAGTTGCCACACACAGCACACTAATCAGGTAATCTCTCGTATTTGACCCTGAAGATAACTCGTTGTACCGATTCCTTCTTTTTGACCACAAGTGAAACAACGTTTTTGAGGGGTTTCGTCACATCAATCCTCGCCCGTACACGAACGAAGTTGCCTTCAAAGTCGTGCGATTTGGGTTCAGCAAATATGAATTCGCCCACTGTCGATGAAAGAGCCTTTACTTTAGGGAAGTATCCATCTGTTAGGTCATGGATCTGTATCCATATGTCAATTTTGTTCAGCTCAATCAGGGAGGGCTTCGTGAAACCATCATACGGCGCGAGGACCACCGCCTTCCCCTTGAAGCTCCACGGTCCTTCTTCCATCACTCGTTCCCAGTCACCCAGACAAGAGAATTGCAAAGTATAGAGATTATCCTCAAGCGGCCTGATCTGTACCTCTTGCGCCAGATCCCAAGCCACCCTCATATTCCTGTAAAACCAATATTGACTGTAGGCTTTGTCGGTGTGTACCCTTGCGATCGCCATCCAACGGGTCGCCTCCGCCGGCAGCTCGCCTTCTTCCACCACCACATCCTGCAGTTCATCCTCCTTAAGCCCCAGCTCTGCCATCATTCAAAACGCACGCACATGCGCCGGTCGTGGACTGGGCCCTGGAAAGCCAGTGGGCCGTGATAGGCCGTTCCCCTCCTCAACCAACCCATTCTCCCTCCCCGTTTCCGCCGCCGGCTGAAGGATCGGAGAAACACGCCTAGGGTTTGGCTCCGCCCGCCGACGCCGGCCGGGAGGCGCTCCCCGACCTGAGGCCGTGCGCTCCCCCTGAGCTCCTCTGCCGCCCCCAAGGAGCATCTTCTACCGGAGCACGAAGAACCACATAAGGTCAGCCGGTCACCCGCCCCCTCTCGCCCCTCTCAGCCTGTTTTGTGCCAATGCGTTGATGAATCGTAGTGAAATTGAACCTATGATTGTCGCAATGCGTTGATGAATCGTAGCCCCGAAACTCGAAATTTTATCTACTGGAGTTGGCTGCACTATGAGTGGCATTTGTAGTTACCAGGCAGAAGTGGAACTGAAATAGGATGCTGTAGTTTGTTTTTTATTTCTTTGTCTACTTAATAGTGCTGACAGTGGGTTTGGAGGGCACTTATATTCCAGATGTTATGATGCGCCTCATGCCCTGTGCGTGGTTAATTAGGTTGGTTTTGGTTTTGCGTGGTTGATGCTTCTGTGCTGTTAACTCAACACATGCTTCTGGTTTAGCCCCACACTCCCAACACCTGCGCTGACTCTTTGAGCTCGGACCTCCACATTCTCCATGGTTACTTGCGATTTTAGATCGACCAATTTCTCGCCTTAAGAATCAGCCCGTGACTTTTTTGTTTCTTGACTTCAGTTTCCATTTAAAGTTGGTTGTCATGGCGTGGGAGCTTATCGAGGTCGCCGGCAACCCAACTCCCCTCCCACATTCTACAGGTTTCTCTTTTAATGACTAATTTATTACTATAGTTGTTTTTGCTGCTATTCTAGTATATTCTCTCTTTTTTCTTCCTTTTGTTGCCAGTTGATGTGGTGGCTGCGAAGATTGAATCCAAGGTAGCCAATACTGTCATTAGGTACATGAATTTACTCCTATTCGTTGTTTATTCAGCTGGTATTTTTGGTTAGGATTTATTGGTAGAGGATTGCAACTAACAAGGTCATTCTGTGGATAGTATTACTGACTATTCCTTCTTTTTTGTCAAACTAATTGATGGCAAGAACATATTAATATTTAAGGATTGCTTTTATTCAATGGTGTACCTTCGGAATGATGTTTTTTTGTTTAATGCTAACTCTGAGTAAACAATAGCTGTCGTGTTCGACCGATTACAGCATAAAGAGGAGTTCAATTTCAATTCATATTTGCTTAATACACCTGAGTAACCTTTTGGGTTCAAGTTTTAGACCACAACTTGTGGATACAAATTTCAAAAGTAAATAAAATAATTTTATTGGTTAAGTGGAAATTTTGTTCACAAAAGTGGAATTGTGGGTAATGTATCACAATTGTAATCCCACTTTTTGTTTAATTGAAATCCCACTTTTTGTTTAATTTTGTTCATAGAAAACTGACATAAAATTGAAATCCCACTTTTTGTTTAATTTTAATTGTATTTTGTTTCACAATTCCATGCTTAATTAAGTACTATTATGTGAATGTTGTTGGCTTGTGTGGACACAAACTTTAAAAATCATTTTGGTAACCAGGCAGTGACTTGTTAGTGTGAGTGACATTTCAGGCAACTTAATCAGGTGTGCCCACTGGAGAATCTGCGGCATGTTAAGCGGGTGCGTCGTCATATTGAGTGTGGTAGTATATACACTTTTATCTAGTTCTGTATTATTTTCTGTTTGCTCTTTGAGTGCGTACTTGCATAACGTCGTCAAGTGGAGCACATGATCACTGAAGCCATTGTATAGATCTATATATACTTCCAAGCTTACCATGTCAGAGCTATTAATAGTCAACTAGCACAACCATCTATAGATCAGATATAAAAGCAACCCACCATGTTGAAAGCTGTGTATAACATGTGACCAGTAACTATGTCAAAATATTTCGGTGCACTCTCTTTGCTGTGTAATTTTTCTGTATTTCTTTTCATTTGACAGAAAAATCTGAGTTATCGATCATCTTATGCCTTTCCACTGGGCCTGAAAGTTGTAAGAATGGGTTTCCCGAGGATGTACAAAAGGTAGTGGAGGCTTACCAGTTGAGTCCTTTCATTGCAAAAGTAAGTATGCTTGTGCAATTGAACTCCCTATCGCTTTGGGTCAGCTTTTCACTTTGTCAAAATAAGCACATGATTATGGCCACCTGCTAGTTCCTACCATCCAGTTACCTTCGTGAAATTTACCATGCACTCATCATGAATGGAAATGTAGTGTCTAGTTTGATCTCTGCGGCAAATACCGCCTAATTTTCTGTGTCTGACCTGTTGACAGTCTGATAGCAATGCATTCCATAGTCCAGAATGCACTTACATCAGGACATTGGTTAAATATATTGTCTTTTATTCTGTGAAAAATGTGGATCATAATGATAGTAGATAAAGCTGTAACTAAGTAGTTATCAATCATGATGTATCAAAATAGAATCAACTGGATCTTTTTACAGGTGAAGCCTATCGTATGTTGATATTCGATATTTGCAATGTCTTTCACAGGTTGCCAGCTATCCTGCTATGTCGAAAGAGGAATGGGAGGAACAGTGCAAACTCTGGCCAACTTCTTATCACCCCCTGCACGAGTACGTTCTGTTTCTGTTTCATATGATGTATTTTCTGTGTTCTACTTTTTTAGTGCCATTGGTTACTTCTGTCTTGTAAACTTTATTGCTTTGACCAAATGGACAAACCACTTGTGTAGCACGAAATACACTGTCCTTAATCAGCATGCAAGCCAAATTTAGCCTGTCATGGTTAACCAAATGGGCTCCAAACTGTAGGCAAGGATTTCCGTTCCTTGTTATGGTCCTTGGCAGTGCTATCCTTAGGTACAAGTACTTAACAACCCGCATTGTCAACTAAGATTATGGCCAGCCTAGAAAGAGGTCCAAACATGTGTAACTCTGTTCAAGGGAGGGTCTGTAAGGCAAAAATAGGAAAATAGGATTGTAACGTATCAGTCATAAGAAATTGACTAATTGAATCATAAATTTGCAATGTGTAACTTCCAGTATTACTGAATACTTCTTATAGGAATGTTTTCTACTTCGGATGAAAAATTAAGATTGCTCATATAGATTGTTGTCTTTGGCAGCAATTTGAATTGCAACTTATAAGCACAGTAAATGCCATGTCGTAACTCATATGTAGCTTTTCTGATGCACTTTTCTCTTAATGTTGCAGCACTGGTGGTGCATCTGGATTTAAAGAGGATGAATTACCATCAATATTTGATTGCATGAGGACTGCTATCCAGTTATCAGAGGTGGCCGCTCCTGATTGTGCACTATTTATTTATTGCTAGATTACTCTACTGATTCCCATTATTATTTTTTGAAATATTGTTGTTAGTATTAAGTGAGAAACTTTTTCAACCCTAATGCAAAGGTGCAATATACTCTATTAACGTTTGCAAGGATACCATGGCTATTGTTTTCTTATTTATATTATGTGATTTTAGTTTTCTGGTTCTTTGTTATAGATCATATATTATTTTGTTAACTTCTGCATGGGCGAACTTTCCCCAGGTGGGCAACACAGCCATTATTGTTGATCCATCAAGTATGCAAATAATTTCAAAGGCTACAGATCAAACACACCAGCATGATGCCTTCCAGAGAAGGAACAGATGTATCAATGTGGAAGCAGATGGTGCCCGCTCTTTGGCTGAAACAGCTGGGGATAATGATGGCAGGTTGTTGCTGTCAAGCTCCCATGTCCGCAATGGCTTGAACATGGAGGTCTCATGTATGAACCTGTGGGGATGGACAAAACAGAGGTCTTCTGAGCAGAAGACTTTGTCCTCTGAAGGTGGTTTTCTCTGGCATCCTCTGAGACATGCTGCCATAGTTGCCATTGAAAATGCTGCCGAGAGAGATCAAATGATGTTCCATACTTCAACTTCTCCAACAACCGAATTAAACTTAAATGGCGATATGGAGAATTGTTCTGATAATGAACCAGCAAAGCGGCCAAAGATAGTTATAAAGGTGAGCCCTGTTACTTGTATCTTGCCTTCGATTGTTGCCACTTCGCTTTAATAACCCTTGGACACGAACTACTGTAACACAGGACTGAAAATGATGCATATTTGCTGTTCTCCCCATCTTGTTCTAACAAGTTTGAACTTGAACATCAGGATAAAGAACAAGCTGAACATCAAGAATGTGGGAGTGACTTGTCTGGAACAAACAGACCATATCTCTGCACAGGATTTGACATCTACCTTGTTTGGGAACCCTGCACAATGTAGGTTCAGTATATTAATAGAGTATGGCATCATTTTCTGGTTGTTACTTACTGTTTAGGTTGCTGACATGTTTGTTTATTTGAAGGTGTGCTATGGCACTTCTACATCAAAGATTCAAGCGTGTCTTCTACGCTTTCCCTAATCCAATCACTGGAGCGCTGGGCAGTGTCTACAGATTGCACGGGGAGAAAAGTTTAAATCACCATTATTCTGTGTTTAGGGTTAAAATGCCAGAGCCAGATCTGTGTTTCAAGTGATTACCCTGAAAAATGCTGCTCAGATTTTGTACAATCCTAGTTCCTGAAAATCTATGAGCTTTTGTAGGCTACTTGCTTGTGGTTTTGTCATCTTCGCTTTGCGAGGGCCGTGGCGCCGGTGGGTTTCTGGTTCCTCTCCTTTGCTTTGTCAGGATGGTGGTGTTGGTTCTTTGTCTAGAGACCCTGTGATGCTTGCCCTGCGTATTTTCCATATAACCGTCTTATTTGCCTTGCCTGTGAGCTTTCCCTTGCGACAATGCTTCGGGGGTTGTCGCCTTCTCTCTTCCAGGTGTTGTGGTGCTTGGCTTCTGCTATTTGTACCTTCTCCATCTGCGTGTCAGGCAAAACACCAGGAGCCTTTCTGAAGGTTGGTGATGTAGAACAGCAGAAGCTCCTGTGGGCGACCGTAATGTATTTTCCTTCTTATTTCTTCCATGGCACAGATACCTCTCAGGTTGCTTATACAGTTATACTTATCCAAAAGCAGAAGAAAGCATTTGTTTCTCCGTTGCTGGTTTATAGTACACTGTATGTGTTTCTTATTTCTACACGGTACGTTTTTCCTTTTTTTCTTTTTTGTAAAGACGGCATGTGTTTCGTGTGGGTGATCCTGGCCTAGCTAGAAGCCAGCGTGTAGATCACTCTTTCTGTATTTTTCTTACTACTTTATTAGTTTGTTTCTATTTGGCTCATCACGCTAGCTTTCTTTTTGTAAAGTGTTCTTTCTTTACAATAGAGCAGTATTTTCTTGTCTTCCAGACAACTCCAACTCAAAGTAGTAGCTAGTCCGGCAGGCTACAATGGCAACATGTCTGGCAGGCTACAATGGCAACATGTCTGGCAGGCTACAATGGCGTCGAGGTGCTTGCTGCTCCTGGCTATCTTCCTTTCGGCGCAGCCAACAGGGCATAGTGGCGAGGAAGGGCCGGCGGTTCCGGCTGTGATGGTGTTCGGCGACTCGCTGGTGGATGTAGGCAACAACAACTACATCTTCACCATCGCCAAAGCCAACTTCCCTCCCTACGGCAGGGACTTCAAAGACCATGTCGCCACAGGAAGGTTCTGCAACGGCAAGCTGCTTGTCGATTTCATAGGTTAGCCCTAGACCATCTTGTCACACTGATGTGACTAAACGATGTATATCTTGTGTTTACAATGTGATTTGTATGTTGGTTGCAGCTGAAAAGGTTGGGTTCAATGGCTCTCCGCCGGCGTATCTCAGCCCGCAAGCATCGGGACAGAACCTTCTGCTTGGAGCCAACTTCGCATCTGCTGCATCTGGCTACAATGACCATGGGACTCTGATTGTAAGTATCATCGATGAGTGTCCTTTCTTGCAAATACAAGTATCACTGTATTATATAATGGCCTACTGCAGAAAGCCATCTCTGTCTCTCAACAATTGAAGTACTTCAAAGACTACCAAGCTAAGCTGGCGGTGGTGGCTGGGAGCAGCCATGCTCGCTCCATCATCTCCGGCTCACTCTACATCATCTGCGCCGGTTCATGTGACTTTGTCTACAACTATTACATCAACCCTTTCCTCGACATGAACCAAACCGCTGAACAATTCTCAGACCGCCTCGTCGGGATGTTCAACAACAGTGTGACGGTAATCTATAAACGCCAAACCTAAGCTCTTCTATATATAGCTGGATCAACAAAGGATAGATGGTTAAAATCATGTACCTTCTTCTCAATTTTGAATTGATTTTAGCAACTTTACGATATGGGAGCCTGACGCATCGGCGTGTTCTCCCTGCCACCCTTTGGTTGTTTTCCCCTGGCGATCACGTTGTATGGTCATGGGAGGAGCGGATGTGTGTCCAGGCTCAACAACGACGCCCAATATTACAACATGAAATTGAAAGCTGCTGTTGACTCACTATCAAAGAAGTACCATGATCGCAAGATTGTGGTTCTCGACATGTATACACCTTTGTACAACCTCGCTACCTCTCCTGTATCGCAAGGTACGATATAAAATCTAGTACCTCTGTACACTAATATAAAAAGTTTTTCTAGTTTGCAAAAATGTCTTACGTTAGTTTACAGAGGGAGTACTTATTTATGGTCAGAATGATGCATGGCATACATTTTTTTGTCTTCTAACAACAACATTATAGCTGAGCTCTGACCACATCTGGCTTACGAACGGGTTTCACGCTGTAGGGTTCACCGAGGCAAAGCGGGCTTGCTGTGGCACGGGGACGGTGGAGGCGTCAATCCTTTGCAACCCCCTGTTACCTGGGACTTGTCCGAGCGCACGGACATATGTGTTCTGGGACGTCTGGCATCCGTCAGAGGCAGCAAACAAAGTTATTGTGGACTCTCTTTTTGATGAAATCAACAACCTGGTTGCATAAACCCATTAGATCAGTAGACATGCAGGCTTGATGCTACAATGCTTCAAATATCCAGAAAGAAAATAATAGCGGTGGACTGTGATGTGAAAAGGGCATCAACATTTACCTTGCATTCCATGTCAAGAGGTTGTGGTTTAATTAAGCATCCATTTTTTTAGTATGAAAAGCAAAACCAGAAGGCGTGAATGCCACCTAAGAGCGGAAACACTTTGGGCACAAGTTTTCCCTCGAACAGATCAAACGCCAAAATTTGGGGTGTACGAGGGGAGACAAGTATCTCTATGCCAAAGATTGATACTATGGATGCTGGCAATATTTTTGTATTTTCGAATTAAATAACAACAGCAATGTAACAATATGTAAAAGTGACTAAAATGAGGTTGTGATAGTTGAAAACAACGCATAGGGTTCATAGGTTTACTAGTATCAAGTCTCAAGATTGATAACTTCTGATATAATCTCACGAAGTTCCTTTTTATTGGATCAAACCCAGATGAGATCTCGTAGGTGTGTAAAGTTGCACACCTCAAAGTTGTCTTTCTGATCTTATTCTATTGAGCCACTTTCATGTCACTTCAGTCAACCTAAGAAATTATCATCAAAAAAAGACCCTCAGAAATTATTACTAAACACCACCATATGATCTTTATCTTTCTAATCTTAGTCCATAGAGTTACCCAATATCACCGCTGGTGTCTCCCAAAATTATGTTGGATATCAATTCTCAAAGTTTAACATAACATGAAAATGATTTAATATATAAAAACTCATCACAAGAAGTACAACATATAATTCAAATAATCATCAATTCCCAAGATCACAATCATGGTGGTAATTCATATGGTCAACACAGAGAGATACATGGCACATAGCAGCTACCACAAATCCTCAGCCTTGAAGGTGGAATACTCTCGCGTCATCACGGGAGCAGCAAGGGTCAATGAATAGGTCGAAAACAAAAATTAACACCTCTGAGAAAGTGCCAGATTAGGACTGAGGTTGAAGGTCGCCTCGGAACGCGAAGTGGTAGCAGAGAAAAAATGGTCGATAAATATTATGGAGGTCAAAGGGTATTTAGGGGCTCCATGTCAGAGGTGGGCACCAGGGGTACCCTAGGGCGCGTAGGTGCACACCTAGGCGTGTAGGCCCATGAGTGCCTACACAGGCCGCATAGGGGATGTGGGCCTCCCCTGGTCTTCTCCTCTGGCTATAGTGCATCTTCGAGCCTTCTTCACACCTATTAAAATTAGTCCCGGTTGTTGTTTTCAGCATGTTTATGAAATTTAAGAAAAATAACTTTTCGAGGACGAAAAAACAGGAACATATATTTACAGAAGTATTTCATCGGGAAGGAGCCAAGGAAGCCAGAACACAGTAGCCCCCCCTCCCCCCCGCGGTGGGCCCCACACAACCTATGGCTCGACCGAGGGATGGCATTGAATGGACACCACACATGGTCCCTTTATATTGCCCCGAAATCCTCAGAAATATTCATCAAGGGATATTTTTGCTGCTGCCACCTCCCGTCCCAGCCGATCCGGTTTGGAGTCCTTTTTCGCTACTCTGCTGGAGGGGGAAATCTATCGTTGGAGCTATCTGCATCAAGCTTTGCTGCCACGATGTCCATGTATGAGTATTTCTTCTTGGACTTTGGGTCCATAACAATAGTTAGATGACGTTCTCTCTCTTTTGTATCTTAATAGAAAGATCACGTGAGTTGCCCTACATTACTATGATCCATCTAATATAATCCTAGATGGCTTTTTGCGATCTAATGAATTATCACTTTATGATCAAATATAATTCTCCATCTAATATAAAAATAAAGTCCAGTCGATACACAATTGTAATTTATTCACCACACTTACGCTATGTTTTGTGGAGAGATGTCACTGGTGAAGTTATGGACCCCTGTCTTTTATTACTCATAATCAAAATCTCGATCAAATTCTTTTTTTTGTTCTTTACATCTGAACCATCTCGTTTACTTTCTTATAATCACCTCTACAAAAGAAAGGATTTGTTTTTGAAAAGCTACTTATGTCACATGAAACCAATTTTTGTTATAAAAATATATACTAATGACGGTTTTCAGCCATCACCCGACATGCCATAGGAGCACCATCACAATAAATAAATTGTTCAACTGTAATGAGGAGTCCGAGAAGGAGTCCACCTTCTAGTCGCCCGACCCCCTTGACCTCACTTGTATATAGGTGGGGTGGGGGGGATCACCCAGAGGCAGACCAAGGCCCAGTTCTTTTGCCAGAATCTGGAGATTCTCCCAGAATCCGACCCCTACCCAGCTTCTCCGAGAATCTTTGAGCCCCATTTGTTTTACAATCCTGTTTAATTAGAACCTAACTAGATAGGATTGTAAAACAAATGGGGCTCAAAGATTCTGGTAGAAACTGGGTAGGGGTCGGATTCTGGCAAAAGAACTGGGCCCAAGACCCTGGGCCAACCCCTCCCTTGCTAGCCATCAGCTCGTCGCCCACCTCTCTTTTACTAGATCCGTCTAGTTCATGTTCGTCGCTAGGCTTCTTCTCTCTAGGTTTTTTCCAGTATTCTTCGTGCTGGTTTCACGGAGTGTTGCGGTACTGTTAGATATGTACTTTACGCATGGATACCTTGGAGGTATCGTGTACTTCAACACTACATTAGGTGGGTCGATCCGACAAAAAACCTCATGGCTAGGAGATATAACTAATTGCAGAAATGCCGTAGGTATACATATTTTGTAGGTGTTCGGTCAAATGTGTAAACCAAATGTAAGTTAGTATAAAATTCAGACACTTATTTTGAGACAGAGAGAGTAAAAAATTAGCTTTTAAATGTTCGATTGGTTAGACATTGTTTCTGTCCCTCGGGATGTGAGGAGTTAATATTTGAAACGAAGTTCCAGGAGTTTTTAATATGGTAAATGTTTAGAGCCGGCGCACCGGCGGAACATTGGGCCGGTCGCTCCCTCTTCCTCGCGTCTCCCCGCATCTCCCGCACATCTCACGCAGCTCCATCGCATCTCGCGCAGCTCGTCGGGGGCGCGCTGCCCTCTTCTTGTGGCTCCTCCTCCCCATCCCCTCCCCATCTCCCCCCCCCCCCCCCCCGCACCCGCCCCCCGGTCGCAGCACCACGGCCCCCCTCCCCGCTCGAAGCTCGCAATGGCTCTGCGTGGCAACCATGCCATCTCACCGGCGACCGAGGGGGTGACCACGGGAGATGCTGCAACCGGGACGACGAGGTGCTACCACGGCGACGCTGATGCAACCCCCGCGGGAGGCCGGGGTGTGTGACGGCGATGACCGAGGTGACCGCGGGCTGCAACCACGGCTTTTCTACCGCCGGTAGCCGGTTGAAGCTTTTTCTATATACGGTTGAAGCTTTTTTGTCAATGTTTGCAACTTTTTCTCTGGTCGCAGGTCTGGTTGAAGCTTTTTTTCTTAACGGATGAAGCTTTTTTTATACACGATTGAAGCTTTTCCAAACCACAGTGGAAGCTTTTCTGAAAACGATGAAAACTTTTTTCGTTCTTTTGTGTTTGCTACAACCACGTCATTTTTTTGCTGCAATCGGCAACCACAGAAGCTACATCCAGTTAACAATTTTGCTACAATGACGACGGCGGGCTGCAGCGGTAAGCTTTTTTTGCTGGAAGCGATAAACTTTTTTGCTACAACCGGTGTCGTTTTTTGTTGGAACTAGCAAGAGCCTCGAGTGGGCACACGGCGAGGTACAACGCGAGCACAACGACAGGTGCTGCGGCCGGCGGCCGGCGCCACCGGAGATGCGGCCATCTCCCTGGGAGCTGCAAGCCTGCAACCACGGGTGCAACCATGGGCGCACGCTGCTGCATCCACAGAGGGGAGAAACGCACGAAGGCGGCATAGGTGAGGGCGGCGACCAACGGCGAGGGCGGCGACCTGCGACGACGACAGCGAGGCAGCGAGCCGGCAGCAGGGGAGGAGGTGCGGCGGCGCGCAGGGGGGTGGGTAGTGAGTCGGGCGGGGGAGGAGGAGTGAGGGATTCGCAAGGGGCGAGGAAGACGATGACCCAATCCAGATCGAGCGGTTACGCAGCCTCCGTGTTAGTCAGATCGAACGGCTGGCGCTGGACCGGCCGAAACGTTTCGGCCGGCGCACCGGCGCCTATCAGCGCCCTTTTAATATAAGGATTCGACTCGAGGTGCCACTTGCGCCCGTGGTATGCATGTATGAGCAACCACGCCGGACACTTGCCTGCTGTTTGTATGCATGCATCTATTACCCCTATAAAAGAAAGAGAGGTCGGAGAACCAAACGATCAGACCCATCAATTAACAAGATCTAATGGCTCTTAATCCTTCTATGTTTAACCCAAAAAAATACGCATTACGCCAAATCCATTGATTGCTAATCTGCCCCGCCATTCAGAAAAAGAAAACCGCTGACCGCACATGACCGCACCACCTCCGCATGACCTCTCTCGCGGTCTCGCCCCCTCCTCCTCCTCCCACGCCGTTCCGTTCCTCCCGCAGCCTCGCGCCGCCATTAGCCGCAGGAGCCGCCCCGCCGCGGCCGTCGCCGCCTCCCGCAGCCGCCGCCGGTCGCTGCTCCGTCGTCGCAGGAGCCGCCCGCCGTGCCCGGAGCCGCCTCCTGCCGCTCCCACCTCTGCCTGGGTCTCCTGGATCACCGGTAAGCTTTTTCACCGAACTCTGTTTCCTGGGTTGGATGGAATTGATTCTTGGTTCTGCAGGGGAATTCCAGATGGGCGGCACCGTCAAGCCGCTGGGAGCCCGGCACCGTCGGCAGCGTCGTGCGCTACGGGCTAGCCGCCGATTCTTTGGTTCGCGTGGCCACCGGCGACGCGCTCGTGCACAGCCAGCTCTACCCCTTCGATGGCCTCCAGAACTACACCTCCAGCATCATCCACCACGTCCGCCTCCAAGGTGACCGCCATCATTCGCCGATCCCCTGCTCCACAATCTTTTTTATGTGCAGTTTTTGCAGCAACTATTCCAGAAGCAAACGTGATGACTGGGGCCACTGGGCTTGACCCTGCGATGAAGTACTACTACCAGTGCGTCGACCCGGCCATTCCGGGGGCGATGAGCGGCGTCCACGCGTTCCGGACGATGCCGGCGGTCGGTCCGCAGAGCTACATGGGGAGGATCGCCGTGCACATCTCGGTGGGCGACGGCGGGAACTGCGAGAAGATGGCCACCACCCACGCCGACGAGCCGGGGCACTGCCTGGACCCACGGCCCAAGCCCAACGCCTTCATCGGCGGCTTCTGCGCCTTTGACTTCACGTCCGGCCCGGCCGCCGGCAGGTTCTGCTGGGACAGGCAGCCGGACTACAGCGCCTACCGGGAGAGCAGCTTCGGCCACTGCATCCTCGAGGTACGTATGAGGAAAACGAGATTGGAGCCAATAGGATTATGTATCCTTGTATATGATTCTCTGCTTAGTTGCACCTTTTGCCAACATTACAAAAACTCAACCATCTTTTTAAGCAGCAATATGAAGGATGCCAATCTTGCAATATATTTATTCATATATTGTAGTGTTTTGTGTCAAGATGATAGACACAATATATTATAATATGTACCATGCTGATAAAGAAATCAGATTATTATTTTTGTGTATATTGCACAGACAACATATTATGTGGTTGAAGAATATACATGCATACGTAAATGATGCATAGTTTGATCATTTTGTGCATTTGCACTCCTTAGAGCATCTCCAACAGCCGCGCTAAACTAGCGCCGCGCCACAAATAAGTCCGTTTTAGTGCGCGCGCAACGCGGCGGGTCGCTCTAGCGGGCGCGCAAAAACGGCGCGCGCACTATAACGAGTTGGGCGCGCTGTCGGAAACACTGTCCCGCGTGGTGTATTTCGGACGCCCGCTACAGCGCGCGGCACACTTGAGCGCTCGCGCCCGCACTTCCTCTCCCACTTCCACCCCCATCCGGCCGCGCAGCCGCCGCCGCCCGCGCCCCCCGGCGACCGTTCAGGCGCTTCCCCGGCCTATCCCCGCGCCGCCGCGCTTCTGCCCCATCCCCTCCTAGTCCCGCCGGCGCTCGCGCGCCTCCGTTGTCCGAGGAACAGCGCCCGAGCGCTCGCTGCCGCGCCGCGCCCGCAAGGTGTTTGACAAAACGCCTACAAGGTATGTATTGCTCAAACTTCATGAATTTGGTGCATGTTTTGAATTGTAGTTTTTATAATATAGTATTGAACATTGTAGATGAGTTTGTCGTATGATTCTTCCGAAGAAGAATTTGATATGGAAGAGGAGGATCTTGCAATGATCTTAGCTATGCATATCAATAAAAAACCGAAGCACGGTGGTTCGGTTATGGGTCGGGAGAAAATTTGGAGAGATAGAATTGATGCCCATAACAGATTGATGAAGAACTATTTCGTGGAGAATCCCACATGCCCGTAGTCGTATTTATTGTTGAATTATTTTGTTTGTTTGATCATTTTTGCTGCTCTTCTTGAAATGTATATGTGGTTTGTGCGGGGCGTGCGCTCTATTTTTGCGCTCTGCTGAAGCGGCGCGCACACTGCATTATAGCGCGGCTGCTGGAGCCAGCGCTGGTGGCCGCGCTAAACCAGCCGAAGCGTGCGCGGTAAACAGATTTTTTGCGCGCGGCGCTTAGCACGGCTGTTGGAGATGCTCTTAGCTTATGATGATTATTGCATCATCTGATTACAATATTGGCGTTTTTTTCTTATTAGTACAGTATGTGTCATATTTCCTCTATTGTACACATTTAGTGTAGTATTGTTACTTTATGATGGTTTGTTTTGTTATTTTCGTTCTACATGTGCTTTCATTTGATCTCTTGACATCTATTAAAATTCAGAGGTTTTCCTAACAATTATAGCATCTTTATGATGCCACAAGTGGGTGACACGTCAAGTCCCCCGGGGAGCACCGGTTTGAGAACATAATTATCTCTCCAAGGTAAAAATATTAAGCAAATAATGAAGCGAAGGAAGGTTGTTGTTCCTGTCTTGTGCTACTGCCAGCCTCGAGGCCAGCCCTTCTACGCCTACTTCAATAGCCCTGTCACCAACAGCCAAAATATTTTCTTATTTGATCCATGTGAAATTGAGAGGGTGATAGGCCAGAACTTCAGAGAGTTGCAAACACATGTGCTACTGCTACTCAATTACAGGCGTATTCTTCACTGTTGTGTATTGTAAGACCGGTAGGTAATGCCCTTCCATTCAATGGAAAATTGGATCAGGGGCAGTTGCCCGGTTGGTTTACAAATAATCCTTTTGCAACTTGCCACAGCAGCCAACTAGCTTAAACATGTGCTTGTTGAAGGTAGAATTTGGGCCTGCCCATATTTATGGAAAATACATATGCATCCTTAATGGGGTACACGTGCATGCGCACGTGCGTGATTACTAGTTGCTGTGAAGTGAAACAATTTAGCTATATGTCAGTCAGCTGATTTTTAAAATTTGGGTCAGTCAATTTCTTGACCATTGATTTTTCCTCTGAGATTAGTGTTGTGTTTTGTGTCTAGTTTTCTAATGGGAATAATTGACTGACCTCTAACTTGGGTCAGTCAGTTCCTTAATGGGCTTAGATTCATTACATGTGCGATCCAGTCCTTCCCTCTCTACTTTTGTTATTTCTTTGTTTTTCTGTTTTATGTGCTTTTTTCATTTGTTTTCCCTTTTCTTTATTAGTCGGTTTTTAGTTTTTTCTTTCTTTTGTGAGTATTTTTGGATGTTTGGTGAGTATGAATGTATTCACATAATACTATACAATATGTGCAAAATTCCATGATTATTAGATTATTCCTTGCTTAGAAGAAAAAAGTACAATTTTCAGTGCAAAGTTGTGTGCAAATTCTCAAAAAAATATATTTCATTTTCTTCTTCTTAAGAGGCAATACAAATGCAACTAATTCAATATTCCTCATAAAACATCATTATTTTCATTTATTGTAGTTATTATTTCACCTTTTTCTTCTTTAATAGTAATACCAATGCCATTATTATATGCTTATTCACACATATTTAAAAGAAGAACAATTGTTTGTTTTAGATTTTCTTGTTAAATAGAAATATCAATGTCACTAATTAATTCTTGCTTTGAGAACTTCATTATTTTGATTTTCTTTTAGTCTTAATTTATTTTTGTTTTTCTCAAAGGGTAATGCCGAAGCCGCTAATTCATTTCTTCTTAAATTCATTATTAGATTTAGTTTTAGTTTTATTTACTTCATCTTAAAGAGTAATACAAATGCCACTAATTCATTCTTTCTGAGGAAATTTCTTTTTTCGAAAAAAACTCACTATTATATGATTATTCTTGTATATTATAAAAAATGTAATTTTAGTGCAAACTATGTGCATTTTTTTACATTGTTTGTTTTAGATTATTTTTTTCATTCTCTTTCTTCATAAAGGGCAATACAAATGCCACTAATTCTTTCTTAGTGAGAAAACTTCATATTTTGATTTTGTTTGACTCTATATTTCATTTTTTTTCTTTCATATCTTTCTTCTTAATGGGTAATACAAAGTCCACTAATTCATTATTTCGTAGAACATATTTTTATTTTTATTTTGTTTAATTTATAATTCATTTTTCATTCTTCTTTCATTTGTTTCTTTGTAAAGGTAATGCAAATGCTAGTGATTCATTCTTCCTTAGGAAACATTCTTATTTTGATTTCATTTTAGTTTATATTTCATTTTCTTTCTTTTTCAAGGATAATACCAATTCCACTAATTCACCCCTTCTTTAAAAGCTTTTTTTTGTGTAAACTCCACTATTATATGCTTATTCTTGCATATTATAAAAATGTGCAATTTTTGTGTAAATTGTGTGCAAATTTATACATTGTTTGTTTTAGGTTATTTTTCTTTTCATAAAGGGTTATATAAATGCCACTAATTTGTTCTTCGTCGGAAAACATCATATTTTATCTCATTTTGGTGTTTATTTCTTTTTTTCTTAAAGGGTAGTACCATTTTCACTTATTCATTCTTCTTTGTAGAACTTTATTATTTTGATTTGTTTTAGTTTTTTCATTTTCTTAATTCTTTAATGGTAATACCGCCACTAATTCCATACTGATGCTTATGCTTTTTTTTTTAATAAATGTTGATGCTTGCGAGTTTATGTCAATTGCACACTATGACCAGTGTTAAAATAATAGTTGAAAAAAAACTGGTGGGTAGTTGGCTAATATTTTCATGGCGTGTAATGTGCTCTGTTATGTCTCTTTTATATGAGCTACATCTATGGGATTTCTTTGGCATGGACGGGGCAACAAGAGTCGTCTTTGCATGCAACAGCTCGCGGCTGTGTAAAGGCAAAAAAGTGACTGACCGTAATATTATATTCAGTCGATTGAAATGCAGTCGCTCCCGAAGTGAAATTACCACAAAGCCTGTGCCCTGCACGCTGCATGGGAGCCGTGGTTTTCGAAGGAACAGTGCACCTGTGAAACCCTCCTCGTTGTGGACACCGCTCGATGGAAGATCCGCATGCATGTCGCCTGTCCAACGCTGTGAAACGCGTGCCTTGCTACAAGCCTTGTCCACATTGGTGTTTGATCACTTCCCGCTATTCCTAGCTCTCGAGGAACACATGCAGGCTAAGAAGAGGTTCAGATTCAAGATGTTCTAGGTCAAGCTGGAGGGTTTTCTGGATGCAGTTAAGGAAGCTTGGGTCTGTGCAGAGGATATCACGGGTCCCTTTCATAGGCTGGGGGTGCTGCTCCGGAACGCCGCTAGACACTTCACTGCTTGGGGTCAGAGGAAGATGAGCAACATCAAGCTACAGATAGCTTGTGCCAACCTGGTCATATTGAGATTTGATCGTGCACAGGAGTTCAGGATGCTATCTGATGAAGAGAGATGGCTGAGATCCACGCTTAAACAGCTAGTGCTAGGGTTGGCGTCGCTTGAGAGGATGATCGCTAGACAACGATCGAGGATCAGGTACCTACGGGACGGGGATGCTAATACCAAACTGTTCCATCTGATCGCAAACGGGAGGAAGGCCAAGAATTTCATACCGGCGTTACATGTGGACGGACAGGTGGTCACACATCAAAAGGGGAAGGAGGATGCCTTCTACATGGCATTCCCAGAGCTGTTGGGGAAGGCCTCGGCCCGCGAGCACACTCTAGACGTGGAGTTCCTGAACATCAATCGAATTGATCCGTCAGAACAGGACTTTATATTCCAGGAAGAGGAAGTTTGGGACGTGATCAAAGAGATGCCCTCGGACAGGGCGCCGGGGCCAGACGGGTTCATCGGCATATTCTTCCAGAAAGCGTGGTCCATTGTGAAAGGGGGTGTGATGGTGGCATTGCACAAACTATTCCTTGATAACGGAGGGTTTGGGAGGCTTAACTGTTGGGGAACGTCATAATTTCAAAAAATTTCCTACGCACACGCAAGATCATTGTGATGCATAGAAACAAGAGGGGAGAGTGTTGTCCACGTACCCTCGTAGACCGAAAGCGGAAGCGTTAGCACAACACGGTTGATGTAGTCGTACGTCTTCACGATCCGACCGATCAAATACCGAATGCACGACACCTCTGAGTTCAACACACGTTCAGCTCGATGACGTCCCTCAAACTCCGATCCAGTCGAGCTTTGAGGGAGAGTTCCGTCAGCACGACGGCGTGGTGACGATGATGATGCTTTACTGACGCAGGGCTTCTCCTAAGCACCGCTACGATATTATCGAGGTGGATTATGGTGGAAGGGGGCACCGCACACGGCTAAGAGATCTCAAGGACCAATTGTTGTGTCTCAAGGGGGTGCTTCCCTCCCCGTATATAAAGGAGTGGAGGAGGGGGAGGGGGCCGGCCACCCTTGGCGCGCCCCATGAGGAGTCCTACTCCCACCAGGAGTAGGACTCCCCCCTTCCTTGTTGGAGTAGGAGAGGAGAGGGAAGAAGAGAGAGAGGGGGAAAGGAAAGGGGGGGGGGGGGGGGGGGGGCGCCGCCCCCCTCCTTGTCCAATTCAGACTTGGGGGAGGGGCGCGCGGCTGCCCCTTGGCCGCCTCTCCTCTTCCACCACTTGGGCCCATGAGGCCCATTAACCTCCCGGGGGGGGGGGGGGGGGTTCCGGTAACCCCCCGGTACTCCGGTATATATCCGATAACCCCTGGAACCATTCTGGTGTCCGGATATAGTCGTCCAATATATCAATCTTCATGTCTCGACCATTTCGAGACTCCTCGTCATGTCCGTGATCATATCCAGGACTCCGAACTACCTTCGGTACACCAAAACATATAAACTCATAATATAACTGTCATCTAACTTTAAGCGTGCGGACCCTACGGGTTCGAGAACTATGTAGACATGACCGAGACACGTCTCCGGTCAATAACCAATAGAGGAACCTGGATGCTCATATTGGCTCCTACATATTCTACAAAGATCTTTATCGGTCAAACCGCATAACAACATACGTTGTTCCCTTTGTCATCGGTATGTTACTTGCCCGAGATTCGATCGTCGGTATCTCAATACCTAGTTCAATCTCGTCACTGGCAAGTCTCTTTACTCGTTACGTAATGCATCATCCCGTAACTAACTCATTAGCTACATTGCTTGCAAGGCTTATAGTGATGTGCATGACCGAGAGGGCCCAGAGATACCTCTCCGACAATTGGAGTGATAAATCCTAATCTCGAAATACGTCAACTCAACAAGTAACTTCGGAGACACTTGTAGAGCACCTTTATAATCACCCAGTTACGTTGTGACGTTTGGTAGCACACAAAGTGTTCCTCTGGTAAACGGAAGTTACATAATCTCATAATCATAGGAACATGTATAAGTCATGAAGAAAGCAATAGCAACATACTCAACGTTCAAGTGCTATGCTAACGGAATGGGTCAAGTCAATCACATCATTCTCCTAATGATGTGATCCCGTTAATCAAATGACAACTCATGTCTATGGTTAGGAAACTTAATCATCTTTGATTTACGAGCTAGTCAAGTAGAGGCATACTAGTGACACTCTGTTTTTCTATGTATTCACACATGTATTATGTTTCCGGGTAATATAGTTCTAGCATGAATAATAAACATTTATCATGATATGAGGAAATAAATAATAACTTAAATTATTGCCTCTAGGGCATATTTCCTTCAGTCTCCCACTTGCACTAGAGTCAATAATCTAGATTACACAGTAATGATTCTAACACCCATGGAGCCTTGGTGCTGATCATGTTTTGCTCGTGGAAGAGGCTTAGTCAATGGGTCTGTGTCGGTGTCAAAACCGGTGGATCTCGGGTAGGGGGTCCCGAACTGTGCGTCTAGGCAGATGGTAACAGGAGACAAGGGACACGATGTTTTTACCCAGGTTCGGCCCTCTCGAGGGAGGTAAAACCCTACTCCTGCTTGATTGATATTGATGATATGGGTAGTACAAGAGTGGATCTACCACAAGATCAAGGAGGCTAAACCCTAGAAGCTAGCCTATGGTATGATTGTTGTAATGGTTGTCTTGTCCTACGGACTAAAACCCTCCGGTTTATATAGACATCGGAGAGGGCTAGGGTTACACAGAGTCGGTTACAATGGTAGGAGATCTACATATCCGTAACGCCAAGCTTGCCTTCCACGCCAAGGAAAGTCCCATCCGAACACGGGACGAAGTCTTCAATCTGGTATCTTCATAGTCTTGGAGTCCGGCTGACGATGATAGTCCGGCTGTCCGGACACCCCCTAGTCCAGGACTCCCTCAGTAGCCCCTGAACCAGGCTTCAATGACGATGAGTCCGGCGCGCATAATGTTCGGCATTGCAAGGCGGGTTCCTCCTCCGAATAATTCATGGAAGATTGTGAACACCAGGATAGTGTCCGGTTCTGCAAAATAAATTCCACATTCCACCGTAGAGAGAATAATATGTACACAAGTTCAATCTGCTGACGTATCTTGTAGCATGACGTCACGCCACTACCAAGCTTTTACTTGAATCGTTTTTTATCATACCACCTCAGTGCATTTAGCGAAGCGGTTTCCTTGGCACGTCTTGTCGAAGCAGAGATCGTGTTCCCCTTATTCCGGGATTCTCATCAATACGGATGTGGGTAACCCAACCGCGCCCGTCGCCACGCCCCCTCTATCGAAGGCGAGTCCCGAACGGTCACGGAGACGGCTCTTGGTATTCTCCCTCTTTATAATAGGACCAAGGCTCGTTTCTTTTCTTGAATCCTCCATCGAATCTTCTCCTTGCTCCAAGTTCCAACACCCAGAGCCCCAGATTCGAGCGCTTCGGACCTTCAACAATGTCCGGCTCCGACCTTCAGGGTCGGTGGATGCCCTCCTCCGTCATGGAGGAGGACGTGCTAAAGCTGCGAGAGGCCAAGTACCTGTCTTACGAGATTTCGCACAGGTTGCCTGCCGAAGGGCAGGCCATCCCCACCCCAGAGCCCGACGAGTACGTCGTCTTTGTATCCCACCTCCGTCGGGGTTTAGGCTTCCCGATGGATCCTTTTGTGAGAGGGCTCATGTTCTACTATGGGTTGGAATTCCACGACTTGGCTCTGGAGTCCATCCTCCATATTTCCGCATTTATTGTCGTCTGCGAAGCCTTCCTCCGCGTCACCCCCCACTTCGGCCTGTGGCTGAAGACCTTCAATGTGCAGCCGAAGATGATCGGGGGGGCGTCAAGCAGAGTGCAGCAGGGCGGCCGTAAGCAGGAGGGCCGATGCCCCGTGGCCCGAGGGCTCCTTCCAAGAGGAGCTCGGCTTGTGGCAGCAGGAGTGGTTCTATATCACCGCTCCGAAGGGCAGCAGGCAGAAGCCGCCGCCCTTATTTCGCTCGGGACCTCCACGACGATTGATGTCGTGGGTCAACCAAGGGCTCAACTGGGGGCCGTCGAAGGACGTGCCCCTACTGCAGGGCCAGATTCGGGACCTCCAAGCGAGGGAGATCGATTTGGTTGTGGTAATGCCGGTCATGCTGATTAGGCGTCTCCTGCCCTGCAAACGCCGCCCTCTCCGGCTGTGGGAGTTTAATCCGGAGGGACCACGGATTCTTCAACACTTCATGGGTATGACACCCGTGGAGATGTACAAATTATTCTTCGGATCACGAGAGGCGTGTCCGGAATTGACCGAGGACGCCGGCCTAAGCTGCAATCACCCGGATACACAAGTAAGTAGCTCCGAGTCCGGACATACCGTTTGTTTGCCTTTCTATGATTCGCCTTTCGACCGATTTCCTTCTAAACATGAGTGGATAGTGCAAGCAAAACTGATATGGTGTCCGGCCCCCCTCCCAGAGACCGCGCCGGATCCCGTGCTGGTCAGGATGCTGGAGGTTGCGCCTTCAGAGGAAGGCGGAGGGGAAAATAGAGGAGCTACCGCCTCGCCCAAGGAGGCTCTTGAAAGAGGGGGGATCGAGAATCCCTCTGAGGGAGTCCTGGACTAGGGGGTGTCCGGACAACCGGACTATCATCGTCCGCCGGACTCCAAGACTATGAAGATACAAGATTGAAGACTCCGTCCCGTGTCCGGATGGGACTTTCCTTGGCGTGGAAGGCAAGCTTGCGATACGGATATGTAGATCTCCTACCATTGTAACCGACTCTATGTAACCCTAGCCTCCTCCGGTGTCTATATAAACCGGAGGGATTTAGTCTGTAGGACAACATACATTACAACAATCATACCATAGGCTAGCTTTAGGGTTTAGCCTCCTTGATCTCGTGGTAGATCCACTCTTGTACTACCCATATCATCAATATTAATCAAGCATGACGTAGGGTATTACCTCCATCAAGAGGGCCCGAACCTGGGTAAAACATCGTGTCCCTTGTCTCCTGTTACCATCCGCCTAGACGCACAGTTCGGGACCCCCTACCCAAGATCCGCCGGTTTTGACACCGACATTGGTGCTTTCATTGAGAGTTCCTCTGTGTCGTCACCGATAGGAAGGATGCCTCCACCCGTCTTCAAAAACGCTGTTTTCGCCAAAGGGGCCTTGGCCGCCGGCCAAACTATCCGGCTAGGTGGTTTTCTTATGACCGCCTGTCCGGCCGCCGCTTCGACAATGACTTCTCAAGTCATCGGAAGCAATCTTCGCGTCAGCTCGAAATCTGCCGAGCAGTTGGATCCAATAGAGCTCTCGTCTATTAACGAGCTCTTGGATCGCATCGTCGCCCTGGGAGTCGCTACAGACTGCAATCAGATTGGGCTTAAAACCGATCTGAGAGAGATTAATTCTCCCCAGGCCACCCACCACGTCGCAGTGGTAGAGGAGCAATACGGCAACTCTTCACCTATATTGAAAACTAGTCACGTCCGGATTCCCGAGCCCTCCATGCCGGATTTCCGTGGAGGGACGGACTTCGATCGAGCATTGAACTTAAAACCATGCATCGCCGCGGACTCGCTGGATCGTGTCCAGCAACCCAAGCTTCCGAATTCGGAAACTCCTCGGCCTTTAAGCCCCAAGATGGGCAGGGATCCGGATTTTAGTCCACCCACCCGCCCAGACATATGCGATCTATCTCTAATACAGCAAGAGCCCACTAAAACAGTACATCACTACTGGGCCAGATACCTCCTGGTTATGGACAGGATAAAGGACTGCCGAGAGGAAAACGCAATCTGAATCTTTTGCAATAATTGCACGGACAAGGGGATATTGAACGCCATCGGTCGTCGTAAAATCACACGCTTCGCCGATCTGGCGTCCATAGTACGAAAGTACTGTGCGATGGAGAGTTCCCGGAAAATCGAGAACCAATTTTGGGATAATCCGGCCCCAACCCCAGTCCGCAACAAAAGGGTGCCTCTCACTCAGGCCCCAGATGCAAAAACGAACAAGCAAAAACCCCGTAAAGGGCACGGAACCGTACTGGAGGGATGGCTCAATGGACCCTGTAAGCTTCATAGTACAGAGGGAGCCGTCCCAACACATAGCCTTCGAGCATGTTGGATACTACGGCAGGTGGCCAAAAGTGGCGAGGAGCTTCTAGCCCCGGAAAACCACTCCAACAATACCGGTACGGTATCAACAGTCTTCGAGACCTTCGCATCAAACAATATGCGAAAACGAACAATCCGCGGACTCGCCGAAGTCTACCCAGTAGCAACAGCAAATCCATGGAGTGACACAGCCATCACCTTCAACGCTAGTGACGAACCTAAATTTCGAACAGCTCGAGCACTAGCCACACTGGTGCTTAGTCCCATAGTGGACGGCTTTCGGCTTACAAAGGTCCTCATGGATGGCGGCAGCGGACTAAACCTCATATATGAGGAAACTCTTCAAAAAATGGAAATAGACTGGAGCCGTATTGAGCGAAGCAGCACAACCTTCAGAGGAATAATCCCTAGCCGGGAAGCGCGCTGCATCGGAAAAATCACACTCGATGTGGTGTTCGGCTCGCCGGACAATTATATATCCGAAGAAGTCACGTTCCAAGTGGCCCCGTTCAACAGCGGATATCACGCTATATTAGGACGCGAGGCATTCACAATTTTTCAGGCAGTACCTCATTACGGGTACATGAAGCTCAAAATGCCTGGGCCCGGCGGAATAATCACTCTCGCTAGTGATCCGGACATAGCACTCCGCGCCGAAAACAAGACAGCCGCACTAGCCCTAGAGGCACTATCCGAAGCCTTAGCAGCAGAAGAACTCACCGCGCTGCGCTCTACGGTGAATAGGGACGATGTGATACTCGATAAAAGATCCAAGTCCACCTCCTTCAAACCAGCAGATGAAATAATAAAATTCCAGGTCCATCCAACAGACCCAACAAAGACGGCCTCCATTGGGGCACAATTGAACCCCGAAGTAGACACCGCACTGCGTGAATTCCTTCGGGAAAATTGGGACATCTTCGCCTGGCATCCTTCGGATATGCCCGGAATCCCACGCAGGTTGGCAGAACACAGCCTAAACATCCTAAAAGGATTTAAGCCAGTCAAATAGGCCCTTCGACGATTTTCCGAACCCAAAAGACAGGCAATGGGAGAAGAGCTAGCCAAACTATTGGAAGCCGGATTCATCAGAGATATCAAACATCCGGATTGGCTAGCAAATCTGGTAATGGTACCAAATAAGGACAAATCCTGGCGCCTCTGTGTCGATTTTAAAGACCTCAATAAGGCTTGCCCAAAGGACCCCTTCCCTCTCCCCCGCATCGACCAAATTATCGATGCTACAGCAGGGCACGATTCGTTGTGCTTCCTCGACGCATACTCTGGCTATCATCAAATCAAGATGGCGGAAGCAGACCAAGCCGCAACGGCATTCATCACTCCATACGGACCATTCTGCTTCAACACGATGCCCTTCGGACTTAAAAATGCCGGCGCAACATATCAGCGCATGATTCAAACATGTCTGGCTACCCAGATTGGCAAAACAGTCGAGGCATACGTAGACGATGTAGTCGTCAAAACAAAACACGTCGAAACTCTAGTAGACGATTTGAGGCTCACATTCGACAACCTTAGAGCATATGACATCAAGCTGAATCCGGAAAAATGCGTTTTCGGTGTACCAGCTGGAAAGCTGCTGGGCTTCATTGTATCCGGTAGAGGAATTGAAGCAAACCCGGCTAAAATCCGAGCTCTGTCACAGTTGGATATTCCAAAAGACCTCAAACAGATACAAAAATTAACAGGATGTGTGGCAGCTTTAAGCCGCTTTATCTCCCATCTAGGAGAAAAGGCATTGCCCCTCTATCGCCTCCTCAGACGCACCGAACACTTCGATTGGATGGATGCTGCCACTGCCGGACTCGAAGAAATAAAGGCCATATTGGCAACAAATCCGGTCCTGGCTGCGTCCAATCTAGGCGAACCAATGTTGTTATACATCGCAGCAACGCATCAAGTCGTAAGCGCGGTACTCGTCGTCGAACGAGAGACAGAAGGGCATAAATTCCCTCTTCAAAAACCAGTGTATTATGTATCCACTGTGTTAACTCCCTGCAAATCCCGTTACCCACACTATCAGAAGATAGCGTATGCGGTGTTCATGGCATCCCGGAAGCTCCGACACTACTTTCAAGAGTGTTCGATAACAGTGGCCTCCGAAGTACCACTCAATGACATCATAAATAACCGTGACGCAACGGGCAGGATTGCAAAATGGGCCATTGAGCTCTTACCATTCGATATAACTTACAAACCTCGGCGAGCTATAAAGTCACAAGTTTTGGCTGACTTCGTCGCTGAATGGACCGAAGCCGAACTCCCTAAAGAGTACGGCGCATACTCCAATTGGGTTATGCACTTCGACGGCTCTAAAATGTTGGCCGGACTGGGGGCTGGCGTCGTATTGACGTCCCCAACCGGGGACACAGTCCAGTATGTACTTCAAATAATGTACACCGACTCCAACAACGCAGCCGAATACGAGGCCCTGTTACATGGTCTTCGGATGGCAGTCTCCATGGGAATTCAACGCCTAGAGGTGCGCGGGGATTCAAACCTTGCAATATCCCAAATAAATGGAGACTTTGACGCCAAGGATCCGAAAATGGCAGCATATCGCAACGCTGTCCTAAAAATGTCAGCTCAGTTTGAAGGACTCGAATTCCATCACATACCCCGAGATAATAACCACGCGGCCGACGTACTGGCACGCATCGGTGCAAAACGTGATGCCGTCCCTCCAAATATCTTCCTGGAACGGCTCTTCAAGCCATCCGTACTATGGGAAGAGGAGCCCGGAAGTGACAAACCGGAAAAAACCGCGCCAATCGGCGATTCAGCCGATGACATAACACCTTCATCCCACGACATAATGGCAGTAATCGCCCCGTGGACAGAACCATTCCTAGCCTACTTGCTTAGGCAAGAACTTCCCAAAGACCAAAACGAGGCCCGCTGCATAGTCCGGCGGTCGAAAGCCTACAAGGTGCATGAGGGAGAACTTTATAAGAAAAGTACAACTGGAGTCCTTCAAAGGTGTATCTCCGAAGAGGAAGGGCGAAACCTCCTGGCTGAAATCCATGCCGGACTAGGCGGACACCACGCAGCAGCCCGGGCCCTTGTAGGAAAGGCATTCCGTACAAGATTTTATTGGCCGACGGCCCGGGCAGATGCCCAGGACTTAGTCCAGAGATGCGTTGGTTGTCAGCTCTTTGCTAATCAGAGCCATATGCCGCCCACCGCCCTCAAAACTATACCCATTACCTGGCCGTTCGCGGTCTGGGGGCTTGATATGGTTGGAACCCTTAAAGGGGGAACCCACAAGCAAAGGTACCTATTGGTCATGGTGGATAAATTTACCAAATGGATAGAGGCCAAACCGGTTAAGATGGCAGAGTCCGGACCAGTGATAGACTTTATATCCGGGGTAGTACACCGTTACGGAGTCCCCCACAGCATCATCACCGACAACGACACGAACTTCACAGCCGACGAGGTTAAGTCATGGTGCAAAAATATGGGCATCAAGCTCGACTACGCTTCAGTCTATCACCCTCAAACCAACGGTCAAGTGGAACGAGCAAATGGTCTAATAATGAGCGGCATTAAACCCAGACTAGTGCGGTCACTTACTAAATCTGACACGCACTGGGTCGAGGAGCTCGACTCCGTACTCTGGGGGCTGCGGACAACGCCTAACCGCACTACTGGATTCACACCATTCTTTATGGTCTACGGCGCAGAGGCAGTCTTGCCCTGCGACATTATTCATGACTCACCTCGAGTGCGCATGTACGAAGAAAGAGAGGCCGAGCTGGATCGGCAGGACAGCTTGGACACATTGGAGGAAGAACGCGACGTCGCCAAGGCTCGTTCCGCATTCTATCAGCAGCAGGCCCGAAGATACCAAAGCAGAGAAGTACGGGCCAAGACTTACCACGTTGGTGAACTAGTTCTACGCCTGCCGGACAAGAAAAAGGACAAGCTCAAGCCCAAATGGGAGGGCCCCTTCATTATCGATCAAGTCCTGACCGGCGGAGCGTACCGTCTATGAAATGCGTCGGATAACCGACTCGAGCCGAACCCATGGAACGCAGCCCGCCTCCGAAGATTCTATGCCTAGCGCCGGACTAAGAGTTCGTCCCCTTCCTCCAAATTTTTACACTTCGGCTGTCTTTTGTTTCTCTTTTCATTACCTTTTTACTACAAAGCCTGTAAGGGCCTACTTTCGCATTATTCGCATACACTTGATGTGCCATCCGCACTCATTATACCTGGGGGCTTCTTTTACAGAAGCTCAATTATAAGGGTCTCATGCCCAGCACATGTGCCAAGCTTCCACATGTACCTTTTACTCACCATTATATGCATCGATATGACTTAAGTTTTGGCCAAGCTGGGTTGCCTGGCTCCTGTGCTTACCCCTACGTTCCCGATTGTTCGGCTAGGAGGTAAAGGGAGCACCTCTGCGATTGTTACTGCCGGGTCAGCCGGATGTGTACCTCAGACTGGGTGAAGCCGAAAGCTAGCGTTCTTAAGGGAATATTCAGTCGGTGACTTAAAAGATGATTTTTTACCTACTCATTTATCCGCCCCCAGATGTTTTTTCTGCTCTTTTTGCAGTCCGGACATGCACTTTAGAGCATGCCTCCCAGGGAAAGGAACCCTTAACGGAAGTATTCTCTCTGGAAGATGTTTCTTACGAACCATGTAATATAACATAACTAGTTGGGCACTTGTATGATAAAGCACTAATGACCCCTACGCCTGGTCTCCATGCATACCCCGGTTGTTTCTTAACCAAAAAGGTATTCGGACACACTCCGGACTCTAGGGTCCCGAGGTTGAAGCGAAAAGGTCGGCAAAGACAAACGATCTACAATCCGGCTAGAAGGCATTTCACATGTCAATTTAAAGGAAAACATACATTGTCAAAATTACTGATTGTATTCCTCCTCAATCCCGTCTAACAGGCTGTCTAACTTACAGTCCCGTTGGGAAAATTTAGCAGCCAACTCTACTTGGCTGTATACTAAACTCACAGGGATCTCCTTCCCATCGGGCCCCACCGGTCCAACTTCGGCCATGTGGTTGGGATCCGCCCTCTTGTAACGCGTCTTCACCATGGCCCAAGCCTCCCTGGCACCTTGGCGGCAGGCCGAAATCTTCCATAAACGGAAGCGCTGCCGCACTCCCTGAAGCTTCTCCGCAAGCTCCCCAAGGCCCTTGGGTAGGGAGAGGGCTGGCCATAAAGCCTGGACGACGCCACTCATTGCCTGCCGAACTCATTCGAGCAGCTGCAACAGCTCGGGAAGTTGATCACCCGTTGATACGGGCATCTCCTTCGCGGGGCGACCTATGAGTATACCTACAAGACATAATTTGTCAATTGACTTCCTCGCCGAACTCTTCCTTTCAAAGGAGTCCGCTCAAGCACTTACTATAGATGCCGCGACGAAGCCGCTCAGTCTCTTTAATGGAGCCGGACAGCTCAGCCCGAACACCTTTCAGCTCTTCTCCGAGCTGGGCATGGGCATCCTGGAGCTTGTTCCTTTCTTGCTGCACCCTAGTCAGCACCCTCTCGCCGGCCTTTAGCTGGCGTAGTAATTCTTGCTTGTCCGGATCTTGTCCGGCGACACCTGCAATGTTACTATTAGACTTGCGCGCACGCCGCACAGCGCTTATATTTATTAATAAAAATGTGTTACCAGGAGGGGTCTCTGCGTCTCCTCCTGCGGCAGCAAGTGTGGCCTCAAGTTGGGCCTTGCATTCTTGCAGCTCCTGAGACAGCTGGGCATTCTTCTCGGTAAGAGCCTGCATTTTAAATGATCCTTAAATCAGTTAATATAACTACTTTAAGTCTCGGGGGCTACTGGTGTATATAACCATTAAAATTCCCTTACCCGTATGTCTTTCACATACTGCTCCGTGGCTCTGGTAAAACCATCTTGAGCGGCATGGAGGTGCGCGTCCCCTGCGTTAAAGGCGTCCAATGCCTCAGGGGAAAAGTACGCTTCACGAAACACTGTCCGGTGGCGCCTATGGTTCATGGCGCTCTCCACCTTAGACTTGGTGGCGGACAGTCTGTCGGTGTCCTCCGTTGGAGGAGGATCCGGCCCGCGTCTTGCGCTAGCCTCCCCCTCCAGGCCGGGTGCTGGAGCCTGGCCGACATAGGTTGGATCGGCAACTTCCGCGCCCGCAGTCCGGCGAGCGTTTTTTCTCCTATAAAGGTCATGAGCACTTAGACGCTTCCTAGGAACGTTGCTCTGAAAATTTAAATACGAGTTATACCCTTGCGGCGACGTTTCAGTCCGTGTCGCGCTCTTTTTCCGCCTGCTGGTCCGGACTGACCTTTGTTGGTCAGCCGCCACGGGCTCGGCTTCCCGCCTTGAAGGCGCTTCCTGTAAAATACCATCGTTTGCGAAGGTCAGAAATGGGCAAGGAAGAGATAATGGTGTCTGGACCTTGGTAGTCCGCCGTAATGGCGACCAAAGCATTATCCATGCTGAGCTGGTGAAACACCCCGTCGATCAGCTCCACCCTGATGTCCGGATCCTCTTCGGAGGCCGGATCCAGGGATCTTTCTGGATCCTCGGGTTGCGGAGCGGGACTTACCATGTCCTCCACAGTCTGGCGTAGATCCTGCGCCGAAGACGTAATGTAAGAAGCCTAAACTTTGAAAGCATGGGTTGAGCCCTTGAAAGTGTTCGCTTACCCATCCTCTAGGGTTGTTCATGGAAAACCCATTCAAAGGGTTCGTTCGAAGGAAGTCCTCCTTCCCCCCCTTGTACAGGCTGGATAGGATCTCCACCAGATCCTCGGTCGAATCCGGCCCTTCGCGGCCATGACGGGTAGCATCGTCTTCCCCGTTGAAATCCCACATGGGGTGGCCTCTGTATTGCAATGGCTGTACCCCCCGCATGATGCATGTTGCCATGATTCCAATCATGGTCAACCCAGAATGGGCCAGTAATCTTATTCGGCCCATCAAGTAATGGACGCTCTTGTCTTCCTCCAATCGGGGGCTCCGTGGGCGCCAGCTGAGGCGTTTCTTCAGAGGAGCAGCAATAAACTCCGGGAGGCCAATCTGGACTGGGTCCGGCAGCAGAGCGTCTCCTATATAAAACTACTCTAAAGGCCAGTCTTCGGACACCTTCTTGGGAGTACCGGATGGGTATCCGGTCCCGGCAATGCGCCATATTTCGGCGCCGCCCACTTGATATATGGAACCCTCGTGGGGATGGGGTACGAGGCAGAACAACCTCTTCCACAATGCGAAATGGGGCTCAATGCCCAGGAATAGCTCGCAAAGAGCCACGTAGCCCGCAATATGCAGGACAGAGGCGGGCGTGAGGTGGTGGAGCTGGAGTCCGTAGAACTCCAGGAGCCCGCGGAGGAACGGATGTATTGGGAATCCGAGTCCCCTTATCAGATAAGGGACGAAGCATACTCGCTCCCCTTTATTGGGGCTCGGGGTAGCCTCCGCTTGCCTCCCACCTTGATAAGTGACCAGTCCGGCTCGGACTGGGACCACGAAGGCTGGAGGGAGATATCCCCCCGCTTGGAGCTTCGCTAGCTCGTTGTGCGGAACAGAGCACCTCCTCCAAACCCTTGGTGGTGGGCTGGGAGCGCGAGAAGAGGAGCCGCGTCGACGGTCCATGATGGAATGGATTTTTAGGTCAAGGGCGCTCCGATGAACTATCCGCGGGAGGAAGATGGTGTGGTTTGGATCTGGATTTTTGCCTCTTTTGTAGGCGAACGACTCGCACGACTAGGGGGTGAAACATAAAAAGACACCCTGGCTTTTTGCATTCATGCGACGCGTGGAAAAAGGCCATTATTGGGCATAGAAGCCGAGAAACACAATATTTATGATCAAGCCGGACACTGTTCGGCAGGTACATGGAACTTGAAGGGAGAACCCTCCTTGCAACGCCGAAGACTATATACGCGCTGGACTTATCGTCATTGAAGCCTGGTTCGGGGGCTACTGAGGGAGTCCTGGACTAGGGGGTGTCCGGACAGCCGGACTATCATCGTCCGCCGGACTCCAAGACTACGAAGATACAAGATTGAAGATCCTTCCCGTGTCCAGATGGGACTTTCCTTGGCGTGGAAGGCAAGCTTGGCGATACGGATATGTAGATCTCCTACCATTGTAACCGACTCTGTGTAACCCTAGCCTCCTCCGGTGTCTATATAAACCGGAGGGCTTTAGTCCGTAGGACAACATACATTACAACAATCATACAATAGGCTAGCTTTAGGGTTTAGCCTCCTTGATCTCGTGGTAGATCCACTCTTGTACTACCCATATCATCAATATTAATCAAGCAGGACGTAGGGTTTTACCTCCATCAAGAGGGCCCGAACCTGGGTAAAACATCGTGTCCCTTGTCTCCTGTTACCATCCGCCTAGACACACAGTTCGGGACCCCCTACCCGAGATCCGCCGGTTTTGACACCGACACCCTCCCTCCAAGGGGAGAAGAGGACCGCCTCCGAGGACCCGGGGGCCAAAGCCCCTAAGCGGGGGAAAAGATCTTCACCAGAGGGTCCTGCGTCCGGGGAGGCCCCGGCCGCACAGTCTCCCCTAAAGAATCAGCCCTCCAGCGAGCCGTAAGTAGAAAAAAGGGAGTTCGGCAATAAGAGACATCCCTATTTGTGCTTCTGAGGATAACCGAAGTTTTTACCTTGTAGTTCGGATCTCCGACCTTCTCAGATGAGCTCGTCTTCGGGGGACCTTCGTCCAGAGATGGTGGAGAGCAAGACGCCTCCGTCTGCTGCGCCGTCGGATAGGGCGGACGAGCCTGAAGTGTCATCACGGAGGGTATCCCCGAGCCCGGCAGAGCCGAAGAATTCGGTGCCGACTAGAGTTCGGCCGGGGGAGCTGAAGGATCTGCTTGAGAGGGCGTCCATCTCAGAAGATCACCATGCATTGATGAGTATGGTGATTGGAAGGATTTCGTCCGCCGAAAGCGGATTGCATAATGCCGTCAGGAGTTTGCTGGCGGGGTTTGAGGTACATAAAAATGACACACCTTTTGACAGTTTTACACATAAAGTGCGCCCTGTATAGATAGTAGCCCCTGAGACTCGGTAGGTTGTCGAAAGCGACAGCGTGCCGAGGATCAAAATCGCAGGTTTCAATTTTTAGTCGTTCCTATGCAGGTGGCGGATCGTCCGGGGGCCAGCCGGACTGATGGAGTTGCTGAACTAAAGCGGCAACTCGACGTTGCGGATGCGTACATCGCGCTAGTCAACAGGTGACTTGATGAGTCGCAAGGTAAGTGTTTCTTTGTGGTCACTTAGTAAGGGAGCTGAAGCCCACGCCTTACAACATGTGTGTGAAATGCAGATGGTGCCGCTGCTGTGGAGAGCCTTCGGGCCGAACTTGCTCAAGCCAAGGAGCAAGCCAGAAGGAGTAATGCGGTGGCCTCGAGGGCGGCCGAGGAGTTAGAAGCCGAAAGGGCTGCACACTACCGAAGTAGGGAAGAGATGGCCGAAATGGCTGTGAAGATAAAAGATGCTACCGACCGCAATGAGGTTCTTGAAAAGGAGCGCCTAGCAGAGTGAGAAGACCCGGGGAAGGCCACCGCCGAAGCCAAGGATGCCCGTTCTGCAATGCGGGCTATAAAGGAGGAGCTGCGCCAAGCCGGAGACATTGTGGCTGGCAAGCCCTTTCTGCTGCGCCGAAGGTTTACGGATCCAAAGTATGCTCAACTTGGCCAGCTGTGGGGTCCGGAGGATCCTTATATGGACTTAGCAGCGAGTGCGGCGGATGCCGTTGTGCACTTCCGGAGCCAGAAGGATCACAAGACGGAAGAGATGTTTTGGTCTCAATTCCATAGTCCAGAGCGTTCACTTCCGCTGACCGACCGGTTGGCCGAGTGGGCCGAGCTGAATAGGTTGTCCGGGCTTGCCATGACGGATATCATGACTCATGTCTGGCCGGATAGGCACAAGCCGAAGAGCTATTTTGGCTTATTGCAGCAATTTCTTGGGGCGGTGCCGCATATCAAGGCGATGAAGCGGTCGGCCTGCATAGAGGGTGCACGGATGGCACTCGCGCGTGTGAAGACACATTGGACAGAGATGGATGCCACCGCTGTTGCGACCCAGGGTTCGGATGAGAGCCGGTTACCCGCCGAGCACTATTTTGGGAAGTTCTGCGTGGTGCTCGTGTAATAGAGTCGCAGTGCTAAAAAAATGTCACGTTCAAATGAACGCTTTATTTTGTAAAACAATGTTTATGATGTAGGCGCTTTTTATACTTGTGCGTTCAAGTATTGAAATATCTCCTATGCGGCCGTTTATGTATACGTGTGTATAACCTGAAAGATTGCAGTCGTCGGCTTCAGCCCCCATGCACAAGGTGCGGGGGTGTTCGCAAAAATAGCGCATTTTCACACTTAATCCGACGTCTCGGTCCTGTGAAGGAGGTGGTAGCATAGCAAACGATGCAACCGGACTATAATGCTTTATCACTTTCACTTAGCCATGGGAGTTCGAGGGTGGGGCTACGATATAGCCCCTGGGGGCACCGCGCTCTCCGAATTCGGGGCGCGTATGTGCCTGACCGGGAAACGGTCCTTCGTCAAAGCGGGGGAATTCTAAACATTCCATTGGTCGATCGAGTGGTTGACCAGTCTCTCGCTGTATCATGACAGTCAGTTTTCGACTTTCTCTACTAAGGTGCTCGCCCAGCCGAACTGGGGCACAATCGCAGTAGTTCTCCTGGTGCCGCGTTAGCCGATGATACGGAACGTAAGGCAGCAAAACATAGGAGCCGGGCAAACCCAACATTTGACCAAAGACATGATTCGGAGCTGATGCATATAAGGCCTAACTTGAGACGCCGAACACTCCGTAAGGTGTTCGGTCTTTATAATAACGGGCAGAACAATTCCCTAAGCCCCTAGTGTCCAGGTACGGGCGAGGTCCCCTGACGCAGCCGATGCCAAAACGTCAGTCTCCTCTCTGGTTATTATGAGAAACCAGGGGATTATAGCAACAAGAGACAGTAAAAAAGGTTTACGCAGGGTCTTAATCTGAAAAGAATCCTTGCAACGGGTCCCTACTGCACGTCTGCGCCTGTGTCTCCGTTGTGCCGTATCCTGGACGGGTGTGCACGTTGTTCATCTGTAAAAAGAGAGGAACTTAGTTTGAAAAGAAATCGTGCAAAAAGTGCATAAAAAATTGAAACATTAATAAATTAATAAAGCTGAGCCTATATTAGCTCATAATTGCTTATATGCACAGCCCCTTGTGAAGGGGTGTGCGGCTAGGGAGCCCCTAGATTATTTATGCCGGACTCGTCTAGCCGTGTCCGGGGTCTTTGAATGACCCTTTTAATGAAATGATGCCACGTGGACCGGGCATTTTAAGTGTAACAGACGCGTAATGTGGTATTGCGTTAAAGCGGACAAAAGCTTCACGTCCCAATAGTGCTTGATAGCTACTTTTAAATGGGGCGACATGAAAGATTAGCTTTGCGCGTCGGAAGTTGTCGGGTGACCCGAACACAACTTCTAGTAGTAAGGAGCCTGTGCACTTGGCGTAAGGGCCTGGCGCCACTCCTTTGAAGGAAGTGCGGCTATGTCGAATTTTAGTGAGGTCTATCCCCAACTTGCGGATTGTGTCCGGATATAGCAGGTTTAAATCGCTGCCGCCGTCCATCAGGACTTGTGTAAATTGCAGTCCGTTGATTATAGGATCCAATATCAGAGAAGTCCATCCTGCATTTCGAATACTTCTGGAGTAATCCAGGTGGTCAAAAGTGATTGGTTTTGACATCCAACCTCGAGGTTCCGCTGGGGTGGACCGTGCGACACCTATCTTAGCGGGTGCCGCATTGTTTTTCCGTACTATCACATGAAGTGAGTTTACTACTTTGACTTCTTGTGGGAAAGTCTTTTGTTTTCCGGTGCTCTGCTGGTGGGGTTCGTCATCGTCCTTGCTTGGCGCGTCGAGCCCCTTGTGTTCGGCGTTGAGTCTGCCGGACTATTTAAAAACCCAACAATCTCAGTGGGTGTGGTTCGCAGGCCTTCCGGAGGTAATGTGGATTTGACATATCCGATCCAAAATTTTGTTTAAGTTGGATAGCTCATCACTGTTGTCCTTAAGAGGTAGTGTTTTATTGTTTGGCCGCGAGCTTTTGAATCCGGCGTTGACCGCTGTATTCTTTGGGCTTTTTTCTTTATTCCGGCACTGATCCTTTCTACGCCGTGATTTTCCGTTTCCATCTCTGATCTCGGATGTACTCGGGTCGCTGGTGCTGCATCTTGCTAGCCAGCTGTCTTCCCCCGCGCAAAAGCGGGTCATGAGGCTTGTTAGCGCGGCCATTGTCCTCGGCTTCTCTTGGCCCAGGTGTCTGGCGAGCCATTCGTCTCGGACGTTGTGTTTAAAAGCTGCTAAGGCTTCCGCGTCCGGACAGTCGACTATTTGGTTCTTTTTGGTAAGGAACCTGTTCCAGAATTTGCGCGCTGACTCTCCGGGCTGTTGAGTTATATGACTTAGATCGTCTGCATCCGGAGGGCGGACATAAGTCCCTTGAAAATTTTCTCTAAACGCGTCCTCATGCTCTTCCCAACTTCCAACAGTGTTTTCTGGGAGGCTTTTGAGCCAGTGCTGAGCTGGCCCTTTGAGTTTGAGGGGTAGATATTTTATGGTGTGGAGATCATCTCCTCTAGCCATATGTATGTGTAGTATGTAATCCTCTATCCAGACTCCAGGGTCTGTTGTTCCGTCATATGCCTCTATGTTTATGGGTTTGAACCCTGCTGGAAATTCATGATCCAGCACCTCATCGGTGAAACATAGTGGGTGTGCGGTGCCCCTGTATTTGGTTGTGCCGCTGTCTTCGAACACTTGGCGTGTTGTGTTGCTTCCTGGGGCCCTCTTTTTTGGCCCGTAAATGGACCTGGCTGGGCCATCTGTTTTCCTAGGATCATGAGTCGGCTTGTGTGCGGCACCGCTCGTCGCTTTTGGCTTGTCACCTGGCCGTCTATCCGGCCAGGCGGCCTCTTTGTTTTTTGACTGTGGGGGCTCTATGTCTTCCTCGTCAAATTCTGGCAGCAGCTTGCGCTTTGGATAGCTCTTTGTTTGGTGGCTATTGCCATATTTGTCTGCGGTCTTGAGTACTTTGCTCCACCTCATTCTGAGTATGTCTTCCTCTGTTTTGAGCTTCCGTTTTTCCTTCTTTAGACTTCTTGCAGTGGCGATGAGTCTTTTGTGAAGGTTCTTATGCTCCGGTGGTGTGTCCGGCGTGAGGTCGTCTGGACTGTTGGTTTCGCCGGGCATGGATTGATTATCCGATTCGTCCTGTTCGGACGGTTGCTTGGTTGCATGGTCGTCGTCCACTGGTTTGCCCTGCTCTATTGCTGGGTCATTAGGAATGCTGTTTTTGTTGAGGCGGGACTTAGGGCGGCATCTGCGTTGCTGTTTTGGTTGTTTGTCGGCGGGATTATCCTTTGCCGCACCCCGTTGTTCCTCATTATCGCTTCCCTTTGGGGTGTCCACCATATATACGTCATGTGTTGGGGTGGTCTTCCAGTGCCCTGTAGGCGCTGGTTCTTGATCGTCTTCGGCATCGTCGTCCATACCGTCGATGTCTTCGGAGTCGTAGTCTAGCATGTCGGTTAGATCATCGATAGTGGCTACAAAGTGGGTGGTGGGTGGGCTTTGAATTTCTTCGTCGTCTGCATCCCAACCATCCTGGCCGTAGTCCGGCCAGGGCTCTCCAGATAGCGAGAGATGCTTTAGTGATTTTAGGATGTCGCCAAAGGGTGAGTGCTGAAAGATGTCCGCAGCGGTGAACTCCATGATCGGCGCCCAATCGGATTCGATTGGCAGGGGCGCAGGATGTTCGGAGTCCGGCTGGGAGTCCGGCACCTCGGAGTCACGAGCTTTATAAGGGACGAGGTCAGCGTTCAGCTCCATCACCGTGGAAGTTGCAGCTCCCGAGGCGGTGTCCAGCCACCCGTCCTCGATCTGCGCGATCGGCTCCGGACTGTGGGTCGGAGCGGATTCGTGTGGAGCCTCCAAGGTATTGTCCGGCGGCAGAGCTAGATCATGCCCATCGTGACAATGCTGCACGCTCGGCTGCGGCTTGGATCCATCGAAGATCAAGTCCCCGCGGATGTCCGCCGTGAAGTTTAGGCTCCCAAATCTGACCTGATGGCCAGGGGCGCAGCTTTCGATCTGCTCCAGATGGCCAAGTGAATTGGCCCGCAGTGCGAAGCCGCCGAATACGAAGATCTGTCCGGGGAGAAAAGTCTCATCCAGGACTGCGTTGTTGTTGATTGAAGAAGCCATCAAGCCCATCGGTGACGACATAGAGGAACTCTCAATGAAAGGACCAATGTCGGTGTCAAAACCGGCGGATCTCGGGTAGGGGGTTCCGAACTGTGCGTCTAGGCAGATGGTAACAGGAGACGAGGGACACAATGTTTTTACCCAGGTTCGGGCCCTCTCGAGGGAGGTAAAAACCTACTCCTGCTTGATTGATATTGATGATATGGGTAGTACAAGAGTGGATCTACCACGAGATCAAGGAGGCTAAACCCTAGAAGCTAGCCTATGGTATGATTGTTGTAATGGTTGTCTTGTCCTACGGACTAAAACTCTCCGGTTTATATAGACACCGGAGATGGCTAGGGTTACATAGAGTCGGTTACAATGGTAGGAGGTCTACATATCCGTATCGCCAAGCTTGCCTTCCACGCCAAGGAAAGTCCCATTCGGACACGGGACGAAGTCTTCAATCTGGTATCTTCATAGTCTTGGAGTCCGGCTGACGATGATAGTCCAGCTGTCCGGACACCCCCTAGTCCAGGACTCCCTCAGTCTGCAACATTCAGATCCCTATGTATCTTCCAAATCTCTATGTCTCCCACCTGGACTTGGTACCGGATGGAATTGAAGCGTCTCTTGATGTTCTTGGTTCTCTTGTGAAATCTGGATTCCTTTGCCAAGGCAATTGCACCAGTATTGTGACAAAAGATTTTCATTGGACCCGATGCACTAGGTATGACACCTAGATCAGATATGAACTCCTTCATCTAGACTCCTTCATTTGCTGCTTCTGAAGCAGCTATGTACTCCGCTTCACATGGAGATCCCACCACGACGCTTTGATTAGAACTGCACCAACTGACAGCTCCACCGTTCAATATAAACACGTATCCGGTTTGCGATTTAGAATCGTCCGGATCAGTATCAAAGCTTGCATCAACGTAACCATTTACGACTAGCTCTTTGTCACCTCCATAAACGAGAAACAAATCCTTAGTCCTTTTCAGGTATTTCAGGATGTTCTTGACCGCTGTCCAGTGATCCACTCCTGGATTACTTTGGTACCTCCCTGCTAAACTAATAGCAAGGCACACATCAGGTCTGGTACATAGCATTGCATACATGATAGAGCCTATGGCTGAAGCATAGGTAACATCTTTCATTTTCTCTCTATCTTCTGCAGTGGTCGGGCATTGAGTCTGACTCAATTTCACACCTTGTATTACAAGCAAGAACCCTTTCTTTGCTTGACCCATTTTGAACCTTTTCAAAACTTTATCAAGGTATGTACTTTGTGAAAATCCAATTAAGCGTCTTGATCTATCTCTATAGATCTTGATGCCCAATATATAAGTAGCTTCACCGAGGTCTTTCATTGAAAAACTTTTATTCAACTATCCTTTTATGCTCTCCAGAAATTCTATATCATTTCCAATCAATAATATGTCGTCCACATATAATATTAGAAATGCTACAGAGCTCCCACTCACTTTCTTGTAAATACAGGCTTCTCCAAAAGTCTGTATAAAATCATATGCTTTGATCACACTATCAAAACATTTATTCCAACTCCGAGAGGCTTGCACCAGTCCATAAATGGATCGCTGGAGCTTGCACACTTTGTTAGCACCCTTTGGAGCGATAAAACCTTCTGGTTGCATCATATACAACTCTTCTTCCAGAAATCCATTTAGGAATGCAGTTTTGACATCCATTTGCCAAATTTCATAATCATAAAATGCAGCAATTGCTAACATGATTTGGACAGACTTAAGCATCGCTACGGGTGAGAAAGTCTCATCGTAATCAACCCCTTGAACTTGTCGAAAACCTTTTGCAACAAGTCGAGCTTTGTAGACAGTAACATTACCATCAACGTCAGTCTTATTCTTGAAAATCCATTTATTCTTGTTGGCTTGCGATCATCGGTCAAGTCAACCAAAGTCCATACTTTGTTCTCGTACATGGATCCCATCTCAGATTTCATGGCCTCAAGCCATTTGCGGAATCTGGGCTCATCATCGCTTCCTGATAGTTCGTAGGTTCGCCATGGTCAAGTAACATGACTTCCATAATAGGATTACCGTACCACTCTGGTGCGGATCTTACTCTGGTTGACCTATGAGGTTCGGTAGTAACTTGATCTGAAGTTTCATGATCAATATCATTAGCTTCCTCACTAATTGGTGTAGTCGTCACAGGAACTGGTTTCTGTGATGAACTATTTTCCAATAAAGGAGCAGGTACAGTTACCTCATCAAGTTCTACTTTCCTCCCACTCACTTCTTTCGAGAGAAACTCCTTCTCTAGATAGGATCCATTCTTAGCAACGAATGTCTTGCCTTCGGATCTGTAATAGAAGGTGTACCCAACAATTTCCTTTGGGTATCCTATGAAGACACATTTCTCCGATTTAGGTTCGAGCTTATCAGGTTGAAACTTTTTCACATAAGCATCACATCCCCAAACTTTAAGAAACGACAACTTTGGTTTCTTGCCAAACCACATTTCATAAGGCGTCGTCTCAACGGATTTTGATGGTGCCCTATTTAACGTGAATGCAGTCGTCTCTAAAGCATAACCCCAAAATGATAGCGGTAAATTAGTAAGAGACATCATAGATCGCACCATATCTAGCAAAGTACGATTATGACGTTCGGACACACCATTACACTGTGGTGCTCCGGGTGGCGTGAGTTGCGAAACTATTCCACATTGTTTCAAATGTAGACCAAACTCGTAACTCAAATATTCTTCTCCACGATCAGATCGTAGAAACTTTATTTTCTTGTTACGATGATTTTCCACTTCACTCTGAAATTCTTTGAACTTTTCAAATGTTTCAGACTTATGTTTCATTAGGTAGATATACCCATATCTGCTTAAATCATCTGTGAAGGTGAGAAAATAACAATATCCGCCGTGAGCCTCAACATTCATTAGACCACATACATCAGTATGTATGATCTCCAACAAATTAGTTGCTCACTCCATAGTTCCGGAGAACGGCGTTTTAGTCATCTTGCCCATGAGGCATGGTTCGCAAGTACCAAGTGATTCATAATCAAGTGGTTCCAAAAGTCCATCAGTATGGAGTTTCTTCATGCGCTTTACACCAATATGACCCAAATGGCAGTGCCACAAATAAGTTGCACTATCATTATCAACTCTGCATCTTTTGGCTTCAACATTATCAATATGTATCACTACTATCGAGATGCATCAAAAATAGAGCACTCTTCAACGGTGCATGACCATAAAAGATATTACTCATATAAATAGAACAACCATTATTCTCAGATTTAAATGAATAACCGTCTCGCATCAAACAAGATCCATATATAATGTTCATGCTCAACACTGGCACCAAATAACAATAATTCAGGTCTAAAACTAATCCCGAAGGTAGATGTAGAGGTAGCGTGCCGACGGCGATCACATCGACTTTGGAACCATTTCCCACGTGCATCGTCACCTCATCCTTAGCCAGTGTCCGCTTAATCTGTAGTCCCTGTTTCGAGTTGCAAATATTAGCAACAGAACCAGTATCAAATATCCAGGTGCTACTGCGAGCTCTGGTAAGGTACACATCAATAACATGTATATCACATATACCTTTGTTCACCTTGCCATCCTTCTTATCCGCCAAATACTTGGGGCAGTTCCTCTTCCAGTGACCAATCTGCTTGCAGTAGAAGCACTCAGTTTCAGGCTTAGGTCCAGACTTGGGTTTCTTCTCTTAAGCAACAACTTGTTTGCCGTTCTTCTTGAAGTTCCCCTTCTTCTTCCCTTTACCCTTTTTCTTTAAACTGGTGGTCTTATTGACCATCAACACTTGATGCTCCTTCTTGATTTCTACCTCCGCAGCCTTTAGCATTGCGAAGATCTCGGGAATTGTCTTGTTCATCCCTTGCATATTATAGTTCATCACGAAGCTCTTGTAGCATGGTGGAAGTGATTGAAAAATTCTGTCAATGACACTATCATCAGGAAGTTGAACTCCCAGTTGAATCAAGTGATTGCAATACCTAGACATTCTGAGTATATGTTCACTGACAGAACCATTCTCCTCCATCTTGCAGCTGTAGAACTTATTGGAGACTTCATATCTCTCAATCCGGGCATTTTCTTGAAATATTAACTTCAACTCCTGGAACATCTCATATGCTCCATGACGTTCAAAATGTCGTTGAATTCCCGGTTCTAAGCCGTAAAGCATGGCACACCGAACTATCGAGTAGTCATCAGCTTTGCTCTGCCAGATGTTCTTAACATTGTTAGTTGCATCTGCAGTAGGCCTAGCACCCAGCGGTGCTTCCAGGACGTAATTCTTCTGCGCAGCAATGAGGATAATCCTCAAGTTACGGACCCAGTCCATGCAACTGCTACCATCATATTAAAACTTTGCTTTCTCAAGGAACGCATTAAAATTTAACGGAGCAACATCACCGTCCATTTATCTACAACAAACATAGACAAGCAAAATACTATCAGGTACTAAGTTCATGATAAATTTAAGTTCAATTAATCATATTACTTAAGAACTCGCACTTAGATAGACATCCCTCTAATCATCTAAGTGATCACGTGATCCAAATCAACTAAACCATAACCGATCATCACGTGAAATGGAGTAGTTTTCAATGGTGAACATCGCTACGTTGATCATATCTACTATATGATTCACGCTCGACCTTTCGGTCTCAGTGTTCTGAGGCCATATCTGCATATGCTAGGCTCGTCAAGTTTAACCTGAGTATTTCGCGTGTGCAAAACTGGCTTGCACCCGTTGTAGATGGACGTAGATCTTATCGCACCCGATGATCACATGGTGTCTGGGCACGACGAACTTTGGCAACGGTGCATACTCAGGGAGAACACTTTTATCTTTGAAATTTAGTGAGAAATCATCTTATAATGCTACCGTCAATCAACTCAAGATAAGATGCATAAAAGATAAACATCACATGCAATCAATATAAGTGATATGATATGGCCATCATCATCTTGTGCTTGTGATCTCCATCTCCGAAGCACCGTCATGATCACCATCGTCACCGGCGCGACACTTTGATCTCCATCGTAGCATCGTTGTCATCTCGCCAACTATTGCTTCTACGACTATCGCTACCGCTTAGTGATAAAGTAAAGCAATTACAGGCCGATTGCATTGCATACAATAAAGCGACAACCATATGGCTCCTGCCAGTTGCCGATAACTCAGTTACAAAACATGATCATCTCATAAAATAAAATATAGCATCACGTCTTGACCATATCACATCACAACATGCCCTGCAAAAACAAGTTAGACGTCCTCTACTTTGTTGTTGCAAGTTTTTACGTGGCTACTACGGGCTTAGCAAGAACCGTTCTTACCTACACATCAAAACCACAACGATAGTTCGTCAAGTTAATGCTGTTTTAACCTTCTCAAGGACCGGGCATAGCCACACTCAATTCAACTAAAGTTAGAGAAACTGACACCCGCTAGCCACCTGTGTGCAAAGCACATCGGTAGAACCAGTCTCGCGTAAGTGTACGCGTAATGTCGGTCCGGGCCGCTTCATCCAACAATACCGCCGAACCAAAGTATGACATGCTGGTAAGCAGTATGACTTGTATCACCCACAACTCACTTGTGTTCTACTCGTGCATATAACATCTACGCATAAACCTAGCTCGGATGCCACTGTTGGGGAATGTAGTAATTTCAAAAATTTTCCTACGCACACGCCAGATCATGGTGATGCATAGCAACGACAGGGGAGAGTGTTGTCCACGTACCCTCGTAGACCGAAAGCGGAAGAGTTAGCACAACGCGGTTGATGTATTTGTACATCTTCACGATCCGACCGATCAAGTACCGAATGCATGGCACCTCCGAGTTCATCACACGTTCAGCTCGATGACGTCCCTCGAACTCCGATCCAGCCGAGCTTTGAGGAAGAGTTTCGTCAGCACGACGGCGTGGTGACCATGATGATGTTCTACCGACGCAGGGCATCGCCTAAGCACCGCTATGATACTATCGAGGTGGATTATAGTGGAGGGGGGCACCGCACACGGCTAAGAGATCTCAAGGATCAATTGTTGTGTCTCAAGGGGGTGCCTCCCTTCCCGTATATAAAGGAGTGGAGGAGGGGGAGGGGCCGGACACCCTTGGCGCGACCCATGGGGAGTCCTACTCCCACCGGGAGTAGGACTCCCCCCTTCCTTGTTGGAGTAGGAGAGGAGAGGGAAGGGGAGAGAGGGGGAAAGGAAAGGGGGGGGGGGGGGGCGCCGCCCCACCTCCCTGTCCTATTCAGACTTGGGGAGGAGGGGCGCGCGGCTGCCCCTTGGCCGCCTCTCCTCTTCCAGCACTTGGGCCCATGACGCCCATTAACCTCCACGACGGGGGGGGGGGGGGGGGTCCGGTAACCCCCAGGTACACCGGTATATATCCGATAACACCCGAAACCATTTCGGTGTCCGAATATAGTCGTCCAATATATCAATCTTCATGTCTCTACCATTTCGAGACTCCTCGTCATGTCCGTGATCATATCCGGGACTCCAAACTACATTCGGTACATCAAAACATATAAACTCATAATATAACTATCATCTAACTTTAAGCGTGCGGACCCTACGGGTTCGAGAACTATGTAGACATGACCGAGACACGTCTCCGGTCATTAACCAATAGAGGAACCTGGATGCTCATATTGGCTCCTACATATTCTACAAAGATCTTTATCGGTCAAACCGCATAACAACATACGTTGTTCCCTTTGTCATCGGTATGTTACTTGCCCGAGATTTGATTGTCGGTATCTCAATACCTAGTTCAATCTCGTCACTGGAAAGTCTCTTTACTTGTTATGTAATGCATCATCCCGTAACTAACTCATTAGCTACATTGCTTGCAAGGCTTATAGTGATGTGCATTACCGAGAGGGCCCAGAGATACCTCTCCGACAATCAGAGTGACAAATCCTAATCTCGAAATACGTCAACTCAAGAAGTACCTTCGGAGACACCTGTAGAGCACCTTTATAATCACCCAGTTACGTTGTGACGTTTAGTAGCACACAAAGTGTTCCTCCGGTAAATGGGAGTTACATAATCTCATAGTCATAGGAACATGTATAAGTCATGAAGAAAGCAATAGCAACATACTAAACGATCAAGTGCTATGCTAACGGAATGGGTCAAGTCAATCACATCATTCTCCTAATGATGTGATCCCGTTAATCAAATGACAACTCATGTCTATGGTTAGGAAACTTAACCATCTTTGATTCACGAGCTAGTCAAGTAGAGGCATACTAGTGACACTCTGTTTGTCTATGTATTCACACATGTATTATGTTTCCGGGTAAGACAATTCTAGCATGAATAATAAAACATTTATCATGATATGAGGAAATAAATAATAACTTTATTATTGCCTCTAGGGCATATTTCCTTCATTAACAAGGCGCTCATCACACTCATCCTAAAGTGCCCCGAGGCGTGCACTGTGAGAGATTTTCGGACTATCTGTCTGGTTCACAGCATACCTAAGATCGCTTCAAAGCTGCTGGCATCAAGGTTATGCCTTTGCATGCCGGAGCTCGTCAATGTGAACCAATAGGATTTCATCAAGGGGCCCAACATCCATGAAAATTTCATATTGGTGAGACAGATGGCAAGGAAACTTCATAAAAGGAAGGCTAAAGGGGTGCTTCTCAAACTGGATATCTCAACACTACTAGGGAAAATCCTAGCAGCAGCGCGGGTTTTGGCCCTCTTAGTAGCGCGGGCACCGGCGCTACTAATAAGGCGCTACAGCTAACGTATAGCAGTAGCGCCCGTTGACCCGCGCTATTGCTACAGAAGAATAGCTGTAGCGCTCCTTGGAAAAGGGCGCTACTGATATTATCTGCAACGCTGTTTAGCAGGAAGCGCTACTGGTAAGTCGGCGCTACTGCTAAATTTCCACCCCTCGCTACTACTAGTTTTTTTAGGTTTTTTTCCTACATATTTGTTTTTTATTTGTTTTGTATTTGAACAGGCTTTATACAATAATCTTTAGCATATCATCCACATACAAATGTAATCAGAGCATATACATACAATTAGTCTCATCAAATCATGTCATCATCATAATCATCATCCAACACAAAGTGGTCTCTCGTCATCAATCTCGAAAATAGCGATACAAGTCTCGATTACTTGCAAATACATCGTCATCCATCTAAACAATGATATACGCGAGAATAGCTATCACTTTGAGTACATGAGTTCGTATCCCTCTCTCGCATTAGCGTGAACCTAAACTAAGTACTGCGTGTCGCTCGAAAACCGAAAACCGGTACACCTGGGCCTGACACTCCGGCCACTTGTCGTATATATACTCCTGGCGTAGCACTTCTTCGCCATCTATGATCTATGCACCTGCATCGTCACATGAGTCGATGATATGCAACATATATAGTTGAGCAACAGAAAGAGACAGACTTGGCAAAAATAGAAACAACATATCATAAGCATAAATAACAAAGTTCATCGTACCCAAAATGACCTAACTAGAGTGATTTTCGCTAGTCGAGGAGGAGGACGGTTTAATTACATCATAAATAAAGTTTCACCATGCATAACTCAAAGTTTTTTCATAAAAGAAAGTATGGACTAAACAGGCACATTGTCATATATCGACAATCACTCCATCAGTCGTGCCATCCATCCATGTCAGGGAGATAGTCATCGAGCTTAGTGAAAGGCTTCATGTCGAGACGCTGAGAGGCTATCCATGTTCGGACGTCTTCCCGCGACATTTGTCCTTCTGCATGGAACATCCCTGTTTTTCCGACGACCTCATTCATGATGATTTGGGCAAGTTCGCGCTGGATGTTATAGAACTCAGCTCGAAGTCGATGATCCTCGATATCTCCAATGTCCTTTGCCCATTGCAGAATATGGGCATCACCAGATCTAGGTGCCATGTGAAGGTTCTGGTGATCCCGTCTGTACTCCAGCATGTGGTGTAGGACATAGAATCCATCATTAAGAGAATCGTTTGGTTGCTGGATGCAGCAGAAGTCGGTCTTATGGCTGAAGGCGGCCCTGCCGCCCCTTCTCTTCTTGTACCTAACCTCTCCACCCCTTGCTTGGTAGTAAAACATAGCACTGTCGAGAACATCTTTGATGTGGGTGTAATCCTGTTTGTGAATGTTCTTCGACGAGTCCAAGTAAAGAGCGTGGGAGAATCGGGGGTAGAGGATGATGAGGACGGCGCGCCTGCCGCTGCACAAAATAAGAACACCTCAAATTAATTAGCCTCCACCGTGCAAATGAATTATTGAAATCAAAGGAAGGATAGCAGCGCGGATGACTTACACGGGATGATGTAATCCCTCCTTGTCCTTATTGGCGAGCATAAAACTGACGATGTAATCCCTCGCGTATTCACGATGCTGTGCATAGACTCCCAAGAAGCCCTTGTGCATGTAGTACAGGTCAGCGACACAGATAAAACGTATCTGCTCAACCCCAATGATGTAGTTCATGTGCAAGGCATAAAGGCGGACAAACATAAAATCCAGCTTCTTCACGTGAAACATGTCGAATATGTAATCGAATCGGAGGAAGAACTTATCCGCGGGGAAGCCGTCGACGTACGACATTTGCCGCGGAACGTCAACCACGTAGAGTGGGTATCCTGGATCTTTTGAGGCGATGAGGCCTTTCTCTACCCGCAGCACATCGTCATGAAGTCTCCTTAGGTCACCGAATCTGGCCCGTAGCACTGTTTTAGGTAGGATTGGTCGACCGGGGATATGCCATTTATCCGCATCGGGGATATCTACACGGTCCTGAAGCCGAGGTTGCTGAGGCGGCTGGATCATAGAATCAGCATTTTTGCCTTTCCTCGCTCTCTTCCTAGACTTCTTTACCACCGGATGGTCGTCAATAATACGTTGAGACGGTAATTCAGGCACCGACTCATGATGCTCAAACCCTGAGGAGGCGCTAGTATAGACATACTGTTCAGCGCCATCGTCATCCTCATCCTCATCCATGGAGACGTCATCAGCGACTAATGGAGCCACCTGCTTACCCCGTCCGCTATCACCCAACCCGACACCCGACGCTAATTGGGTAGGTGGGGTGTTGATGTTCATACCTTGCTGAGGCTGCGTGCTCGTGGGTGTGCTCCCGGCCGCCTCTAGACGAAGCAGACTCTTTGGCCACAACAGGACCCACCCATTGCAACAATCACCAAGCCGCCGCGGGGTCTCGTCGTCATCCCCCACTAGTATTAGAGGAGGCAAATTCTCGTGGCCCGGTTTGACACTGGCCACGGAAACCTTGAAGACGTTCGGAGGGCTCGACCGGCTGTGGAACAATGGTTCCTTCAGCTCCATTATCGTCCCCTTCCCCACGTCCACCTTTTGTTCGCCGATGGTGTACAATATGGTGCACGGGGTTTCGTCGGCCTGCAAAGAAAAGTCTGCGACGTGAGACATCTGAAAGGCAACGAAAATGGGAGATTATACATTTATATTGAAGGGGCCTGGTGTGGCAGATACCGTGAGGGCGTCGAGCTCAGCCAAAGAGGAGGCACCACCGAGCACGTCCGGTGCGGGAGCCGGTGCGGGAGCAGGTACGGGAGCTGGTGCGGGAGCAGGTGCTCCCAAGAAGTCAGCAAGGGGAAAGTCCTCTGCATTTTTTTTCTGGATTTTGCCTTGTCCAAGTGTAAACGCCCGTCACCAAGGAAGTAGATAAATCTGCAATCACCTGTTTTGCGGCAGCTACCGCTGTTGCGACTGTCTGAGATGATTTCTTCTCAACCGCAATCTCAACCTTCTTGTCGATGCTTTCTTCAGTTAACCTCCGTGTTTCCTTTTTCTCCTCCGTGGTCTCACGGTAGTACTTCTTCCACGTGGCGCCGTCTCCGACACCGTGCACGCGTCCATACGACGGTCGAGTATCCACCGGTTGTTGTTTCTATATGTTCAACGCCCGATTGAATGGAGTGTCCCACTTGGGCCTCGCCAATGCCTCAGACGGCGAGTCTCTTTTGGCCGCAATCTGGTGCTGCTCTCTCTGCAAAAGGCACAAGGATCGTTTACAAATATGACTAATGTGTGCAGTTGAATTGATCAGAAACTAAAATTACCAGCAGTCTCATGAACTCTGTAATGACCGGTGTTGTCTCGTAAACCTTCTTCACTGGGTCCCAATGGTGCCGGGCCCTCAGGACGTCACGCTCCTGTGGGACGGTGAAATCTGCCAAGGGGTCTGGGATGCCCAGACTCGCGGCTTCCGCGTCCTCCTTGGCCCATTTGGACCTCTTTCCATCGTAACCACGGCTTCCGAGGTGGTGGGTCCCAATGTTCCTCTTTTGAAGCCCCTTCATGTACTTAGACTTTTTTTTGGCAGCTTCGGCCTCGCAAGCCTCCTTGAATATTTGAAACTGCTCTTCCGTGATTGTCGGACTATCCTTTACAATCTCGGAGTAGGGTTCCCCGTCTTTGATCTTTGCTTTCACTTGATTTTTCCAGGCGGCCAACGCGTTGCTAAACTTGGTCATGGCGTGTTTGTTTATCTTCTTCATTGCCGGGTCCTTGTATGGATCTTCATAATCCTTCTCATTCCGGCCCGGGAACAAGAATATCTGGTGAAACTTCTTTAGGAGGGAGCTCCTCATATTTTCTATCTTCTTTAGATTCTCATCGTTGATGGTGGCGGTTGTCCATATGATGCAGCCTATTTGATTGCCGTAGCACGCGCGTGCTTCCTCGGGCGCCTTTGGCTCAAAATTGCCGTCGTCCACCTCTTGACCACCAGTCTAGTAGTCCTGAGTTTGTTAGGAACCCGTTGCCTCTTTGCTTTCGGCTCTACACTGGCTCCGCTCCCTGAGGCACCACCGGTCTCAGCGCCGGTCTCGATGCCGGTCTGAATCTCAGCGCCGGTCTCAGTCTCAGCACCGGTCTGCGTGTCGGTCTCAGCACCGGTCTGCGTGTCGGTCTCAGTCCCCGATGCCACCGGTGGGCCTAGCAACAACATCTGTTGATCGTTGGTAAGGCTAAAAAATTCGTCTGCCGCCCGGTAGACGTCGTTGCAATCACCAGAACCCTTTCCTTCATCGTTGCTAGCCATGTTTCCTATGATTAAATCTAGTCAATTAATTCTAGATCTAATAAAATGAATAATGACATAAAAAAGGACTATTGTTTTGCAGGAATGTTGACTCCTTCCTGGTGCCGCAAATCCCGGGCACTCGATATGTCCTAGTTTGTAGCACAAGTCATGTCGAAATTCACGGGAAATTTCGGCATGACCTTTGCTAAAAAGTGGACAAATTGAGAACTTGAAATTTGCCGGAACAGAAATGAATCAACATTCTGGCAAAACATAGGCCACTCAGCATCATTCCCTGGAAACAACAAATCCACTTGGGCACAATCGAACAACTTCAATGAAAAGATATAACATGACCACTTCAATGAAAAATAAAATTTGCCTAAATTTTTTTCCTTGAAAATTAGTGGTCTTTTCAAAAATCAAAAACCTTTGCAAAATGACCTCACTAAACACAGAACCCAATTAAATTGCAAAGGAACTCCATTTCTCTAACCCTTCTGACCTAATGCTCTAAAATAAAATTTTCCTCTAACCTAGCCAATCTACTTAACCTAGCTTGTTAATCCAACGAACCTAATTAACCTACCTACTTAACCTAGTTAGTTAATCTAGTTTACCCAGATAATTAACCCTAATTAAACTAGTTAACGCAGCTAGTTCTCTGTCAAAGCCTAAAATAAATTTTTGCACTAATTAACCTGGATAATTAACCTAATTAAACTAGTTAACCTGACTAGTTCTCTGTCAAAGCCCTAACTAAGTTTTTGCACTAACCTAGATAATTAACCTAATTAAACTAGTTAACCTAACTACTTCTCTGTCAAAGCCCTAACTAAATTTTTGCCCGAACCTAGATAATTAACCTAATTAAACTGGCTAACCTATGCATGAGAGAGAGAGAGGAGGGGTGGGGCTTACGATGATGGCTCCGGTGGTGGCGACGGAGGCAGTGGTGGCGAGGGAGGCAGGGGCGTCTCCGGTGACAGCGAGGGAGGCAGGGGCATCTCCGGTGATGGTGAGGAAGGCAGTTGTGGCGAGGAAGGATCCAGTGGCGTCGACGGCGGCTCTGGTGGCGTTGACGAGGCCACGTGGCTCCATGGCGTTGGGGGCGGCTCCGGTGTCGTCAACGGCGCACGGCTCTAGTGGCGTCGACGTCGGTGGCGAAGTGGGGCAACGGTGAATCGGGGAGACGGCGGCGCGCGGGGTGGGTTGAGGGATTTGGGGGAGAAGTAGTGGCCGGGGGAAACGGTTTTTTGGTTAAGTCAAACTTAGCGGTATCGTGTTTTGCAAAACGCGCTATAGCTAAGATAGCTATAGTGGTTTTTGCAAAACGCGCTGCTGCTATAGCTATGTAAATTTCTTCCTTTTTTAATTTCCTTTTCTGTTTCTATAGCGGGGGTCTAGGACACGCGCTGCAGCTACGTTAGCTATAGCGCCTCTTACAAACAAACGCTGCTGCTATGCCTTCCTCCGTTTTTTTGCTTTTTCGTTTATTTTGCTTTACATTTTATTTTTTCCTTTCTCCTTTTTCTATTTCTTTCATTTTCATTTACTTCTCTATTTCTTTTTCATCTTATTTTATTTCCATTAGTAGTAGCGCTCTTCTTAGGAAACGCGCTGCTAATTATGCCCTAGCGGTAGCGCGTTTCTTCGAAGACCGCTACTGCTATGCGTAGCCTATCATTCTGCCAATGGGAATATTAGTAGTAGCGCTTTTGCAGCTACACGCGCTATTGCTAAGGTTGTATCTGTAGCGCGGTTTTTCTTCAATCGCTACTGCTATATAGGACTAGCGTGCTTTTTTGACCCGCGCTGTTGCTAAATTTCTGTGTATAAGGTTTTCCCTAGTAGTGCAAGGGCTTTCGACTCACTGTCCTGGCTGTTTCTGTTTGAGGTGTTAAGAGCCAAAGGATTCTCTGAACGTTGGCTGTCTTGGGTTGCGACTTTACTCCACACAGCGAGCTCCTGAGTGGTGGTCAATGGTACGGCTGGTGAGAAGTTCATGCACGCTTGTGGTTTGAGATAAGGAGAGTCGCTCTCGCCATTACTATCCGTGGTCGCCATGGATGTGCTTACTGCGATCATCATCAAGGCCAATGAATCTTGATGTGAACCTACATAGAGGCCGTCGCTGTACGCTGATGAAACCCACAAGTGTAGGGGATCACAACAGCTTTCGAGGGTAACATATTCAACCCAAATTTATTGATTCGACACAAGGGGAGCCAAAGAATATTCTTGAATATTAGCAGTTGAGTTGTCAATTCAACCACACCTGGATAACTTAGTATCTGCAGCAAAGTATTTAGTATCAAAGTAGTATGATAGCAAAGGTAACAGTGATAAAAGTAACGATAGCAGTTTTGTAGTAGTTGTAACAGTAGCAACGGAAAAGTAAATAAGCAAAGCACAATATGTGAAAAACTCGTAGGCAATGGATTGATGGATAATTATGTCGGATGCGATTCCTCATGTAATAGCTATAACATAGGGTGACACAGAACTAGCTCCAGTCCATCAATGTAATGTAGGCAAGTATTCCGAATATAGTCATACATGCTTATCGAAAAGAACTTGCATGACATCTTTTGTCCTACCCTCCCGTGGCAGTGGGGTCCTAGTGGAAACTAAGGGATATTAAGGCCTCCTTTTAATAGAGAACTGGACCAAAGCATTAACACATAGTGAATACATGAACTCCTCAAACTACGGCCATCACCGAGAAGTATCCCAATTATTGTCACTTCGGGGTTGTCGGATCATAACACATAATAGGTGACTATAGACTTGCAAGATAGGATCAAGAACACACATATATTCATGAAAACATAATAGGTTCAGATCTGAAATCATGGCACTCGGGCCCTAGTGACAAGCATTAAGCATAGCAAAGTCATAGCAACATCAATCTCAGAACATAGTGGATACTAGGGATCAAACCCTAACAAAACTAACTTGATTACATGGTAAATCTCATCCAACCCATCACCGTCCAGCAAGCCTACGATGGAATTACTCACGCACGGCGATGAGCATCATGAAATTGGTGATGGAGGATGGTTGATGATGACGACGGCGACGAATCCCCCTCTCCGGAGCCCCGAACGGACTCCAGATCAGCCCTCCCGAGAGAGATTAGGGCTTGGCGGCGGCTCCGTATCGTAAAACGCGATGAAACTTTCTCTCTGATTTTTTTCTCCGCGAAACGGAATATATGGAGTTGGAGTTGAGGTCGGTGGAGCCCCAGGGGGCCCACGAGACAGGGGGCACGCCCAGGGGGGAGGGCGCGCCCGCACCCTTGTGGACAGGGTGTGGGCTCGCTGGTCTTGATTCTTTCGCCAATATTTTTTATGTTTTCCAAAACTTATCTCCGTGGATTTTCAGGTCATTCCGAGAACTTCTGTTTTCTACACTATAAACAACATCATGGCAGTTCTGCTGAAAACAGCATCGGTCCAGGTTAGTTTCATTCAAATCATGCAAGTTAGAGTCCAAAACAAGGGCAAAAGTGTTTGGAAAAGTAGATACGTTGGAGACGTATCAAATCCCCCAAGATTAAACCTTTGCTTGTCCTCAAGCAATTTAGTTGATAAACTGAAAGTGATAAAGAAAAACTTTTACAAACTCTATTTGCTCTTGTTGTTGTAAACATGTAAAGCCAACATTCAAGTTTCAGCAAGTATTATGAACTAACCATACTCACAATAACACCTAGGTCTCACAATTACTCATATCAATGGCATATTCAGCTAGCGAGCAATAATAATAAAACTCGGATGACAACACTTTCCCAAAACAATCATAATATGGTATAACAAAATGGTATCTCGCTAGCCCTTTCTGAGACCGCAAAACATAAATGCAGAGCACCTTTAAAGATCAAGGACTGACTAAACATTGTAATTCATGGTAAAAGAGATCCAGTCAAGTCATGCCCAATATAAACCAATAGTAATGAATGCAAATGACAGTGTGTTCTCTAGCAGGTGCTTTTTAATAAGAAGGTGATGACTCAACATAAAAGTAAATAGATAGGTGCTACCTCTTGAGCACTGCGTTGGATTTCCCCGAAGAGGAGAGGATGATGCAGTAAAGTAGCGTAAGTATTTCCCTCAGTTTTTGAGAACCAAGGTATCAATCCAGTAGGAGACCACGCACAAGTCCCTCGTACCTACACAAAACGATAGCAACTCGCAACCAACGCTTAGGGGTTGTCAATCCCTTCACGGTCACTTGCGAGAGTGAGATTTGATAGAGATAATATTTTTGGTATTTTTGATAGATAGATGCAAAGTAAAAAGTAAAGGCAAAGTAAAAACAAAGCAAGTAAATAAAGTGATATAGATTGATATGATGAGAATAGACCCAGGGGCCATAGGTTTCACTAGTGGCTTCTCTCAAGAGCATAAGTATTCTATGGTGGGTGAACAAATTACTATTGAGCAATTGACAGAATTGAGCATAGTTATGAGTATATCTAGGCAATGATCATGCATATAGGCATCACGTCCAAAACAAGTAGATCGAAACGATTCTGCATCTACTACTATTACTCCACTCATCGACCGCTATCCAGCATGTATCTAGAGTATTAGGTAAAAACAGAGTAACGCTGTAAGCAAGATGACATGATGTAGAGGGATAAATTCATGCAATATGATAAAAAACCCATCTTGTTATCCTCGATGGCAACAATACAATACGTGCCTTGCAACTCTTTCTGTCACTGAGTAAGGACACCGCAAGATTGAACCCAAAGCTAAGCACTTCTCCCATTGCAAGAACTACCAATCTAGTTGGCCAAACCAAAAAGATAATTCGAAGAGACTTGCAAAGATAACCCAATCATACATAAAAGAATTCAAAGAAGAATCAAATATTTTCCATAGATAATACTGGATCATAAACCCACAATTCATCGGTCTCAACAAACACACCGCAAAAAGAAGATTACATCGAATAGATCTCCATGAGAGAGGGGGAGAACATTGTATTGAGATCCAAAAAGAGAGAAGAAGCCATCTAGCTACTAGCTATGGACACGAAGGTATGAAGTAAACTACTCACACTTCATCGGAGGGGCTATGGTGATGATGTACAAGCCCTCCATGGTGGATGCCCCCTCCGGCGGAGCTCCAGAACAGGCCCCAAGATGGGATCTCGTGGATACAGAAGGTTGCGGCGGTGGAATTAGGTTTTTGGCTCCTGTTCTGATCGTTCGGGGATACGTAGGTATATATAGGAGGAAGTAGGGATGGCAATGGGTCGGGTTTGGGGCGGGTGGAGCTGGTCCAAATCCAACCCATGACCCATCTTCCTACCCTCTGCCCATCCATCAAATTATCCATGGGCAAAACTTGTGACCATGTCCAAACCCACTGGATACCCACATACCCATGGAGCTCCATGGGCATAGAAAAGTCAGCATGAAGCCTTCCCAAAGAGCAAATTAACTCATCATCATTCACTCACAAATGACAACATAAGCTGCATGCATAAGTAGGCAACAAGTAATACGATGAGTCCTTAAGTGTGACATACCAGAGGTTGATTCTCCAGCATATAGCTCATGGAACAAGTTGCATATTTCCTGCCACTTCCCATTGATTCGCTCTTTCTACTATCACTGGCATATGGCCCCACATGTCATATGGGTATCCATTGGATATCCATGGAGCACAAACTATAACCATGCCTAACCTGGCTGTTTGTGGGTATCCATATCCATGGACCCATGGGCGAAAATGTGCTCCATACCCTTGCCCAACCGGGTCGGGTATCCATGGATATCCAGATCCGTGGATAAAATTGCCATCCCTAGGAGTAAGGAGTACGTCGGTGGAGCTCCGAGGGGCCCACGAGGTAGGGGGCGCACCCAGGGGGGGCCCTCCACCCTCGTGACCTCCTCGGGCACTGCTTGGAGTAGGGTCCAAGTCTCCTGGGTCACGTTCGGCTGGAAAATCACGATCCCGAAGGTTTAATTCCGTTTGGACTCTGTTTGATATTCTGTTTCTTCGAAATACTGAAAAAGGCAAAAAACAACAATTCTGGGCCGGGCCTCCGGTTAATAGGTTAGTCCCAAAAGTAATATAAAAGTGGAAAATAAAGCCCATTATAGTCCAAAACAGTAGATAAAGTAGCATGGAGCAATCAAAAATTATAGATACGTTGGAGACGTATCAGGCATCCCCAAGCTTAATTCCTGCTCGTCCTCGAGTAGGTAAATGATAAAAAAAGAATTTTTGATGCGGAGTGATACTTTGGCATAATTTCAATGTAAATCTTCTTAATTGTGATATGCATATTCAGATCTGAAAGATTCAAGACAAAAGTTCATATTGACACAAAAATAATAATACTTCAAGCATACTAATCAAAGCAATCATGTCTTCTCAAAATAACATGGCAAAAGAAAGTTCATCCCTACAAAATCATATAGTTAGGCTATGCTTCATTTTCGTCACACAAAGATGTTCCCAACTTCTATACCCCTGATGACAAGCCAAGCAATTGTTTCATACTTAAATAATCTCAAACTTTTTCAACCTTCACGCAATACATGAGCGTGAGCCATGGATATAGCACTATGGGTGGAATAGAATATGATGATGGGGATTGTGTGGAGAAGACAAAAAGGAGAAAGTCTCACATTGACGATGCTAATCAATGGACTATGGAGATGCCCATCAATTGATGTCAATATGAGGAGTAGGGATTACCATGCAACGGATGCACTAGAGCTATGAATGCTCAACAAAAGAAAACTAGTGGGTGTGCATCCAACTTGCTTGCGCACGAAGACCTAGGGCATTTGAGGAAGCCCATCGTAGGAATATACGAGCCAAGTTCTATAATGAAAAATTCCCACTAGTATAAAAAAGACAACTTATGAGACTCACTACATGAGGAACAAGGTGCTACTTTGAAGCACAATATATGAGACTCACTCCATGAAGAACGAGGTGCTACTTTGAAGCACAAGTGTGGAAAAAGAGATAGTAGCATTGCCATTTTTTGGGCCTTTCTTTTTTTCTTTTTGGCCTTTCTCTTTATTTTTATTTTTATTTGGGCAATGCTCTAATAATGATGATCATCACACTTCTATTGATTACAACACAAGGATTACAACTCGAAACTTAGAACAAGATATGACTCTATATGAATGCCTGCAGCGGTGTACCGGGATGGTGCAATGAATCAAGAGTGACATGTATGGAAAATAATGCATGGTGGCTTTGCCACAAATACGATGTCAACTACAAGATCATGCAATGGCAATATGACAAAAGTAATGTATGTCATGATGATGATGGTGGAAGTTGCATGGCAATATATCTCGGAATGGCTATGGAAATGCCATGATAGGTAGGTATGGTGGCTGTTTTGAGGAAGATATAAGGAGGTTTATGTGTGATAGAGTGTATCGTATCACGGGGTTTGGATGCACCGGCGAAGTTTGCGCCAACTCTCAAGGTGAGAAAGGGTAATGCACGGTACCGAAGAGGCTAGCAAAGGTGGAAAGGTGAGAGTGCGTATAATCAATGGACTCAACATTAATCAAATGAACTCATATACTTATTGCAAAAATTTAGAAGTCATAAAAAATTCAAGTACTACGCGCATGCTCCTAGGGGGATAGATTGGTAGGAAAAGACCATCGCTCGTCCCCGACCGCCACTCATAAGGATGCACAAGCCAAGTACACTTCATGTTTCAAATTTATTACACAACTTTAACCATACGTGCATGCTACGGGACTTGCAAACTTCAACACAAGTATTTATCAAATTCATAACCACCCAACTAGCATGACTTTGATATTATCACCTCCATATCTCAAAACAATTATCAAGCATCAAACTTATCTTAATATTCAATTCACTCAAAAGAAAGTTTCACATATCTTGAACACCAAGTATATTAACATTAAGCAAATTACCATGCTATTAAAGACTCTCAAAATAATCTAAGTGAAGCATGAGAGATCAAATAGTTTCTTTAAAACAAATCCACCATCGTTCTCTAAAAGATCTAAGTGAAGTACTAGAGCAAAAATTATCACGCTCAAAAGATATAAGTGAAGCACTATGAGCAAAACTATCAAGCTCAAAAGATATAAGTGAAGCACACAGAGTATTCTAACAAATTCCAATTCATGTATGGCTCTCTCAAAAGGTGTGTACAACAAGGATGATTGTGGTAGACTAACAAGCAAAGACACAAATAATACAAGACGCTCCAAGCAAAACACATATCATGTTGGTGAATAAAAATATAGCTCCAAGTAAATTACCGATGGAAGTGGACGAAAGAGGGGATGCCTTCCGGGGCATCCCCAAGATTTGACTTTTTGGTGTCCTTGTATTATCTTGGGGGTGCCATGGGCATCCCCAAGCATAGGCTCTTGCCACTCCTTGTTCCATAATCCATTAACAGAATTCACCCAAAACTTGAAAACTTCACAACACAAAACTCAACAGAAATCTCGTGAGCTCCGTTAGAGAAAGAAAACAAAAGACTACTTCAAGGTACTGTGATGAACTCATTCTTTATTTATATTGGTGTTAAACCTACTGTATTCCAACTTCTCTATGGTTTATATACTAATTTACTAGCCATAGATTCATCAAAATAAGCAAACAACACACGAAAAACAGAATCTGTCAAAAACAGAACAGTCTGTAGCAATCTGTAACTAACGCAAACTTCTGTAACTCTAAAAATTCTACCAAAATAGGAAGTCATGGACAATTTGTTTATTGATCAGAAGCAAAAAGAATCAACGCAAAATCACGTTCCTGTGATTTATCATAACTAAATATGTGCGCGCAAAGTTTCTGTTTTTCAGCAGAATCAAATCAACTATCATCGTAGGTTATCCTATAGGTCCTACTTGGCACAAACACTAATTAAAACATAAAACCACATCCAAACAGAAGGTAGATTGATTATTTATTCCTAAACAGAAGCAAAAACACAAAACACAAAATAAAATTGGGTTGCCTCCCAACAAGCGCTATCATTTAACGCCCCTAGCTAGGCATTGAGATTTCAATGATGCTCACATGAAAGACAAGAATTGAAGCACAAAGAGAGCACCATAAAACATGTGACAAACACACTTAAGTCTAACATACTTCCTATGCATAGGCATCTTGTAAGCAAACAAATTACAAGGCAAGCAAAAACTAGCATATGCAAGGAAGAACAAAGAGATGATAGCAATCTCAACATGAAGAGAGGTAATTTAGTAACATAAAAACTTCTACAACCATAATTTACTTTTTCATAATAATTACATGTAGGATCATAAGCAAATTCAAAAAAATAGCTATCACATAACATATTCTCAACATGATCCACATGCATGTAAAGTTGACACTCTTCCAAAATAGTGGGATTAACATTAGCTAAAGTCATGACCTTTCCGAACCCACTTTTATCAAAAATATCAATTTCAAACATTATTATCAATCTCATATTCATCATGGGGCTTAAATAAATTTTCAAGGTTATAAGAAGAATCACCACAATCACGATCATTGAAACAAGTAGTAGACATAGCAAAACTAGCATCCCCAAGCTTAGGGTTTTGCAAATTATTAGCACATTTGACATCAAGAGAATTCATAGGAAAATCATTGAAATCATGCTTTTTATTCAAAGATCTATCATGAATCACTTCATAAAGTTCTTCATCACAATTTTTAGATTCACGAATTTCAAGCAAAACTTCATAAAGATAATCTAGTGCACAAAACTCACTAGCAATTGGTTCATCAAAATTGGATCTCTTAAAAAGATTAGCAAGCGGATGAGGATCCATAGATCTTAGGTTCTCAATTTAGCAATAAATAAGCATCTAATCCAACCAAACGAGCAAACAAAAGGGCAACGGGAAAAGGCAAACGGGAAAAGAGGAGGAGATTGGGAAAGAGAGGGCGAATAAAACGTCAAGGGTGAAGTGGGGGAGAGGAAAACGAGAGGCAAATGGCAAATAATGTAATGCGAGAGATAGGGATTGCGATGGGTACTTGGTATGGTTGAATTGCTTGCCTGAGCCTCCTCGGCAACGGCGCCAGAAATTCTTCTTGCTACCTCTTGAGCACTGTGTTGGATTTCCCCGAAGAGGAGAGGATGATGCAGTAAAGTAGCGTAAGTATTTCCCTTAGATTTTGAGAACCAAGGTATCAATCGAGTAGGAGACCACACACAAGTCCCGCGTACCTACACAAAACGATAGCAACTCACAACCAACGCTTAGGGGTTGTCAATCCCTTCACGGTCACTTACGAGAGTGAGATCTGATAGAGATAATATTTTTGGTATTTTTGATAGATAGATGCAAAGTAAAAAGTAAAGGCAAAGTAAAAACAAAGCAAGTAAATAAAGTGATATAGATTGATATGATGAGAATAGACCCCGGGGGCCATAGGTTTCACTAGTGGCTTCTCTCAAGAGCATAAGTATTCTACGGTGGGTGAACAAATTACTGTTGAGCAATTGACAGAATTGAGCATAGTTATGAGTATATCTAGGCAATGATCATGTATATAGGCATCACGTCCAAAACAAGTAGATCGAAATGATTCTGCATCTACTACTATTACTCCACTCATCGACCGCTATCCAGCATGCATCTAGAGTATTAAGTAAAAACATAGTAACGCCGTAAGCAAGATGACATGATGTAGAGGGATAAATTCATGCAATATGATAAAAACCCCATCTTGTTATCCTTGATGGCAACAATACAATACATGCCTTGCAACTCTTTCTGTCACTGAGTAAGGACACTGCAAGATTGAACCCAAAGCTAAGCACTTCTCCCATTGCAAGAACTACCAATCTAGTTGGCCAAACCAAAAAGATAATTCGAAGAGACTTGCAAAGATAACCCAATCATACATAAAAGAATTCAGAGAAGAATCAAATATTTTCCATAGATAATACTGGATCATAAACCCACAATTCATTGGTCTCAACAAACACACCACAAAAAGAAGATTACATCGAATAGGTCTCCACGAGAGAGGGGGAGAACATTGTATTGAGATCCAAAAAGAGAGAAGAAGCCATCTAGCTACTAGCTATGGACCCGAAGGTCTAAAGTAAACTACTCACACTTCATCGGAGGGGCTATGGTGATGATGTAGAAGCCCTCCATGGTGGATGCCCCCTCCGGTGGAGCTCCGGAACAGGCCCCAAGATGGGATCTCGTGGATACAGAAGGTTGCGGCGGTGGAATTAGGTTTTTGGCTCCTGTTCTGATCGTTCGGGGATACATAGGTATATATAGGAGGAAGGAGTACGTCGGTGGAGCTCCGAGGGGACCACGAGGTAGGGGGGCGCGCCCGGGGGGGGGGGGGGGGGGCGCCCGGGGGGGGGCACTGCTTGGAGTAGGGTCCAAGTCTCCTGGGTCACGTTCGGTTGGAAAATCACGATCCCGAAGGTTTCATTCCGTTTGTACTCCGTTTGATATTCTGTTTCTTCGAAATACTGAAAAAGGCAAAAAACAGCAATTCTAGGCTAGGCCTCCGGTTAATAGGTTAGTCCCAAAAGTAATATAAAAGTGGAAAATAAAGCCCAATATAGTCCAAAACAGTAGATAAAGTAGCATGGAGCAATCAAAAATTATAGATACATTGGAGACGTATCAATAGGCCCTTCGCAGAGGGAAGCAGGGATTTGTCGAGGTGCCAGAGCTCGATTTTAAAATAGAGATGAATAACATTTTGAGCGGTATACTTTCACTGTTAACGCAACATCTATGAGATGACGTTATCTTCCATACTACATGCATTATAGGCCGTTCCCAAACAGAATGGCAAAGGTTTATACTCCCCCACCACCAACAAGCTTCAATCCATGGCTTGCTCGAAACAACGAGTGCCTCTAACTAACAACAGCCCTGGGGGAGTTTCGTTTAATTATTTTGATTTGTTTTGATCTTTTTGGATCATGGGACTGGGCATCCCGGTTACCGTCCCTTTCTCGTGAATGAGGAGCGGAGTCCACTCCTCTTGAGAATAACCCACCTAGCATGGAAGATATAGGCAGCCCTAGTTGAAACATGAGCTGCTCGAGCATACAAAACAGAATTTCATTTGAAAGTTTGGAGTTTGGCACATACAAATTTACTTGGAACGACTGGTAGATACCGCATATAGGAAGGTATGGTGGACTCATATGGAATAACTTTGGGGTTTAAGGAGTTTGGATGCACAAGCAGTATTCCCGCTTAGTACAGGTGAAGGCTAGCAAAAGACTGGGAAGCGACCAACTGAGAGAGCGACAACAGTCATGAACATGCATTAAAATTAATTCACACCGAGTACAAACATGAGTAGGATATAATCTACCATGAACATAAATATCATGAAGGCTATGTTGATTTGTTTCTACTACATGCGTGAACATGTGCCAAGTCGAGTCAGTCAATTCATTCAAAGGAGGATACCATCCCATCATACCACATCACAATCATTTTAATAGCATGTTGGCATGCAAGGTAAACCATTATAACTCATGGCTAATCAAGCATGGCACAAGCAACTATAATCCCTAAATGTCATTGCAAATATGTTTACTTCATAATAAGCTGAATCAGGAACGATGAACTCATCATATTTACAAAAACAAGAGAGGTCGAGTTCATACCAGCTTTTCTCATCTCAATCAGTCCATCATATATCGTCATTATTGCCTTTCACTTGCATGACCGAACGATATGTATAATAATAATAGTGTACATGCATTGGACTAAGCTGGAATCTGCAAGCATTCAACTCAAGCGAGAAGACAGAGTAATATGGGCTCTAAGTTAAATAAACAATCATGCATATGAGAGCCACTAAGCAATTTCAATATGGTCTTCTACTCTCGACCCCCCAAAAAAAGAAAAGGAAAATAAAACTATTTACACGGGAAAGCTCCCAACAAGCAAGAAGAAGAATGAGAAATCTTTTTGGGTTTTCATTTTAATTTCAACTACAAGCATGGAAATTAAACTAACTAATTTTTTTGGTTTTTCTTAAGGTTTATCAAACACACAAGAAGAAAACTAGAAAAAGAAATTAAACTAGCATGGATAATACAATGAAAGAGTATGAGCACCGACGACTAGTAAAGTGTGTAACATGAATGTAAAGTCGGTGAGAAATACGTACTCCCCCAAGCTTAGGCTTTTGGCCTAAGTTGGTTTACTGCCAAGGACCGCGGCTACTCTCCCTGGTGTACTGAGGGGTGTAATCAGGATACCACTGGTTGGCCATATCCTCAGGATCCCACTGATAAGATGATGCACGATAAGGGTCCAGTGAAGGTTCTGGCTCAGGCTCAGGCTCTGGAGTGGATGCTTGGCCTTGATGAGTGTACACCTCTTCTGGCATGACAAGATAATTAACTGCAGTCTCATTGTGTTTCTTATTAAATCTCAGGTTATACAGAAGCATCTTATCTTCGTTGTCAACAATAAACTCATGCGCTACCATGCTCCTGTAATCTAAAATGTAAGGAGGCAATATTGTCTCCTCTTTCTCCTGGTGTCTAATGGGTATCCGAAAATGTCGAGCAAGATGTGCGGCATAGATACCTCCAAAGATGGGGCCTTTTGTACGGTTCAGGCCTAGCCGTTTAGCAATAACGACACCCATACTAAAACTATTATCATTAAACAAGGCATGGAATAGAATAATGATATCAGGAACACTGAAGTTTCCACTATTTCCACGAGCAATTAAGCATCTACTAGCAAATAAGGCAAAGTAGCGTAAAATAGGAAAGTGTATGCTAGAGATTCTCGCATCGAAACCCTTCTTTGGATCCCCTACAGTAATGGTGTTAACAAAGCCATCCACATCTTTACGATGTGGTTCATCTAATTTGCCCTCAAAGGGTATTCTACATACCGTGCAAAAATCACGTAAAGACATTTCCTTGAATTCATCATATAAATGGAATGACACTGATGGAGGTGATTTCTTAGGATAAAAATAAAAGTTTTTCACGAAAGTATTGGTGAGTAAGAGATACTGATCGATCCGGTCGTGGAGGAAGTCGGTGAGGCCTGCATTTTCAATCAATGAATAAAAGTCTTCATAATCCCGACTTCTCTCAAGAAATTATCACATGGCCATTCGCATGGCCATACTTCCGCTACGCGAGGAAGATTATACTTGGCCTTTTCCTTCTCTTTAGCTTGTTTTTCCTGTGAGCCTTGGCTAGAAGAGCCCCTCAAAAATCTCCTTAACATTTTCTGAAATTTTAGTAAATTCAAAATAAAAGTGAACAAAATTAAACAAGATTGATAGCAACTACTCCTACAAGTGCCTAGAGCCTATATCATGCATTAGAATTACTTGGGACCTAAAAAATTTAACATGCAAGCTCAAGAACAGGGTCACCAATGCAGCAAAAATTTGCAATGAATAAAGCACTAGAACAAAAACTGATTGGACCAATGGAGGAGTCACATACCAAGCACCAATCTCCAAAAGTAGTTTTGTGAATGGAGCTTTGAGCAAGGAGATCGAAAATCGCAGAAAAATGAGCTAGAACTCGTGCTTGAGCTGGATGGGGATTTTTTTGGAAGAAGATGGAGTGTGAGGGTGCAGGAATAAGTGGAGGGGGGCCACCATGGGCCCACGAGACAGGGGGCGCGCCCAGGGGGTGTGGGCGCGCCCTCCACCCTCGTGGCCAGGTGGTTGCCCTCCTGCAGTGTTTTTAGTGCCTAAAATCCTCAAATATTCCATAAAAAACGTACTAAATTTGCAGGGCATTTGGAGCACTTTTATTTTTGGGATATTTTTTATTGCATGAATAATTCAGAAAACAGACAGATAATACTATTTTTTTGCTTTATTTATTCTAAATAACAGAAAGTAAAAAGAGGGTAGAGAAGGTTGTGCCTTCTAGTTTCATCCATCTCGTGATCATCAAAATGAATCCACTAACAAGGTTGATCAAGTCTTGTTAACAAACTCATTCCAAATAACACGGTACCGGAGAAATTTCGAATAACACTAAGTTACCTCAACGGGGATATGAACATCCCCAACAATAAGAATATCATACTTTTTCTTGAGAGTAGGAAGAGGAAATTCAAAACCTCCAATAATGATATTTGGAACTTTTCGAATAGAATTGATGCTATGAACTTGAGATTGTTTCCTCAGAAAGTGTAGCGTATGCTCATTACCATTAACATGAAAAGTGACATTGTCTTTGTTGCAATCAATAATAGCCCCTGTAGTATTCAAAAAGGGTCTACCAAGGATAATCGACATACTATCGTCCTCGGGAATATCAAGAATAACAAAGTCCGTTAAGATAGTGACATTTGCAACCACAACAGGCGCATCCTCACAAATACCAACAGGTATAGCAGTTGATTTATTAGCCATTTGCAAAGATATTTCAGTAGGTGTCAACTTATTCAATTCAAGTCTATGATATAAAGAGAGAGGCATAACACTAACACTGGCTCCAAGATCACATAAAGCAGTTTTAACATAATTTCTTTTAATGGAGCATGGTATAGTTGGTACCCCTCGATCTCCAAGTTTCTTTGGTATTCCACCCTTAAAGGTATAATTAGCAAGCATGGTGGAAATTTTAGCTTCCAGTATCTCTTTGTTTGTTTGTAATAATATACTTCATATACTTAGCATAAGGATTCACTTTAAGCATATCAGTCAAGCGCATACGTAAGAAGATAGGTCTAATCACTTCAGCAAAGCGCTCAAAATCCTCATCATCGTTTGTTTTGGATGGTTTAGGAGGAAAGGGCATGGGTTTCCGAAACCCATGGTTCTCTTTCTCTACCGTGCTTCCTAGCAACAAAATCTCTCTTATCATAACATTGATTCTTTGATTGTGGGTTATCAAGATCAACAACAGGTTCAATCTCTACTTCATTATTTTTGCTAGGTTGAGCATCAACATGAACATTATTATTAACATTATCACTAGGTTCATGTTCATCACCTGATTGTGTTTCAGCATCATAAATAGAAATATCATTGGGATTCTCAGGTGTGTCTACAACAGGTTCACTAGAAGCATGCAAAGTCCTATCATTTTTCTTTTTCTTCTTTTTAGAATAACTAGGTGCCTCTAAATTATTTATCTGAGAATCTTGCTCGATTCTCTTAGGGTGGCCCTCAGGATACAAAGGTTCCTAAGTCATTCTGCCAGTTCTAGTAGCCACTCTAACGGCAAAGTCATGTTTATTATCTAATTCATCGAGCAAATCATTTTGAGCTTTAAGTACTTTCTCAGCATGAGTGGAAACCATAGAAGCATATTTGCTAATGAGTTTAATTTCACCTTTAACTCTAGCCATATAATCACTCAAGCGTCCTATCTCGAAAGCATTATTCTTTAATTCTCTACCAACATAAGCATTGAAACTTTCTTGCCTAGCCATAAAGTCATCAAATTCATCTAAGCATGGGCTATGAAATTTGGTAGAGGGAATTTCAACTTTAACATATCTATAGAGAGAATTTACCTTTACTACCTGTGACAGGTTTTCAAGACAATGTGGTTCTTCAACAGGCGGTATATTAAGACCATCTATTTCTTCAATAGGAGGTAAATTCTTAACATCTTCAGCTTTAATAACTTTTTCTTTCATTGATTTCTTTGCCTCTTGCATATCTTCCGGACTGAGAAATAGAACACCCCTCTTCTTCGGAGTGGGTTTAGGAATAGGCTCAGGAGTTGGCTCAATTGGCTCAGGGATTGCCTCAGGAATTGGCTCAGGAAGAGTCCAATTATTTTCATTAGTCAACATACTATTCAATAGTAATTCAGCTTCATCGACTATTCTTTCCCTGAAAACACAACCAGCACAACTATCCAAGTAGTCCTTGGAAGCATCGGTTAGTCCATTATAAAAGATATCAAGTATTTCATTTTTCTTAAGAGGATGATCAGGCAAAGCATTTAGTAATCGGAGAAGCCTCTCCCAAGCTCGTGGGAAACTCTCTTCTTTGATTTGCACAAAATTATATATTTCCCGCAAGGCAGCTTGTTTCTTATGAGCAGGGAAATATTTAGCAGAGAAGTAATAAATCATATCCTGGGGACTACGCACACAACCAGGATCAAGAGAATTGAACCACGTTTTAGCATCACCCTTTATTGAGAACGGAAATATCTTAAGGATATAATAATAGTGAGACTTCTCATCATTAGTAAACAGGGTGGCTATATCATTCAACTTGGTAAGATGTGCCACAACAGTTTCAAATTCAAGGCCATAAAAAGGATCAGATTCAACTAAAGTAATAATTTCAGGATCAACAGAGAATTCATAATCCTTATCAGTAACACAGATAGGTGAGGTAGCAAAAGCAGGGTCAAGTTTCATTCTAGCATTAAGAGTCTACTGCTTCCGTTTAGCTAATAACTTCTTAAGATCATATCTATCTTTGCAAGCAAAAATAGCTCTAGCAGCTTCCTCATCCATAACATAACCCTCAGGAACAACAGGTAATTCATAATCAGGGGGAGAACTTTCATCATCACTATCATCAATAATTGCATCTTCAATAATTTCATTCTCTCTAACCCTAGCAAGTTGTTCACCAAGAAATTCACCTAATGGCAAAGTAGTATTGATGTCTACTACACAACCTTCTTCTTGTAGACGTTGTTGGGCCTGCAAGTGCACAAGTTTGTAGGACAATAGCAAATTTCCCTCAAGTGGATGACCTAAGGTTTATCAATCCGTAGGAGGCGTAGGATGAAGATGGTCTCTCTCAAGCAACCCTGCAACCAAATAACAAAGAGTCTCTTGTGTCCCCAACACACCCAATACAATGGTAAATTGTATAGGTGCACTAGTTCGGCGAAGAGATGGTGATACAAGTGCAAAAGGATGGTAGATAAAGTTATTTGTAATCTGAAATAATAAAAACAGCAAGGTAACTAATGATAAAAGTGAGCGTAAACGGTATTGCAATGATAGGAAACAAGGCCTAGGGTTCATACTTTCACTAGTGCAAGTTCTCTCAACAATAATAACATAGATAGATCATATAACAAGCCCTCAACATGCAACAAAGAGTCACTCCAAAGCCACTAATAGCGGAGAACAAACATAGAGATTATGGTAGTGTACAGAACCACCTCAATGTTATTCTTTCGGATCAATCTATAAAAGAGTTCGTACTAGAATAACACCTTAAGATACAAATCAACCAAAACCCTAATGTCACCTAGATACTCCATTGTCACCTCAAGTATCTATGGCCATGATTATACGATATGCATCACACAATCTCAGATTCATCCAACCAACACAAAGTACTTCAAAGAGTGCCCGAAAGTTTCTATCGGAGAGTCAAGAACGTGTGCCAACCCCTATTCATAGGTTCCCAATGTCACGAAACCCGCAAGTTGATCACCAAAACATACATCAAATGGCACATGCTATCCCATTGTCACCACAGATAATCACGGCAACACATACATCAAGTGTTCTCATAAAAGACTCAATCGGATAAGATAACTTCAAAGGGGAAACTCAATTCATCACAAGAGAGTAGAGGGGGAGAAACATCATAAGATCCAACTACAATAGCAAAGCTCGGGATACATCAAGATCGTGCCATAGAGGGAACACGATAGAGAACACGAGAGAGAGAGAGATCAAATACACAGTTACTGGTACATACCCTCAGCCCCGAGGGCGAACTACTCCCTCCTTGTCATGGATAGCACCGGGATGATGAAGATGGCCACCGGTGATGGGACCCCCCTCCGGCAAGGCGCCGAAACGGGCTCCCGAGAGGTTTTTGGTGGCTACAGAGGCTTGCGGCGGTGGAACTACCGATCTATCTTATGTTCTGGAAGTTTTAGGGTACAAGAGTATATATGGGTGCAGGGGGTACGTCGGAGGAGCTATGGGGGCCCCACGAGGCAAGTGGGCGCGCCCGCAGGGGGGGGGGGGGTGGTGGGCGTGCCCCCCACCCTCGTGAGCACCTCCCATATCTCCTGACGTGCACTCCAAGTCCATCGGGTGGCTTTCCTTCCAAAAACAACTTCTCCAGTTGATTTCGTTCCGTTTTGACTTCGTCTGATATTCCTTTTCCTCGAAACACTGAAATAGGCATAAAATAGCAAATCTGGGCTGGGCCTTCGGTTAATAGGTTAGTCCCAAAAATAATATAAAAGTGGATAATAAAGCCCAATATTTCCCAAAACAGTAGATAAAGTAGCATGGAGCAATCAAAAATTATAGATACGATGGAGACGTATCAAGCATCCCCAAGCTTAATTCCTGCTCGTCCTCGAGTAGGTAAATGATAAAAAAGAATTTTTGATGCGGAGTGATACTTTGGCATAATTTCAATGTAAATCCTCTTAACTGTGATATGAATATTCAGAACCGAGAGATTCAAGAAAAAAGTTCATATTGACTTAAAAATAATAATACTTCAAGCATACTAATCAAAGAAATCATGTCTTGTCAAAATAACATGGCAAAAGAAAGTTCATCCCTACAAAATCATATAGTTAGGCTATGCTTCATTTTCGTCACACAAAGATGTTCCCAACTTCTGTAACCATGATGACAAGCCAAGCAATTGTTTCATACTCAAATAATTTCAAACTTTTTCAACCTTCACGCAATACATGAGCGCGAGCCATGGATATAGCACTAAGGGTGGAATAGAATATGATGATGGGGATTGTGTGGAGAAGACAAAAAAGGAGAAAGTCTCACATTGACGAGGATAATCAACGGGCTATGGAGATGCCCATTCATTGATGTCAACATGAGGAGTAGGGATTGCCATGCAACGGATGCACTAGAGCCATGAATGTTCAACAAAAGAAAACTAGTGGGTGTGCATCCAACTCGCTTGCTCATGAAGACCTATGGCATTTGAGGAAGCCCATCGTAGGAATATACAAGCCAAGTTCTATAATGAAAAATTCCCACTAGTATAAAAAGGACAACTTTATGAGACTCACTACATGAAGAACAAGGTGCTACTTTGAAGTATGATATATGAGACTCACTATGTGAGGAACAAGGTGCTACTTTGAAGCACAAGTGTGGAAAAAGAGATAGTAGCATTGCCTCCCCTTTTTTATTTTCTTTTTTTTCTTTTTCTCCTTTTTTGGGCCTTTTTTTTCCTTTTGGCCTTTCTGTTTTTTTCTTTTTCTTTTTCTTTTTGGGCAATGTTCTAACAATGATGATCATCACACTTCTATTGATTACAACATAAGGATTACAACTCGAAACTTAGAACAAGATATGACTCTATATGAATGCCTCCGGCGGTGTACCAGGATGGTGCAATGAAACAAGAGTGACATGTATGAAAAATAATGCATGGTGGCTTTGCCACAAATACAATGTCAACTACATGATCATGCAATGGCAATATGACAAAAGTAATGTATGTCATGATGAAGATGATGGAAGTTGCATGGCAATATATCTCGGAATGGCTATGGAAATGCCATAATAGGTAGGTATGGTGGCTGTTTTGAGGAATATATAAGGAGGTTTATGTGTGATAGAGCGTATCGTATCACGGGGTTTGGATGCACCGGCGAAGTTTGCACCAAATCTCAAGGTGAGAAAGGGCAATGCACGGTACCGAAGAGGCTAGCAAAGGTGGAAAGGTGGGAGTGCGTATAATCCATGGACTCAACATTAGTCAAAAGAACTCATATACTTATTGCACAAATTTAGAAGTCATAAAAAATCAAGTACTACGCGCATGCTCCTAGGGGTATAGATTGGTAGGAAAAGACCATCGCTCGTCCCCGACCGCCACTCATAAGGATGCACAAGCCAGGTACACTTCATGTTTCAAATTTGTTACACAACTTTAACCATACGTGCATGCTACGGGACTTGCAAACTTCAACAAAAGTATTTCTCAAATTCACAATTACCCAACTATCACGACTTTGATATTATCACCTCCATATCTCAAAACAATTATCAAGCATCAAACTTATCTTAGTATTCAATTCACTCAAAAGAAAGTTTCACATATCTTGAACACTAAGTATATTAACATTAAGAAAATTACCATCCTATTAATGACTCTCAAAATAATCTAAGTGAAGCATGAGAGATCAATAGTTTCTTTAAAACAAATCCACCACCGTGCTCTAAAAGATATAAGTGATGCACTAGAGGAAATGACAAACTACTATGAAAAATATAAGTGAAGATCAATGAGTAGCTAAATAATTATGTAACTATGCGAAGACTCTCTCTCATTAAAGAATTTCAGATCTTGATACTTTTTTCAAACAGCAAGCAAAGCTAAAGAAAACATTGCAAGGATAGCACAACTCATGTGAAGAAGCAAAAACTTAGGCTCAACCGATACTAACCGATAGTTGTTGAAGAAGAAAGGTGGGATGCCTACCGGGGCATCCCCAAGCTTAGATGCTTGAGACTTCTTGAAATATTATATTGGGGTGCCTTGGGCATCCCCAATCTTGAACTTTTGTGTCTCCTTAATTCATCTCATATCATGGTTTCTCTTTTTATCAAAAGCTTCATTCACAACAAACTCAACAAGAACTCGTGAGATAGGTTAGTATAAACCAATGCAAAACCTTATTATTTTCTACTGTAACAAATCACTAAAATTATTATTCAACATTTCATACTAAATTCCTCTGCATATTTAATACTCCTATCCTCAAATAGAATCATTAAACAAACAAACATATGCAAACAATGCAAACATAACAACAATCTGCCAAAACAGTACAGTCTGTAAAGAGTGCAAGAGTATCAATACTTACTTAACTCCAAAAATTATGAACTAAAATTCCCACTGTAATAAATTTATCAGATCTCAGTATGCAAAAATATTCAACATTATACCACTCTCTCACTTTTCTAGGGAATTTTTGCAACAGCGGTAAACTTTCTGTTTTCAAACAGCAACATGTATACTAGCAAAATAAGCATGGCAAAGGCTATCCTTGACTTCTTTATTGAAACTAAAGATGCAAAACATTATTCTAACTAACAGCAAGCAAAAACTAACAAAAGGAAATGACGCTCCAAGCAAAACACATATCATGTGGTGAATAAAAATATAGCTCCAAGTAAAGTTACCGATGGTACGAAGATGAAAGAGGGGATGCCTTCTGGGGCATCCCCAAGCTTAGGCTTTTGGCTATCCTTGAATATTAACTTGGGGTGCCTTGAGCATCCCCAATATTAGGCTCTTGCCACTCCTTGTTCCATAGTCCATCGAATCTTTACCCAAAACTTGAAAACTCCACAACACAAAACTCAAGAGAAAACTCGTAAGCTCCGTTAGTAAAAGAAAGCAAAACCACCACATAAGGTACTGTAATGAACTCATTATTTATTCATATTGGTGTAATATATACTGTACTCCAACTTATCTATGGTTCATACCCTCCGATACTACTCATAGATCAATCAAAATAAGCAAACAACACATAGAAAACAGAATCTGTCAAAAACAGAACAGTCTATAGTAATCTGTATCAAACGTATACGTCTGGAACTCCAAAAATCCTACCAAATTAGGAAGTCCTAAGAAATTTTTGTACCAATCCAGAGCAGAAAGAATCAGATCAAGAGAACATTTCTGTGAATTAACAAAACTAATTGACTGGGTGCAAAAGTTACTGATTTTCAGCAGGATCAACACAACTATCACCGTAAGCTATCCTAAAGGTCTTACTTGGCACTTTATTGAAACAAGAGCTATAAAACATGATTAATACAGTAGCATAATCTTGTGTACACACAAAAACAGTAACGGTACATATTGGGTTGTCTCCCAACAAGCGCTTTTCTTTAATGCCTTTTAGCTAGGCATGATGATGGCAATGATGCTCACATAAAAGATAAGAATTGAAACATAACGGGAGCATCATGAAGCATATGACTAGCACTTTTAAGTCTAACCCACTTCCTATGCATAGGGATTTTGTGAGCAAACAACTTATGGGAACAATAATCAAAAAGCATAGGAAGGTAACACAAGCATAGCTTCAAGAATTTAAGCACATAGAGAGGAAACTTGATATTATTGCAATTCCTACAAGCATATGTTCCTCCCTCATAATAATTTTCAATAGCATCATGAATAAATTCAACAATATAACCAGCACCTAAAGCATTCTTTTCATGATCTACTAGAATAGAAAATTTACTACTCTCCTCATAAGCAAAATTCTTCTCATGAATAATAGTGGGAGCAAACTCAACAAAATAACTATCATGTAATTGAAAATTAAGATAAAGATGACAAGTTTCATGGTTATCATTATTCTTTATAGCATACGTGTCATCACAATAATCATCATAGATAGGAGGCATTCTTTCATCATAGTAAATTTGCTCATCAAAGCTTGGGGGACAAAATATATCATATTCATCAAACATAGCTTCCCCAAGCTTGTGGCTTTGCATATCATTAGCATCATGGATATTCAACGAATTCATACTAACAACATTGCAATCATGCTCATCATTCACATATTTCATGCCAAGCATTCTATGTAATTCTTCTTCTAGCACTTGAGCACAATTTGCCTTTCCATCATTGTCACGAAAGATATTAAAAAGACGTAACGTATGAGACAAACTTAAGTCCATTTTTTTGTACTTTTTCTTTTATAGACTAACTAGTGCTAAAACAAGAAACAAAAAGATTAGATTGCAAGATCTAAAGATATACCTTCAAGCGCTAACCTCCCCGGCAACGGCGCCAGAAAAGAGCTTGATGTCTACTACACAACCTTCTTCTTGTAGACGTTCTTGGGCCTGCAAGTGCATAGGTTTGTAGGACAGTAGCAAATTTCCCTCAAGTGGATGACCTAAGGTTTATCAATCCGTAGGAGGCGTAGGATGAAGATTGTATCTCTCAAGCAACCCTGCAACCAGATAACAAAGAGTCTCTTGTGTCCCCAACATACCCAATACAATGGTAAATTGTATAGGTGCACTAGTTCGGCGAAGAGATGGTGATACAAGTGCAAAAGGATGGTAGATAAAGGTATTTGTAATCTGAAATAATAAAAACAGCAAGGTAACTAATGATAAAAGTGAGCGTAAACGGTATTGCAACGATAGGAAACAAGGCCTAGGGTTCATATTTCACTAGTGCAATTTCTCTCAACAATAATAACATAGATAGATCATATAACAAGCCCTCAACATGCAACAAAGAGTCACTCCAAAGCCACTAATAGCGGAGAACAAACGTAGAGATTATGGTAGGGTACGAAACCACCTCAAAGTTATTCTTTCAGATCAATCTATAAAAGAGTTCGTACTAGAATAACACCTTAAGATACAAATCAACCAAAACCCTAATGTCACCTAGATACTCCATTGTCACCTCAAGTATCTGTGGGCATGATTATACGATATGCATCACAAAATCTCAGATTCATCCAACCAACACAAAGTACTTCAAAGAGTGCCCCAAAGTTTCTATCGGAGAGTCAAGAACGTGTGCCAACCCCAATGCATAGGTTCCCAATGTCACGAAACCCGCAAGTTGATCACCAAAACATACATCAAGTGGCACATGATATCCCATTGTCACCACAGATAATCACGACAAGACATACATCAAGTGTTCTCATAAAAGACTCAATCCGATAAGATAACTTCAAAGGGGAAACTCAATTCATCACAAGAGTAGAGGGGGAGAAACATCTTAAGATCCAACTACAATAGCAAAGCTTGGGATACATCAAGATCGTGCCATAGAGGGAACATGAGAGAGAGAGATCAAACGCATAGTTACTGGTACATACCCTCAGCCCCGAGGGCGAACTACTCCCTCCTCGTCATGGATAGCGACGGGATGATGAAGATGGCCACCGGTGATGGGATCCCTCTCCGGCAGGGCGCCGGAACAGGCTCCCAAGAGGTTTTTGGTGGCTACAGAGGCTTGCGGTAGCGGAACTCCCGATTTATCTTCTGTTCTGGAAGTTTTAGGGTACAAGAGTATATATGGGTGCAGGGGGTACGTCGGAGGAGCTACGGGGGCCCCACGAGGAAGGGGGCGCGCCTGGGGGTGGGGGGGGGGGGGGGGGTTGGGTGGGCGCGCCCACACCCCCGTGAGCACCTCCCGTATCTCCTGACATGCACTCCAAGTCCATCGAGTGGCTTTCCTTCCAAAAACAACTCTCCAGTTGATTTCGTTCCGTTTTGACTTCGTCTGATATTCCTTTTCCTCAAAACACCGAAATAGGCATAAAACAACAAATCTGGGCTGGGCCTCCGATTAATAGGTTAGTCCCAAAAATAATATAGAAGTGGGTAATAGAGCCCAATATTGCCCAAAACAGTAGATAAAGTAGCATGGAGCAATCAAAAATTATAGATACGTTGGAGACGTATCAAGTATCACGCACATGAGTAGTTTCATCATAAGTATCATGCATAGCAGAAGTGGCATCATCAATAACATGCGACATATCAGAATTCATAGGAGTAGCAGGTTTAGGTGTCGCAAGCTTACTCAAAACAGAAGGAGAATCTAGTGCGGACCTAGATGGCTGTTCCTTACCTCCCCTCGTAGTTGAGGGATAAATCATAGTTTTCGCGTCTTTCAAGTTTTTCATAGTGATGAAAAGATATTAATCCCAAGTGACTCAGAGAATAGAGCTATGCTCCCCGGCAACGGTGCCAGAAATTAGTCTTGATAACCCACAAGTGTAGGGGATCGCAACAGATTTCGAGGGAAAAGTATTCAACCCAAATTTATTGATTCGACACAAGGGGAGCCAAAGAATATTCTTGAGTATTAGCATTTGAGTTGTATATTCAACCACACCTGGATAACTTAGTATCTACAGCAAAGTATTTAGTAGCAAAGTAGTATGATAGCAAAGGCAACAGTGATAAAAGTAACGATAGCAGTTTTGTAGTAGTTGTAACAGTAGCAACGGAAAAGTAAATAAGCAAAGCACAATATGTGAAAAGCTCGTAGGCAATGGATCAGTGATGGATAATTATGTCGGATGTGATTCCTCATGTAATAGCTATAACATAGGGTGACACAGAACTAGCTCCAGTTCATCAATGTAATGTAGGCATGTATTCCGAATATAGTCATATGTGCTTATGGAAAAGAACTTGCATGACACCTTTTGTCCTACCCTCCCGTGGCAGCGGGGTCCTAGTGGAAACTAAGGGATATTAAGGCCTCCTTTTAATAGAGAACTGGACCAAAGCATTAACACATAGTGAATACATGAACTCCTCGAACTACGGTCATCACCGAGAAGTATCCCGATTATTGTCACTTCGGGGTTGTCGGATCATAACACATAATAGGCGACTATAGACTTGCAAGATAGGATCAAGAACACACATATATTCATGAAAACATAATAGGTTCAGATCTGAAATCATGGCACTCGGGCCCTAGTGACAAGCATTAAGCATAGCAAAGTCATAGCAACATCAATCTCAGAACATAGTGGATACTAGGGATCAAACCCTAACAAAACGAACTTGATTACATGGTAAATCTCATCCAACCCATCACCGTCCAGCAAGCCTACGATGGAATTACACACGCACGGCGGTGAGCATCATGAAATTGGTGATGGAGGATGGTCGATGATGACGACGGCGATGAATCCCCCTCTCCGGAGCCCCGAACGGACTCCAGATCACCCCTCCCGTGGGAGATTAGGGCTTGGCGGCGGCTCCGTATCGTAAAACGCAATGAAACTTTCTCTCTGATTTTTTTCTCCGCGAAACAGAATATATGGAGTTGGAGTTGAGGTCGGTGGAGCTCCAGGGGGCCCACGAGACAGGGGGGAGCGCCCTGGGGGGGAGGGCGCCCCCCCACCCTCATGGGCAGGGTGTGGGCCCCCTGGTCTTGATTCTTTCGCCAATATTTTTTAAATTTTCCAAAACTTATCTCCGTGGATTTTCAGGTCATTCCGAGAACTTTTGTTTTCTACAGAATAAAGAACATCATGGCAGTTCTGCTGAAAACAGCGCCAGTCCGGGTTAGTTTCATTCAAATCATGCAAGTTAGAGTCCAAAACAAGGGCAAAAGTGTTTGGAGAAGTAGATACGCTGGAGACGTATCAGCTGACGATGTGGTATTCTTCACCAAACCCAATGCAGCTGACATGCTCTTTGTTCAATAGGTGCTACAGATCTTTGGAGAGGCATTTTGCTTGCGTGTAAATTATGCAAAGTCCCCAGCCATCCTAATCAGAGGAGAAGAGAGGGATGAGCAGCTCCTTCAAAATACCATGCCATGGAAGATCGAGCATGTGACAGCCTGGATTTTGCCTTCTCTCTCTTTCCGGACTTGCCTTTTCTCTCTTTCTGAACTTGGTTTTTATCGTGGTTTTTGCTCTGATTTGAATTGGAGTTTGAATCATTTCAAATGGACTTGGCACTTGGGCATATCCTTGGTTTTCACCCAAGTGACCTATCTTCTTTATTCCTCTGATCAATTCTCAAAATAATCAAATGAATATTTTTCATAAAAGAAAAATATTCATTTCTCTCTCTGAAACTCACTTCAGAAGCTTGTGCTCCAAAGCAACCTCAATTTTTCTTGCTCAGAAAAATCTGAGATAAATCCTAAATATTTTTAGAACCATGGCACAACTTCCCATGCAAAAATATTGCATCACTTTTTGCAATATTTTTTCTGTCAAAAATCTTTTCACTTCTGGACCAGAATGCACTTTGTACAGCAAGTACATTTTTCCTTGAGATTTTAGCCTTGATCTTTCTTGAGCTTAAACACCCTCCTAAGAAACCCTAAACCCCAGGAGATCAGCCCTAATGGCCTTCTAGAAGGTGGCCAAACTTGGCGACCAAGTTTCTGGACACAAACTTGTCAGCTTAGTGGAGTCAATTCTGGTCGGCTTGGGCATGAACTATCACCTCCCCTAGACTAAACACTGCACGGTCGAGTGTGTAGACAAGGTTTGGCCGCTCTTAGGCGTCGTTTGGACCATGCCAGCCTGGTAACTGCGTGTGGACACGGCGCCTGGCATGCATCTCGACGCGCTCTGGCTGGCGCCTTGCTCTCTGTTTCGCGTGTGCTCATTCCAGCGCTCGCCACCGACTGCCACACCGCGCCACAAGCCCCGACCCATCACCCTTGACCGTTCCCTGGCGCTCGCCGATGCCGGAGCTGCCGCAGCAAGCACGGGCGTGTCGCGGCCAAAAGGCCATAGTGCGAGCGTGCACTTGTCCGCTTCCCCAACCGCCTCCTGTGCTCGTCCGCGAGCGTGGGCAAGCTTCTGCGTTGACGCTGAGCGTTTGCCCCCTCTCGTTGGAGCTTCTCATCGCCGTTCGCCGCGTGTCCCGAGAGCTCCAGCGGCGACACGTCCCCCCTCGCTCCGGCTATATATAGCGCCCCCCTCCTCAATTGCTAGCCACGCACCACTCCACACCACCTCCACGAACACGTAGACGAGCAGAATCCCGGTCGGGCAGGCCTCTGGCCGTCGCCCCGACCAGAGGACTCCAGCGATCCCTGCAGTCCAGCCGCCACGCTCCGGTGCCTCTCGAGCTCAAGCAGCTGCTTGGGCGGGGCATTGGGGATCTGCTGGTGCTTCCTATACCCCGCCGAGCCCTCAGATCCGCCTCTAGCCGTCGTCTTCAACCTCTCCGGCGAAACCCATCCACCACCGTATCTTGCGAGCTCAACTGCGAGCAGCTCCGTCCACCTCTCGCCAAGCCACGGGTACGGGCAGGTGCTCCTTGAGCCCCGCTTCAATCCTATCCCTCTCGCCTTGCCCCAAACCCCCTCATCGCCGGGGTGAGCTCCGGCAAAGCCCCGCCTCTATCTGATCTCGCCCCCCCTCTCTCTCCTGACACGCGGGACCCACCTGTCGGTCTCACCACTCGCACCCGAAGCGGTACGAGTGGAGGCGTATTTCTGTTATACGCTTTCGACGTCACCCTCCCAGGATTTCTGTTTAATTCAAACTAGTCATTAACCCGTGCACCTGCACGGGCTAGTAATTGAAAACAGACATGGATATCAGAATTTCACAATCTGTATGCTGCGTGAGATGTTATAGGAACAAAAACAGGAAAGAGATGCTTCTACCATGGCCAGAACAATGAATTCTTAATTGGAGCATTAAAAAGGGAAAAAGACCAATACGCAGTTCACTTCTGAAGGCAACCTAGTGATTAATCATTGAGGAAAAGGAGGCATGAGAATGTTCAAGACCAAGTTGATTGCAATTTGAGAGTGAAAACATCCCAACCGTCAAATCTTTTGGCGAAACAGCAGATGACAAAAATTATATACGATGGCAAAAATTACGAATGAAAGAATGTAAAATTGCTCTATGCATTTTCACAATTAGATCTTAACCTTGAAAATTTTAGTCTTACTTCCATGTGTACATACTTAATACAAATAAAAACTTAAATATCAAAGCTTATAATCCTTCCATATGTTTGGGTTACACTTCAGAAAAAAATCTGGTCCCAAGAACAGATGAAGAGACTCCAAAAGTTATCGGAACGCGGGATGCCAATATGTGGTCAGAAACTTTCAGATAATCCCTTTTACCGTGTAGAGAAAGATTAAAATTTCATCCGCAATGAAAGTGGTGTAGAGGAAAGTGGTTGGGCTGAATCTTTTTCTTCTCCTGCATAAATAAGCAATTTTGGTGCCAAGATAGCATCACTGCATGTCTCCAAGTTTCCATGCATAGATAAGATTTACAGATCTTTCTTTGCATATAATTAAAGACACAGTATAAGCTTTCAAGGTAGCATCACTGCGTGTTTTAATTTTATATGTCCACCCTTTTAGTTCTCTATTTGTACTGTTCAGTTTTGCGAACTGATATATGTACCATGAGATGAGTCCATGGGAGATAAAACGGATTTGGGATAATGGTCTGGGATGGGATGTATATTATGTACCCAAAAATATAGAGCCATTGGGATATTTTTTGCTTGAGTGCAACTTTCTGAAGCAAAGCATGAAGAACTGCATTAACGTTTAGCCATTCATGTCATATTACTGCACGTGAACAGAATATGTTACATAAGTAGGGTGGTGATCGCTCCTAAGTTGTGTAGTAAATAGCCTCAGTCTTCCACCATTAAGAAAACTACAACCACACTACCCTGCTATTTGATACATGCAAGCAAATATATCAATATGCTATTTTGTTTCTGCAACAATATATCAACTCCTTGGTCATTTCTTTTGATTCCTATATAATAGAGGGGACACATATAGGTAACAATTAATTCTATCTTGTCCGACAGAGTAATCAATACTTGTGTCTCCATAGACCACACGTAATTACAAATAAGGTCCTGCAATCTCCAAACATTATTTTACTGTTTAAGGAATAATATCAATCCATCGAGATTCTTCTCATCGTCTTATCTTGATCATGCACGAAGAAATAAGACTCTCAATCTTCAGAGTAAATAATGGATACTGCGGATCAACACTTTAATCAAGAAAAAAAATAGGTTGTCAGGGCACAAAGCACACGGCTGCATTTTCAATATGGTACACTAAAAAAACATGTGAAAATAGAAACTTCGGAATAAAAATATGCTTATTACAATTCATATCTTTATCCTAACCTCATCGGAAGAGATTTTGTTCCAGTAAATAAGCAAGTACGCGGATGCTACTTGATCTATTCTATTGATCTCTTGGACGTCCTTGGGCTTGATCTGTCTATTATTTTTAAAATCCGTAGTATTGAAGGGCACCAATAGATCAACCCCTTGAATACTGATAATATTCGTGTAATTCTGTACTAACATAAGCAAAATAAGCAGTGAGACTATTTTAGTGGATGGACACGCCATATGTGTTTTTGCGGGACGTTCCAAAAGTTTATACCATCTTGTTCAAATAAATAAAAAGTAACACGAACAATGTCATGAACTGTAGACATATTTATCAGAATGGCACAGGAGCAGTAGCACAATTAAATCTATGGAATTTGCTTCTATTACCTTGCGTCAATAACACCTATCAAGAGAAGCTATATGTCCTCATCCAGTCACCGGTCGGGAACTTGCTGAGACCTGATCGTACGTATTATTGAGGCGGAACCTAATTCCGGAGGCGACACGTTGGCGAGCTTGGATGCGATGAAAACCTGGAAGAAGTGGTAGAGACCTTGACCGGTTGAGCATGACGCAATGAGAACATGGAGGAGGGGCTGGAGACCATGGCTGGCTGCACGGCAAGGGCGACACGAGGGAGAAGACACGCGGTGTAGAGGCCATGCGGATCTTGAGGATACCCTGGAGGAGCCGGCGAGGAGGGGGTGGAGACGTTGGCCGGCTTCACGGCAAAGTCCAGGAGCGACATAGACGTCACGCTGATCTTGATGATACGGTGACAGAGGCGGCGCTCGAGAAAATAGATGAAGGAGAGGTATGCATGGCCTTTTCAGGGAGAGGTACGTGGGATAATGGCATGGGACACCGAGACTATCGATTGTGTTTTTTAAGGTCAACAAATGTTTTTTATTTTGCAAATAGGGTTATCAGATGGTTTGATTGATAACACGTTATTGATCAAACGGATCTAGCTATATTTGATCTAGGATTAACCTGGTGACTTGTAGTGTCCCTATCTGCTACAACAAACGGTTGTATGGCTGGAACAATACATGTAGGTTATTTTTTTTTCTTTGAACACGTGTTTTTTTTTATTAGTATGAATTAGTTCAGGCTGGCCCTTGTACAATACGTGTCGATTAGTTTTTTTTAACACGTGTGGTTAGTTCAAGTTTGCCCCTTGTCACGTGTATGTTGGGTCTTTCTTTTCATCACGGGAGTAACATAAATTGTGGGGTCAAGATTGACCAATTATACAGATCAACGGCGTAATTATTTTTAATGATGTGGATTATCGTGGTGTCTCTTATGATGCCTCCAATTAGTAAATATAAGATTTTATTCAGAAATTTGACTGAACTTTGACCAGCCACCATTTCTAAACCATAAGTCCAAATGATTTGATTCTTTTTGCATTGTCTTTGTTTCAGAAAGCTCTAGCAGCACACCAGAAAGTGGGTTTTTCCTTGTTGTCTAGAATTTCTGGTGATTTTCAGAATGTGTTTTGACATTTATTTTTGTGGTTTAAATTCTTTTTCAGAAGGAGAAGCTTGTCTTGATGCAAACCAAGAGGGGTGTGATCCTCCTCTACACTAAGGCAAGTCACACCAGCATTTGGATGGTGTTATTCCAATATCTATGATTTTCTACTTAAATATGAGTTCTTATTTGCATTTAAAATTTGATAAATAATTTTTGGTTAATTTCTAGTTACCTTACCATGCTTGATATGCTTGTTTTAGTTACTGGTTGAATGCATGAGCTTGTTTGGCTAAGTAGAGTAATATTTTGCCCTATGCATATGGCTATGGAAATTAATGATAGTTATTTTACTAGTGATAGTTTCATTTAAATGAAGAACTAATAAAAATATTGTTTGATAAATAAAAATGAGTTATAACCAGAGAAGTTTGGTTCTAAGTATTGCAAGATGCATATGTTGTTAAGTTTGATCCATGAATATGAGTTGTTTGTTTTGCATGACGAGTAGTTGCATGATTCTTTTGGGTTATATCATGTTGATGATAAAAAGTTTTTATCAAAGTTAAACTTGATTAAGTTAAACTTGAATATGATGTTGATCACATCATGGTGCCACTGAATCGGGGTTTTAATTCAGTGCGACCACATTTACCTTATGGGAAGGTCTTGATTCGGTCCTTTGTTGTGGCTCTCACCGGTGCCTCCCGCGAGGGAGGGTTATGGGCGTGCATACCCTGGCCTGGTAGGCAGACATAACCTTGTGTGGTCATTTTTGTTTTTATGGTACCTTGTCCCCATTTGGGACCGTTTTGCCACGACGGTGGCCGTTGGTGTCTTTGGTAGACACGGGGCCACCCAAGACCTAGCCCTGAGGGGGAGTTGGTCGGAGTGGCCGGGGAGAGTGCATGACAAAGGTTGGGTTTCGTCGGAATGCTTTGGTCCACCCAAATGGGAATGCGAGGCCAGGTATTCCGTAGTGTGGGTAAAGTGCGCTACCTCTGCAGAGTGTAATTAATCTATCGATAGCCGCGTCCTCGGTTATGGGCATAACTCGGAAGTAAGTCACACCATGGGTCAACTTTTCTAATAAATCTTGCAAACTAAGTGAGTGCTGTGATGCATCGGTTCGTGATGAAAGCATGAACACTTGAGGTGTTCATGAGTGATTGGTTTCAGTTGTGACCCAGGTATGGTCACCGTTTGGTTACGAGGTAACCGTATGGTAAGCGAGTCCGTGGGACTCATTGCATGAAACGTTTGTTTTCCTTTGGTAGTAGTTTTGCATTGAATTAATCTGATTAAATATCATGATATTGTTTGTCATCTTGCTTATGTTTGTTGTGAGCTTGCAAGTACATTCAGTGTACTGACCTGGCGTGTTATGGCAGATTTCAGGCCAGTCAGTTCACATCGGAGCGCATCTCGTGTCTAGGTCGTGTTCACGTCGGTGTCCCTGTGCTATGGAGTTCCACTACGTCGTTCTTCCGCTGCCGCGTAGCTCGTGTGATCGAGGCCCCGTCATGTTCATTAAATAATATACATACTGTCCAGCAGCACCGTGTGTGCCGCTTGGCATCGAATCTCGATGTAATATCAGACCTATGTAATCCGCTAGCATCAATAAAGCGGTTTTTTCTGTACCATGTTGTTGTGTATTCCCAAAAGACTTGATCTCTAGGCTGGCAATGCAAGGTAAACCGGTTGCTCTGAGCTGGGGTGCCACAACACTTGGTATCAGAGCCACACTGATTGTAGGACACGCTAGACCGTTAGTGCGTTAGTGAAATGATAGATAGCTTCGTTTGAGTGCCGATTGTTGCATTGCATGCATGTTTATTTGTTATTACTAACTGAATGATTTGTGAGTGTAGATGGCACCAGTACCGATCTTGTACCATCCTGAGCCAGCTCCGTACACATCACTGCATCTGCTTCAGAATGTGTGGCGACGAAACTACCCAGAGGGCACTGATCCAGAGTATCGGGTGTATCACGAGCAGCTGGCCGGTGCATTGTATGAGTATTATGCTGAGGTCACTCTACACCACAGTTCACCTTCCGGCACTTACACTCGTTCGACTAAAGGTGGTCTGGCTTCTACGCCATCCCAGGCAATTCAGTTTGCTGCTCTCGAGGCTCTTGTAGACTTGTGCTACAACGAGGTCCGCATGCATACCCAACATGGTCTCTTCTTCTACCCATCTCTGCACGAGAATGGGCGTATCCGTTTTCCTTTGATTAATCCGGCGTGCGACCGTCCCACTAGTCACCTTTCTCGCTACATCACCGCTAGTTATCTCCTGAACTATGAGTTAGCTCGGGAGATTTCTCGTGCTCGCATCGCTCTCGCAGCTGCTCGTATGAGGAGCCCTCTTCCCACTGTCATCTATATTTATGCTCCGGTTTCATCCACCCCCGTTCCACCGACGACCTCGCAGGGTACCGTTAACCCTCTCATGGTGAACCCTCGCAGCGATCCTGCTGCTCCTATGCTTAGATCCCATCCCCTGCCTGCCCCCTCAAGGCACCGTCGTCGCATTCCTCTTGACCCGGAGATCTCTGTTATCAGTTCGGGATCAGGGTCCCGCTCAGGAGACGAGCCTGCAGCAGCACCGACCGAGCAGTAGACCGTTAGAGTATCACTGTAGTCATGAGCATGATGTATGGCTGTAACCGCACTTGTCATGATGCGTAGTTTCGTGTACGAGGGTAGTAGACCCGCTGTGATGTTACTTTCATATTGGGACTATGTATAATTATGTTGGAACTTTTTATTCGCCTTGGTTTCCATTCACTGTTTTCTTCCGGGATTTGTCATTGGCCTTTTCCCCCATTTTGGAATTTTCTCATCATGGTTGCTATGTATTGGGAAAACAAAAAATAGGATGACGCATGGAGGCAGCAGCAGCCAAGCTTGTGAGGATGTCTCTGTTCGTCGTTCCGCAAGATAGGCGGGACATTCCCCCGAGCGGTACCAGCCACCTTCGCCGCCACCGCCACATCCGCCTTCCACCGATCAGATCATGCAAATGTTTGAAGAAAGAAGAAGCAACGACATGTTGGAAATCCTGAAGAGTGTGCAATTTATGGTTGGGAAGAATGGAAACCAGAATGGACATCACTCCAAACTGTCAGATTTTCAGTGAACCAAGCCTCCCAGTTTCAGCCACGCTACTGATCCTTTGGACGCCGACGACTGGCTAAGGACTATGGAGCGGAAACTGGAGATTGCTGACACTGAAGAAGGAGACAAGGTTCCCTTCGCAACGCATTATCTCAAAGGAGCTGCCGCGATACGGTGGGATAATGCCAAGGCAATATGGCCTGCAGACGAGGAAATTACTTGGGACAAATTCAAGGAACAATTCCGCAAGTATCATATTCCCACCGGAGTTATGAAAATCAAGCAATGCGAATTCCTTGCTCTCACTCAAGGAAGCATGACCGTCAACGAGTACCTGAACAAGTTCAACCATTTGGCCCGCTATTCTCTCCATGATGTTGCCACAAAAGAGCGGAAGATCGACCGGTTCCTTGGAGGCCTGAATCAGCATCTCAGGTGCACTCTCAGCACGTTTGATTTCCCAGACTTCCTGACGCTGGTGAACAAGGCCCTCATCGCCGAAAGGGAACACAAGCTCCTACACGACCACAAGCCAGCTGTTAACGACCACAAGAGCAAATTCAAGCCAAAGAAAGATATGCAACCAGTGCAAAAGGCTCGTACTTGGCAACAGACTCATGTGGAGTACAAACCAAATTGGCAGCAGAATGTTAACAAGACTACTACACAAGTCAAGAATGTCGTGACCAGCCTGGTGCGCGACGACTGTCAGCGCAACAATTCATGTTTCAGCTGTGGTCAAACCGGACACTACGCCAGGCAGTGTCCCAAGAACAGCAAGCAAGTAGCTCCCTTCCAGCCGCAAGTCAACTACATGGAGCCGTATCCCGCCCCAGATATGATTGAAGGGCGAATTCATCACATATCCGCAGACGAAGCTCAAGAGGACCCGGAAATCGTCATTGGTATGTTTCTTGTTAACGACATACCCGCCGTAATTTTATTTGACTCTGGGGCTTCCCACTCTTTCATATTGCGGGGTTTTGCTTCCCGAAACAATTTTTCTTGCTCGATTTTGGGAAAGAACATGCTGGTACAATCCCCGGGATCCCTACTCAGAAGCAATCTAGTCTGCCGAAACTTGGAAATTGACATCAAGGGCGTCAAGTTTCCAACCTCGTTGATAATCATCGATTCCAACAAATTGGACGTCATTCTGGGCATGAATTAGTTAACTCAATATCAAGTCTGCATCAGCTGTGCGACCAGAGAAGTTACCCTGGAAAATATGGAAGGTCGCACCTCAAGTTTTTATGCCCGCAGGCGCATACCCACGAAAGATATGGTTTTCGCAGTTGTGGCCGAAGAAGTGGATTTACTTCCTGTGGTCAGTGAGTATACAGACGTCTTTCCTGAAGAATTACCAGGCATGCCACCAGACCGAGAATTGGAGTTCGCAATTGACTTGGTGCCTGGGACCACTCTGATACATAAGAAATATTATCGGATGCCTTCCTCAGAATTTGTGGAATTGAAGAAACAACTGGATGAGATGCCGCAGAAAGTATACATTCGTCCAAGCTCTTCAGCATGGGGATCACCAGCATTCTTCGTGGACAAAAAGGATGGCAGTCTACAAATGTGTGTAGACTACTGACAGCTAAATGACGTCACCATCAAAAACAAGTATCCACTGCCGAGGATCAAAGATCTGTTTGATCAACTTAGTGGGGCCAAAGTATTCTAAAAAATTGATCTGAGGACTGGATATCATCAACTCAAGATAAAGAAGGAAGATATTCCTAAGACCACGTTCACCACTCGATACGGTCTTTATGAGTACACCGTTATGTCCTTCGGCCTCACCAACGCTCCTGTATTCTTTATGCATATCATGAACAAGGTGTTTATGGACTTCTTGGATAAATTTGTGGTGGTATTCATTGATGACATCCTCATTTACTCAAAGAGCAAGGATGAACACAAGGAGCATCTCCGGGCAGTTCTGCAAAGGCTTCGCGACCATCAGCTCTATGCCAAATTCAGCAAATGTGAGTTCTGGCTCCAACAAGTGGGATTCCTCGGGCATATCCTCTCGGCCGAAGGAATCTCAGTGGACCCAAGCAAGGTGAAGGATGTACTTGATTGCTCCGCACCCACCACGGTCTCAGAAATCCGGAGTTTCCTTAGGCTAGCCGGATATTATCGCCGTTTTATCATAGGCTTCTCTAAGATTGCCAAGGCTATGACTGATCTTCTGAAGAAGGATAAGAAGTTCGTATGGACGGAGGAATGTGCAGAGTTTCAACGAGTTAAAGACCAGGCTGACATCGGCCCCAGTATTGACTCTTCCAGACATCTACTGCAGTTTTGATGTCTACTGCGACGCATCCAGAAGAGGACTGGGGTGCATACTCATGCAAGATGGCAAAGTGGTGGCATATGCATATCGACAACTACGGCAACACGAAGGAAACTACCCTACTCATGATTTGGAATTGGCCGCGGCGGTGCACGCTTTGAAGATCTGGAGACACTATCTGATTGGAAAGAGGTGCCAGATATTCACTGATCATAAGAGTCTCAAGTATATATTCACTCAGCCCGATTTGAACCTTGGACAGCGAAGATGGCTCGAATTGGTTAAGGACTACGACCTCAGGATAAATTATCACCCAGGCAAAGCAAATGTGGTGGCTGACGCCCTCAACCGCAAACCAACCAACCTTAATGCTCTAATGGATTCCTTGCCTCCGAAGCTTTATGAAGAAATCATGCAGCTCAATTTGGTAATCACCAACGCCCGTCTTGCCAATATATTGGAAGTTGCCCCTACTCTCGAAGAAGAAATCCGCAGTGCTCAAGCAAATGATGAGAGGTCAAGAAGATATGTTCAGAAGATGCACCAAGGGCGTGCACCAGACTTCTCTATGGATCGACAAGGTTTGTTAAGGTTCCACGGAAGACTCTGCGTACCCAACCAAGAAAGTCTGAAGAAGAAGATATTGGCAGAAGCGCATGAAGCACCATACTCAATTCATCCCGGTGGTACCAAATGTATGAGGACCTTCATCAGGTATTTTGGTGGGATGGAATGAAGAAAGACATCGCATATTTTGTGTCCTGTTGTGATGTATGCAATAAAGTAAAGGTGGAACATGATAACCCACAAGTATATGGGATCGCAACAGCTTTCAAGGGTAGAGTATTCAACCCAAATTTATTGATTCGACACAAGGGGAGCCAAAGAATATTCTTGAGTATTAGCAGTTGAGTTGTCAATTCAACCACACCTGGATAACTTAGTATCTGCAGCAAAGTGTTTAGTAGCAAAAATGGTATGATAATAATGGTAGCGGTAGCAAAAGTAAAGATAAATGTTTTTGGAGTTTTGTAGTAGTTGTAACAGTAGCAACGGAAAAGTAAATAAGCGAAGAACAATATGTGAAAAGCTCGTAGGCAATGGATCAGTGATGGATAATTATGCCGGATGCGATCCCTCATGCAATAGCTATAACATAGGGTGATATAGAACTAGCTCCATTTCATCAATGTAATGTAGGCATGTATTCCGTAAATAGTTATACGTGCTTATGGAAAAGAACTTGTATGCCATCTTTTGTCCTACCCTCCCGTTGCAGCGGGGTCCTAGCGGAAACTAAGGGATATTAAGGCCTCCTTTTAATAGAGAACCGGAACAAAGCATTAGCACATAGTGAATACATGAAGTCCTCAAACTACGGTCATCACCGAGAAGTATCCCGATTATTGTCACTTCGGGGTTGTCGGATCGTAACACATAATAGGTGACTATAGACTTGCAAGATAGGATCAAGAACACACATATATTCATGAAAATATAATAGGTTCAGATCTGAAATCATGGCACTCGGGCCCTAGTGACAAGCATTAAGCATAGCAAAGTCAGAGCAACATCAATCTCAGAACATAGTGGATACTAGGGATCAAACCCTAACAAAACTAACTTGATTACATGGTAAATCTCATCCAACCCATCACCGTCCAGCAAGACTACGATGGAATTACTCACGCACGGCGGTGAGCATCATGAAATTGGTGATGGAGGATGGCTAGTGATGACGACTGCAACGAATCCCCTCTCCGGAGCCCCGAACGTACTCCAGATCAGCCCTCCCGAGAGAGATTAGGGCTTGGCGGCGGCTCCGTGTCGTGAAACGCAGTGAAACTTTCTCCTTGATTTTTTTCTCCCCGAGATGGTATATATGGAGTTGGAGTTGAGGTCGGAGGAGGTCCAGGGGGCCCACGAGATAGGAGGGCGCGCCCTGGGGGGGGGGGGGGCGCCCCCCTGTCTCGTGGACAGCCCGTGGGCCCCATGGCCTTGATTATTTCACCAAAAATTCTTATTAATTTTGAAAAGTGCCTCCGTGTATTTCTAGGACATTCCGAGAACTTTTCTTTTCTACACATAAAACAACATCATGGCAGTTCTGCTGAAAACAGCGTCAGTCCGGGTTAGTTTCATTCAAATCATACAAGTTAGAGTCCAAAACAAGGGCAAAAGTGTTTGGAAAAGTAGATACGTTGGAGACGTATCAACTCCCCCAAGCTTAAACCTTTTCTTGTCCTCAAGCAATTTAGGTTATAAACTTAAAGTGATAAAGAAAAACTTTTACAAACTCTGTTTGCTCTTATTGTTGTAACATGAAAAGCCAGCATCCAAGTTTCAGCAAATATTATGAACTAACCATACTCACAATGACACATAGGTCTCACAATTACTCGTATCAATAGCATAATCAGCTAGCGAGCCATAATAATAAAACTCGGATGACAACACTTTCTCAAAATAATCATAACATGATATAACAAAATGGTATCTCGCTAGCCCTTTCTGAGACCGCAAAACATAAATGCAGAGCACCTTTAAAGATCAAGGACTGACTAAACATTGTAATTCATGGTAAAAGAGATCCAGTCAAGTCATACCCAATATAAACCAATAATAACGAATGCAAATGACAGTGTGCTCTCCAGCGGGTGCTTTTAATAAGAAGGGTGATGACTCAACATAAAAGTAAATAGATTGGCCCTTCGCAGAGGGAAGCAGGGATTTGTAGAGGTGCCAGAGCTCGATTTTAAAATAGAGATTGAATAACATTTCGAGCGGCATACTTTCGCTGTCAACGCAACAACTATGAGATGGCTATATCTTCCATACTACATGCATTAGAGGCAGTTCCCAAACAGAATGGTAAAGGTTTATACTCCCCCAACCACCAACAAGCATCAATACATGGCTTGCTCGAAACAACGAGTGCCTCCAACATACAACAGCCCTGGGGGAGTTTTGTTTAATTACTTTGATTTGTTTTGATCTTTTTGGATCATGGGACTGGGCATCCCAGTTACCGGACCTTTCTCGTGAATGAGGAGCGGAGTCCACTCCTCTTGAGAATAACCCACCTAGCATGGAAGATATAGGCAGCCATAGTTGTAACATGAGCTGCTCGAGCATACAAAACAGAATTTCATTTGAAGGTTTGGAGTTTGGCACATACAAATTTACTTGGAACGGCAGGTAAATACTGCATGTAGGAAGGTATAGTGGACTCATATGGAACAACTTTGGGGTTTAAGGAGTTTGGATGCACAAGCAGTATTCCCGCTTAGTACAGGTGAAGGCTAGCAAAAGACTGGGAAGCGACCAACTGAGAGAGCGACAACAGTCGTAAACATGCATTAAAATTAATCCATACCGAGTATAAGCATGAGTAGGATATAATCCACCATGAACATAAATATCATGAAGGCTATGTTGATTTGATTCAACTACATGCGTGAACATGTGCCAAGTCCAGTCACTTAATACATTCAAAGGAGGATACCATCCCATAATACCATATTATAATCATTCTAATAGCATGTTGGCACGCAAGGTAAACATATAACTCATAACTAATCAAGCATGGCACTAGTAACTATAATCTCTAAATTTCATTGCAAATATGTTTACTTCATAATAGCTGACTCAGGAACGATGAATCGTCATATTTACAAAAACAAGAGAGGTCGAGTTCATACCAGCTTTTCTCATCCCAATAAGTCCATCATATATCATCATTATTGCCTTTCACTCGCACGACCGAACGATGTGTATAATAATAAGAGTGCATGTGCATTGGACTAAGCTGGAATCTGCAAGCATTCAACTCAAGAGAGAAGAGAAGTAATATGGGCTCTAAATATAAATAAAAAATCATGCATATAAGAGCCACTAAGCATTTTCAATATGGTCTTCTCGACCCCCAAAAGAAAGAAAAGAAAATAAAACTATTTACACGGGAAAGCGCCCAACACGTAAAAGAAGAACGAGAAATCTTTTTGAGTTTTCATTTTAATTTCTACTACAAGCAAGGAAATTAAAATAACTATTTTTTGGTTTTTATTAAGGTTTAACAAACACACAAGAAGAAAGCTAGAAAAAGAAATTTAAACTAACATGGATAATACAATGAAAGAGTATGCGCACCGACGACTAGTGTGTGAACATGAATGTAAAAGTCAGTGAGAAATACGTACTCCCCCAAGCTTAGACTTTTGGCCTAAGTTGGTCTAATACCAAGGACCGCCGCTACTCTCCCCGGTGTAGTGGAAGGTGTAATCAGGATACCACTGGCTGGTCATCTCCGGATCCCACTGGACAGATGATGCACGATAAGGGTCCAACTCAGGTTCCGGCTCAGGTTCAGGTTCCGGAGTAAAAGCTTGGGCTAGAAGGTTCTTCATTGCCTCTGGCGTGACAAGACGACTTTCTGCAAGCAAATCAAATAACAAAGGTGCAAGCAAAATAATGAACTCAAAGTGTTTCTTATTGAATCTAAGTCTATACAGGAGCATCTTTTCTTCGTTGTCAACAATAAACTTGTTTGCTACCATGCTCTTGTAATCTAAAATGTGAGGAGGTAATTTTGTCTCCTCATCCTCAAGGTGCCTAATGGGTATCTGAAAATGTTCAGCAAGACGTGTAGCATAGATACCTCCAAATATGGGGCCTTTTGTACGATTCAGGGGTAGCCGTTTAGCAACGACGGCACCCATACTAAAAGTATTGTCTCCCAGCAAAGCATGTTGAAGAATAATAATATCTGGAACGCTCAAATTTCCACTATTCCCACGACCAATCAAGCATCTACTAGCAAATATGGCAACGTAGTGTAAAACAGGAAAGTGTATGCTAGAGACTTTTGCCTCAGAGCCCTTCTTTGGCTCTTCTACAGCAATAGTTTTAACGAAGCCATCCACATCTTCACGATGGGGTTCCTCTAATTCTCTCTCATAAGGTATCGTACATACCGCGCAAAAATGACGTAAAGACATTTCTTTAAATTCATCATATAAATGAAATGATACTGCAGGCGGTGACTTCTTAGGATAATAATAAAAGTTTTACACGAAAGTGTTGGTAAGTAAGAGATACTGATCGATTCGGTCGTTCATGAAATCGGTGAGGCCTGCAGTCCCGATTAAAGCATAAAAGTCTTCATGAATTCTGGCTTCCTTCAAGAAATCCTCACACGGCCATTCAAATGACCGTACTTCCGCTAAGCGAGGAAGATTATACTTGGGTTTTTCCTTCTCTTTGTCTTGTTTTTCCTTAGAGCTTTGGCTAGAAGAGCCTTTAAAGAACCTCCTTAACATTTTCTGAAAATTTCTGAAATTTTAGTAACTTCAAAATAAAAGTGGATAAAACTAAACAAGATTGATAGCAACTACTCCTACAAGTGCCTAGAGCCTATATCATGCATTAGAATTGCTTGGGACCACAAAAATTTAACATGCAAGCTCAAGAACATGGTCACCTATGCAGCAAAAATTTGCAATGAATAAAGCACTAGAACAAAAACTAATTGGACCAATGGAGGAGTCACATACCAAGCAACAACTTCCAAAGCAGTTTTGCGAATGGAGCTTTGAGCTAAGAGATCGAAAATCGCAGCAAAACGAGCTAGAACTCGTGCTTGAGCTGGATGGGGATTTTTTGGGTAGAAGATGAAGTGTGTGGGTGCTGGCATAAGTGGAGGGGAGCCACCAAGGGCCCACGAGACAGGGGGGCGCGCCCTAGAGGGCGGGGGGCGCTCTCCTCTCTCGTGGCCTGGTGCTTGCCCCTCTTGCAGTGTTTTCAGTGCCTAAAATCCTCAAATATTCCAGAAAAAATCATACTAAATTTGTAGGGCATTTGGAGCACTTTTATTTTCGGACTATTTTTAATGCACGGATAATTTAGAAAACAGACAGATAAAACTATTTTTGCTTTATTTATTCTAAATAACAAAAAGTAAAAGGAGGGTACAGAAGGTTGTGCCTTCTAGTTTCATCCATCTCGTGATCATCAAAATGAACCCACTAACAAGGTTGATCAAGTCTTGTTAACAAACTCATTCCGAGTAACACGGAACCGGAGAAATTTCGAATAACACTAAGTTACCTCGACGGGGATATGAACATCCTCAACAATAAGAATATCATACTTTTTCTTGACAGTAGGGAGAGGAAATTCAAAACCTCCAAAAAATGATAGTTGGAACATTTTCAATAGAATTGATGCTATGAACTTGAGATTGTTTCCTCAGAAAGTGTACCGTATGCTCATTACCATTAACATGAAAAGTGACATTGTCACGCCCAATATGCGACCCTATCCAAAAGGAACTCGAAGGTCCCACCAAGGATAGACCCGCATATTGAAACACTTTTGCAAGGTGGATATCATTACATCAACATTACATAATAGATGGGGATACATACAAAAGGCATACAATGCCACACAAATACAACATCATCTTACATAAGAGCACCATCCGACTGCGGATGAAACACAAACAGAACTCAACGACATCCACCCTGCTAGCCCAGGCTGCCGACCTGGAACCTGTCCCCTGATCGAAGAAGAAGCAGAAGAAGAACTCCAAAACAAGTAAACATCGCTCTCGCGTCATGATCATCGCATAACCTGTACCTGCAACTGTTGTTGTAGTAATCTGTGAGCCACGAGGACTCAGCAATCCCATTACCATGGGTATCAAGACTAGCAAATCTTAAAAGGTAAGGAAGGGGTAAAGTGGGAGGTTGCAGCAGCGGCTAAGCAAGTATGGTGGCTAACATACGCAAATAAGAGCTAGAAGAGAAACAATGGAACGGTCGTGAAGCTAACCATGATCAAGAGGTGATCCTGAACTCCTACTTACATCAAAGATAACCCAAAACCGTGTTCACTTCCCGGACTCCGCCGAAAAGAGACCATCACGGCTACACACACGGTTGATGCGTTTTAATTCGGATCTGGTGTCAAGTTATCTACAATCGGACATTAACAAATTCCCATCTGCCACATAACCGCGGGCACGGCTCTCAAAAGTTTATACCCTGCAGGGGTGTCCCAACTTAGCCCATGATAAGCTCTCGCGATCAATGAAGGATATACCTTCTCCCAGGAAGACCCGATCAGTCTCGGAATCCCGGTTTACAAGACATTTCGACAATGGTAAAACAAGACCAGCAAAGCCGCCCGATGTGCCGACAAATCCCGATAGGAGCTGCACATATCTCGTTCTCAGGGCACACAGGATAGGTCAGCCTACGAGTAAAACCAACCCTCGAGTTGCCCCGAGGTGGCCCTGCAGTCTGCCCGTTTCGGACCAACACTCGAAGGAGAACTGGCCCGGGTGGGGGGGGGGGGGTTAAATAAAGATGACCCTCGGGCTCTAGAAACCCAAGGGAAAAAGGGCTAGGTGAGGCAAATGGTAAAACCAAGGTTGGGCCTTGCTGGAGGAGTTTTATTCAAAGCGAACTGTCAAGGGGGTCCTATAAATCACCCAACCACGTAAGGAACGCAAAATCCGAGAACATAACACCGGTATGATGGAAACTAGGGCGGCAAGAGTGGAACAAAACACCAGTCATAAGGCCGAGCCTTCCACCCTTTACCAAGTATATAGATGCATTAATTAAATAAGAGATATTGTGATATCCCAACAATAATCCTGTCCACCATGGAGTAATCTTCAACTTCACCTGCAACTAACAACGCTATAAGAGGGGCTAAGCAAAGCGGTAACATAGCCAAGCAATGGTTTGCTAGGAAGGGTGAAAAAGTTAGAGGCTGACATGGCAATTTGGGAGGCTTGAAGAGCAAGTGATAGGTAGCGCAGCAATGCGATAGAACGAAGAAACTAGCATAGCAATGATAGTAGTGAGATCCAGGGTAGCGGTCATCTTGCCTGAAATCCTGCTAGGAAGAAGAACGAGTCCATGAAGAAGATGAAGCCACGAAGACGAACCAAGCATAGACGAACGAATCCTCACGATCGCAACGAAACGGGAACTATCGAGAAGAAGCACACAACATAGTAAACACACCACACATGAACAAGACATGATGCACAACCAAACATGATGCATGACAAGGCTACATGAAGCTACTCATGGCAAGAGATGATGCATACAAGAGCAACACATCAAAACAAGTTTAAATGAGGCCGGAAACAACATATAACAATTCCGGTAAGTCCTCATATGCAAATTTAGAAATTGGTCCAGAACTGAATAAACCTTATGTTCAAGTTGTTAAACAGCAAGTTAAGATGCACCAAGATGATCTACATGAAATTCTAGTCAAGTTACATATAAAGTTCATTAGATTCGGAGCTACGGCCTAGAAGATATGAACAAAACAAGTTAAACATGGCATTGATGCAAAATGCATACAAACATCAAGAAAACACCTCAAAACAAGGATGCAACATGATAATATGGAACTACATGCAATTCTAAGCAAGTTTCATATAGAGTACACTCAAAACGGAGCAACGGTTCAACACATACACTATACAAGTTTAAAGGACAAGCTGTCCAAAACAGCAACTAGGCATCTAGCAAGCATCAAGACAATAAGCTACAACAACCCAACATAATAACAAAAGGCATGGGCATGAAGTATAGGTAAAGCATGACAAAACATGAACACTAAGCTATCTCCAGAAATCACTACAACATCCTCAAAATGACATGGCAAGATTGCAAATAATAACAGTTTACAGACTTAGCAGAAATAACATCAGGTTGCAATGTTTAGAGCTATCAAACAACATGCTACAGGAACTTAACATGGCAAACAAAGTCATGGCATGAATCTACTAATTGCATAGAACAAAAGTCCCTTACTGACCATGAGCCAAAAAGGATCAGAAGATATGATGGAACCCATGTAAACATGGCAAGTTATATGACAGATTCATACATGGCAGAAGCAGCAATAAGTGGGCATATTGGTGAGCTTGAACCACTCACCACAGAGCAATACATGGCATGGCCAGGAAACCAACAGTAAGAAGACATGTTTATGAAGCTAAGCATGGCAAGAGCAAGTTCATAGGGTGCAAGGATCACTAGCAAAACACATGGCAAAACGGAACTTAAAGTTAATCAGGCTGACAACATCATTATTTAGCAAGTTTGGAGCAAGATAACAACATGTTACAGCAGGCTATAATTGCAACCAGGGGCATGAATGGATAGAGCATGACATGTATAACAAAACATCCTTAGTTAACATCTGCAGATTATGCATAGAATGACTAGTAGCAGCAGGTTTACATAGCATCACAATGTAATAGATTCAGTCTAGCAAAACAACAACAACAAGTACCCTACTTCACGAGCTCGATGCACTCAGTAAAAGATTCAAAAAAATACATGGATTGCACCTCTGTAAGGATGGCATGATGTAGATCAAAACACATGTAGAGATCATGCTCATAGGATGCACACATCAAATGCAACAAAAATGACAAATCATCAAGTTATAACAGTTTCAGCATCTCACAACAAACATTTTGGTATATTTTGCATGCAAAACGGAGCAGTATGCATGGAGATATGATGCAATGAACATGGGACCAAAATGCAAATAATCAGGGACTTAGCAGATTTCGAAAAAAACGGAGTGAGCAGTGGATAGCTATACTGCGCCTGGGGTGAGGGATAATGATGCCGGGGCGCTCACCCGAGCGGGCCGAGGCCCGGTAGGCGTAGCAGGCCGGCGGGGCAGGCAAGTGGGCCGACAGGCGAGGTCGGGGCCCACGTGGCCGGGTCAACGCGGGAGGATGCAGGCGAGGTGGCCGGATCGGGCTCCACCCGATCCGCTGCGGCGACGGGCGCGGCGCAGGTCCGTCGAGGTGGAGGCGCCCACCGGCGGGGCTGCAGGCGCGTCGGAGGCGGAAGGCGACCAGCGGCGGGGCGCTGGCCTCCGGTGGCGGAGCATGGCGGCGCGGACCGAGCTTCAGGGCGGCGGCGCGGACGACCGCGGGAGGCGCTCGGCAGCGGGGAGCGAGGCGCGGGGTCGGCGAGGAGGCGACGTGCCGGGGAGGCGGCGGCGGAGCACGCCGGCGAGGCGGCGGTGGAGGTGCCGACGGGGTCCGGTGGCCGGAGTCGGGTGCGGACGGCGGAGGACGTGCGGGGGCGCGCGCGGCGGCGAGCGGACCCGGCGAGGCCCGATTCGGCCCCGGGGCGGGCCGGATCTGGGCCCCGGGTGGCGGCGGCGATGTGGGCGTGGGGGAGGTGAGGTGGCGGATCCGGATTGGGCACGGAGGCAGCGGCGCTGAGATGGCGACCTGCGATTGGCCAGGGTGATGTGGCGGCAGCGGTGGACATGTCCGGCGCGACGCGGACGCATCCGGCGGCGCGGGGAGGAGTTTGCTAGGGTTTCGTTTGCGAATTTGGACGGGGGAGGCACATATTTATAGGTAGAGGGAGCTAGGAGACTCCAAATGGAGTGCGGTTTTTGGCCACTCGATCGTGATCGAACGACCGAGAGCATGGAGGGGTTTTGGATGGGTTATTGGGCCACTTTGGAGGGGTGTTGGGCTGCACACAAAAGAGGCTTTTACGGTACCCCGGTTAACCGTTGGAGTACCAAACGGACTCCGAATGGCACGAAACTTGACAGGCGGTCTACCGGTGGTGTACCAAGGCCGCTTGGCAAACCTCGGGCCATTTCCAGAAAGTTTAACACCCAGTCACAACAGAAGACAAAAGGGGAACGCTAGAGGACATAGGAGTGCTGGATTGCAAAACGGACAATGGGGAAAATGCTCGGATGCATGAGATGAACACGTATGCAAAATGAGATGCACATGATG